>CAWUFW010008396.1:0-600000 GCA_963921515.1 Calotriton arnoldi
AAAAAAAGGACGAGGGGTAGGGATACTCCTGACCCCATAGGCCCTGTGGGGGACCCAGAGGAGACCCGGGCCAAAAATATGTATATATTTATTTTATCATATATTCATCTTGTAATATTTAAATATATTAACATGAAAACATATATGTATGCACATGTTTAAAGTAATACATTAAGCTATTATTAATATAATGTAAAATAAATATTTTATTAATAATATTCCTATATATATATGTGTGTGTGTCCCTAAATGTGATTATTCTGCATGATTTACCAAATGAGAGTGAATATTGCCTATGTAATATTTGGATCAGTTCGCTCACCATAACATTTGGATAGTGGATCTTCTCTAGGAGTGATGACAGCTATGAGTTGCATGAACACTCATTTCTTCATTTTCACTAGTTGAGTCTTTGTGTGATTTTTTGTATATTCAGATGGTTCATGATCAAATGGTAATTAATGTCTCTTTACCTATAATTTCAGAGAAAGCAACTAGGAAAATTCCCTCATGTATTGGCATGCATGATGCAGAGTATGTGAGAGTGTCACCGACAAAAGTAGCTACACAAATTGCGCTACATAACTATAAGTGTCTAGGGATCTTGCCCAAACCCGGTCCTGAAAAAGCTAAAGGACCCCTTTGGGCGATAACGTTGGCTGAAACATGTCTACCTTTGGATGTTGGGGCATTTGCATACCACAAGATCATCTTCCTTGTTTTTAACCTTGCCAAGGTATCCTGAATAAAGCAGACTACCAGTTACACTAGGCAATTTTAATTTTTATCCCTTAGGAATAAGAGCTCTGCTAACCAACAGTAGTCAAGCCTACCCATACACATTAGGTGTATTGGGTGAGGACCTGAGGATGAAGCATGCCACTGGTAGTACTAGTTGGTGAGGTTCCTTTTATAAAACCTAACAGGTCACTTTATCTCTAAGGTTTTCTGAAATGAAGTATAAGAGAAATATAGGTATAAAGGTCCTCTCTTTTGATATTGGCTACATGAGATTGGAAGCTGAGGGTCTTCTCTTTTTGTTGCTTCTTATTCCCTGTTTTTGGTCTTTGAAATATCTCCTACCATGCCCAGCAGGGCTCTGCATTGGCCACATTGAATAGTTATTTGTCTGCTATCTCAGCTTTTCTGCGGTTGCCAGATCATCCTCCCTTTCAAGTCCCCTATTGTTAAATAGGTTCCTTAAAGTTTTTCAGCACATGATTCCTCCAGCTTCCTTCGGGACCTCAGCTTTGTTCTTACCTTTTTAATGTGTGCTCCTTTAAGCCACTTCATAACTCTTAGGCTCCTCACCATCAAGATAGCCTTTCTGGTAGCAATTACATCTTCCCGGAGGGTCAGTGAACTGCAGGAGATGTCATCTCACCTCCGTACATTTCCTTTTACCGAGGGTGCAAGCTGGTCCTCCGGACTTGAGCATTCATCTTGCTGAAGGTAGTCACCCTGTTCCACGTAGACCAGTCCATCACCTTGCCTGCCTTGCATGCTCCACCTCATCCCTCTAAGAAAGAGGAGAGACTCCACTGGCTGGCTGCAAAAAGAGCATTTTCGTTCTACCTAGACCTCACAAAACCGTTCTGGGTGGACATTCAACTCTTGTGGGGTATGTTGGAGCTAAAAAGGGAAGGCCGTTCAGAAACTAACCATCTCTCGTTGGATCCTGCCCTGCATGAGGATCTGCTTAGTGGAGGTCCGGTCCTGAACATCTGTCAGTCTGCAACTCAGGCTTCATTGCACATGTTCACCAAGCACTACTGCCTGGACAGTCGGGTCTGTCGGGATGGACACTTTGCCCGCTTGGTCCTGCAGGACTTTCCAGTCTAAATTGGGGTTGCTGACCCTCCTCCAAGGAAGGAATCTGTGGCTAGAAGTCTCTATCAGATGAAGAAGCCACTTAGCTTCGTAATGCTTTATCTGGTTGAGACTCTATCTTGCTCCAGATTCTTTACCCACCAAACCATCCTCCCCTACTCTGCGAACACATTTCTATGTACAGGATTTCCTCTTTCAGGGCCATAGTCTCACACACCAGTGATCAGTGTTCTTCATGACGGTGCACTCCTGGCGTGAAATTCACTAAAAGAAAACTGACGTAATCACACTCAGAGTGGCGCCTATATAGGCAGCGTGCACATCACTTTGATTCAATCTGACACCTGGGGATAATGTTAAGGTAAGGAACCTATGGCTAGATAGAGTCTCTACCAGATAAAGAGTTACCAAAGGTAGGTAACTTGTTCTTTCTTGACAACAATATTTTTGCATCACAATACTTTTGTATCACAATATTTTATTTACAATATTTCTGTCTCCGGATATTTACAATATTTTTATCCAAACACCCTGGGAAGCTTTGCCATTTTGCTCAAAGATTTTCTAAACATGACCGAAAAGGGCAGCGTATTCTATAATTTGATTGAGTGCTTTAGAGCGGACATGGCCTTCTTGCTAACGTTGCCTTTGAACAGGTTTTTTCTGAATGATAAATGTTTGCCTAGATATCACAGTTATGGATTCTCAGCTAATATTTTCACTCAACCCAGAGGGTCAGCCCCTCCTTCAGAGTCATGGCTCCCATATCCACATGACTTTCCCCAATTCATGTCGCGGTCCTGAGACAGCAGGAAAATCATTCAATGCCTGCATTGCATCCACCACATCTCGCCACCTCTCCCTGTAGGTAAAACAGCATGTTGTCAGCGTACAACGATATATCTTATCAGAAGCATTGCCCTCTGCTGATCGTTAGGGCCTGTGGTTTCACCATCAATGCAAAACAAACTGGGGAGAGAGGAACAATCTTGTCTTGTACCCAAGCACACCTGGTAAACCTCCAATATAACAGCCCCATGTTGTTTCCAAGCCATGGGATTAGTATGCAGCAAGTTGGTCTAGTTTTTAAAGCTACAACCTTTCCCATAGCTGCATATGAAAAGTCTCAGCTAAGTGAATTGATAGCCAGCTTGATGTCCATAGACCACACCAGGGCTTTTAGAAAATCCTCAGGGGCTGCTCAGTACCTGTAGGAGGCACCTTATATTGGGACAGGTGCTGCGCTTAGGCATGAACCCGTTTTGATCAGGATAAATGATGCTCCAAATGTTGGGTAATGACCCGTTCACGAGACCCTGCCTCAAAATCTTGTAATCAACTTTAAGCATTGACAGTGGCCTAAAGGAGGACACCTGAGACATATATTTATCCTTTTAAGTAACAATAATGTTGTTGGTAAGAGCCCTACCCTTCTGGATGCATTATACATATCAATAAGCTTAGGGATGAGAATATCAGCATATGTTGAGTAAAATTCAAGAGGAAGGCCACCTTAACTCTGAAACTTTTCCACTCATTAATTCCTGTATGGCTGCCCTTATCTCCTGCACTGCTATCTCCGTTCCCAATGTAGCCTCAACTTCTGAAGAGTGCCTCAAAGGTTAAGCATATATCATGTAGTCTGTTAGTTTCTTACCATCTACAGCATCCCCAGTGGTGTAGAGGTCCTCATAATATCTCTAAAAAAGTCTAAAAAGTCGACTTAATTTCCACTTGAGAATATACTCATCCTGGTAATGCTACAGGTTGAGGGATTCCTTTGTCTTGGGAGATCAGCCATGCAAGCGACCACCCAGCCTTCTCCCGTCTCGTCTTGCGCTCCGTGATATAGGCTTTATAATCATAAATCTTCAGGCGTTCTGTTGGTAGCAAGAGTTTTCTTTCACTTAGAGAACATGGCCCCTGCTCATGGGTGACTGGGGCAGCTCCCTCTCTAATGCATCCAGGCATACCTTGTGTTGCTTGATGTATTCTTGGAGTTGGGTTTCATACTTCCACTGTATCTGCATATACAGTGGCCAAGAACCAAAGTTTGAAAGGTCTCTCACTGTTCTCATATAGGAGAAGCCGTCCCAGCATGCTCCGATAAAATAGTTGTGTATTATGTCCCCTAGCAGTGTTTTAAAGACAGGTTCTTCTAACAATTCTGTCCCTAGCTTCCAAGTTGGAATAACAGCCCTGGGAGTACACCAGCCCAGAGTTAATGTGTGAAGGGTTGCAGTCAGAGTATGTTCTAGCTAAGTATTATGCATGTGTGACCTTTGTGAGCAACAATGAGCTAGCACAGGAATGTATCCATTTGGACATGCAGATCGGTGGTATTGCAAAATAATATGAATATGCCTCTGACCTGCTGACTGTGTGTTCTCCAGGAGTCTGTCACCTCCCATAGTGTCTTCCATTCTGTAGAAAGTTTTGGCCAAGTTCCTTGTCCCAGCCATGAGAAGAGGAGGGTGTGACCTATCCAGGAACCACATCTCCTAAAGTCGTCTCCAATTATATACGGGTGCTGCAACCCTGTGGAGCAATGTGGGACCAGGTCATTTAAGAAAGCCTGCTGATCTTTGTATTTGGGGAATATATATTTATATAAACCATATACCTTTCACCAAGCTTTCCCCATACAACAGTGTATCTACCGTTAGTATCCAGTGCTTTGGTGGAAGGCTTGAAGGGTATGCCAGAGTTCTCCCACATCAGTACCCCTTTAGCGAATGCGAGCATGTCGTGTATAGTATAAAAAAATGCCACCTATTCTGTAGTGAATGACCTCTTTCTCACTAAGATGCGTCTCTTGCAGGGAAAGCTATCTGTGCTTTCCGATCTCTTAATGTAGGCGTGTACATTACATTGTTCACTATGGGTGCTGGAGCCCCGAACATTCCACTTGTAATGATCTTTATACTCCTCATGGACTGACATCTCACAAGCATTTCATTGCATAAGACCCATGACATGCCCAAGAGCCATCTTCATGTCTAGTTTTACAACTCACCTCTATTCTTTCAAAAACATGCACAACAGAACCAACAACTAACCCCAACACTTCCCACTGAAGACAATCACAATGGCGCGTGTCATCCAAACGAAATAAGTAACAACTCTGTAATGCACTTACTAGATTCACATTACTGTGCACTATCCGGAAGTGCTATGATACGGAGATACAGAAGAGGAGAGCAAATGTAAAAGAGCTCCTCGCTCTGCCCCCAGCCACCCGATTTCTTTGCTACTGAGTATATAAACGTATATCTCCACTGCATAAGCCAGTAGAATAGCTGGAAGCCAGCCAGGTTCAGCTATTAGTTACATAATTATATAAGCTCATCCACGGTGCCAGGCATGACCCTGAGTAGGACTACACTATTTTCAGAACTTGAGCTATCAACTGCATCAGGCTTCTACTCCACACCCAGAATTGCATCAGTATTTGCTCCACTTTCAGGACTCTCCAAAATGGGAAGTTGCCTCAAGTGCCCTCAATGGCTCCATCCCAGACTGCTGTTTTGACGGGTGAGTCCCCTGACTCTTACATGATTGCTCCTGCTTCCAACTCTGCAGCTTGGAATGCACTGAGTCCATGGGCAGAACCCCTTGTATCATAAGTGTCTAGCCTAGTCACTCGCTTTTTGTTGGATTAGTGAAGAAGAAAGTTTTCCTGCCATCTGAATCCTCAGGCACACTGGAAACATTAATGCATATTGGACTCCAAGCTCTCTCAGTTTCTTTTTCACCCCCATGAATGACACTCAGCTTTGTTGTACCTGTGCTGTATAATCCAGGTAGAGTGAGACATTGGCATTACAAATGGCAAAAGGGTCTGCTGTGCGCCCTTGGTACAGGATGATGTAGTCACAATCCTGGAAAGGCAGCAGTCATGCTGGGGGCCTCAAATTATGGAGATCTTGCAGGCACCTAGCTCTCTCAAGTGCCTAAAATCTGGTTGGCAGCACCACCTCCTGGAGTCACTCTTCCAGATAGGAAATCATGGAGGCAACCGGGTCCATGCTTTCAGACATGCCCGCTACTCTTATATTGTTGGCCTGAGCACACTCCTCTTGGTTTTCAATTCTATCTCCCAAAACGTGCATTTGCATGATAATTGTAGCCTATTTGCGCCTCATTAACTCTCCTTGTAGGTGCCAGCTCTGATATCGCACCTTGTCTTACGTACATGGTCTGCAATCTTCCTTTAGTCTTCCTCAGCAAGCGATAATCAACCACTAAATTGTCTATCCTGTCTTTAAAGAGTCCCTGGTGGAGCTAATGGCCGTTCTAGTTTTCAGAGGGCCCGTCACCAAAATGTTGTCTTGATCACACTGTGGTTTGCCTATGTGTGCAGAGCTGGAGGGCTGTCCCGACATCCCGAGAGCCACTGGCACTTTCTGTGTTAGATTCACTGGTTACAGAGGAAGGGGAGCATTAGTGTTCATGCAATCAAGACCACACCCTGATATATGCCTCAATACAGCAAACGTAACGGTCCATCAATCAGGGACTCCCACTATATTAGCACTTTAGGGCCTGCTCCTGGCAAGCTACATTGATCTTTGCGCTTACAGATTGCCCTCTCAAATTTACAGTGCATGCTTGAGCTTCAAAAGTCAGTATGGGCAGGCACATTCAAAGTAAGTAGTTGCAACACCAAGACACTTTCCTCCAGTTGAAGTGACAGTTGTAATGAGAATATCCCCACCCATGAAGTTGGGGAGACCTGTCTGGAGCTTCCAGATGTTACAGCGAATATGGTTTAGGTGGGCCGCCAGTAGCAGCGTCACAAAGGCCCTCGTGGGCTGACTGTTACACGTTTTGTAGAAGATAGGGCTCCTTGCTCCCACCACTCGGCCTCTTCCTCACCTCTGCTGAGTGGCCGGCATGCAGCTTTACGCACACATCTCTGGGCTGAGGCTCTACTAAGAGGCCTGTTCCTACGCAAGTGTTTAGATGGGGCGCCCCTCTTGGTATCATTGCACTAGCCCGGGCTCTGCTGTCTCGGCACACTGCGCTCCTCGCAGCATGGCCGAAGCCCCGATGAGCACACTGGCTAACTACTGGTTACTTCCTCCTGATTATGCACACCCAATGCGCAGTGTACCAATGGATTGTATATGTGGGGCCTAGGTGGCCAGTAGCGGCACTCACTCCAGTATACCGGCTATCTCTGCCTCCCTGGGTTGAGAAGTAGGTATAGTAGATAAGAAGTAGGGATAATGGATTAAAAGTAGGGATGATGAATGAGAAGCAGGGATGAGAAAAAGGGAATAGGTATGAGAAGTGAAAGTGACATGTATGATGGATGAAAAGTAGAATTTGAGAAGCAGTGATGATGGATGAGAGGTAGAGGGTGATGGATGAGGAATTGGGATGAGATTTGCTGCTCTTCTTCAGAGATTTTTGTACAGGAAGTGGCTTGAAAATTAATGTAGCCAGGACAAAGTTTATGATTTTAGCCAACACACTTCTTTTAAGGGGAAAATACTTTTGAGGGATTGCCCATTGGAAAGGGTGAACTCATTTAATTATTTGGGTATCACCATTTTTCTCGAGTGTGTCTTGGAAGCCACACGTTGATACTATCACACCTCAAACAGAGACATATTACAGAGGATATGAAGAAAGAGGACTGCAAGTCCTATTGCAAACCAATTGATCCAGTTCTTGAGATCTACGAGGATAAGGCTGTGGGTTCAGCTCTATATGGCTCAGAACTCTGGGGATTCTCTGATCTTGACTGCCCTCTCCAGATCATAGAATACATTTTTGAAGAGCTTAGCTCACCTTCCTATAAGTACCCTGCTTGTCCCTTTATTTCTTGATATGGGCAGGAAGACGATACCAAGGAAAGCTGGATTGCGGCCCTCTCTTATTCTGTAGGGGGTTTTGGCTGACTCTGGAATTAAGTCACTATGTGAATGCACTCCAGGATATTATAGTCTCCGATAGGTTTAATGACATTGTCTGGCTGCAGCAAAGCAAAAAACTTTATCTACCCTGGGCTTGAAGGAGCTCTGGGAAAGTCCATCTAACCATTCTCGCCCTTCGAGAGAGTCCTTAAAAAGGCAATATTGGTCTTGGTTTGATGTTCGAGCAGCTGAAAACTCATCATTGTCTAGAGCTTTTTCTAGATTTTAAAAGTTCTAGTTATTGTGAGCTCCTTTTGGGATATTATTACCATTCCTCTGGATAGGAAACTATACTTTCAATTCAGGGCTGGTACTTTACCCTCTGAAATCGTTTACGCATAAACGGGTCTCAAATGATAGATTGTCATACCCTGTTTGCAATGCTACTGTTGAATCTCTAGCCCATGCTTTATTTGCTTGTCCCAGCTATGACAAACCACGAAGAAGATGGATCACACCTATCTGTAAGCATCTGGGCACACATAGTTGCTGTATAGCTCTCAGAATTCTGATATCTGACCTCGCCCAATATATGCTAGCTCTGTTGCCAAATTCTGGGCTACATGAGCAAATGGGAAGACAGGCTGTTAATTCTTAGCATTGATAGGGGGTGGATTGATTGTTGGACTTCTCTATTGTACAAGATGTATAAGGAACAAGCTAATTATGCTGTTTTAATATAGTACTGTACTGTGTATCCCCTTCAGGGTTATGGATTTGTTAGATTGTTGTTGATTGAGTTTAAAATGTACATATATCAGTTTTTATGGCTTGACTCTCTTTTGCACCTATCATGTAATTTTAATACTTGATTATTTTTAACTTGACTGTTTTATTGTAGTATTTTATCTGCTAAGTTATGGCACTGGTTGCTGAGATAAAAATTTTGATTGATTGACTGAGAAGCAGGGATGTGAAATAGTGAGTAGGGATGAGAAATTAGAGTGACATGCATGGATGATGTATGAAAAGTAGATTATGAGAAGCAGGGATGATGGATGAGAATTAGGGATGATGGATGAGGAATGGGGTTGAGAATTAAGGATCATGGATGTGAAGTAGGGTGATGGGTGAGATGTAGCAATGAGAAGTAGGAATGATGGATAAGCAGTAGGAATGAGAAGTGATGATGGATAATTGATGAGAATTCGCGATAATTAATAGTAAATATCAAGTAGTGATGAGATGTAAGGATGATGGATGGGAAGTAGGAATGATGGATGAAAAGTAGAGATACTTGACAAGATGTAGGGATGATGGATGTGTAGTAGTAATGAGAGGTAGGCAGTTGGATGAGAAGTAGAAATGGGAAACGGGGATGAATATAGCAAGGAGATTTAGGCCTGGATTAGGATCTTGGTGGACAGAGCTACTCCGTCTACAAACGTGTCGGATATTCGTCTGCCAAATTACAATTCCATTATATCCTATGGAACTTGTAATTTGGGGGACGGGATATCATCACCTTTGTGACGGAGTATCCCATCCGCCAAGATCGTGAATCAGGCTCTAAGTGATGATGGGATGATGGGTAGGGATGTTAACTATAAATGGCAGATAAGAAGTAAGAATGAGAAGTAGGAATCATGGATGAGAAGTAGAAATGAGAAGCAGGGATGATGATGGATGAGAAGTATTGTGTTGAAGTAGCATTGAGAATTGAGAAGGCATTAATGAGAATGTCCTAAAATGGATATTGCACATAGATAATATCAACAACTAACAATACAGGAGAGAATTCAGACTAAAAATACATTTTACTAATCTGATACTTCAGTGACTCAATAGTTGATGACTACACATGCAAAGCAATTTCCTCAAGAACTTTTGAACAAGTTAAGAATAAGCTTTATCTTTATTCCCTAGGTTTATAAAACTTTTAAATGTATTTGTGGCATTGATTGGCATAGAAATATGGTCTACTTGAATGATGCTATAGAAAATGACTTCAGATTCTGGCGTGCTCTGAATAGATTCTCAAAAATGGAGAGCAGGACAATTGCTGAAGAGGAAAAAAATGACCAGGCCCATTTACTACTCGTAAGTTTCAATAAATTTGGCTTTCTGCCTACAGATGGAAAATGTGTTTTAAATATTCCTGTTTTGTGGGCTCAATGATTAACAAATGTGACCAGTTAGAATCAATGCCATCCATACTACAGCTTGAAAAGCGCAAGACAGAACAATACATATCAACAGGTTTTAGTTTAGTGTGAAATACTTTCCAAGGATATTATTAGTGCATGAGTGTTATTAGGGACATATATCCTTTTAACATCTTGGCTTGAGATGTTTCATTTGTGTTATATTGCGGTGTGGGGTTCTTACATTTAAGTAGATCCCACTCTTAAAGATCCTCTCCTCGGATCTCTAAGCTAACTGTATTTAAATGTATATTTTATATTGAATGCTCATACTTGGCAGCAATGCCTAGTATGCCTTTTAGTAGGCAGCACTCTTGTTTTCTCTGTATCATGTTCTACCAACATATTGTATCGCCAGTCAACCTGGATTGTTTCCTCACTACAACAACTAACTATACGTATAACCTCTCTCTCTAGGAATGTTGACTTTCAAGGACCAGCGGTTGGTCTGGCATATGTAGGAGGCATGTGTAGTGATGGCATTTCTACTTCAATTATTCAGGTATGCTGACCCTTTCTCCAGAGTTTTGCAAAAGGTGTGCTTTAAACAGGAGCAAGCAAGCAATTTGAATAGCAAATACTTTGGATAATACTCTACTTTTATGGACTTTGGTTCTACCTAACTGAGGCAACACAATGGGCTATAAAAAACAGAAAATAATTCTTTCTGACAGTGTTTAGGTTTAGAGGGAAATATGAGGTTTAAAGTCTAAACGACCAATATGGAAAACCTTTTATGTCAACTATTTACATGGGGCATATAAAAGGAGGAGAGTGTATAGAGATGAGTTGACTGAGGTGGACTTAGCTCTGTCCTTTTGTTACCTAATCGAAAGTATGAAGGGCCTGAACATGCAATTGCCTATTGGAGTAGGTCCTTCGGCCTCTGCAAAATACAATTGAGATGAATGTGCACTATTTGTTGCATAATTTTCTATGGTCTTAGAGCCCCGTAAATCATCCAATGAAGATAAATTGACCTTTCTTTGGGTATGGTGCTAATAGAAGACACGTTTACTATGTTAACTACTCTAGCTGCATAATTCTGCAGTTGTGAATATTGCTGAGAATCTCTCCATTATGTGATTTCCTACTAATCTGAGTGAAAAGCTGCCCCGGTTTTCGATTTTATGTAACAAACCTGTTGTTGACTGGACATCACTTTCTGAAGCATGGATCTTTTAGTCAAATTCTGACTGGGTACAGAACTCTGTCTTCTTTTATGTATGAGAGTGGGTTATAGCCAGTGAAACTGCAGTTTGTAATGTCTTGTCTGGAACAGTACATGCTCCTGTAATTTTATGGTTCGGCAGGAAGACATTTTGGGAATCCTGTGGTTTCAAAAATAGTTATTGACGGAGTCATCTGTTTGCATGGGGCCCGATTCACAAAAAACCTCCGCACTCGTGGCAGAATCTCTGTGATCAAAACTGTGATTCGGAGTTTCCACCACGAGTGTGGAGTCTCCGCCATGACTATAGATGCTCTTTGTCAATCGTATCCGTAGCATGCTTTACACATAAAACCTGATCTAGTCACAGTTCCTGTTTCCAGTTTCACATACTCTGCGTCACACTAGACTTCCAACCGTATTGACTTCACTTGTATTGGGTGTAAAATCCCTGGCAAGCGTTCTGCTAAAGGTGGAACATATTTTATTGGAGTAGTATGGGTACTTTATATAGAACACAGAATTAATTCCAATATCAGTTAGAGTAGCATTGACTGGCATTTACATAAGTATAGGGATGGTAACGAGTCAAGATAGAAACATGCATTTACAAGATCAGCAGATAGTGAGTGAATACAGTGGGGCGGGGAAGTTGACTGGAGGAAATGAGGGTTTTTGTTTTTTTCCGCTTAGGTCAGGTATGAAGGGTCTAGTCCCAGATGTATGCATAGATAATTCAAAAGTTTGAGCATAGAAGGAAAAATCCTCCCTTGTCTTTTTTTTAGGTTGAGCTCTGTCCAGCGCGCATACGCTGTCTGGAAGACCTGCTGTAATCAATAAAACCACCATATTCCCACCTCCTGCTTACAGTTGGTTCATTCCAGCATCACTCTTATTTGCAGCCTTCTGTCTCATTCCTGCAGCCGATACCTCACTTCCTTTCAAGGCTGAGGAGCACCATTAAAGTACAGTGTACATACGCTTGCCTTCTTTATCTCCTGTTTGGGTGAACTTTTTTTTTATTGATGCTTTCGGCCCATTGCTGCTTGTTTTCCTGTCTGCTTCTGTCGCTTTAATGCAGGTACTACTTTTTCTTCTTTGCCAAGACCCTTTATGTTGTCATTTCCAAGATCGTTTAAAAAAAAAAATTGTTGCTTTTGCGCCAATCGCTGCTTGGCTTCTGCTACAGTGCTTCATCTTCTTAGCTTAATGCTGTGTCCACGTGCCTGCTTCATGGTGCGTGCCTTTAATTTTTCCCCCTTATTGGGCCAACCCTCACCCTCCCTTACTCCGTCCACCGCCTCTGCAGCACACATGGCGCTGCCTCTCCTTCTGTTTGCAGTCAGTGATCCTACAGCTGCCCAAGACCCGCCTTCGCAACTTTCATGCTCGCAGCCCGGCAATGGACGAGGGGGAGGAAGAAGAGAAAGGATCAGTGAACTTCCACAAACATCCCCAGGGCTCTGGTAAGGAAATCAGTCCCCAGTATAATGACTGTGGACGGGGAAAAATGTGTGTCTTGGTTTAAATAGCGCTTGTGTTTTCAGCTGATCCTCGTTAATTGCTTGTAAACTAGAGGATCGGCTGAAAACATAAGCGCTTGCAGCTTATGTTTTCAGCCGATCCTCGCCCTTCCTCTCCATCCTCTCTCCTGGTTTACTTTGTTTTCAGCAATCAAGCTGAGCAGTGGGTCATGGTTCAGCAGAGGCCCAAGCCTTTTGAAATAATGCTTCTTTCTACAAGCCATATTTATGTTGTTTATTAACTTTCTGCATGTCTCTGCAGTCCCTAATTCACCCCTGCCGTTGCTACACCGTCCCTTGTGTTGGTTCCCTTCCACCTCCATACCTGCTCCTCACAGCTATTTCTGCTTGCTTTCCCATCCCCTTCCACACCATCCCACCCTCTGTCCTGCTTTAATTACTACCAACATTCCTCCCTCGTGTTGCTTCTTACAGCATCTGTAGATGTTTTCTGTTTTAAAAACACTTCCTCCTGCTTTACCACCACCCAGCACGCCGCACTTGCTGGGACCCATTCCTAAGGTTTGATTTTGTTTCCGTCTTGCAGTCTGCACTAATTATTACTAAATAAGGAGAGGATGTGGTCTAACGGCTAGGGCGGTCAGATCTGGGGAACCGGGTTTGAGTCTCAGCAATGACGCTCAACATCCTGTGGATTCTGGGCAAATCACTTAATCTCACCATGCCTAACAAATATGAATGTGTCCTTGTGTAACGCAACTGGTGCTCATGTAAAGCACTCTGATACCTGATACCTTCGGGTCAAGTTCACCCTATATAAAACTCCTAAAAAGTTTTTAACAAATTATTTTTGAAAGCTCAAATGTTAAACGTTAATGTAAACACTCTAAGTAAGCTGAACAACATTTCACTTTGCAGAAACGCAAATGGATAAACACTTCCTATAGGAAGAGTTCGATAATCAGCTCCTACAAGTACTTAATGTGTTCATTACTCAGGTTTAGAGCAGGGAGGTATCAGAGCAAACTTTCAAAGAATCGATGATTTCGGGGAAATGAGGTGGGCGGTGTAGGATTCAGTGGTTCCTTGTTGAATGTTTGTGTTTTGTCTGTTTGTGGAATAAAACTCAATGAACAGAATGTTAGCAAAAACAACGTTGAGCTACTCTATAGTTAAAATTAGTATTACATGAGCGAAATAATGTCAGGGCTTTTTCCTATGTCTACTCGTCCATCAAACGTGTGCATTGTGTGCTGATCGTAACTACAGTCCCTGAAAGAAAATAGAAGACAATGCTTCCTTTTCAGGGCATAGGGATTATAATCTTCATCATATTCCAAAATCATAATACTTGGTAGCAGCACAATTTAACCAATACTCTTCGCATTGTTTAATGTTACTAGTGTTTTGTTCCTTTTTAATGTGCCAAAACCAAACCACTTTATAACACGCTAAAAACTGAATCATCTTTGCATTGGTCAAGGAGTATTTGAGGGAAGAGGTAAAGCAGCATTAAGAGCTGCATCTTGAAGGAATTCCTGGCCTACAGGTGATTTTATAATTTACATTAATCACTAAACCTTCCATAACCTGGTTTTGAGTAAGGACATTTGCCCTTTTGATTGTATGTACAGTAGTTGGCATTAGCAGGATGTATGCAGTTGTGGAAGGTAAAGTGGTGAGAGGATGTGGCTGGAAAGCAGTTTGCACAGATAACCCTCCCTATATTCTATTTGGTCTTAAAATGTTCTAAAGGTCCTCACTGATTTCATGTGGCTTATTATTCTTACAACACTACAGTGTTCTGCATTTTAAATAGTGCAATATATGTATTTGGTGTAATGAAATTCATATTGCTAAGCAGCCCAATGATCTCTGCTCCCATTATTTTCCTATGTTTCGCAAATATTTTATAGACACTGTAACACTACTTCTAAATACAAAGCAACATCACAGAACATAAATATTTAGAAATTGAATCCGTAAGTTAGGTAATTGAAGATGTACCTAATAGTCTACTGCTGTGAGCCATACATAAAAATAGCCAGGTCAATAATAATCACATTGCAAGTCAGAATTTATGATGGCGGCCCAATTCCTTAATCCTTACTGTTGATTTAAATTGATCTGTGTGACGGTTAATTCATTGGGTTTGTTGACTGTGGGGGTGGGTGGCCACAGATGGCTTGGGAGAGACCCTTCATTCAGTGACCTAGAATTCTAATGCTGAAGGCTAGTACAGTGGCTAAAATATTCTAAAGAAAACATTCTGAAATAAAGAGAACCTGTGGATAATAATTTTATATTGTTTTATAAATGGGCTGGCTTGTGAGCAATTTGATAATATGTTTTGTATGGTACATATATCTCTGACCCAAAGCTCTCAATTTAACACCATTTGAGCACTTGAAATCCTGCCCCTCACTTTTTAGGAGATTCCTCAAGGTGAAGCAGTTTCCAGTGTGTGTGAGAGAGACATAACATACATTTGCTATACAATAGGTCTTGCGTTACTGAACGTTTGAGCTATTGGTGTTGCAAATAATAATGCAACTCCAATAGCTGAAACGTTCAGTAATGCGAGACCTATTTCACTGCAAATGCTTCTCTTTCTTTGCCTTGTGGATCACTAGATTCATCAGAATGGTGAAAGGAGCATGGGAGTGGCCTGGGAGGGAGCTATTCTTTTCTTTAAATTTTTTTAAATTTTTGATAAGCCAATATCTGGTAATATACAGTTACATACACAAAAACAAGAGAAAGAAAAACATAGTATTTCGGTCAGCATAAAATTCAGGAATAAACGAAGAAGAGTGACCAAAGGATAAAAATAAAAAAAAAATAGGAAGTACATACATATAAGACTTCTATACAATTATACAGTCTTATTGATCAGGTACATCATTGTCTCTATTAATAATATAAATACATACATAACACTTCTTAGAAACCAGAGAGTAAGAGAGCAGAAACTGGAGAGACAGCATATGCCAAAAATCAGAAAGCATATTTAACCCGTAGTGAGCGCCAGGTGATCTACTAAAGCCCCCCAAATCTTGATGCCCAATCTCCGTTTCTGTCGCCCTTAAGGGCATATAAACTATGTTCCAGATTGTATATGGCATATAGCCTTCCTCTCCACATTTCGAAGGGTGGGGTTTCTTTTTCCGCCAGAGTGATGCTATGCACAGTCTAGCCACAGCCACGGCTATAAATATTAAATACCTAAATGCATACATCTCCTGAACAACCAGTGCATCCTCCAGAACTCCCAGAAGCATAACCGTGGGTGTAATCACAATCGGAGCCCCTGTTATCTCCGTCAAGAAGGCCTCCATCCTATTCATCAGCTGTATCAACTCTGGACATGCAAAAAACATATGCAAGCTGTCGGCCTGATCCGTCCCACAGCGTGTGCACTTACCCTCATTTGACCCACCCCATCGTGCGATTTTAGCAGGTGTGTAATATAAATTAAACATAGTTTTATAATGTTGTGTTTTAAGACTAGAGGAGATCAGGAGCTTATCGGCCAGTGCAATAGAGTATTGTAAAATATTCCCTCCCTGGGATAATCTGGTGTTCCATTTTAGATTCTGTACTTCCAGATCGTCACTTTGTGTTCCTATGAGACTTTGATATAAAGTGCCAATCCTTACACGCCTCCTGACTGCCTCTAACAGGTTACTTTTTGGGCCAGACCCGCTACATCCACTTTTTTTAGTAAATAATCCCGGATCTGCAGGTATTTAAAAAAATCAGTTTTGGGGAGATCATATTCGGACACCAATGAGGAGCAGGTCTTCATACCCCTGTTATCCACTAAATCACCCAGGGTCAGAATTCCCTTTCGTCTCCATCTGGCCATGGTGGTATCAGAAAAATGGACGGAAGCAGTGCTGAAGAAGAGGTGGGCGTATAAAAATTGAGCCTACCGATCTGTAGGTGCCTCTGAACCTGGAGCCATGCCTTATGCGCAGCTTGAACCACCTTGAAGCAGGTTTTTTTTATAGTAGCTGGGCTCGGGATTTTGAAAAAGCTCCTCTCTGCTTTTGAGCCCAGTAGCATTTGAAAGATATGCAGGAACTCTTCTACCTTAGTCTCTCCTTCCCCAGCCAGCAAAATTCCCATTTGTTGAAGTAGACATGCCCAATAATGAAACAGGAAATTAGGTACTGCCCAGCCCCTCGAGATCGTGGTAGGGTCATATACTTCATTACTCGGCGAGGTTTGCCTTGCGCCCACATAAAACTACTACATATAGATTGAAATTTCTGGAGTTGCTTTCCCATACGTTCCAGGGGGACCGACCTAAAATAATACAAGACCTTTGGTAAAATGTTCATTTTTAAGACATTACATCTTCCCACCATTGATAAATGTAAGCCTTCTATTCTATCTAAATCCCTTTTAATTTTCCGAACCATGTGGTCCCATTTTGACAATACCATCTTATCCAAGCATGCATTAATACGGATCCCCAAGTATGTTGCCTCCTCCGTGACCCTAGAATCGCTAAAGAATGCTTGGTCTGTACATACTACTTGTGTCTTAGCAATGTTTTGCTTATAGCCAGATCTTTTCCCAAATAGAGTTGCTAATTGTTCAATCTCTACCAAGATCTTAGCTGGCTCCGGCGAGACTACTGGCAATATCGTCTGCATATGCTAGTATATTAATCTGTTCTAGTCCAGGTCTCACCGGCTGGGTTTTTAAGCTGTTCTCCAATAGGTTCAGGAATGGGTTAACATAAAGGGCAAAGAGTAGGGGTAGCAGGGACAGCCTTGTCGAGTACCCTCGATATTGATACAAGATCAGATTCAAGCCCCAACGAGCATATTCGCGCCGCAGGAGATCTATACATAGTTCTAACCGCTTGATTGAAACCAGGCCCAAAACCCTGCCACCTCATGGTTGCCCATAGAAATTCCCAAGAGACACGGTCAAACGCCTTCTCTGCGTCGAGTAGCACTACTCCACATGGACCTTTTTGTATGTTAGCAGAGTCCAGCATAGTGACCACCCTACTGATGTGATTGACCGTGCCTCTTCCTGGGATAACACCATGTTGGCGGACAGAAACTATGGGAGCTATCACTCAGGAGAGTTGTGTAGCCAGAATTTGTGCATATATTTTCCCATCACAGTTTAAAAGTGAGATGGGTCTATACGACCCCGGGACTATGGGTGGCTTGTCTTTCTTTTTAAAAATAACAATACTAGCTATATCCCACGATGCCGGGGCGCCCCTTTCTGTGCTTCCTGAAAAACAATAAGCATATCTGATTGTAGCTCGGATAAAAAGGTTTTATAAAATTCTAATGGGAGCTTGTCCGGCTCAGCAGCCTTGTCTGTTGCTAAAGAGCCAACCGACTCCACAAGCTCTTCTAAGGTTATAGGTTCCTCCAAGTATCTTTGATCCTCTGAGCTTAGCATCTTCCTATATGGATCTTTATAGAAAGATTCCTGACTGTTATGATCCTGATACTCCATGTACAACTCCTCATAGAAGGCTCTGAAGACCTCCATTATCTCCACCGGTGTTTCTACTGTTTTTACAGCTGAATCTTCTATTGCAGTGATTGCATCTTTAACTTCTTTACACCTGATTTTCTTGGCCAAGCATCTGCCAGTCGCCTCCCCATACTTGTAGCAATCCCTTCTAAAAATATTATATTTATTGGCATTATCCTTAGCCCATTCCCCATTTATCCTGGCTTTACAGTGAGCTACCTCAGTTTGCACCTGTGTGGTATCTAAATTCCCCTGCAAAGCATGTATTAGGGCATATTCAGCTTGTTGGAGGTTATCATATAGCCCCTGTATAAACTGCCTGTGTTGCTTTTGAGCATATAATCCAAAGCTCAGAATTTTCCCCTAAGCCCTGCTTTTAGAGCATCCCACACTATGCCACATTTAGTACAATTGTGATTTATGGAAACGAATTGGGTTAACCATTGTCGTACATGACAGATACATTTTTCATTAAGCAATAGCTTTCTATCAAAAGAGAAAGTCCCACGAGGTCGTACCAATCCTTGCATTTTAAGTTTTAATAGCATCGGATTATGGTCTGAGGTGATTCTAGGGGAAATCTGTATCTGTACCCCTGCTAAAGATGTTTTGGTAGCAACGAAATAATCTAGCCTGGCTAGCTTTTGATGAGGGCAAGAATAATGCAAATACCCTGGATCCGAGTCTTTTAACCTGGGCCAGGCATCAGCTAGACCGTGCTCATGAATAAGCTGCTGCAAAGCCTTATAGATCTTGGGTTTCCGACCAAAAGGCTCCACCAGTGCCATGGGTGACTTCTTCCAATTGAATGTTGAAGTCCCCGCACAGTATCAAAGGGGAAGCCCAAGAAGCTAACTCTGTATTCAGATACTCTAGTATACTAGGGAGGGAGCTATTCAGGTAGAACTAGGTATTATGGTTTATTATTTTGTAAGGTTTTGTGTACGATACAGAGATTTTAAGTTGATGCGTGCTTGAATGGGGATCCAGATTGTCTGGGAAGATAGGGTGATATGGTTAAGCCTCCTTTTCCTCGAGGTAAGACCATGCGGTTGCCAGCCTTCATATAGGAGTCAAGGTGTTTTCCTGTAGGACAGTGAGGAGGGTTTTGTCCCTGTCCATGTATGAGAGGATGTGCACTTTGCATTTACAATTTGACCTATAATAATGTACATTGTTGTGTAAAACACATTTTAAATATTAGCACATTATCCCCAACAAACATACATAGTTCTCAAAACAGTGACAGACATATCTTCAGCCTCAGGCAAACAATGAATATTAAACATATGATGTCCAAATGCTCAAAATCTTTCTAAAGAGTACTAAACTCAATTAAATAAATCATGCAACAAAAAAATATACATAATGAATAATATGTGTAATATGGTCCTATATTGCAATCTCGGGCTTGAGGTGGCACTTATAAGCTTTCAACCTTCTGTATTCTCTTTTGAAATATCATCAGAACCCCTGAATGGGCTCATGTTACAAAGTTACTCCTTGTGAGATATATATATATATATATTATATATATATATATATATATACACGTTTCCGCTTTCCTATGCAGCCGAATAGGAAAATGACATGCACTTGAGGCGGGTTGCATTTTATCGTGGTTTATTCCTCATTCTTGAAATGCTCTTCAAACAGCATACAACATGGACAGATTTTTACCCTCCGTGTTTCGGCATGACACATGCCTTGCTCAGGGAGCAAGGGTAAAAATCCTTCCATGTTGTATCCTGTTTGAAGAGCAGTTCCAGAATGAGGAATAAACCACGATAATCTGCAACCCGTCTCATGTGCATGTAATTTCTTCTGACTCTGCTGAATCAGAAAGTGGCGACGTTCATATGGTGCAGGGTAGCCTCCCTAGGCGTGCACCGGTGTTGATTGGACTTAAGGGTTATGAAGGCCCAGGAGATAAAAACAAACAAACAAACAAAACAAAAAAAAATATATATATATATATATATATTCCAAACCAAACACACACTAGTTTAGTGCTGTGTAAACAGGCCCACCAGATGTGCATGTGCTTCAGTGAAGGTCCTTTATTCAAGGCAAGATTAATGTCATAACGCGTTTCGGCTCCTACGAGCCTTAATCATATGCAAACATTAATGGCAGACTTGTTTGATCTTTTTGAAACGTAGCTCCAAACAGTGAAGAAGTACCAGGATGCCCATGCATTACGATGTTTAAAGTGGCAGTGAATCAGTTGTGACACAGTTCTTATCAAGTCTATTGTGTAAAGACAGTGAAGGTTTCCATCATTTTGTGCGCAGGTCAATCCTATGCGCCCATCTTAAGCTAGTTAATGGACAATATTACCATTGATGAAGATGGTTATTTGGTTAATTGATGTGCAGGCAATGTTTTAGGTGATGTGTTTCAGCAGCACCGTGGGGATTATTGAGAATCCTTAGCATACTGCAAATGGGTGTAGATCGATGCCCGGCTTTGCGAGTGGGCACCCTCGAGATTCCATCTGGAGAATTAACATTATTGAAAAATGGGTCACTTTTGGGATGGAGTGAAGAAGACACCAGAGTAAGGGTTCCCAAATGCTTCTTCGTGCTGCATAGGCAATTACAGCATCTAAATGCATTGAATCCCCATCAAAGCCCAATGAAGTCATCCCAATACCTGTCATCAAGAAAGGCTTGTAGACTAGGTCAAGCTGGAGAAACAGATGGAGGGAGATCGGATACGGTGGCTGTGGTCCTGTAGGAGGGGTTGGCCTCATGATGGCAGCAGCCACTAGATTCTAATGTGCCCCAGGCCTGTGGTGGTGTGAAGGAAAGTGCACACAGGCATGTTCAGCAATCATACTGTGACAAACCACAGAAAGGGGACATTGGAGGGTCCGAGGGAGCCATGCCTGCAATTCACAAACTCAGTTATTTCAGGGTGGGTGGGGGTGTGTGCCGGGCACTAGGCATACCAGAGAACAAGGGTCAGGAGCTCTACAGATCGGGCACTGCACCTCCTACTGCCCCAGCCATGTGAAGAAAGAAGGAAAGGCTCACAATCGCTGGAGGGTAACCTCCATGTTAAACAACACTTTTTTGTTTTTGTTTTTATTTTTAGTTATAATTTTTGAATACATACAAACCACACAAAACAACACACACGGGGGGCACAGGAGTGTGCTTGGCGGTGAACAGAAAAGCTGTTGGAAAGACCATTCAGAAAACAACCAGTACGCATATTACAGCATGTTACATAGCACATACATCGAGGAAATGACAACAGGTGAGCTAGACATGAGGCATTACATTAACCCCTTCGCTGCTAGGCCTTTCCCCCCTGTACTAAGCCTTTTTTGGCTATTTGGGGTAGTTTGCGCTTATGCCCCTGTAACTTTTTGACCACATAAGGTATCCATGCCAAATTTGCATCCTTTTCTTCCAACATCACAGGGATTCTAAAGGTACCCAGGCTTTGTGGATTCCACCGGAGGGGACCCAGAAATTAGCCAAAATACTGCAAAATTTTGTTTTTTTTGGGAAAAATGGGAAAATAGGGCTACAGATGAAAGCGTCTGGTTTTTCCCCTGCAGATGGTATCAACAAAGGGGTTGCGGTGCTGAAATCACCATCTTTCAGGAACAAGCAGACTTTTGTCAGAAAACCAAAATTGTTTACACAGTTTTGGCATTTTTCTGGGACATAGCCTATTTTTGCTATTTTTTGTGCTTTCAACCGCCTTCCAGTTAATGGTAAAAATGGGTATGAAAGCAATGATGGATCCTGGAAAGCTATACATTTATGAAAAGTAGACACAATTTTGAATTCAGCAAGGGGTCATTTGTGTAGATCCTTCAAGGTTTTCGTATAGAAACTAACAGTTGAAAATCGAAAAAATTGATAATGAGTTAAAAAAACAGCCATTTGTGCCAATGTTTTCACCTGTAACTTCTACTAAGTATGACAGATGTTTGAAAGCAATATACCGTTACATCCGCTGGACCCTTCTGGTTGTGGGGATATATAGGACTTGTAGGTTCACCAAGAACCCGAGGAACCCAGAGCCAATAACTGAGCAGCGTCTTGCAATGGATTTTTATTGTGTACCGGGTATATAGCAATTCATTTGGAAAAATATAAACAGGGAAAAATCGGTATGAAAGTCACCTATGTATTTCTGAAATGGGAACAAAATGTAGAGTTTAGAAACAGTAGCTATTTGCACATCTCCGAAATTGTGGGTACCCATACCAGCATGTGAATTATAGGTCATTTTTCAAAGTGACTTCTTTTTTACACATTGTCTTACATTTGGAAGGCAGAAATGCATTGAAAGTCAATAGGTAATAACAGTTGCTCCACACTTTTGTGTTCCACTAAGTCTCCCGATAAAAATTATACCTCACTTGTGTGGGTAGGTGTAGTGGCCGCGACAGGAAACGGCCC
Organism: Calotriton arnoldi; assembly: GCA_963921515.1. NCBI lineage: Eukaryota > Metazoa > Chordata > Amphibia > Caudata > Salamandridae > Calotriton > Calotriton arnoldi. Next base: position 22,492 of record CAWUFW010008396.1, read on the forward strand.
AAAACCAAACATGGACACACCACATTTTCACAGTGAAAGCGGAAACTTTTTTGCAAAGTGCCTAGCTGTTGATTTTGAACCCTAGCTCTGCCGGCACCTAGGGACACCTAGCAAACCTATACATTTTTGAAAACTAGACACCCAGGGAAATCCAGGATGGGGTGACTTGTCTGGCTCTCACCAGGTTCTGTTACCCAGAATCCCTTGCCAACCTCAAACTTTGTAAAAAAACAAACACATTTTCCCAACATTTCTGTGTTGGAAAGTTCTGGAATCTGCGTAGATCCACAAATTTCCTACCATCAAGCGTTCCCCAGGTCTCTCGATAAAAATGGTACCTCACTCATGTGGGTGCCCCAAGTACCCGCGATAGGCAAGGGCCCAAAACGTATTGAGGAGACATCAAAATTACCTAACACAGAACAACCTGGTTTTGTAGATCCACAAAATTCCACGCACCCCATATTCCCCAAAGTCTTCCCGAGAAAAATGGTACCTCACTTGTGTGGGTAGGCCTCGTGCCAGCGACAGGAAACGGCCCAAAACGCAACGTGCACACAACACATTTTCACAGTGAAAACGGACCCTTTTTTTGCAAAGTGCCTAGCTGTAGATTTTGAACCCTAGCTCTGCCGGCACCTAGGGAAACCTAGCAAACCTATACATTTTTGAAAACTAGACACCCAGGGGAATCCAGGATGGGGTGACTTGTCTGGCTCGCACCATGTTCTGTTACCCAGAATCCCTTGCAAACCTCAATTTGTCAAAAAACCCACATTTTCCTCACATTTCTGTGGTGGAAAGTTCTGGAATCTGCGTAGATATACAAAATTCTACCCACCCCGCATTCCCCAAAGTCATCCGAGAAAAATGGTACCTCACTTGTGTGGGTAGGCCTAGGGCCAGCGACAGGAAACGGCCCAAAACTCAACGTGGACACACCACATTTTCACAGTGAAAATGGACCCTTTTTTTGCAAAGTGCCTAGCTGTAGATTTTGAACCCTAGGACTGCCGGCACCAAGGGAAACCTAGCAAACCTATACATTTTTGAAAACTAGACACCCAGGGGAATCCAGGATGGGGTGACTTGTCTGGCTCTCACCAGGTTCTGTTACCCAGAATCCCTTGCAAACCTCAAAATTTGTCAAAAAAACCCACATTTTCCTCACATTTCTGTGGTGGAAAGTTCTGGAATCTGCGTAGATCCACAAATTTCCTACCACCCAGCGTTCCCCCAGGTCTCTCGATAAAAATGGTACCTCACTCATGCTGGTGCCCCAAGTACCCGCGATAGGCAAGGGCCCAAAACGTATTGAGGAGATATCAAAATGACCTATCACAGAACAACCTGGTTTTGCAAGGAGAGTCACCTGGGTTTTTGGCCCCAGGCTCGGCAGCCATCTTGGGAAATCTACCAAACCCACACATTTCTGAAAACTAGACTTCTGGGGGAGTCCAGCAAGGTATGGCTTGCGTGGGTCCCCTAACGTTTTCCTACCCAGAATCCCCTGCAAACCTCAAATTTAGCTGAAAAAATCACTTTTTTCTCACATTTCTGTGTGGGCAAGTTCTGGAATCTGCGTGGATCCACAAATTTCCTACCACCCAGCGTTCCCCCAGGTCTCCCGATACAAATGGTACCTCACTCGCGTGGGTGGGTCAAGTACCCGCGACAGGCAAGGGCCCAAAACATATTGAGGAGACATCAAAATTGCCTATCAAAAAACAACCTGGTTTTGCAAGGGGAGTCACCTGGGTTTTCGGCCCCGGGCTCGGCGGCCATCTTGGAAAACTACCAAACCCACACATTTCTGAAAACTAGACACCCGGGGGAGTCAAGCGAGGTATGGCTTGTGTGGATCCCCCAACGTTTTCCTACCCAGAATCCCCTGCAAACCTCAAATTTAGCTGAAAAAACCCACATTTTCTACATATTTTTGTGTGGAATCATCGTGCCGGCACAAATGTCCTACCCCACAGCGTTCTCCTTAGTCTCCCGAGTAAAATGATACCTCACTTGTGTGGGTGTCCAATGCAGAATTGGCTAAAAATGTATTTTTAAAAAATGTAGCGCTTAGAATTCTCGGTGCTATACCTTTTAATCCCTATGTTTTGGGCTCTTCCCAGTCACAGGCCCTTGCCCCACCCACACAAGTGAGGTATCATTTTACTCGAGAAACTGAGGGAACGCTGTTGTGTAGGACATTTGTGCCGGCACAGTGATTCCACACAAAAATATGTGGAAAATGTGTTTCTTTTGGCTAAATTTGAGGTTTGCAGGGTATTCTGGAGAGGAAAACGTTATGGGATCCACGCAAGCCATACCTCGCTGGACTCCCCGGGTGTCTAATTTTCAGAAATGTGTGGGTGTGGTAGTTTCCCAAGATGGCCGCCGAGCCAGGGGCCAAAACCCAGGTGACCCCCTTGCAAAACCAGGTTGCTTTGTGATAGGTAATTTTGATGTCTCCTCAATACGTTTTGGGCCCTTGCCTGTCGCGGGTACTTGACCAACCCATGCGAGTGAGGTACCATTTTTATCGGGAGACCTGGGGGAACGCTGGGTGGTAGGAAATTTGTGGATCCATGCAGATTCCAGAACTTTCCCACACAAGGTGTGAGAAATATGTGATTTTTTCAGCTAAATTTGAGGTTTGCAGGGGATTCTGGGTAGGGAAACGTTGGTGGATCCACGCAAGCCATACCTCCCTGAACTCCCCCAGGTCTCTTGTTTTCAGAAATGTGTGGGTTTGGTAGGTTTTCCTAGATGGCCGCAAAGCCCGGGGCCAAAAACCAGGTGCCCCCTTGCAAAACCAGGTTGTTTTGTGATAGGTATTTTGATGTCTCCACAATACGTTTTGGGCCCTTGCCTGTCGTGGGTACTTGACCCACCCACAAAAGTGAGGTACCACAACGTTTTTCTGCCCAGAATTCCCTGCAAACCTCAAATTTAACTGAAAAAATCACTTTTTTCAAATTTCTGTGTGGGAAAGTTCTGGAATCTACGTGGATCCACAAATTTCCTACCATCCAGCGTTCCCCAGGTCTCCCGATAAAAATGGTACCTCACTCGCGTGGGTGGGTCAAGTACCCGCGACAGGCAAGGGCCCAAAACGTATTGAGGAGACATCAAAATTACCTATCACAAAACAACCTGCTTTTGCAAGGGGTCACCTGGATTTTTGGCCCTGGGCTCGGCGGCCATCTTGGGAAACTACCAAACCCACACATTTCTGAAAACTAGACACCCGGGGAGTCCAGCGAGGTATGGCTTGCGTGGGTCCCACAACGTTTTCCTACCCAGAATCCCCTGCAAACCTCAAATTTAGCTGAAAAAACACATTTTCAACATATATTTGTTTAGAATCACCGTGCCGGCAAAAATGTCCTACCCCCACAGCGTTCCCCTCAGTCTCCCGAGTAAAATGATACCTCACTCCTGGGAGGGGCAGAAAGTCTTTTGCCTTCTTTGGGTGGGGTAGGGTGGGGGCATTGGGATGCCCATTCTGGGCAGCCCCACCCCTGGCCTGTAGGAAAATAATCCCTGGTCTAGGGTGCTTTCTGCCCCCGGGGTGGCAGATTGGGGGCTACTGCCCCATCTGCTCCCAGGGGGGCAGAAAGACTGTTTGTGCCCGAAATGTCTGGGGGGAGCAAAGGCCCTTGCCCAAGGGACCGCTCCCCCCTCTCTGGTGCTAGTGGGTGGATCCCTGCTTGGGATCGCCCTCCTGGGGTGATCCCCAAGCAGGGGTCCACTAGCGAAGGGTACCATTGGAAAGGGGAGATTCTCCCCTTTTCAACGATACCTCTCCCATCTGTTTTGGTGCTCAGGGGGCTAAGATAGCCCCACAAGCACCGAAACTGTGAAATTGAAACTAAGTTTCAGTTTCGTTTTCGTTGCAATGACGATAGCGCGCCATGCGCGCAATCGTCATTGCAAGGAAATCCAAAAATAGGCCTGGGGAGGTTGGGGAAGCTCTTCCCCACCTCCCCAGGCAAAAAAAAAAAATGGGAAATCCATCTGCTGTCTGCATCAGAGGGATTTTCTGAGGATGTGCTCATGACGGACTGGTTCCGTCATGAGCACTGGTGCTCATGACGGAACCATTCCGTCATGAGCACCCAAAGGGTTAAATACTGTATACACAGTAGTAAAATGATGAACAAAGGACAGCACTGAATGGACTGATTTAGATAATACAACTCAATCTGACTCCTGATGTTCGTGTTGCAACAAATAGTCTCGAAATGGTTGGCAGATGTCCCTGGGTCTGGCTGAGGGAGGTTGCAATGTGTCATATATCTCACTATTGGTATCACAAAATGTTATACTCTTAAGCCAGTAAGGAACAGTTGGGCTTTGTCCACTTCTCCAGTGCAAAGCAATCTTGTGCTTTGGTAATAGCAAAGCTTAAGCAGTAAACCTACGGACCCCTCGCGGTACATCTCTCACATATCCTAGCAAAGCTAGGAGTGGGTCAGGTGCCAGATCAGTCCCAATCATTAAGGAGAGTAGGGTGAAAACTGTGTTCCAGAAGCCCCTCATGTGACTGCAGGTCCATGTCAGATGTGCAAAGTCGGCCCCTTCTGTATGGCATTTAGGGCAATTTGAGGACCTCGCGGGATCAATTTTGGCCAGGCCGCTATGAGTGGTATATGCTCATCTTAAGAATTTAAAGTGTATGAGTTTGTGTCTATGATTTGGGGAGATGAGCTTAGTTTGCTAGCAACGAGAATACCAGATTTTATCAGGTAGGGGAAGTTGCAGGTCGCGCTCCCAGGTCTCCCTAAGCCTTCCGTCCCGGGCCGGCAGCTGGGCTACACTAGTGTGTCAGGATCAATGACCCCTATGGTCAACTGGGTGAACTCATAAGGGGCCAGTGGGTGCGAGGGGACCTGCGTGTGTAGTGCTCTATGGAGACCGTGCAAAACAAAGTGGTCCATGGCGGTGGTGTCTGCAAACTGTACATCGTCGGCATGCAAGAGGATGTGACTGTCTTGGGAAAGGTTTCTGAACATGTGCAATGCATGTCATGACAGCATGCGTTTGACTAGCGCTTCTCGCACAGGAATTGGCCATTGGTTATCCACAAGGGGAAAGGAAGGAGAGTATAGGAGATCACCCGCAAGCAAGTGGAGATGTTTGCGCCATGCCCAACTAGTTGTGAAGCATGTCTGGATATCAGTGGGGTCAAGCGGAGCTTCCTGCGAAAAGGATGGAATGTGGTGGCACAGCCTCTGCCTGGTCTTGCTCAGGTTTGTTGTACAGAAGACGTGCGTCTCTGTGCTACCAATGGTAGGCATTGACATCGCTCAACCAGGTCGTTGAGATGAAAATGCGGCACACCAAACCCCTGCGCTCATAAGGGCGCACCAAACTGTCCCAGCCAACTCGTGGGCTGCGGCCTGCCCAGATCAGTCACAGAAGGTGGCTCCTAAGCATGGTGAAAAAGACATTGATAAGGGGGGTCTGTATATTTAAAAAGATACAAAAACTGGGGTAGCACAGCCATTTTAATGATGGTGATTCGACCGGCCATGGAGAGTGGAAGTCGAATCCACCCCTCAATTTGAGCCAGTAAACTTATCTATGGCAGGGCCATAGTTCAAGCAGATGACTTCCTCCTTTTCTCAGTGAATGTGAATACCTAAATATTTAACCGAGTCAGCGCACTGGTTCAGGGGAACTCACATGCCAGCGGAGAGGTGATATTTGTAAGTGGGATTAGTTCAGATTTGTTCCGGTTTATGGTAAGTCCAGAAAATCATATAATTTCACAGACAATGGGAGCCAAGTTGTCTGCGGGATGATAGACAAGTAGCAAAATGTCATCTGTATATATGGACAAAAGCAGAGGGCCGGGTTTAAATTGAAAGCCACAGTGGAGGTGCTTCTCCTAGAGTTGCTGAGCTAAGGGGCCCATGGCCATAATGAAGAGCAGCTGGGACAGGAGGCAACCCTGCCTTGTCCCTCTGGTGATATCAAAGGGGGCAGTGAGAGAGCTGTTGGCTCGTACACGGGCCACTGGCTTAGAATATAAGAGCATGATGAGGGAGATGAACCCACACAGCATCCCTAGTTTTTGGAGTGTTGCACACAAAAAATGCCACTCTAGCGAAACAAAGGCTTCTCTGAATCGAGTAAGGCCACCGCTGCCTTCCCCTCAGGGGAGATTCTATTCAACACAGAGAACATTGTGCACAGATTGAAAGAGGTAAAGTGATGAACGACAAACCCCAACTGTAAGGGTGAGATGATCTTATCCAGCAAAAGCAAAAGCCAGGTTGCAAGGACTTTAGCCAGTATTTTATAATCAAAATTGAGTAGCAATAAGGGCTGGTATGACGTGCAGCACAGCGGGTCTTTGCCAGGTTTCACTCACACTATGACCAGTGTTTCGCATAGGATAGGGGGTAGCACTCCAGCGTCCAGCGATTCAGCATACATCGCCAGCAGATGTGGCGCAAGAAGATGTTTCTAGGTCTTATAAAAAATGCCTGTGAAGCCATCCAGGCCAGGGGCCATGGACCCCTCGAGGGAGGCAATTGCTTGTGTCACCTCTTTAGTTTACAGTGGAACTGCCTCTGGGCATCTGTGAGCCAGACCATGGCAACCTCGGAAAGGTAATCTGCCATGGCCTCCCCTTCACTGGTGACACAGAAGGTATACAGATGCGTGTAATAGTGGAGGAGCTCTACCAGGATGGTGGTGGTATCAGTCATGCGTGACCAATCCTTTAGTAGCAATTCAGTAATGTACCCGCAGCCCCTGGGTGGGCGAAGTAGTCAGGCCAAAGTGCAGCCCGGAGTTTGCCCTCTCCATAGTGGTGGGGCCTGGCAGGTTTCCCCAGATGTGCCACCTTTCACTCAGCCAATTTTAGAAACTCGTCTAGCAAGGATGTACGCTGCAGCAGTTGGGGGCTGAGGTGTTATTGTGCTTCAACACTGTTGATATCGCGCAGCTCAGTTTCGATAGCACTCTGCATATATCCCGCAGCACCCCAGTGCTCTTAGCGATACAAATCCCTCAAATGTAGGCCTTGAAGGCCTCCCAGAGGTTAGCCTGTGTAGAGACTGATCTTGCGTCCAGTTTAAAGTTATCTACAATTGATGTGCAGAGCTCCGTTTGGAAAACCTCAGCAAGCAGGGCACTGCACGGGAAGCGCCAACCCCACTCCAAGCCTCCCCCAAAGGGCATTTTTCCAACTATTTGAATTGGGGAATGGTCAAAGAGAGTGCACAGGAAGTGGGAAACATTGCAGACTCAAGAAGATGGCCGACTGGAGAGGAGAGGAAGCTCCGCTTGGTATCTCTTTGAGGATTATCCCTGTTAGCCCCATCGGAAACTGCATCGGAAACAAAGAGAAAATAAAGAGCATCGCAGATAACAATTTCCAACTACTTTATTGTCCACCATCTCAGACCTACGGCGACACGGACACAGAGATCGGGAGACATCCGCACTGAGGGTCCCTCGACCGATCACGACAACGATCTCTCGCACACTGGAATACGCTGGAGTGCATTTCAGGGCTGCGGACACACAGGAAGACGCAGTTCGGGCTGACCGGAACTCCCCTGGCCGATGAGAAGCCCAGACTGCCGGGACGATCGTGGCGGGTCCCGGACCTGGGGCTCAGGGGCACACAGCATTGTCTCCTTGCTGGTTTCCTGCTGCATGTCCACCTCCCTCTTGGACGTGGTAGGGTGCAAGATGGGCGTTCCAGATACAGGGAAGCGGTGCTCCTGTGTGGCTTTTCCCCTCATCGGTATTGGAGCCCTGTCTAATGAGGGCACTTGTGGAGCACTTGGCCGATAATTTGGCATTATTAGGTGATCCCCCAGGAATCGTGAGGCTTGGAGTTAGGCGTTTCTCCAGAAAACGAGAGGGTCCATGATCGCCTATTGACGCGATCACGGCGCAGGAGAGATCGGCATCCGGCAGGTTGGGCGCCTCCCCGCCCTTCTCTCAATGGCGGTGTTGATCAATTACGCGCTGAATAGAGAGAGCGGACCTGGCATCTCCGGGCGGTGAGACGCAACCTTGGGCTCAGGTAGGTCCACGCGCCTGGGAAGATTGCTCACATCAAGTTGTTTTTTTCTTGGAGCTCATCCGGCTCATACACACTACCTGGTGGTCTGCAAGGTTTATTACACACGTAGGGTCACAAGGCGGTGCCCCAGACTCAGGTGGGTCTTCGAGCACGAGATAATGGCAGACAGTTCTGCAGACTATGAGCAGTTTGCGGTTATCATTGTTTTCACACGGGCCTCAGTGTGGATTCCAGTCTTCCTAGCACAGTAGGGGAAGCACATCGGGCTAGGTATGACTTGATCTGTTTGTTTGTTGACCAGCTTGCCACAAATGGGTTTGCACTCAGGGGAGAACCCTTTTTGGTTAGTCTTCTCCTTCATGTAAATGGTGAAGATCACCAACTGCGCTCAAAATGGCAGCATTATACATAACCAGGGAGAGAGGACTATCCCAGACCGGGAGTTAGTCAGAAAGTGACATAGGACTGCGCCATAATATCAAGCCAATAGAAAACAAAGAAAGGACCACTCACCCCAAGAGGGCCAAACAAATAAAAGTGAAAGAGGACTACCTCACTGGAACAGACCCAGGTAGTAAACAGGATGGCCATCTTGGACTGACTCAGTAGGAATGGGTTGATTCCAGAGATCTCATTCAACATCAGCGAGTCCCCACTCAACAAATTCACAGGTGAGAGCGCTGACCTCCTGACCTAGCCCCACCTCAACCTTTTAGTGCACATTGCATCACATACTCCCCCGACCCTCTCTACCCCCCCTTACAAGCTTCATCCCCATCATAGAGCGCTCAGGTCTCTACACCTATTCCATTAATTACCCCCCCAACCTTACTAAAAAAGCAGCCAAAGGTTTTTAACACAATAGTTTAAACCCTGAAACCCCTATCTCGGACCCCTACTTCTCAACCAACAAAGGACACATAACTAATGACATCATCTTTTAAACTAAAAGAAGAGCCCAATGGAGGAAAGCCTTCCTCGCGCTATTTTCAATCGCCTCCACGAGGAAAACATCACATTGTCTCATGCTATCTATCATCCCCTCCCCAATATACAATGCTACAGCAACAATCACCATCTATCATAATGGGATCATCCTCATACAAGCATCAGACCGTAACCTTAACTTACTAGATAACATCTTTCCTCTCATCAAGGAAAAGGTTTTAAGACCCCATCCCTCCTCCCCATCTGATCGCAATCTCAGTTCATTGACCAACCTCCAGTATGATGCCCCATTAAGTCCTGTTCCCCAGTTGTCCCATCCGGCATATTCCCCCACCCCAGACCTTACTGTCACCCCCGGTGATGACACACGTCTCCCTAAGTCCTACACGTTCCCCAGCACCTCCAATATTCCCACTGTCCCAATCACACCCCCCACCCATTTTGCCTCACATCCCGCCTTCCTACCCGCACCCTCTACCCTCTCCAATACTCACATGGCCCCACTCATACCTCACATCCTTACCCCCTCACTTCCTCGAGTTGACACACCTCTCCCCAATTCCTATTCCAACGCTAACTCCACCATTACTCACGCAGTACCAATCGCACACCACACCCTTACTGCCCCACAACCCACCCTCTCACATGCACCCTCTCCCCCCCACTTCCCACTCCTCCACCTCCACATACACAACCCACAGCCAGACCTCCTCACACCCCATTGTTACACCCCCCCCTTCTATTGACAAATACACAGGTAGACTGCAATACAACGAACCTGATAGCTACTCGCCCCAAACTACATACAAGGCTCAATCACCCCACCCTCACCCACAGTACAAACTTCAAATATGCTACCTCTCACTATGGACCCCAGACTCGATGAAATATTATTGTCTCTACAACAAGTCAAAGAGGACCTCCAAACGCTTCATGACCTGATTTTACAACAACCTAAGCTCACACACCCTGAACTAGAATATAGAACATAGAACATCACTCCACACCAAACATTTGAAATGCACCCAACAAAGGCACACCAGCTCCCCAATACATGAGCCCCCAAGATGGAGAACAACGCCCTACCCCATTGCCTCATCCCCGCCGGTCCGGAGAAAAAGCCCTTTATCAGCTAAAGATTTAAACGCCTTACTATATTCTTATGAGCCACCATCTCTCTCACATAATACTGCGCACACAGATAACATGCTAAAACATCACTTAATCCAATCCATCCCCGCTAACACCCATAGAGTCACAAGACACAATTCCAGAGGTATAGTTGAAAACAACCTCATGCGAGTCCCCCTCATACCCGAACCCAATACAACGCCCTTCAAGACTCAACTAAAATGCATTCTTCTAAATTTCAGGTCGACATCAAAACATCCAACTGATATAGCTGACCTCATACATTCCAATGACCCTGACCTAGTAGTTCTGACCGAAACATGGCTGAATGAATCCTCTACACCCATACTAGACATACTGTTACCCCCAAACTATGATATCACAAGGCTAGATAGAACTGACAGGCCGGGTGGTGGCATCGCATGCATACATTGGAGTAATTTAGCAGTGAACCGCTCCCACTCCCCGGTACTCTCCTCCTGTGAAAACCTTTGCCTAGACATCACGAGTAATAACAAACCCATATGTTCTCTACATACATTCTACCATCCGCCAGGAGATAACCTCACCTTCATCGAACACCTCATGGATATTCTAGCTACAAATGCTGGACTTCATAATACTCAAATATTCCTTGGTGACTTCAATATCCACTGGGATGACCAGGACGACCCAGGGGTCAATAGCCTCAAAACTTTCCTCTCAGACCTTAACCTCACCCAAATCTGCAACAGCCTCACACATGATAAAGGCGCAATCCTCGATCTAGTAATTGCTAAAGCTGATTCCACTGAGCTAGAATCGATCCTACCCTGTGACTGGTCTGACCACCACATCATTACATTCCACATCAACGTTGCAGTGAAATTACTCTCCACACAACCCACGAGAACGAAAATCTGGAAAAGGAATTTAAATAATCTCGGTCACGACTCACTCTCATTCTCCAATCTGAACATCCTGCTTCCCCCGGAAGGCTTAATAGATGTACAAAGTCTGACCAACCACTACTTCCACTCCGTGAACATGGTACTAGATAAATTGGCACCCGTACAACTGAAAAGAGTCTCCACAAAAGACTCAGAACCCTGGCATGATGGCCGACTAAATGAAGAAAGACGATCCTTAAGATCAATTGAACGGCGGTGGAGATCTGCGGCATCCTCTGCCCACCTTAAGTTACTAAGAACCACGAGAAACTCATACTACAGAAAGCTCAGACGATAAAAATCTGACTTCTTCAGTAATCAATTAGATCAAGCCAAGAACCGTCCCAAAAAGCTATTCGAACTAATCAAAGCTCAAACTAAGGGTCTACCCCCCCATCACCAGGATAACCCTGACACACTACCCAATTGCGAGGAATTTGCTTCCTTCTTTACTATGAAGACGGAAAACATAAAGACGGACCTGCTCAACGACCTTATATCCCTTACCGACACTCAGATAGATACTCCACTGCCCCCACTAAGAGCTCCACCCACATGCTCCGCAAACTTCGACCTCAAAAACAATGCATCCTGGTCCTCCTTCTACACCTACAGTGAAGAAACTATACTAAAACTGCTAACGAACCTGAATCCCTCCAACCACTTCACTGACCCTCATCCCGCAAACCACTTAAAAGACTTCATTCTGCTGGTACTGCCCCTATGTACCAAGATTATAAACACTTCCCTCCTCCAAGGAACCATCCCAGAAATCCTTAAAATGGGGCAGGTATCCCCTATATTAAAGAAGCCATCGGCAGACCCATCGGACTTAAACAACTATCACCCAATATCCAACATCCCCACTCTGGCCAAACTCTTAGAAAAATGTGGGCACACACAGCTTGTCAAACACATACATCAATTCAACCTGCTTAACCAATACCAGTCAGGCATCCGTGCAGGTCATAGCACTGAATCAGCCATGACCCACATAATAGATGACACACTAAGAATTTGTGACCAAAACAAAGCCTGCTTACTAATCTTGCTTGACCTATCTTCGGCCTTTGACTCCGTCAAACACGACAACCTGCTAGATCTCTTGAAACACAGAATGGGACTATAAGGCTCGGTGCTTACCTGGTTCACCTCTTTCCTCCAAAATAGATCACAAAGATTCAAGGTTAAGCAATCCTTATCTAAACCCATTCCAGTCACTCTGGAGTACTGCAGGGATCTTCCCTTTCACCCACACTTTTCAACCTTTTCATGGAACCACTCACCGAACTTCTCAGCTCCTCTAAGGTCCTTTATCACATGTACGCAGATGACACACAACTTAAAGATCCGCTCACTTGAGCACATCAAAGCTCTCAACTCAACGCTTCATAAAACGCAGACCTGGCTGGCCGAAAACCATTTGAAACTAAACACCCTCAAAACTGAATTGCTAGTAATCGCTCCCCCCAACCAATCGACCATCATCCGAGAGTGGATGAATCATCTAACAGCACTCAAAGGTCAACCTCTCATTATCGACTCAGCAAAATCGCTGGGAGTAACGCTGGACACAAATCTAAACATGTAGAAACACATCAGCGCCTCTACTAAAGGAGCAAACTTTCAGATGAACACTTTGAGAAGACTGAAACCCTTCCTGCCCGCAAATGACTTTAAACAGGCAGTGCAAGCGCTAGTTATCCCAAGAGTGGAATATGGGAGTGTCGCTCTCTGCGGCCTTCCCAGATCAACGACGGCCCCGCTAAGAGCTTCAATCAACACTGCCGCTAGACTCATCACCGGCTCCAAAAGAAATTGTCACATCTCCCCAGACCTTAGAGCCCTCAACTGGCTACCTTTTGAGGCTAGAATTCACCTGAAAATTGCATGTATGACGCACAAGGCCACACATCACAATACCCCGAGTTACCTAGCGCAGATCCTGGTACTATCTTGTGGTAACAGAACCTCCAGTAGCTCCAAGAATCTTCTTCTGAAACCACAAAGATTTGCCAAGAAGAAAACTTACAACTGGACTTTCTCAGGAATGGCGCCCAGGATCTGGAATGCCTTGCCCCCAGAAACGAGACAGAACCCATCTACTGCCTCTTTCAAAAAAGAAGTGAAATCTATACTCCTGGCCAAATTTACTTGAACTATATATACACACCCCTGTAATATATTTGCTTGCGTGTTTTAGCTACTACTCTGTATTAGACTCAGCCATATTCCTCACTATGTTTTGTCCTTGTTTCTCATATATGTCTTATAAAGTGCTCTGATACCCGCAAGGTTCTTGTTCGCGCTATATAAAACCTTCAAAATAAAAATAAAATAAATACATGTGATTTGTATGTTATTGGTACAGTTTCTCCTTCATTGAAGGTTAGGTAAGTGTATCCTTATTGACTACACGGATCACCAAATCTGTAGTATTTACACATGTATGTAAATGTTTGGAAGCTATCATGTCAGCTTGTAGGGAACAAAGAATTTCTGTATGTTCCTGTGTCCAATGTCGAACAGAGAATTCAGGCCTGATTAAGTCTTAGAAAGGTTTCACTCTTTCTGTGTAATCCAAAATGTACGTTCTGCCAAAATTTAGGAATCCTAAAATGGATTGTAGATTTTTCAGGGTCTTTGGAGGCTGGAGCAGCGCCCATTTTTCTAAAAAATTGGCTGCAAGGCTCTTCCCTTCACTTGAGAGCTCATATCCCAAAAAGAGGACATTGAGGTGGGCAATTTCTGATTTTTTAAAGTTAAATTTGTAGCCCTGAGAGGCGAATCCCAAAATTATATTGTTCACCCTGTTCAACTGATCCAATAATTCATCGTCCATCAGATAAATATCATCTACATAGGACAATGCCTCCTCATCCACATTTTGAAGAAACTCTGATACTCTTGCTGAAAATAACCCGGGGCTAGTCCAATACCCTTGGGGCAATCTACAGAATTGATGCTGAGAGCCGAGGGCTGAAAATGCTGTCAAGTGTCTGCTTTCAGGTGCTATATTTTGGCAGAAGAATCCATTTGAGTTATCTAGTGTTGTTTTGTATTTTTTCTGCACAATGTTACTCATTAATGCGGCACTGTGTGCATTTTGTACTGCAAATGTTTTTGTGCAATTGTTCAAATGCCTGTAGTCTATAACTAGACGATATGAATTGTCCAGTTTCATTACTGGAAACAAAGGATTATTCATGGAAGAGGTGCAATTTTCAATTACACCTTGATATTCAAGTTGATCTAAGATCTCCCTTTTACACGTCATGTTTTATTGGGTACTGTCTCTGGGGAGTTGGAGTAGTGTCTACTGTGATTACAATGGTGAGATGACTCTGTATCCCAACCTACATGATTGCGATATAATGCAGGAGCTAGTGCTATCACCCACTCCTGCATATATAAATATATTAAAGATTCTGGAACGAGGACAGAAAAAACTGGAAAAATTACCGTTTCTCCCATTGGGCAGTACATAACGAACTCAGGAGGCCAATCTTTTTCAGCCAAAAGGATATTGCATCCAAAAGTCAGGTTCTCCCAAAAGAGACCCTTCACTGTTCTGGCTATGTCCCCCTCCATATGGAGTGTTATTTCATATAACTGGTGCGGGACACTTACCCTAGTATCAGGTGTTTTCACTGTGATATGCTCATTCAACGCTGCTGTCACCAGAAATTCCATCAGGTTCTGGCGAGCTATTGTTACTTCTGCTGCGATGTCTAGCATTGTCAGAGCCCATTCCCCGTTCAGAAGTTGAGTCCTCAGCAGTCTAGGCATTTTAAGACCAGCTACTTTCTTCTTTTTAAATTGAGGTTTGGATTTTGGTTTATCTTCTTTTTTGATAATATAGTCTGTAGTGTGATGTGTATCTCTTGGTTTTGCTCTCTCTTCCGATCTGTGTTCCGACCGTCCTTCCCTCTCAGATTGTTTTGATGTACCCTGAAAGGAACGAGAGGAATGTGTATCAGTATCATGATACCTGTCAGGTTTTTTTTATGTTGTCATGATTTCTAAGGTTATACCTCCTGTCAGAGGGCTCCTGTTGAGGGGATCCACCCCATGATTGTGATCTATTCTCTCTATTCTTTTGTTGTTTATTATCCCATTTCTTTTTAGAAGAATCAGGTGCTTCTTTGGGGTTATCCTTTTCAGGACTACTCATTACTTGTGGTTTCACAAGTCCAGCTCCCAAATTATCCCTACCTAATGAAGCATAGGTATCTTTGATAATTTTAGGTAAGTCCCGCTCCTGCTGAGCAGGAGTACATTCCCTAAGGCGTTGGCGTATAGCCACTGCTGTTGCCTCCCCTTTTATGTTTGCCAACAAACCTGGGCAAAATTACCTATTAATTTCATCCCTAAGTTCAGAGCAGGTTCTACCCGGTAGTCATTCTGTATTTGTCTTAATACTTCTGGTATCACTGCTATTGTATAGTGTGTATCTGCCCCTGCAACGGGGCTTCCCAGCGCTTCGTCCAGTGGAAGAACAAACTGCAACTATCGGCCTATAGAAGGAAAGGAAAGGGACGCTAGGTAGAGAAAAGCCAGGTTTTCAGGTTTTTTTTTAAATACAAATGGTTCTGGATGTTCTTGATGGGAGAGGAAACGAGTTCCTGAGAGATGGGGCCTTGGCACGGAAAGAGCGGCCTCCCGCTTTTACTCTCCTAACTTGGGGAACAGTGGCCAGATTGAGGTCGACCCGAAAGCAAAGGACGTGAGGGCCGGTACGGAGATATGAGGTTAAACAAGATGGGATGCCCCCTGGGAATGTAAGATCTTATAGGTGACACACAAGTTCTTAAAGTGAATAAGCTTGTCCACAGAGAGCCAGTGCAATTTGCAAACAAGATCAGAAACAGAACAGAATGTATTAAGGGAGAATAGCAGCCTGACTACGGAGTTTTGGACCAGCTGTATTCTTCCATTAACTGGGGCTCCCAGGTACAGAATGCTACAGTAGTCTAACTGGGACAAAATTACTACCTGAATGATGGTTTATCAAGTACTAGGGTCGAAAAGACAGGGTTTGAGACCTCTCAGGAGCCCGAAGCAAGTGCCTGCTACCAATTTGGCCTGCACTTCAAAGGTTAAGGTGCTGTCCATCCAGATGCCTAAATTGTTGATTGAAGTCTTGGGGGAGGGGAGCCCAAGGGAGGAAGGCCATTAATGGTCGCCCCAATAATGGGTATCTTTTCCTAGTAGAAGTATTTCTGTTTGGCTCGCATTCAGGTGTAGGCAATCGACATTCATCCACTCTGCAACAGCTAGCATTCCCTTTTGAAAATTGTCCCGGTCTTGCATAGGATTTTCAGAAATAGAGAGCACGAGCTGGGTATCGTCAGCATACAACACCAGTCAAGCCCCAAAGATTTGATGACCTGAGCCAAAGGTTGAATATAACTATTAAACAGGGTAGTACTCAATGAAGAGCCCTGGGGAACGCCGTGGCATAGAGCGTGAGGTTGGGAGAGAAATGACCTGGAAGGATCGCTTGGATGAAAAAAAGAGGCAAACCAGGACAGTGCTGACCCACCTATGCCGATACCCTTTAAGCACTGGAGCAAGATTTTATGGGACACTGTGTCAAATGCAGCACTCAAATCGAGCAGAATCAAGGCTCGGGATCTGTCTTCATCCAGAGCACCTCAGAGTTGCTCAGTAACCACAAGAAGTGCGGATTCTGTACTGTTTGCCGACCTGAAGCCGTTTTGAGAGGTGTCCAAGGTCTGATTGTCTTCCAGAAACTTGGTTAGGATGGCATTAATGTGTCTCTCTGCTACCTTAGCAAGAAAAGGTTAAGAAAGAGATAGGGCGGAAATTTTCAGGCTTGAAAGCATCCAAAGACGGTTTCTTTGGGAGGGGGATGACTTTGGCATGTTTCCAAGGACCGGGTTCTGTAGCAGGTGACAGAGAGTGATTGACCAATTATCTCAGCTAGCAAGGCATCAATCGCCCATCAAGACAAGCGTCAACCCTTAGTTCTCCATGTACTCCTCCCCTATTATTTTTCCTCCAACGTGCTCAACCTTTGATTCACTTTCAATCAGTTCACCTGTTCTGATTATACTTGTTATTTGTTATGAACATGCATTGCTGTAAAGCGCTCTTATGCCCTCAGGTCTTGCCAGCGCTATATAAAATTCCTAAATAAATATACAGGGTGGGAAGAGAATGTCCTGAAGTTTGAGGAACAGATCAGGTTTCAGTGCGCCTGCAGGGGAGCCAGTTTTAACTTGGCTGCGGAGAGTAAGGAAATTCAGGCAGACTCAAAGGGGATAGCGAATTGGGCAAGGGCGAAGGAGTGCTGGTTGTGCCATGTGGCCTCGCAGAGGGAAAATCGGACGGAAAGTGTGAGCAGATGTCCTCTAGCTTGCCAGTGAAATACTCAGCTAGTTTCTCGCAGTGTACATTGGAGGCTTCAAAGGAGTCCGCTGAAAGCACTAGTTTGATAAGGCTATTTACTAAGTTAAAAATTTCTTTAGCAGGGTTGTTGCTATTCATTAATTTTGTTCACAAAATGTTCTGCCGTAGATTTCAAAACTTGATAGCTGCTCTGTATCATATTTTTAGTGAAGGATCGTATGCTTTCCTCCAGGAGCGCTCTTGGGTCTTACAGTGCTTTTTTTTTTTAGCAGCGATCAGGGTTTCACTGAACCAGGGGGCAGCATGCTCCTTCCTACCAAAGACTTGTCGAACAGGGATGAAGACTTCTGAGGCTGAGGTGAGCCAGAATTGTAAGGAGTTGTTAGCGGCCTCTGCATTAGGGGCCAGCTGAGGGTGGCTAGTCTGAATGAAATCCCCAAATTTTTGGAGGTTGAGCTTTGCCACGGATGCTTGAGGATCGGGTCAGAGATAGGTGTTTGCAGTTGGCGAGTCAGGCGGATGGACAAGGGGGATCATGAAGTGGTCAGTCAATGACATGGGAAAAGGAGTTGCGACCCTAATGGAGCAAAGATTTGAGAAAACTGGGTCTAATAGGTAACTGGCTAGGCGTGTGGCACCAGTAACTGGGCTAACTGTGCCAACTATAGAGCAGCAAGATCACCTTTAAATTAGCAATATCGCAGTCTTGAGTGGCATCCAAGTGAAGGTTGAGATCTCCAACAATGTTAAAGTTGGCTGATTTAATAATCAGTGAGGCGGTGAGGTTGGTCAATGTCTCCCTAAAAGCTTTAGAAGGCCCCGGGGGACAGTAAATTAGAAGCCCTGTTAAAGTGACATTGCTGTTCTAAGCAATTTTAAAGAGGGCGCTTTCGCAGTCTGGAATAGTGCAGAAGGTCAGGCTACAGGTGTATCGATCTCTATAGATTACCACAATGCCACCTCCTCTGCTACTGGTTCTATTTAAATTCTTCAAGAAGTTGCCTTCAATTTTGGAATATAAATCTTTCTCTCTCCCTCTTGCTCTCAGACTTACATGTACACATTAGTTAAGTCACAGGGTGTACACTGTGGTGTCTAGCAGTGCATATGTCTCAGCTTCCACATTGAAAACTCATTCCCTACTAATAATGAAAGTGTAAAAGACCTAGGAAGAAAGTTTAGAAGACCCAGAGGATGTTTCTAATATAAAGTAGAAAGAACAAGGGCCCTGGATATTAAAAAAAACAAGATAAATTGCATAAAGGGATAGGACTGGGCGACAACATGGGGTGGGCGATTTTATTTTATTCTGTCAGTGTGTGCATCTACAAACAATATAGCAGGTCACACTGAAGTATAAGTTAGGTTCACCCTCGATCTATCTACCACTGCTGCTTCAACTTTTAATTCACAACTCTGGCATCATTTTGCAGTATCTCTGCCTTGCTCATATTAACATCTGGATTACTAGCCTTCGGTGGTGTCCCCACATTTGGTGCAAATGCACACAGTCTCTGCTGCTCATTGGGATAGGTAGATGCTATGCAGGCACCTATAGATTCTAAGCCTTCTGTGCCAGACAGGACTACCCTACATCCAGCATATTTTAGTGGGCAGAGCATCCAGACTTTTAGTTCTCACGCTCAACAGGGAACAAAAGAACACATCTCACACATACAAATTAGTGCAAAGAAACCTTACAGTTCCTATTTGGGCAGGTCCTTCAACTTAAAGAACAAGTTACCTACCTTTGATAATGCATTTTTTGGTGGTACTCTACCTAACCACAGATTCCTCACCTTTAGAATATTCCCCAGGTGTTAGACTGGATCCGGAAATTCTCTTAGCAATTCTCCCTCACACTGCTAGGTGGCTCTGTGATGACTCAGTACTGTCCCAGAAGTGATGGAGAACAGTCGTATATAAGCACCACACCAGCATGCCGACACCAGCTCCTTTCTTTCAGTATCTTGGAACGTGGATATGAAGCCTCACTCCACACTTGGCAGGCTTCTGACAATTCAAAGTACAAAGGAACAATGTCCCTTCTTAAATCTGCAGGATTCAAACCATGTTGCAACTGAAGAAAATGGATGTCGCTCACAGACGTACACGAGATGCATCTTTATTGTTTGGAGTTGGAGCACGACTCAAAGAAATGGGAAGAGTGTGCCCTGATTCACCTGAAGATGTTCCGGGACACAAAGGTGTATGTTGCCAAACACAAGAAGTCATCACAAGCATATAAGCGCCACCCCAGCCATATCATCAGTTTATTGCTTGACTCTTTCTAAGCCTTTCAGATGCAGAGCATAATCAAGTAGCAGTGTGCTTATCTCTAAATTGGGACCATTTTAGATAGTAAAAGGAGGACGCACTTCAGAACAGGGAGGTGGGAAGGTGTTCTGAGGAGGAATCTGTAATTAGATTGAGTATCCACTAGAAAGAGCATTACCGAAGGTACACAACTTGTACTTCTGATGGATACTTCTAACCGCAGATTCTTTACCCTTAAAATAGACACCAAAGTAGCACCTACCAAAGGTTGAGGGGCAGAGGAGTGGACTCAGACCAAAAAGACATGCAGGATCGAGCAAGCAAAATGTTCTTCCTATCAGAACTGGCTGTCAAGGTATTAGTGCTTTGTGGACGTGTGCACCAAGGACCAAATCGCAGCCTGACAGATGTCAAGGACAGTCACTCCACATACAGGTGCAGTGGCAGCTGCCTTAGCACTGGTGGAACGTGGAATGAGTTCTCGGGCCCTCTGAAGGCTGCTTCTTACCCAGTGCGTAGCAGATATTGATGCGCAGGACAATTCCCATTGAAATGTTTTTTCTGCACAGCCTTACCCTTCTTTGCCTCTGAGAACCCCCTCAAAAAGCTGACTGTGCACCAGATGGTCCTTGTTATGATTGATGTGAATGTTTGAAGCTCTTTTGGGACCGATGAAGTCTCTCCTCTCCTTTTGAAGAGTGAGGTAGGAGCAAAGAATGTTAGCAGAGTGACAGATTGTCCAACATGTAAAGGGGTTACAACTTTCAGCAAGAAGTCCGCTCAAGTTCTGAGCACCAGAAAGCTTGGAAAACTGAGGTGTAGGAAGGTTGCACTGACAATGTCTAGGGGTCACTCAAATGACACGCTGAAGAGACAGCAATAAGCAAGACTATCTTCAGAGTCAGAAGATGCAGCAAGCAAATGTACATTGGCTCAAAAGGTTTACACACATGAAATGTCAAGAACAAGTTAAGGCCCTACTCTGGTATCATAAACGGCTTGGTAAGAGGGAAAATGTGTGTCAAACCTTTAATAAACCGCATCACAACAGGTGATTTATACAGGGATGGCTGTCCGGTAAATGCAAAAAGGCTGAAAGGGTCAGCACGTAACTTTAATAGTGGCCACCTCAAGGCCTTACTGGGTCAAAGACCAAAGCAATAAAACATCAGACATTTTAGCTTGCAAAGGGTATGTCTTTCAGACTCCACACCAGTCCACAAATTTGTCTCAGGGCCCAGCAGAAATGGACACATAGCCACCACTTCAGGTTGTTTATCAAACGTAGTTAACTGCTACTACTCAATCTCCATGTTTGGAGGAGTAGATTGCATAGGTTTGGGTAAAGTATCCTGCTCTGCTGCTGTGACAGCAGATCCTCCTGAAATGATAGCCTGATCAGAGGGTAGTTACTCATGCCCAGGAGCTCCGGGTACACACTCTCCTGGCACAGTACGGAGCCACTTAAAGACTTGGGCCCTGGTGATCCTAATCTTTTTCAGAACTTTTAACAGGAAAGCATACCGGGGTTCCATGTTCCATTCCAATTAGAATGCATATATGAGTGAGTCTGTTTGCGAAAACTCCATGCGAAGCTTGGAGGTGTGGCGAGCCTTCCTTCAACATCCAATTATTAAGGTAGGGAAAAACTAGTTTCTTCGACCTTCAAAGATGGGCAGCGACCACCGTCTTCACCTTTGTGAACATCCCAGAGCACTGGTGAGGCCGAAGGAGAGCATGGCAAGTTGAAAATGCAGGTACAATTTGTGGGACTGCAGTACAGGTATATGAGAATACAGGTGTGAAGCCAATATCTAGTCGTCCAGATCCAGGGCAAACAGAACCTGGGTCAGCGTGATCATTTTGAATTTGTCCTTCCATAGAAAAGCTTTCAGAGGGGGAAAGTCTAAGAAAGGCCAAAGCCATCCATCCTTCTTCAGCACAAGGAAATAGCAAGAGTAACAACCTGCCCCTATTTCTGAGTCAAGCCTTCCAATGGTTCTTTCGTAGAGTAAAGATTGAACCTCCTACATTAGAATGAATAAGTGCTCATAGCCATTCTGGTGTCGGAGGGCGGTGCGTTGGGGCAGAAAGAAACAGTAAAGCATAGCTATGCTAAATGATCTGAAGGATCAATCTGTTGGATGTGATGGATGATTGCCCTGGCAGAAAGTACTGGATTCTCTCTCCAACAGGGTGGTTGTGCCCTACTAATAGCAAGCTAAAGAGGCTTGGAAGACAGGGGGGCTGGGAAGACTGATGCCCAGGATAACGTGTGCATTGCCTGGCAGAACCACATCTCCATCCATAAAAGGCCTGGGGTGACTGAAGTAGGGGCTAGGGAGACCCTTGCCGCTTGTATGCCTACCCCCTAGAGTAGCCTTGGAATTTCATAAACTGGTGAAGAAACTATTAGACAGGAGCTGAAATGCAGAGGGAACGAGCTGTGCCTCTCCTTGAAACATTCCAAGGCAGAATCAGCTTTCTCCCAAAAAGGCATGAGCCATTGAGAGGCATATCCATAAGGGAGGACTGTACATCTCTTGAGAAACCTGTGGAACACGGCCATGCATGGCGACCGAGCAATGGTGTCAACCGTCAATCCCAGACAATCCGTAACATCAAAGCCAGCACAAATCACGCAGTTTGCTGCATCCTGGACATCTTCAATGGTTTGAGCAAAAGAGACCCTAAGTTCTTTAAGGACCATCAGTAAGATCTTACCAGCCATGCCCTAGAGAAAGTGCATATATTGCCCAATAAACAAGCAGCACTGACTGACCTCAATCATAATCCGGCTGAATAAAACATTCATTTCTTGAACAACGCAGTCCTCTACAACTCCCTGTCAAGGTTGTCGTAGGGAATGAATTGGGGTTCACATTGCTGGTGGAAGCCTGGACTACCAGACTCACTGAGGTAGGATGATTTGTAAGAAACTCAGGGTCACCAGGTGCCAATCTGTAGCATCTGGCCACATACTAATCAGCAGACAAGAACAGGGCTTACGGCAAGTGCCCGGTAAGGTGTCAGCAAGAGCTTCTTTGAACGGAAGCAAAGGCTCAGATAAGGTTGGCCCAGGTTGCAACATTTCTGTAAGGACATTTGTCTTAACTTTAACAGAAGGCAGCTGTAGGTCCAATAACTCGGCTACTTGTCAAATTTAGAAAGAAAGCAGAAGTGCAAAGGCAGCACCTCTAGGGGGTCCAGAAGATTAATTTAACCCTTATGAGGGAAGTACCAGGCTCGCTGGCCTCCTGTAAGTCCATGTAAAAACTGTCATCATAATGTGGGGGTAGATCATCATCCCTGAGTGGTGGCAAGATCTGGTAAGAGCCGGAGCCAGAAAGAGAATGAAGCCTATGCGGATGCAGTAGTGGAAACATAGAATCATACTCTGGTTGAATGGTGAACGGTGTGCAGTAGTGGAGTCAAAGCATGGCTTTGGTCAGGGTCAAGTCGAAGCCATTTTGGGGTCCAATATCAGAGTCTACACCTAATTCTCCTTTGGCAACAGCAGGGTCAATGAAGGAGTGGCCAATGCAGGTCATGAAGCCTGGGTGGAAATCTACACCGGAGTTGATGTGGAACCCATGACGGGTCAAAGGGGTTCAGACTTTGCAAAGTACAGATCCACCAGTAGTAATCAGACTGAGGACCACTGCGGATCTCTGGGGTGTAAAGGCAAAGCAGAGGGAGCCATGGGAGTACCAAAAATTTGCAGCATGGCCTCCTTATAGGCGTGATCTGCTGTGGCATCACCAATGGCCTGGGGAATTTTGGACTCATCAAGCTCAACTGTGGGATTGGTTCTACAACAGGAGATTAAGATGGAGAACGACCGACAATGTGTTGCTCTCATGCCTTCTCTTTAGAGAGAGAGTGGCAGAGTCGGGTCGATTCCCGCATCAACTTCTTGTGTTTTCATTTGGACTTGAACTGCAAAGAAGAATTCTAATTGCAACAACCTCAAGAGTGGGAGCAGGACTGGGCCCACAACTTGCAGCAGGACTTACACGAGACCTGCAACTTCTTGTGTTCAGCGACGCACAGCATCTCTTCCCGGTCCCAGATCACCTTCGGTGTACTCTTCGCTAGAGTCATGCTCCGATCCCAAACATCAAAGACACCTCATGATCAACATCAGTTTTCTGCAGTCGCTACATGGTTTGAAGCCTGTCGTTTTAGAAGTGGACCATTGCCTTACACACCGAATTTCATTTTTTAGGTGTTTTGAATCTGAGTTTGAAGGTGCAGAAAGAAAGTATCAGAGTCTGCACGTTGGGATGGCGCTCATATGCAAGCTCAGAGCCATCACTTATGGGGTGAAACAGAGTCGGACCGGTCCCACCTAGTGGCGTGTAGGAGCAGTGCTAAGAAAATTCCAGATCCAGTCCGGTGCTTGGAGATGGCTGTGGTAAGGTGAGGAAGACTTTGCAAAACAGGTGTTGAAGCACCTTTTCTCCCACTTGAGCTTCCTTAGTCATCTGTATATCCATGCAGTAATATTTGGTGAATGTGTGTGGGGATGCACATGTTGCTGCAGCACATATGGTGTCTATTGGCACATTAGCCATGATTGCCAGGGTTGCCCCCTTTTTCCTTGTTGAATGGGCTTTTGGTCGTGTGTTTAGAGTTTTTCCTGCTGAGGCATAGCATATTTGAACTGCCTCTACAATCCAACGTGCAATTGTCCCCTTTGTCACAGGTGTTCCCTTGTTGGATCTTAAATGAGAGATGAACAATTGGTTGCCTTTACAGAGTTGTTTTGTCTCTTGTAGATAGTATAGTAAAGCCCTTCTTAAGTCCAGGTTATGAAGGCTTCTTTCTAGTCGTGTTTGCGGGTTTTGGAAGAAAACTGCAAGCTGTATGCTTTGGTTCATGTGGAACTTGCTTACTACCTTACGTAGGAATTCATGGTTTGTCCTTAGGATAACCTTGTCCTTGTGGATTTGCATGTATGGTTCCTCAATAGTTAGTGCTTGTAGTTCACTTACTCGTCGTAGAGATGTTATGACTATTAAGAAGGCAGTCTTTACGGTGATGTATTTGAGTTCTGCTTTGTGCATGTGCTCAAATGGTCCTGTCATTATGTTATGTTATGTTAATCAGGTTTGTAAAGCGTGCATATACTCGGCAGAGTGTCCTGGCGTTTAGGCAGTGGGCAACCAACCGGGCACCAGATAGACTATTTAAAGAGCCAGGTCTTATGTGTTATGTTATGTTACATTAGTTGTGTTAGGACAGTGTTTAAGCTCCACATAGGAGCTGGAGCCTTTCTTGGGGGTGCAATCCTTTTGGACCCTTCGAAGAATCTTTTGATAACTGGTGCTGTGAAGACACTTTTACATGAATTTTGCCTGGTGTAAGCTACAATTGCTGCCAGGTGCACCTTGATGCTTGAGTAGTTGATGTTACTGTCAAGCAGGTGTGTCAGATATATGAGCACTGTTTCTTGTGTGGAAATTGAGCTTAGGATATTGCTTTTTGTGCACTATATGGTGTACCATTTCCACTTAGTTGCGTAGCATTGTCTTGTGGTCTGTTTTCTTGCCTCCTTTAGTATTTCCATTGTTCTTTGCGGCAGGTTTAAATGTCCGAACTCTATGTATTCAGGTGCCAGGCTGCTAGCTAGGCTTAGCGTCACTGGTTCTGGGTGAAAGATCTGCCCCCTTTGCATTGAGAGGAGATCCTTGTCTGCCTTGAGCTTGATCATTTGTCCCCCGGACAGTTCGAGCAGGCTTGAGTACCAGGTTTGTCTTGCCCATTGAGGGGCTATTAGTATTAGGTTTGTTCCTGGTTGTCTGGCTTTCCCCAGAACCCTTTGTAGTAGGGGAATCGGAAGAAAAGCGTATGCAAATGTCCCTGACCAGTTTAGTGACAGGGCACTCCCTCTTGATAGGTGGTGTTGAAACCTGGAGGCGAAGGTTTGCCATTTCTTGTTCTCCATTGTTGCGAATAGGTCTATGTCTGGCGTTCCCCAGAGGTTGAAGACATGTTGCAGGGTCGTTTGTTTTACCTCCCACTCGAGCCAACTGCTGTTCTGTCTGCTGAGTTGATCTGCCTCTGTGTTGTCCATCTCTGGCAGGTGAAATGTCTGTAGGCTGATTTTCCTTGAATTGGCTCATTTCCTTATTTCTTGAGCTAGTTGGCTTAGGGTGAATGATTTTGTTCCTCCCTGTTTGTTGAGGTAAAACATAGTCGTGGTGTTGTCCGTTTGGATTAATACTGTCTTCCTTCCTATGTATGCTTGGAATGCCTATAGTGCCAGGAACACCGTCTGTAGGAAGTTTATGTGCTTTTTAGAGTCTGCACTGTTCCAATGACCCCCTACCTTCAGGTTTCCTGAATGTGCTTCCCACCCCTTGTGGGATGCATCTGTCATGATAGTCACTGAGGGAGTTGGTGTTTTGGAAGGTCTGCCTAGTGTTATGTTCTTAGATGCCCACCATTGTATCTCCATTTGAACCTTTTCTGTTACAACCACTAGATCCTCCCAACTCGCTATGGTTTGTGACCAACTGCTGCATAGCCACTTTTGCAGAGGGCGCATGTGGAGGCCTGCATGAGTGATGAGGGGGATGCATGATGCTAACCTGCCCATGAGCTTTATGACCATCCTAAATGTCAGAGACTGACCCTTCTGGTAAAGGCGAGTTTCTTGTTTGATGGCTTATATTCTTCTTTGGCTCAGGTATGCCAGTGCAACCTTGGAGTTTATTCTTGCTCCTAAGAAGGTTTTTTCTTGTTCTGGCTTTGTTGATGATTTCTTGCGGTTTATAGAAAACCCAATTTTTGCAGTGTTGTGATCACCTGATGGACGTGTGTGTGACATCTTTGTTTTGAATTTCTCCATCTTTCTCCCTACAATGTCCATTATTTTGCATTCTCTCTCTGGAGGTGGACCAGAGGAGGCGTGGGCATTGCCCCATCTTCTTGCCATGGTGACAATGATGGAGTCTGGCACTATGTTTCCCTGAATGTATTTAGGGTCCTTAATGGAAGCCTTGTATTTTTTCTCCACCCTTGAGGTTACCCCCTTTGCTGAGGCAGGCTCCTTGAAAGCTTCCTTGTCCAGGTCCAGGATGGGTGGTAGCATTGGGAGCTATTGTGTCCCTTTGGTGGATGGTGCCAAAGTCTCTAGGAGGAAACAGGAGTCTCCCCTTTCCTCCTCTAAGGGGACCCCAAAGGTATCAGCTGCTCTCTTGATGAGGCTGTTGTAGAAGTCTATGTCGTCTGTGGGGAAGCCTAAGAGGGATAGCTAAAGACCTCTTCTTCTGGGCTTTCTGTGTCAAGGTCGTTCCACTCTTCCTCGAAAGTCCCCGAGGCTTCCTCTTCTTCTGGAGCATCAAGCTCCTCTTCAACGTTTTCCTCATGCGGTTCGGGGGTTGCACTTCATCAAACTCCATGTTTCGTTGACGGAGTGCCGCCATTTCTGCTTCAAGGCGTCTTTTCTTCTTCGCCACCTCGAGGGCCCTTTCGGCGTCTGAGGCCGGGGAGTTCCTTTTCTTGGGTATCGTGGCTTCTGACTCTAAGGGTGTGGTCTTTCCCTTCGTGGCCTCTCTTTATGAGCTCACCTTCATCGATTTCGACGGTCTTCCCTTGTCGGTATCCCTGGGGTGGGATCCGTGGGGTTCTTTTGATCACGGCTGACCCTCGTCATCTTTTCCTTTGACACCTGGGCTGCCTTTTGTGGCCCTTTGTTTCCGATGGTTGAGGGTTTCTTACCTTGTCCGTCTTCTTCTCTCTAGCTTTCTTTGTGGTATGCCTCTTCTCAGCGTCTCCTTTGAGGACTTTCGATGTCTAACCCCCCATGAGTTGATTCAGCAGGTCGTCCTCGTTGCTTGAGAGGCCTAAGTCTCTCATCGAAGGCTATTTCTGGCTTTGGAGCATGGCTGCGTAATGGTCTTCCCTCTGCTTTCAGAGTACCTTGAGTTTCCTCGACACGAACACTGCGCTGGCCCCGCAGTCCATATCCTTGTGATCCCTTGGCAGGCAGAGGTTACAAACGTCGTGTGGCTCACACTGTGCAAACTTGTGGTGGCAGTTTGGGCAGAATTTAAAAGGGGTATTTCTATGGCCCATGCCTCGCCATCTGTTGATCCGTCTGCGTAGTTGCTCCATCGGGGTCCCCCGACGGAAAGAAGGTCCGGAGGTCCTTCTCCGGTATCTTCAGTGTCGATGATCGATGGTTTTTTCGCTCGAATTCTGGGATTCCTTTGGGGATTTCGTCCAAATCTTTGGAGTGTCTCCCCTTTGCTTCCAGACCCAACGGCAGAAAAAAGAATCTGAAGATGGCTACCATGCACAGGAACTTCCGGTGCGCCATCTGACATCACATAAGGGATGGACCTAGCACCAAATGGTGGTCGACGACACAGCAAGCAAAGAAAAAAAAAAAGACTATTCTGGACCCAACCACTAGATAGTAGAATAATGCACAGCGTGTGAATCCAGAACAATCTTGAAGCTGCAAAACTACTCCTACAATTACAAGTATCCTACAGAAATGATTATATAAATACATGCTGTGGGACATATCTTCTCAACGATAAGGGTCAACAGAATGGGACCAGTGTCCTGGTATCATGTAAGCTGGCCAGAGACATTCTGAACACACTTAAAGCAACAAGGGTAGTTTGATTTTTCCAAAAATGCCAACAGGGGCCCATGGTTAGACAGAGTTCTTATTTACTGCACGCTTACATACCCTGCTTACCTATCAGTACCTCCAGGGGTTATTTCTTTTAACTCCGGTTCAACCTTGCACAGTGAATGCGCACTCTGGTTTACAAAGCCTTGATGGGTTGTGCCTGTGTTGCTGAACAGTATTGACCCTAGATGCTTAACTGTCCCTCTAGGGTTTCTACCTCTGTTGCTTCCTGGTGAGTTCCATATCACACTCTGCTGGACACCACCTATCCAAATGCTATGCACTCCATGACACTCATATTTAAAGTACACACCACTGCTAAAATGGTAAGAATGTGTGTGTGTTCCTACACTCTCTGCAGCAGCTTGTGCTTAGCAATGCTTGCTGTGGTGAGAATGAAGAACGGATTTAAACATTATGTACTTAACCCAAGATCTATCAAAGTGGCTATGCAACATCCACTCAAATACTGCAGATCAGAGCGCTGGGGATTTATTAGGTTTAGGAAGCGCTATGTAAATCTTACAATACAATACAATATTTAAGCAATGGAAACACACAAATGGCAAAACGTCACAGGTCGGTATCCTCACCCAAGGTCCCTGGGCAATACACTATAAATCAGTTAAGGAACTTTGAAATGCGTTCCCCATACACCCTGATTTCACTGATACCTTTGAGGCGCTGTGGGGGGGGAGGTGGGAGATGGGAGAGTTTGCAAATGGAACAGATCTGAGATGACTCAAATGCTCTAAGCACCACACCTGGAACAGAAATTAACAGTCAATACAGAAAGCCCACTTCAGTGCTAAGAGGAGCAAGGAGTAGTACCCCAGGAACCCGCACAGAAGCCAAACTGACAATCACATCGATTCCAACTCAAGGTCAACCCGACACAACATATTCTCCATCAACCAAGAACTGGATGTGAATACAGCGAACAATAACATCAGTGCAATCAAATTGACAACGGATGCCCAACTCTCCGGACCCCCCAGCAGAGCAACACAAAATCAACATATGTATCTGGAACATTAACGGCTTATCCTCCAAAACCAGTGACCAAGAGGTCCTAAATTACTTAAAATCTTTTGATATGATCCTGCTTCAGGAGACTTGGGAAGATAAACCCTTCGAACTACAAGGTTACACCTCTTGCTTTATCCCGGCCACAAAGGGATCTGACTTCCACCGTCGCTCGGGGGGGGGGGGTCTAATGCTCCTAGCTTCAATAACAGTAATAGGAGAAATGTTTCCCTTAAAGATCCACATAACACCTCCAAGTTGCATCCAGGCCATAATAGCAACGCTCAAGTTCAATCAGACCCCTCAGTAAGTAATATTAATAAATGTTTACGTGCATCCAAAACAAAAACTAAAAGCAGCGAGGGAGCTGGCAACGGAACTAAAAAGAGTAATGGAAGAAGAGGATACAGACTACATCATCTTGGCTGGTGATTTCAATATGCACCTCTTAGGGTATGACCAGGATGAAGACTCCACGCAAGATCTAACAGGCGCATGGGAAATTCCGGACACAAGGCCCTTCAAAAACCATCAAACCAGAGAGATGCTCGAAGTACCCGTTTCAGAACTAGAGCACCTAAACCTGAGAGCATTAAATGGTCGTTTTAAGGGGGACAAACCACCAGCAGCTACATACCATTCAGCCAAAGCATCCTCCCATTTAGACTTTACATTTACAACTCTAACCCTGTTCAACAAAATAGCCTTTTTTTAAATAGGCAACAATGAATTCAGCGACCACATGCCACAAGAAGTGAGACTCAAAGCAAGTTCAATCCTATCACCAGAGGCCTGTAAAACCATTGTTTCTGATGAAATTGTAAATCTTAAATGAATAAGATGTAATTCTAGAAACAGAGACAATATCAACTACTGCTAAAGATTTATTTAATCAAGGGAAGGACAACCTAACCCAGCCATTGGAAAGTTGGGACAATTTTGTTACGTCCTTCGATGATAAATTTACAACTAGGACAGGACCAACACTGAGGAAAATAGCAGTCACCCCAGTAAAGATGGCAAAGAGCCCAGCCTCTAAAAAACTAAAGCAAACCATAAATCAAAACCCTAAGGCAATTCCGCAAATCACCACCACACGAATTGAGTCTGCAACGCACCCTCCGCGAATTGAAGGCAAAAATAAAGCGAAGGAGATGGGATAATAAAAGAACTAAGGACAATGAATTATGGGCGAAACTCCTCTATGATACAAACCTGAACAATGGTGCCAAGTTTTGGCAATCAGTCAATAGACTACAGCGGCCTAACCATCCCGGTATAAATTCTAATATAACCAAAGCAGCCTGGGTTGATTATCTTTTTAACCACTTCAACGACGCAGAGCAAAAAACAGCTGCCACCTTTGTACATCTGGGGAACGGAAGCACCAGCAGCCCCACAAAGGAAGCAAC
Source organism: Calotriton arnoldi (assembly GCA_963921515.1). NCBI lineage: Eukaryota > Metazoa > Chordata > Amphibia > Caudata > Salamandridae > Calotriton > Calotriton arnoldi. The sequence continues at coordinate 53,293 of CAWUFW010008396.1, forward strand.
AATCCATAACCTTGCTTCTGTCGAGAAAAGTGGTCACCCTGGGCTAACACAACAGCAACAGGAAATGGAACCATTACTAGGCACAAACTGCCCACTTAGCACAACTGAGGAGCACAACGGTCCCGCAGCGCTGCTGATAAGGAAACAAATAGCAAGGGGCAGATCGGCAGGAGCTCCTGGCCCCAACGGCATTCCCCCAATGCTGTGTAAACATGACGCGGAATTCTGGAGTAATGCACTAGCACCAGTTTTTAGATATGTGCTTAGAACGTCCATAATCCCAGAGTCTTGGAGAGGCTCAATCATTAGCCCAATTTACAAACAAGGCGAGAGGGCCGCTCCGAACAACTACCGATTGATATCCCTCATTGACACTGAGGCTAAATATTATGCGGGTATCATTTCAAACGAACTAGCCACCTGGGCTTCTGAGAATCAAATATTTCCAACAACACAAACAGGGTTCCGCCAAGGTCTAGGCACCACAACCAACATTATGGCTTTAACCTTGCTTATGGATGGTGCAAAGCAGGGAAAACATCCCCTATTCCTTTGTTTTATAGACTATACAGGAGCTTTCGACCACGTAGATCGAATTAAGCTCTGGCAAAAACTGGACGACTGGGGGATACCCACTCCCCTCTTAGACCAACTCAGGTACCTGCATACCGATACTTGGATTAGGATAAAGCTAGGTACCGGGACACACCTATCGAAAAGAATTCCTTCTTTAAAGGGGTTAAAACAAGGGTGCGTCCTTGCCCCGTTGCTTTTTAACCTTTTTCTAGCGGATCTTCCGGGGGAACTGGACAGATGTACATCTCATGCTCCGAAGCTAGGAAATACGACACTGTCAAACTTACTTTATGCTGATGATTTAGCCCTGATTAGCCGGACTCCTATCAGACTCCAACACCTTCTGGATGCCACTCATAGTTTTTCACAACGGAATGCCTTAAAAATAAATTTTAGAAAAACAAAAATCATGGCAGTAAACTGCCACAAGAAGAAGAACCTTAATTGGTACCTGGATGGGCATCGCTTAGATCAAGCAACAAGTTATAAATATCTGGGAATACTTCTAGATCAAAACAACTCCTTTAAACCGCAGATGGAATCCCTGCGGAGAAAGGGTGTTATGACTTACTTAGCTCTAAAACCCTTGAAGAAGAAGTTGCCGGACCTAACGCTTGACCCTCTGTTAAAGGTCCTGCGAGCTAAATTACAGCCTAAAATAACCTACGGGAGTGAATCACTGAAAGGAAAAGATGCTATAATCCTAGACAATATAATAGTAAACTCCTAACAAGCGATCTTTCAACTCCCCAAACATGTTTCCCCGGCCCAAATATGGCTGGAATTTGGGCTTCAAAAACAGTTGGTTGAAAGGAGGGGAGCCTACGTAAAATGCTGGCATAAAATCAGAGGAGTCGAGGAAGGATCCTTGAATAACCATCTCTGGACTGAGCTGTTTCGCCCTGGAAAATTGCCAGCCAGAGAGTATTTTCTGGAGTTCATCAAGCTTTTGGGTCCGACAGATCTCTGGAATACCCCAATGGTTCAATCCTCATTTAAAAAAATAGTTACAAAGGCAACTCGATTAATACCTGCCTTAGAGGACAAAAAAGCACTAGCCAAACGAGCTCACGGCTGGGTAGTGCTTAACAACTACGAAGTCCTTAAACCCCAACCTTATTTTAAAACGGGAATAAAAACAGCAACTAAGGAAACATTCTTAAAACTCCGTTTGGGAGTCGGTCCGATCAACCCGTTTTTACCCCCTTGGGAAAGAAGAGGACGTGACCAGCTCTGCCGCTTGTGCGGCCGCTGTGCGGAGGACCTTATCCATGTCATTTGTATTTGTAACAACCTAAGGGATATAAGGAATACTTTATTAAAACCAATAACAGCATGGAATTAGGTCCTGCAGGCAGGCTGTAAAGCTGTGCTTCAATCCAGTGTCAGTGCAGCTAAACTGCCGGCTTACAACATTTTTTGATATTACTGCAAAGAGACTGAAAAATTCATCCCCACTGGTTACGAATCAACCTATTACAGTGGAACAGGGCACTATCTGAGTCAGTCCTGCTAAACTTTATTAAGAACACTTTACGGCGGCATCAAGACTTTAAAACAGGAGTTATTTGAAGTTTGTCACCCTAAGCTCAGAAAGAGCACTCCATCGTGGTCTAGGCATTTTTTAATCAAGCCATGTGCAATAAAAAGCCCTGTGGAGGGACCCTGGCGGGCTGACAGTCCAAACTAACAACTTTTTATTATTTCGAATTCCCAACTGTTTAAGTAATCCATTGTGTCGAAGAATGTAAAAATTATGAGACCATCTTTTAATGACCATTTTCAAATTGTTTTAATCGCAGCACAACGTGGGTTTTTTAATATTGTTTTAATTCATTGTATCTTGAGCAAAGAACCTCTATTTTAATATGTATTCAATGTATGCATTGGTTTTAATTAATCAAGCATAATAAAATTTACTTACTTACTTACTCACCTGGAAGGTCAACTATGGTTGTCACAACATGATTAATATGTTGGTGACCGTACACCAGAAAGTTACTGCTGCTACTGAATTTATTGACCATGTGGTAGAGTAATGTTAGAACCTCAGATCCCATCTCAAAGAATTGGCACCCTGGTGTACGAGATCTTAGAATCTGGTTTCTTAAAACCCCCACACAAATATATGGGCATTCTTATGGAAGCTTGAGGATGCCTACATATAAGCTATGCCTCAAAGTGGAAACAGAGGGGCTTATTTACAAGGCCCTTGCGCCACTTTTGCGTCACTTTCCCCATGTTAAAAATGACGCAAAAGTGGCGCAAGGGGCTTGTAAATCTGCCCCAGGGTGTCCCATATATTCACTTTCTGTTCAGGGTATACTGTGACACTTGTTGCATTTTCTCAATGGGGTTATGCATCAATTTAAGCACCTTCCTCTGTTTGAACTGCACGTATTAGTGTCCTGTTCAAACCCCACTCTGCAGCATTCCCTTCTAGTGAGTGTTAAACAAGTTTACCCACCACCAATCCACACATCTTCACCAGCACAGAATTTAAATATGAACTTAAGTAGATTAATCTTTCCTCCTTTTCAACCAAAGCATGAAGGATGCCGTCTCAACATTTTTAACCTTAAATGTGGCTGTCAGAATGGCCAGAACTTCCCTGTGCAGAATAATTGAAAATCGGGCAGAGTGTAAAGCACCCAAATCGGGATAAGCCAGAACTGCACAGTCACCCAAGATTTATACCCAAAGTTATTTTAATTTTTCATATAAAACCAAGGTATTCAGTTACCTTATTTTTCCAAAGCCCAGTATATGCAACAGAAAAAACACTTTATGTGTTGTAGATGTTAGGATAGCACTAATGTGTTATATCGAGAAGACAAACCCAATAGACAAACACATGACCTTTTTCTATCTTATGCACGAAATGTGTTCGGAAAACCAGTTACAAAGGAAAACTGGCTTGGTGGGGTGCTTAAACTATTCAGTTATGTTATTTTTCAAGAGAAAAAATGCTAGATGTAAGCCCAGTGCACACTGGAACAAAACTACTTCCTTTGATTATTTTTTTGTGAATTTGCTGTTACTATAAATATTAAAGCATCAACGCGGTTTTCAGCTGATATGTTCACGAAGTAATATTGTGTGCAACTTCAAGCATGTAAATAAGCAACAGTAGGGCAGACAGTTTTAAAGCACTTTTGCGCCCCCGGAACGTCACTTTTTTGACGTTCCGGTGGCGCAATGTGCCACCGCATATTTATAAGGCCACGTAAGGCCACTTTATGTGGCTTTTCATGGCCTTATAAATTTGTGCCCCTTTCATGCAGAAAACTGCGTGAAAGAAGCGTTCCATGGGTGTTGCTGTGGGTGTTCCCACGCAACTCCCATGGAACCTGACACATTCCCAAATTTGTAAACCTGGGAATGTGTCAGAACCTAATGCCACCGGGGTGGCGTTAGGGAGGCGCAATGAAGAGAATGGATTGATTTTGTTCAGGAAGGTTTCCCTTCTTGCACAAAATCAATCAGCCCCACAACGCAGGCTCCCTTGCACCATGGTGCAAAGGTGCCTGCGTTGGCGCACTGCAGCCCATTGTGCGCCGGCGCAGGGGAAAAGGGCAGGAATGCGCCGTACATAGATATAGCACATTCCTGCCCTTTCCTTTTGCCGTAGGGCAGCGCAGCAGGGAGGCCTGCGGAGCTGCCCTACGGCAAAAGCCCATAAATAAGGCCCTTTGTTTGCTACTACTGGCATTTCACACCGACCGTACTAGGGTACATTTTTACAGGTACAGGTAATGCACCTCATACCAAAACAGGTTCATTGTACAAAGGGAAACATTCAGATCATCCTGCCTCCAAAGTGAATAGTGCATTGTTTTTTTTAACATCTGTATTATTCAGCTACATACACTTGAAATCAAATTTCCCCACAGATGATCATAAGAGAAAACAGATTCTAATGATGACAATTATGGTGCGGGGAACTGTGGGCTTATGGTTCGCTCCTCACGAGTCCAACATCCAACCACAAGGTGGCAGAATAATGCAAATTATGTGAATGTATGACAGCCTCAAACTGCAAACTATTGTTAGAAGGAACATCATCCTTCCTTCATACTGCAACTAGGGATGGAGACAATCCTTATTGTGTGTTGAGAAAGATCTGCTTCTTTTTGACATCTAGGAAGACATGGGAGGCAATTTCCCTCCAATCTGACCCTTTGCTTCAACAAAACACTATAAGCAATGTTTGTTTCAAATCGCATTGGAACACTGATACATTACACAGATTATTTACACTGAAAGAAAGTTACTCAGTGTGCCTTGCATTATTTGAAAGGTATCCAAAAATGTAAATGAGGGGTGCGAGAAAAAACAATGGAAATTAATTATTTTACCTCATCACTGCCCTGATATACTAGGTGTATTTACTTTTTATATTATAATTTTCTCTTGAGTCGAACTATTTAAGGGACTATCAACACCAGAGAAAGGTAAAGCAACTAGACGAAATGTGACTGTCAGAGTCATGAAGGGATAATATGAATGTCTACACATTGCAAGCAGAAGTAAAATGAACACTCAGCAAACATAGTAGAACCCCCTGCGCCCCCCCAACATAGAACATCAATGCATATGTAAGGTTTATACAGTATCTCTTTTAATATGCACTTTAGGCTTCCCCTCTCTTTTCTTTCTAAAGCACTTCAGACAACGTGTTCAAATTGCTTACAAAATATATTTACATTTCTGGTGTATACAAGTGGGACATACATCTGAATTGATCATTGAGCTTTTTATGCATTTACTCTTCAGAGGTATCTGTAATTACTTAAAACATGGAAATGAAAACTGGGTGAAACCATCACTGCACAGCCACAAGTAAACTGTGAAATCACACTTATTCATATACAGGTCATTAAATCAGGGGATTGACCTCTTATACAAAGTATAAAGAAGTGTCCTGCTGTCACAAGCATAATTAAGGTACAGTGTTGTGATAAAAAAGGTTTGCAGACCCAGTATTAAATATATCATTAAAATAAAAATAAAAATCACTGATCCTTATTTTTAGAATTACTTTGAATGGATGATGATCTTCAAACATGTAAAAAGTTTCGCAACTGTGGAGTGAAATCCAAATATGGCATGCAACTTTTATAACTCCCTCTACTACTGCATTTAGCCAAGCTGATTAGTTCCAGGTGAAATGCATCTTAAAGCACGAAGTGCCAATAACTAATTTGATTGAAATACATGAATTTCGTAATCAATCCTTAACACTCTTAAACAGGTTTATTGTTTTAGATCATCTTCCTTCGGGGTCGTCAAAAACTGAAGTACTTAAAAACAACCCGCAAAACAAGCATTAGCTAATAAATGCTGGTAAAACACTGAACACCACATTTGAATCTAAAAACAGTTGATAGGGATTAAAAGTTCATTGTAAACACGTTAGAGATTTCTTCATTTCCCTCTTGTGAAGTGGTGGGCAGTGGATATGTTGCTCAAAGGAGAAACAGAATGTCCTTGAGGACTACTTCACAAACACAGAATGTATGCAGCTGGCAGATAGTGGAAAGTTTCTTTCAATAGTTCATTGACAATATTAGAATCACTAATTAGTAGAAAAATAATCCTTTGCTTAAAAATGTTGAGATGCATTTTTCCATATTATAAGCTGCACAGAACAAATGCAACATAATGTCTTTCGATTAAAAAAAAAAACATTCCCATGAAATGATGACTTCTTTCTTCCCACAGATTTGCATTTCTTTCCAGTTGAAGAAAGCCTTTAACTTCCATGGCTCAGCTACTTAAGAGTTAGCAAATGTTTAGCTATAAAAAATAGCACCTTCATTTGAAAGTGTGCATGCCCTCTGCTCCACCCGACTGGTCCAGTTCCAAGCCTTCAATTAAGAAACACAAATTCCAAAAATAAATCTTCCTGTCTTTTCTATAGGACTGGTCTAATTCAATCTTGCGCATTGAGGAACATTTTCCGGCTATAAATCCTCCTTGAAAGTTAAGTCCATGGAAATTAGCAAACCCACTTTCGAATGCGCTAATACAAATTGTCAAATGCTGTTTAAAGGGTTCTTTAGACATCCCAGTGTCAAACAACAACAGTCATTAGCATTCGGCATCAACAGTGTGTACTGTGACTGCAGCCTGCATGTGGTGACTGTGATGAAGGGTTGGGTGATGCATTCTGTAATGGAGAAATTTGTGACTGAGTAGAGCAAGTTTGAGGAGGCGTATCGAGCTCCAGATCTTCGTTGTGGTTTCCCACATCAACCCCAGCAGACATGGGGTCATTACTGCCTGGAGGGTTTTCAATATCTTCTTGAGGACTCATGGTGCTATAGCCTAGAAAAAACACACACAATCCATTTGTAATAATATTTACAGAGTAAATGGATTAGTGGCTACAAAAAAAACATACACGTCAAATGAAACCAAAGACATTTTCTAAACAAATAAAGTTATTCCAATTATCAGGACCTGCTTGGTAGGAACATGTTTACAAATATGTTCACTAGTGCTACAAAGTTCACAAATAACTGAGTAGAGTAATTATGACATCATTTACTGTAAATGTTCAGCTTGGGGGTAGAAGTGGGTGTACATGCTGATTAGAACCAAGCCCCCTTGGCCACTGCACCATTCTAAAGATTATGTGCATTATTGATTTTGAAAAAGATTTGTTTCAATAGGATTTGTTATTTTTTATTTAAAATGCTCAGGTTTTTAAGATGACCAATGCCAATGAAGTGACTATGAACAAACCTCTCCTTGGGTGTTCCATATAGACAATAGCTGATCCAAACAGCATTACTAAGAACAAAATAACTTTGAAAATAGATTTGTGTTGCACAAAGCCCTAGTGTATTCAATAAAAGACTGTTAGTTCAATTTGTGGACAGTATCTTATAGTGAATCATCAAAGAACTACTAAATAATATCGTTGTCAAGTACTGAGTTCCACGAAGTATCTGTTTCGTAGCATAATATTCCCAAAAATGTGCACAACTGCTATAGTAGAGGAGGCTGAAAGTCTTACCGTGATCGCTCTCAGTTCCAGACCTGCCCCAGTAGCGGCGACGACGCTCTGGACTGTGTGCATATCTCTCTATTACAGCCGCTATAAATCAAGTGTTACTGACAGTTGGAAAAATTAGAAAGTTTGTACAAGTTATTAGATGGCTTATCACATATCAGTGTCAGTCAAAGGTTCACAAAGACCACTTTATTCTGATCAGAGTAAGATAATATATGTGAATATTTAGTGTTGAAAGTAAAAGGGAGACAATCATGTTACTCAAAGTAATTAAAACTTTTCGGAGAGGGTGTGAAATACTAGCATTAACAGCAGTTCTAATTAACCTAATCAAGAGCAATACACCTTACGGTCAATTAGTAACAGTTAGATGATCAATAACTTTGTACATTTTTATAGCTCAGCTTATCACCTGTGAGGGTATCCAGGCACTGACCATGGGCATGGGGAGATTAAATGATTTGCCCAGAATCACAGGATGTTGAGCCGATGCCGAAACTAGAACCTGGATCCCCAGCTCCCGAGTCGGCAGCTCTGACAGCTGGCCACAACATTTCAAGATATTTAGATCTGCATATCTCCATGGTGAATTGCTAAGGACACAGTGTGATTCTCTGTATTTAACCATTTAATACAATAGTAAGGCACATTCACTGTGATTAATAGCTTTATCATTAAGGAAATAGAATTAAAAGCAGTATGTTAGTGAGTACTATTGACATGAAATCCTTTTTTGAGTCATCGGGACGCCATAGGCAGAGAAAGCAACCTGGAACCCTTATCGGATGTTTGAATCATCGAAGGGCTTAACCTCAACATAATCCACTGACTTTCTGTTTCGCACAAGGCAGTTCTGGAGTTCCTCGCACAGAGGCATTATTAACTGGGACAGACTCTAAACCATAACTGGTTAACACAATGCCTGCCTGTATTTGGAGCCACAGCCAGGGTTTTATGTGCCTGAAAATTCAGCGGGGTTCTTATTAATAAAAAATAAAAAATTGAATGTCAAGACCATGCTGTTTTTTTCCAGTACAGAATAAATCCCCATCAATTTTCTTCCTTCTTATCCTGGAGCAAACTCTGGGTTCCTCTCCTGCTAAGTAATCACAGAGGGATAGGATAAGCAATCAATAGTGTGGTCCAAGAGAGACCAACAACAACATGACCTTAACCACTTGGCTATCTAACATTGTGTATTTGATTGCAGGCCTGGAGGATTCTGTTGGAGAGCACTCTCTTTTGGATGGCCATATCTATCTCTTTCATGAAGTGCACCAGCAGATTAACGGTCTCCATAGAAAGACAATACCTGAAAACAGAAGTTGCGTTTAACTTGGTCTTTAGAACAGAAACTGAGTAGTAACAGCTGACGGGGCACCCTAGAGATGATGCCATGCTGCATCCTTAGATTCCAGGTTCCAAACATGATCAAGGATGCTCTTCCCTTGCCCAAGGGCAATCTGCATAAAATGACTCCTGCCTCTAGTGGTTTATCATCCAAGACGGGTTGTCTCACAAACTGTGACTCCACTAGAACTATTTTTTTTGTGAACAAATTTGATTAGCATTTGCAAACCTAGAATATCTGGACTGTATGAGACATATAATCACTGTGTGGTAACTGTTCCTGAAGTTAAGATTCATAACCGATTTGGGTATGTTGGCGAAAGAGAAGGAAGGGAAAATAAAGAAAAAGAGAAAGAAGAAAGAGGTCTCTACATATGGTTCCCTATTGACAGAGGTCAAGGAGATTCTTTTATCCTTACCTCCCAGACCAACGAATAAAAAATTTTTCTTCCTTTTGGTACAGGCGGGGTAATTTTAAACACTAGAACCTACACCTTTAGGCCCACACACCCGCATGCACAACTGCGGCGTCCACTAAAAGATCTCCGACAAAGAGCCCTCTCGCGGGGCCCGTGGGGGACAGCAGCGCCACCCCCACGAGGAGCAACGCCCTATGATGAAGCATGACACCTGAAAGGGTGTGTGAGGGCACTAATTCCTAAAGGAGAATCTCCTTGACCTCTGTCAATAGGGAACCATATGTAGAGACCTCTTTCTTCTTTCTCTTTTTCTTTATTTTCCCTTCCTTCTCTTTCGCCAACATACCCAAATCGGTTATGAATCTTAACTTCAGGAACAGTTACCACACAGTGATTACATGTTAGTTCTTGGGAGCATTGGTACTGGACCTAGGCCCCCTTTTTCCTGAAACTGCTCCCCGTCCCCCATTCTTCAGTGTTGCCTGTATGAGACATACACTTCACATGTAGGATATATCAAAAATACCATTTGTCCCATTTGCAGTATAAACAGTAGGGGTAGGCGGAATTTGCGTAGTCGCGCTACGCAAAGCTCTGTGAAACAGTAAAAAATCTCCGCGAGCACGCAAAAGTTCCGCGAACACGCGGAATTGCTTGTTCCGCCCGTTCGCGATGCTTTTTTCCTGTTCGCGAACGCTGTTCGCGTGCTCGGGGGGAAATATCTCGCGAACACGCACTTTGAAAGCGCGAACAAGCAAAAAATTCAGCGAAGCCACGGTTTGCGGAATTTTTGGCAATTCCGCATTCTCCGCGGAACGCGAAATTACCCAAATTCTGCAAATTCCGCGAGCAGAACGGAATTTACCGCCCAGGCCTAATAAACAGTATGTAAATAAAACGAGATACAGTAACAAAGGTATCAACACTGTACCAAACTATGAGCCATATCATGGTATATTCATTATCTTGGTCCCTCTCATCCCAAATTTTGACGAATCATGGTGGAGTTATTGTCTAGCTATTCATGCTCGCCTGTCATGATCTCTTTTCCTATTTGACAATCTACTGTAGTGTGTGATTCCAGGGGAAGGTTTCTGTAGGTAACCCATCTCTACCATATTTTATTGTGTTTCTGTGGGCATCTGCGTGCGTTAAAGACAGGGAGTTATAACTCCATAGTAAAGTCCATACCTTTTTTCCATAGTGCTACCTGGGGTGGGGTGTCAGCTTTCCATTGTCTGACAGTCTCGTTTTGCTAATGTGAGGCCTAAAAATAGCAGGTGTCTTTTGTATCTATTTCACCCGATTCCATCTGTACAATGTAGGAGTATGAGTTTCAGGGATCTAGGTAAGTCCTATGCCAGCACCTCTCAGGCAATTTAAGATGCCCCACCAGAAGCGATCTAGGGCTGGGCAAGACCAGATCATGTGTATGAGTGCTCCCAAATCTGATTGACATCTTAGGCATTGAGGGGAAGCAATTAATCCTGCCGTCCATAATCTATGTCTTGTATAATATACCCTGTGTAGATATTTGAATTGTATAAGTCGGAGCCGGGTGGATATTGTCGCCTCTGGTGGTGATTGGAGTTCTTCGCCAAGTCGTCGTCATTGATAGGTCCTAAATCAGTAGCCCATGCAGTAGCCAGGGTAGTGGGGTTTTTAGTAATTAGCGTTTGGTAGATTTTTGATATTTTGTGGTCTTCGAGGTCCCCCATCAGAAGTTTGCCTTCCAGTGGGCTGAGTTCTGGAAGGTTGGTTAGGTCTTTAATATATGGATGTAGGGCATGTCTAAGTTGTAAGTACTTGTAGAATTGATTGTGGGGCATAGAAAATTCTTTTTGGAGTTCTTGGAAGGGTTTTAGGATATGCCCCTTCATTACATCACCTAGGGTTGAGATACCGATTCGATCCCAGCCGCTGAATCCCTGAAGGTCTGCAACCTGTGGGAGCAAGCGATTACGCCACATTGGGGTCTCCCTTGTAACACGGTCCCACCTACCCATTCGACGAAGGGATTGTTGCCAGGTCAGGATCACTACTCATGTCGCAGGGGGAAGGACTTTTGGGTCTGAGATGCTGTATAGGAGAGTATGTGAGGAGGGTTCTCCCATAATCCATTGCTCCACTCTATATGTGGGGTCGTCTCTGGGCCCGTACCACCATCCGTTCAGGATCTGCAGACGTGTTGCTTCATTTTTTTTTTTTATATGTTTTTATTGATTTTGAAAATGTCAGTGTTGTAATATCACACTGTACACATACATTTTACATACATTATAAAGTGAAGTACATTAAAACAGTTTTAGTGTATACAGTAGTTGAGATATCCTTGAACATAGGAACACAAGAACATAAGAACACAACAACCTCTTCAAATGACCTGGCGTTTAGGGTAAGTTCCTTAGTTTGTTGTTGGTGTTAGTATGATTACATATCATATGGAAACTTCTCCTCAGTGTTACGTGTGTCGCTGGGGGCGGGCTTTGGCTGGTTCTGGTCTAGGCGCAACCTGCATGATCCTGCCGGTGCTTACTACGTGTTTGTGTTTATTAACAGATTGGTCTTTTAAGAAAAGGAGAAAAAAAAGGGAAAAAAAGGGAGGAATAAAGGGTGAACAAGAACTGGTGATATGTAAGAAGTTCTCTATAATAAGTTAGTAAGTGTTGTCGCTGAGCTAACCCAACCGTGCGCTACGGACCATATAGCGGTACATGTCTGGTATGTACTGAATAGTATGTTCTAGACTGCATCAGTGAGAGGTATATCGCCCGGTGCTGTTTGTTGTTCTTCTATTTTTGGGGGTGATGTAGTATATTTAGCCTGAACCAACCATGCACTTTTATTCGTCTTGGTTGCGCTGTTGGCTCTGAGCGGGAGATTCATCCCCAATGTTTGTATTCATTAGGGTTATAAGAAGTGTATCCCAGCTGATTGCTATCGGGATTTTGCGGAGTCCTAGTGTGTCTTCCCTGCGAAGAGCTTCTCCTTCCGCTTTTGCCCAGATGTGCATTGAGTGCTTCCACATTGTGAACGTGGGTGGGGAGGGGGCTTTCCATTTCTTAGTGATTAGCCTCTTTGCTACCACTATTCCTAGATCCAAAAACCGGGAGGTGACCTTGTTATTCCTGGTCCTATGGTATAGGTGTAAGATGTATGTGGGCCATTCTAGGGGAATGTCCCTGGCTGTGCGGCGGGGTTAGATCATCTGCCACTGCTTTCCAGTATTCAGTTAGTGTGGGGCAACTCCAAAGCATGTGCATTAAGTCTGCATCTATAAGCTTACATCTAGGGCAGCTAGCATCTTGGAGGTTAAAGTATTTATTGATCTTTGCGGATGTAAGGTATGCTCTATGAATAATGAAATATTGGATTTGTCGGAAGAGTATATTTTGCGGGATATTGATGGGACTCTGCAGCACCGAATTCCACTCTGCGGTAGTGAGTGATCTATCTGCTTCAGTTTCCCAGTGGTGCCTAAGGAGCGATAGGTCAGCGGCTGTGTGTTGCCTTAGTGAGGCTGCAAACCATTTCGTTAAGTGTCCCCCCTGACCCATGACATGCAGGTACTGGATTGTGTGGTGCATGTTTAACTCTGCGGATATGTCCCCCCAGTGGGTGGTTAGCGCCGCTATGAGGGAACGATGTAACAAAAATTGCCCAGGAGGTAATTCCTCTTCTGCTACTAGTGTGGTATATGGAGGCAGCACTCTGTCTAGGTATAGATCACCTAGGTCTTGGATACCAGCATCCTGCCATTGCTGTAGTTCAGCCGCAGATGTTATATTGGGGCCCCGAGGTGTGCCTTCTAGTGGGAGGGCGGGTGCATATGGGGTGGTCGCTCGGGTTATGAAAAGTGTCCTGCGATAGCATTTGTATGCTACTCCTAGCAGTAGCCTCTAAGGGTCGAAAATATGGATAGGGATATATAGCGGAAAATTGGTAAAGTAATATAGGAGTCGAGGGAGGATTATCATCTTTGTCAATGCCACCCGTCCTGTGATTAATAACGGTAGCGTCTTCCAGAAAGTTACTTGAGAACAGATTGCTGCTATGGTCTTGCATAGATTACAGTCTAACAAATCTGGTGAGTTGCGGTATATGCGTATCCCTAGATAGCGAAATGTGGTTTCATACCATTGAACCCGTTGACCATTAAGTATGTAGCTGGGGTCTGTGTTGTGTTCACTGAAGGAGAACAAGCCAGATTTTGGGACGTTTACCTTCAGCCCCGATATGGTGGCTAATTTTTCAAGTATAGAGGGTAGTTGGTGAGGTATGTTGTATATGTTTTCTATATACAGAAGAAGGTCGTCCGCATATGATAGAATTGAATCGTAATTTTGCTCATTACACTCATGTTCTACTCAATATTATGATTAGCATTATATGGCTAAACTATATATTCAGGTATTATGTGTGCAATGTATTTAGTAAATGCAAATGTCAACATTAGTTATGTTGACATCTGTGCCGCCATTTTTGCTAGAGAAGGCGCCATGTCTTGCTACAATCGAAACTGTTACTCACACATTCGAAACTGTTGTTTGTTCATTTATGAGAAATGGTCCTTGCTAAGTTTAGTTTCTTCAATGCCCACATCTGCTTATTAGCGCATGCCTTTCCTCTTTGATCGAGGCCTTCTACCACCTATCTAGAAGGGAGTATGAGCCAGACGACCTTGAAATGTAGACAACCAGAACCAGGCTGCTGAATTGAAACTTATGCTCTGTACCCCCATTGTATTACGACACCTGCCAGGGTTTTTCCATGGTAGGAGGGTCTTTGTGGACTTTGTAACGTACATAATATAACTTTATGCTTGTTAGAGTCAGTCCCTGTTCAGCTATCATAGGAGGCTGGTCGAATTGGACTCCACTGCAGTGTAAGAGCTAATAAACTAGTTCATTAGTATTCTCTACTGCGTCATCGACTCTTCATTTTGTGGAAGGCAAGAGGAGGTCGAGAGTGACCCGGGTGGCCCTAATTGGGTCACTTCCTTCAGTTGGTGCCCGAACAGGGACTCCACCAGGTGACCCATCTCGCCCGTAGTCGGGTTGTAGAGGTCGGGGTTGTGTTTGGTCGGATGGGCGGATCGGGGATCCCCACATGATCGAGCTTGGTTCTCGCTGCTGCCCCGCCTGTCTGATCGGGCAGCTCCTCGTCTAGTGGTCACCTCGGCTGGGGTCCCAAAAAGGCGAGACCCTTGGCATTGACGTTTGGTCCGAAGAGTCGGCAGTGGAGAATAACTTTGTTTGACCTGTGTGCACCAGGTGAGTTTGTTTTTTGGTTTGTCTGGACTAGGAGGGTCTGCGGATCCTTGGGATACAGAGTGCTCGTGAACACTCTGTCAGACCAACTGGTAATTTGGCGTATTGTTGAAAAGTTCTGAGGCTAAAGCCTATCCTTTTGTTTTGGATGTAGTTTGAGGACTACTTGTTTTGTTCAAACTTGGTGGGTTTACGGACCCTTGTGATATAGAGCGTTCTTGGATGCTCTGCCAGGTCACCTGGTAATTTGGTTTATTCTTGAAAAGACCTGGGGCTAAAAGCCTATCTTGTTCTGGTTCAGTATGAGGACTGACGTGTTTGGATACAGTCTATGGACTGTCTATAAGAGCTTTTTGTTTATGTGTGTTTTGTTGTATGTGCCTGTGTTGATCGAGTGAATACATGACCGTGCTTGATGTTAGGATGCCTTGTTGGAGTAAAGTGTGGTGTTTGGGGTGTCGATGTTGCTCTGTGGAACACCCCTTGGAGGAGCGACAGCCTCCACCTCCGGAAGGCACTCCGAAATTTGATATGTATGTGAAGCATGGTATTGGCCCTATTATGTTTTGTACATTGTGGCACAAGTATACGAGGGACAATGCCGAGCTTCAATGGCCACAGAATGGTACCTTTGATGAACAGAAATTAAGTTACTTGCAAGATAAATTATTCGCTAAACGAAGTAGACAGTCAATGTTTGATACTTTACAGATATGGCAGAAGGAAGCTAAGGAGAGATGTATATGTGCTGAAAAAGAGTTGAGAAAGAGGACAATGCAAACAGTGGGGCAGAAAGCAGTAGCTTATGATATAGAAAGGACAGAGAAGGGTATTGAGTGTGTAGATAGGAAGTTTCGATTACAGTGTGATAAGTCTTATGTTGTTCGAGAGGAGGAGGATCCTTTTGTGGAAGATCTGTTGGAAAATCGACCCCCACCCCCTTATGTTCCACACAGAATATATCCCGTCGTTCAATCGTCTCAACCCTCCGCGGTTCCCCCGCCTTCTTTTAGTTCTCCCGTGGTTCTAATGGCTTCAGACCCACCTGTGGTTGTTCCCCCTCCTGTTTTGCAATTTACGGGTGCGGCGACTGCAGGCACCCCAGTAGTGTCGGCTGTCTCCGTTCCCGTTTCTCCTCCTGCTCTTACACCTACTACACAGCCATTGTTGACACTGTCATCTGCGTCGCCATCCATTGTGTTCCCCCAGAATGTGTCATCCACAGTATTGAGTAGTGTAGGGACGCCAGTACATGGGTCAGATGGAGGAAATTGGGCAGAGGCCCGAGAGCGACTAGAGCGGGCAATGATTCGATCTGATGTGGGTGAGGAGGAGAAAAGACTGGTTGCGATTCAGGCAGCACAGTGGGTTCGGAGTGTGCTTTATGGCTTGGACGATATATGGAGTGTGATGAAGGATTTTGATCCATTTGTACAACAATATAACATTCAGCATATGTTGACTACTTTGATCGGTTTGTGGGAGCAGTGTATTGGAGGTAGAGCTCCTCAAATTATTTATGACATTCGAGATTGTGTTTATTCCGCTGGTATGGCCCCTGCAGAGGTCCGTAATAATGTTATTACGTTACTTAGTTATTGAGGGAAATTATATAAGAATACCCCGACACCGGTATCTCAGTTTCTAAAGAGAGAAGTACATCCCATTTATCACCCTGAAATTCCAGAGCTGTGTGATGTGTTGAATGTTGTTATTCAGCAACAGGTCGAGGCCCATTTTCAGGAACGGTGGGTTTATACCCCGTGAAGAGAAGTGAGGTACTTGCTCTTAAGAATCAGTTGCCGGATCCTAGAAAAAATCCTACTGCATATTATAAAGAATTGACAGAGGCTGCCTCATCATCAGTTATGACTTTAGCAGATATTGAGATGTTTTTTAGACTGTTAGTACCGGTCGATATTTGGAGACAAGTGCATACACAGGATCATAGAGTCGAATTAGGTGGGACATGGGATGAGATTAAAACATGGGATAAGGAACTGAAGCCTTGTGACAAGCCTAGAGCTGAGATTTTAGATTTGCCGACTCGTATTATTACTTACATGCATTCTCTTATCCCTCCCAGACGAGTGGATTGGGACAAGTTGACTGCATGTCATCAGAAGAAGGAAGAGAGTGTGTCTGATTTTTTCACTTGGTTTGAAGGGGTATTCTTGGATTTTAGTGGGCAGGATTTGTCAGTGGAGGGAGGAGTACGTTTGTTTGTTAACAGGTTTGTTACTAATTTTATTCCCGAAATTACAGCTCGGCTAAAGGCCTCTGAGAGCACAAGGATCACTCCCTCTCCGGTGATATTGAGCATGGCCCAATATTATGAACATCGTGAAAATGAGGAGAAGGATAAAGTGGAGAAAAAGAATAAGGATTTGAAAACGAAGGTGTTGTTGCAGAAAGTTGCAAGGGGGTCTGGCAGAGGCCGAGGTACTGGTCAGGCTCAGAGGTTCTGAGGTGCTAGTAGAGGTGGCATGCCATTGGAGCTGAATCAGTGCGCATATTGCAGAAAGGAGGGGCATTGGCGAAGTGAGTGTCCAGAATTGTTGCAGAAAGTTGCTCCATCGAGAGGAAGAGGTTTATATGGAGGGGGTCGTGGTGCAGGTGATCGAGATGAGAATAAAGAAGAGGTATCCTCAGGGGGTCGATCTGATCAGAATTATTTCAATGACCCTCGAGGAAGACAGTATTACTGATAGAAATGGGGGTCTCTAGTTGGCAGAGGTAGGAA
The DNA here is from genome assembly GCA_963921515.1 of Calotriton arnoldi. Lineage (NCBI taxonomy): Eukaryota > Metazoa > Chordata > Amphibia > Caudata > Salamandridae > Calotriton > Calotriton arnoldi. Next base: position 70,672 of record CAWUFW010008396.1, read on the forward strand.
CCTTTGACCAAGTAGGGGCCCTTGCTTCTAGTCAGGGAAAGGGGGGTACACTCCTGGATAACCCCTGCTCACCCCCTTGGTAGCTTGGCACGAGAAGACAGGCTTATCTCAGAGGCAGTGTGTAAAGAATTTGTGAACATATACAGTAATACAGTGAAAACACTACAAATGGACACCACACCAGTTTAGAAAAATAAGTAATCTTTACTAGACTTAACACAAGACCAAACGAAAAATATCCACAATACTGTAATCAAAAATAAGTCTTTAAAATGGTAGAAATAGCTTAGTTCAATCTAGATGGTAAATGCAACACTTTACTCTCAAAGTACCTTGGATGTGTCACGCCATACAAACAAAGGGTCGCAGGGAAGGTGATGCGTCGGTTCCTTGCTTCGGGTGAGGTGATGCGTCGGTTCCTTACAGCAGCGCAGGGGAGGTGATGCGTTGGTTCCTTACTGGAGAGGAGGTGATGTGTCGGTTTCTTACTGCGTTTCGGTTACGATGCGACAACATGGCGCCTCGATGCAATGCGATGATCCGGTGCGATGCGACAAAATGGCGTCTTTGATGCGATGCGACAACGTGGATGCGATGAGTGCACACCCAACGGCCGAGCGGCGACTCGGTAGACTCTTGAGCCGCAACATGCCCTGTGACACTTCTCCGGTGATGTGATGGCAACCTCTGCGGCGGCGACACGCTTCTCCGGTGATGCGACACGCTTCATCGGTGGTGCGATGGTGAACAGCGGCGGCAGCGACGCGCTTCTTCGGCGATGCGACGGCAACTGCTGCGGCGGCGACATGCTTCTTCCTCGATGCGTCGCGCTTCCAGCTCCCAGCTCCACGCAGTCTCCAGAGGGCCCAAAACAACAGCAGGCACCTCTCTGCAGGCAGAATTCCCAGCAAGGAAATTCAGGGGGAGCTGGTGGTGAAGTCTTTGTGGCCCTGAGACTTCTGAACAGGAGGCAAGCTCAACTTCAAGGCCTTGGAGATCTTCCTCAAGATAGTAAAAGTACACACAAAGTTCCTTTTCTCCTTTCCTTGGCAATAAAGTAACCACTGCAGGCCAACCCCAAAGAGCAAACAGCACAGGGGCAGTCTCCTCCTTCGGCTTCCTTGGTTCTTCTCCTTTTCAAAGGTTCGTCTTGATTCCAAGAAGTGATCTAAAGTTCTGGGGTCTGGGCCCCAATATTTATACTGCTAAATCTTTTGTTCTCTGAAGGCAGAGGGTGTCTGTGCCCAGCCAAAACCAGTTCTGTCCTCCCTGGCGCAGCTTCCTGGCAGGAGGTGGAGACAGCATTGTTGAAAGCAGACCTGGCCCAGGTAGCTGAAAGGAAAACTACTCCCCCCTACTCTCTATTCTATGAAAGCTCAGGTCAGTGAAAGGAAATCTCCACCCCTACTCTCTATTCAATACAGGTCCTATTCAGCCCAGCCCTGACCCATCAGACTGCTGGAGCCAAGGCCTTCTCCAGCCCCCTGTCACTCACAAACCTGACATGGAATACACAAACCTAGCAGAGGCATGCTGGATGGTTAGGCAAGAAAATACCTACTTTCTAAAAGTGGTATTTTCAAACACAGAATGTAAAAATCATCCACACTAAAAGATGTATTTTAACATTCTGAGTTCAGGCATACTAAACTTTATTTTACTATCTTGTTCCTAGGGTCAGTTATGATTATAAGATGTTATAATCAAACTGCCCATTCTGGCCTATGGGAACTGATAGCCTTGCAATAGTGAAAAACGAAATTGGCTGTAATTCACTATCAGGACTTGCCACACACACCAGGGCATGTCCTACCTTTTACATACAATGCACCCTGCCCTTGGGCCGACCTTAGGGGTGACTAATATGTAGAAAAGGGAAGGTTTAGGGACTGGCAAGTGGGTGCACTTGCCAAGTCGACATGGCAGTCCCAGACTGCACACAGGCTCTGCAATGGCAGGCCTGAGCCATACTTTACCAGCTGCTTCTGTGGGTGGCACAACCAGTGCTGCAAGCCCACCAGCAGCATTTGATTTACAGGCCCTGGGCACACATGGTGCACTGTACTAGGGTCTGACAAGTAAATCAAATAAGCCAATTATGGAGTCACTAATCCAATGCAACTATTTACAATAGGGAGCACTTTCACATTGGCACTGAATAGCCGTGGCAAAGTGCCCAAAGCATCTAGACCAGCAAAACATAGCAAAAACATAGGAGGCAACAGTGAAAAAATGAAAGGGAGACCCACGCCAATGGTAACAGGTCTAACACGTGTCCCCTCCAGCTGAAATGTGGGGCGAACTACCCACCCTCTTGGGAGTTCTCTTCACTAAGGAGGAAAAATCTGGACAGACCATCAGCATTGGTGTGTTCTGTATCAGGGCGGTGTTCCACCGTGAAGTCCATCCCCTGTAAGTAAATGGACCACCTCAACAGCTTTGGATTCTCACCCCTCATCTCCATCAACCATCTGAGGGGCCTGTGGTCTGTCTGAACCCGAAAGTGAGTCCCAAATAAGTATGGTCTCAACTTCTTCAGTGCCCAGACCACAGCAAATGCCTCACACTCAATTGCACTCCACCTCTGTTCCCGTGGAAGTAACCTCCTACTGATGAAGGCTACAGGTTGGTCTAGGCCCTCCTCATTCATCTGTGAAAGTACAGCCCCTACAACATGCTCTGAAGCGTCTGTCTGTACAATGAATTCTTTAGAGAAGTTGGGCGCCTGAAGCACGGGCGCCATGCACATGGCAGTCTTCAGGGCATCAAAAGCTTTCTGACAGGTGTCAGTCCAGTTCACTTTCGTGGGATGCTGCCTGGAAGTCAGCTCTGTCAAGGGTGCAACAATGCTGCCATACCCCTTGACAAACCTCCTGTAATACCCAGTGAGTCCTAAAAAGGCTCTCAAATGTGTCTGGGTCTTGGGGGGTTCCCAAGCCAGGATGGTATCAATCTTGGGCTGTAGAGGCGCCACCTTGCCGCTCCCAACCTGGTGTCCCAAGTACACCACAGAACCCTGCCCGATCTGGCACTTACTCGCATTTATCGTGAGGCCTGCCCTCCGCAGCACCATCAACACTTCCCAGAGGTGGCGCAGATGTTCTTCCCAACTGCGCTGAACATTGCAATGTGATCCAGGTAGGCGGCACTGAAATCTTCCAGTCCAGTCAACAGCTGGTTGACCAACCTCTGAAAGGTGGCAGGGGCATTCTTCATCCCAAAGGGCATAACCCGGAATTGGTAGTGCCCATCTTGTGTGGAAAAGGCTGACCTCTCTTTTGCCCCATCAGTTAAGGCGATCTGCCAGTACCCAGACGTTAAATCAACCCTACAGAGGTATCCGGTAGCCCCTAACGGATCAATGAGCTCATCAGCTGTGGGGATGGGGTGCGCGTCAGTCCTGGTGACTGTATTGAGCCCTCGGTAGTCCACACAGAACCGGAGTTCTGGCGTGGCACCCGGTGTGGCAGTCTTTGGGACCAAGACCACTGGGCTGGCCCAAGGACTGTTAGAGGACTCAATCACCCCTAATGCAAGCATCTTGGAGACCTCCTCCTTGATGCAAGCTCTCACCCTGTCAGTCACTCTGTAAGTTTTCTGCTTAACAGGAGGACTGTCCCAAGTGTCCACATCATGGACACACCAATCAGTGATACTGGGAGTCAGGGAGAACAGATCAGAAAACAGTTGGCGACAGTCATTCTGCTGCTCAGGGGTCAGGGTGGAAGAGAGGTTTACACCATCCACTGACCCATCTGGCTCTGCCACAGACAGGAGGTCAGGAAGAGGCCCAGTCTCCTCCTCCATTCCATGATCTGTTGCTAGGAGAATGCCCACTTCGGACCTCTCCAAGTGGGGCTTCAGGCGGTTGACATGCAAGACCCGCAAAGGATTCCTAGGAGACTGCAAGTCGACCAAGTAGGTGACATCACTCTTGCGCTCCACCACCTCAAATGGCCCGGTCCACTTATCCTGGAGCGCGCAAGGCTCAACGGGGGCCATGACCCACACTTTCTGGCCAGGCTGAAGCTCGATCAGAGTGGCATTCTGATCGTACCACCGCTTCATCTCTTCCTGGCTGGCTTCTAGATTCGCCTGAGCGAGTTGCCTGAAACGCCTAGTTTGGTTTCTGAAGGCCAACATGTAGCTATATACATCCTGGGGAGCTTTCCTGGGAGCTTTCTCCCAGCCTTCTTTTACCAAACTCAAAGGTCCTGTTACAGGGTGTCCATACAGCAGTTCAAAGGGACTGAACCCTAAGGACTTCTGTGGCACCTCTCTGAAAGCAAAGAGAAGGCATGGCAAGAGGACGTACCACTTACGCCTCATGGGTTCCTCAAGACCCATAATCATGCCTTTTAGGGTCCGGTTGAATCTCTTAACTAGCCCGTTACCTTGGGGGTGGTAAGGAGTGGTGAACTTGTAGGTTACACCACATTCCTGCCACAGGGACTTCATGTGCTTGGATATGAAGTTGGTACCATGGTCTGACACCACCTCTCTGGGGGACCCCACACGGGAGAAAATCCCCATCAACCCACGACTTACCACGGGGGCCGTCACCGACCGGAGAGGGATGGCTTCCGGGTACCGGGTGGCATGGTCCACCAAGACCAGGATGAACCTGTTGCCCATGGCCATCTTGGGATCCAGAGGCCCCACAATGTCAATGCCCACCCTTTCAAAGGGGGTGCTGACCACAGGGAAAGGCTGGAGAGGAGCCTTGTGCTTCCTCCCACTCTTACCACTTGCCTGGCAATTCTGACCTGTCCTGCAATGAGTATCTGAAATCTGGCGCATTTGGGGCCAATAAAAGTGGGTAACAAGCCTTTCTAAGGTCTTGTCTTTCCCAAATGTCCTGCTAAAGGCACATCATGAGCCAGCCCCAGTAGGAAGGCTCTGAAGCGCTGGGGTACCACCAGCACATGGGCTGACCCAGGCTCAGCAACCTTAGGCTCGCTATACAGGAGACCATTCTCCCAGTAGATCCAATGTGATCCAGACTGATCATCTGCTGCCTGGTTTGTGGCCTGTTGCCGCAAGCCCACAAGAGAAGGGCACTTCCTCTGCTCCTCACAGAACTCTTCCCTGGAGGGTCCTCCTTCCTGCTGCCAATGGGTCAGCTCATGCAGGTCCCCCAGTTCAGCTACTTGCTCCCCTGTAGGTCCCAGGTCATCCCCCTCAAGGTCTGCCTCCTCCTGGACCGTGGGAGCTTTGGTGGCTGGTTTCCCGCACCCCCTGCCTCTTCTCTTTAAGGCTGGCACCTGGGCCACTCTTTCATGCTCCAGGTCCTCTTGAACACCCTTACTGGCTGCCATGGACCGGGTGGTCACACACGCCCACTCTGGCAAACCCAACATCTACAAATGAGCACTTTGCTCCACCTTAGCCCAAGGGGAGCTCTTCAAATCATTACCCAACAGACAGTCAACAGGCATGGCTGGCCTCACAGCTACTTGAAGAGTACCTGAGACCCCCACACTCAAAGGGAACCTGAGCCACCTTGCAGTGGCTCTCTGTGTTGTCAGCGGCAACAACAGGGTAAAATGCATTGGGGACCACCTGCTCTTCAGACACCAGCCGACAACTGACAGCTGTTACACTGGCTCCGGTGTCTCTAAGAGCCTCCACTCTATGGCCATTGATGGTCACCCACTGCCTGCATTTCTTAGTGTTATCAGGCAGCTGGGTCCTGGGGACCACCTCACAGTCTCCTAAAGAGACTAGGGATATCTCTGCGGGACCCCACCCACCTTGGGCACCCATCTCCTCACCCAGGGCTACACTAGCCATCTGCCGGGGTGGTGCACTAGTGGGTGGTTTGGTTGCTTTCAGGGGATACTTAGGATCCCAGAAGCAGTGGCCCACCTGACCACAATTATAACATTTTCTGGGCCCCTTTTGAACAGGCTTATCTGTCGGGGCCCCTGACTTCTTCTCAGGGGGAGGCTGGGAACCCTTCCCTTGGTTCCCTTGGGGATTACTTTGGGGACCTTTCTGGAACTCCCTGTTTACCCTTGTCCCCCCCACTCTTCTGCTGGAGACCCTGCCCACCTTTGACAGAGTCTCCCACATGACCCTTGTGGACCCGGGTACTCACCCAGCGGTCCGCCTCCTCAGCAAGCTTCCTAGGGTTAGTCAGCTTGCTATCAATAAGGTGCTGGCATAGCTTTGGAAAACAATTACTAGACAAGTGCTCCCAAGCAATCAAGTTATAGAGCGCTTCAAAATCATTCACTTTGCTACCCTTCACCCAACCAGCCAATGCTCTGCCACAGAAAGAAACATATTCTACCCATGTGCTTGACTCCAGCTTCTTAAAATTCCTAAACCTTTGTCTATAAAGCTCTGGGGTCAACCCATACCTGGACATTAAGGCTTCCTTCATGTGGACATATGAATTCTGATCCTCAGAGGGCAAATCTAACAAGGTATCCCGCCCATCACTGAGCAACCGCCCCCACAACCCGGCTCCCAAATCCATCTCAGGGACCCGGTGGGAGGTCACAGCTACCTCATAGGCCTTAAACCATTGCCCAATATCTTCATGCCTATGGAACTCCTTGATCACATCCTTGGGAATAAACCCTCTTGTTTCTACAGGCACGGATGGTGCGCTGCCACCAGAGGGAGTAATTTCCAAGCTCTTAGCATGGAGTTCCAATTCCCTCAACATTCTCATGCTCCAAATGCATCCTCTTTTCTTCCAAGGCTAACTTCTTATTCTCTAACTCCATCTGACCACCCAGCTTGAGCTTGGCTAGCTCCAACCTATGCATCCTATCCCTCTCCCTCTCCCTGTCCTCCAGCTCCTCTGGAGACAGGCCTTTTGAAGAAACACTGCTGCCTGGCCTGGAAGGTACTTTCTCCTCGGTCAGGCCCAATGGCCCATCCAGCTGCCCATCTGTATTCTCTGCCTCATCCCTAGGCTCTTCAGGATGCTCAGTAGCATTTCTAGATTCCAACCAGGCCCTCAGCGCCATTTGGAACTCTTCCTTTCTGGTGATGCCTTTCACAGGGATTTGAAATCTTTTACAGAAGGTTTTAAGCTGTGGCACAGAGTACATATCCACCCTATCTTCTTCAAATTGTAGATCCATAGATGTGTTGGATGCTGCTTTGGTCATGGTGGCAAAGAATTGGCAGTTCTCAGCACAAATAGGAGTTCCAAGGAAAAAATTCTATCAAAATGTATATGGTCGCGTTATGGTCTGCACTCACTAGTAGTGTACACCAATAACTGTATATGAGTCACAAATGCAAGTCCAAATCCTCACCGCTGACCACCAATGTTGGAAATGGGGGTCTCTAGTTGGCAGAGGAAGGTACCTTTGACCACGTAGGGGCCCTTGCTTCTAGTCAGGGAAAGGGGGATACACTCTTGGATAACCCCTGCTCACCCCCTTGGTAGCTTGGCACGAGCAGACAGGCTTATCTCAGAGGCAGTGTGTATAGCATTTGTGAACACATACAGTAATACAGTGAAAACACTACAAATGGACACCACACCAGTTTAGAAAAATAAGTAATCTTTACTAGACTTAACACAAGACCAAACAACAAAAATCCACAATACTGTAATCAAAAATAAGTCTTTAAAATGGTAGAAATAGCTTAGTTCGATGTAGATGGTAAATGCAACACTTTACTCTCAAAGTACCTTGGATGCGTCACGCCATACAAACAAAGGGTCGCAGGGAAGGTGATGCGTCGGTTCCTTGCTTCGGGGGAGGAGATGCGTCGGTTCCTTAATGCAGCGCAGGGGAGGTGATGCGTTGGTTCCTTACTGGAGAGGAGGTGATGCGTCGGTTTCTTACTGCGTTCCGGTTACGATGCGACAAGATGGAGCCTCGATGCGATGCGACGATCCGGTGCAATGCGACAAAATGGCGTCTTTGATGCGATGCGACAATGTGGATGCGATGCGTGCACGCCCGACAGCCGTGCGGTGACTCGGTAGACTCTTGAGCCACAACAGGCCCTGGAACACGCTTCTCCGGTGATGCGACAGCAACCACTGCGGCGGCGACACGCTTCTCCGGTGATGTGACGGCGAACAGCGGCGGCGGTGACACGCTTCTTCAGCGATGCGACAGCAACTGCTGCGGCGGCGACACGTTTCTTCCTCGATGCATTGTGCTTCCAGCTCCCAGCGACACGCAGTCTCCAGAGGGCCCAAAACAACAGCAGGCACCTCTCTGCAGGCAGAATTCCCAGCAAGGAAATTCAGGGGGAGCTGGTGGTGAAGTCTTTGTGGCCCTGAGACTTCTGAACAGGAGGCAAGCTCAACTTCAAGCCTTTGGAGATCTTCCTTGGCAATAAAGTAGCCACTGCAGGCCAACCCCAAACAGCAAACAGCACAGGGGCAGTCTCCTCCTTCAGCTTCCTTGGTTCTTCTCCTTGGCAAAGGTTCGTCTTGAGTCCCATAAGTGATCTAAAGTTCTGGGGTATTTTCAAACACAGAATGTAAAAATCATCCACACTAAAAGATGTATTTTAACATTCTGAGTTCAGGCATACTAAACTTTATTTTACTATCTTGTTCCTAGGGTCAGTTATGATTATAAGATGTTATAATCAAACTGCCTATTCTGGCCGATGGGAGCAGATAGCCTTGCAATAGTGAAAAACTAAATTGGCTGTAATTCACTATCAGGACATGCCACACACACCAGGGCATGTCCTACCTTTTACATACAATGCACCCTGCCCTTGGGCCAACCTTAGGGGTGACTAATATGTAGAAAAGGGAAAGTTTAGGGACTGGCAAGTGGGTGCACTTGCCAAGTCGACATGGCAGTCCCAGACTGCACACAGGCTCTGCAATGGCAGGCCTGAGCCATAGATTACCAGCTGCTTCTGTGGGTGGCACAACCAGTGCTGCAAGCCCACCAGCAGCATTTGATTTACAGGCCCAGGGCATACATGGTGCACTGTACTAGGGTCTGACAAGTAAATCAAATAAGCCAATTATGGAGTCACTAATCCAATACTACAATTTACAATAGGGAGCACTTGCACTTTGGCACTGAATAGCAGTGGCAAAGTGCCCAAAGCATCTAGACCAGCAAAACATAGCAAAAACATAGGAGGCAACAGTGAAAAAATGGAAGGGAGACCTACGCCAATGGTGCCAGGTCTAACAATTACCATGATGATTATAATAATAATAATACCGATATTTATAAAGCGCCAACAGCTACCTCAAATAGAGGTGTCCCGGCGCTATAGCAGTAGGCGGCATGCAAGGATGACAAGAAAAAAAAGGGCAAACCCCCATCACGCTAACCAAGGCTAAAGAGCCAAGTTTTCAAAAATGTCCTAAATAGTGGCTCTGATTCAATTTGGCGAATATTGTTTGGCAAAGAGTTCCACAGCTTCGTGGCCCCCACTGTGAAGGATCTACCTCCTAAACGAGCTTTAGCAAATCGCGGAGTGCATAACAGATTTAGAGAATTGGACCTCAATGAATGATTCTTTTTATACTGACATAGCCGTAGCTTAAGGTAACTAGGACATTTACCATGAATTGTCCGAAATGCCAAGGTCAAAGCCTTGAACTCGATCCTTCTTGCTACCGGTAGCCAATGGAGCTGTTTAAGATGCGGAGAGATATGATGACGAAAAGGTACACGTCTAATCAGTCTCGCAGCCGCATTCTGTACCATCTGCAGTCTTCTGACTAGGTACACAGGCAGGCCAAGGTAAAGGCTGTTTGCATAGCCCAACCTAGAAGTCCCCGTGGCGTGGACTATGACTCTACGGCACTCCTCCAGCAGCAAATGTAAAAAGTTTCTCAGATTTCTCAATTTGCTCAAACAAGAAGATGTCACCTGCCGAATTTGAGCTAAGAAAGAAAGATCTGTCTCCCACTTCACTCCCAGGTTTTTTGCCATGGTTGCTGGGGTGGGAGGCGGGCCCATTTCAGCCGGCCAGCAAATATCAGCTGCTGGCGGCAAGTCCTTGCCGAAGAACAGCACTTCAGTTTTCTGAGCATTAAGTTTGAGTTTATTGTTATTCATCCACTGGGAAATGTCTTTCAGGCAACCCTTAAGACTCTTGAAGGAGTCCTCCGACTGGTCTTTAAAAGAAAACACCAGCTGGGTATCGTCGGCGTATGAAATTGCCTTCATGCCCCAGTCGGCTATGAGTGAAAACATAGGAGACAGATATATATTAAAAAGAAGCGGGCTCAAAGCCGACCCCTGAGGAACTCCGCACCATAGGTGTTTGGGTTCCGACTGGTGGAGTTGCAGAGCGACCCTCCACGTGCGATTACTGAGAAATGACTTCAGCCAGGTCAGTACCACTCCCCCGATTCCTGCGGCCTGGAGTGCTGCGGATAAATCCAGGAGCACCAGCATCGCTGATGCTCCTGTATCCACCAACATTCTCACTGATTCTGCCACCTCCAATAGTGCCGTCTCTGTACTGAAACCAGTTTGAAAGCCGGATTGAGAATCATGCAGAATATCATGGCTCTCAATATAATTAGCCAATTGTCCCTGGACCATTTTTTCCAGCATTTTTGCTGGTGCTGGTAATAATGATATTGGTCGGTAAATAGTTAGTTCCCCTGGATCCCCATTAGGTTTTTTCCTGAGGGGGGAGGAGTACAGCATGCTTCCATGTATAAGGAAAAATGCCTGAAGCAAGAGATGTATTCCATATATGATCCAGCACATGGATAGGTGAGTGAGCCAGCTCTTTCCACAATTTAGGGGGGGAGGGGTCCTCTGGGGATCCAGACTAATATCTCTAGATCTCAGCCAGTGATTCCTGCAGAGAGATGGGGAGAAATTCCGTAAGGGAGAGCTCGGGCTTACTATTCCCATTTTCTTCAGTTTTTTCAGTCCCTGCTGTGGCTGTAAAGGTGTTATAGACTTTTCAAATTTTACTATCGAAAAGGCAGAAAGTTTTGCACACAGAGAAGGGGATGACTGAACTTCAATCTCCAGTTCCCTAGGTTTGGAGAAGGAACTAACGACCCTAAATATTTCTTTACTTGAGTTATCTGCATTATTGAGCTTCACCACGTACTCCCTCCTTGCCTCTCTCATCAGTTTGTGGAGCTCTTTCAATGCTTTCTTATATCCCAGTTTAGCCCTAACACTGTAGTCCACCCTCCACATGCATTTCAATTTTTTGCACCTGCTTTTATTTATCCTGAGAGTCTCTGTGAACCATGGGGCCGAGGGGATTTCCTCAAAGTTTTAGCAACTCTGGCTGGGGCAGTGGACTCAACAGTCGCAGAGATCCACCTATTTAAAGCCAGTGTATCCGCATTTGGATCCTGGATGAAGTCACTGGTATGTCCCATGGCTAGGACAGCATGGGACAGGGTGTGGGACCAGTCCAGATTCCTGTAGATCAACATGGTCCTTATGTCACGGCTGACTTACACGGTTCGGCACAGAAATGTTTGGTGGACACAGGTGCAATGAATAGCTCTGTTTCTCATACACTGGTCCCCTGGGCTGACCTGTCTGGCTGTAATAATGTTTCGGTAGGTTTTTCAGGCATACAGGTTGTGAGCCCCATTTCCAAACCTCTTGCAATTTACTGTTGGTCCTTTTACTATAGATTCCCCGTTCTTGTTGACGTCTGATTGTGGTGAAAATTTATTGCGATTGGATTTGTTAAAGAAATTGTATGCTACTATTTATTGTTCCCTGGATGGTGTTTATATAACTTTTGGACCTAAAGTGGATGGCGCTAAACATTGTTTTGCAAAGAATGCTCCACTTCCAGTTGAATTTAAGGACATACCATCTTCCTTATGGGCGACAGGGGATACTGATGTTGGGTTGTTGCAGATACCACCCGTTTCCATTAAAATTAAAGAGAATGCTGTGCTTCCTCGTATTCCTCAATACAAAATATCGCAAGCTGGAGAGCAGGCTTTAATGCGGGTTATACAGGACTTGATTAAATTAGGGGTACTGGAGGAAACAGTAGCAAACGTATGTAATACCCCATTCTTCCTATTCTTAAAAAGTCACCTGTGGATTCCTCTGACGCACATCTCGATGTTTATCGTTTTGTAATTGATTTGAGGGAAGTTAATAAAATAGTTATTCCCCAGTTTCCAGTAGTTCCTGATATCACTGTTCTTCTTACAATGATACCTTCTTTGGCAAAATATTTCTCCGTGATCGATTTGAAGAATGCTTTCTTTAGCATTCCTGTCCATCCTGATAGCCGATATCTATTCGGTTTTGCTTTAGCTGGAAAAAGCTTCCAATTCTGTAGAGTTCCCGAGGGGTATACAGAAAGTCCTAGTATTTATAGTCAGGCTTTGAAAGGTCAATTGGACTCTCTCTCTCTCTCCCCTCAGGTAATGTATTGTTACAATATGTGGACGACATTCTGATAGCCTCCGACACAGAACACGGTTGTCGGGAAGCCACTGTAAAATTATTGATGCATTTGGCGGAAAATGGGCATAAAATGTCCCTTTCTAAATTCCAATATTGTCGACAGCAGGTCACCTATTTAGGTCACCTGCTGTCGAAGGAGGGTCGGAGGCTAACACCTGAACGAGTTGATGCCATTGTTAAGATGCCCGTCCCAGAGACTCGAAGGGATGTGCGTGCGTTCATAGGCATCACCTTGTACTGTCTGTACTGGATACCTAACTATTCTTTATTAATACAGCCTTTGCTTTACCTAGCCACTAAAGATGTGCATGAACCCCTGCCCTGGATGCATGAATGTCAGCATGATTTTGAACACTTAAAAATTGCACTTTGCTCTGCACCTGTGCTTGGTTCGCCGGATTACAAGAAGCCCTTCGTGCTGTACGTACATGAAGCGGCTGGGTGTGCGCTTTCTGTGTTAACACAAGCCTTTGGAGGTAAACAGAGTCTGTGTGCTTATTTTTCTGCTACGCTTGATCCTTTCGCAAGAGCCCTCCCGAGCTGTTTGAGAGCCACGGCGGCTGCTGCGGTCTGTATTCGACAATTGGCAGGGCTCATTCTCTATTATGATCTCACAGTAACGGTACCGCATGCTGTGGATGTACTTTTGAACAAAACAAAACAAAGACGCAGCACCTTACTAGCGCTCACCTGACTGGCTAGGAGTTAACATTGTTTGCACCTCATATTACTATGTGAGTTAAGTGAAGGACTGGCTGTCAATATTTATACTGACAGTAAGTATGCCTTCGGGGTGGCCCATAACTTTGGACGCCTTTGGGCAGACAGAGGATTCTTGACTTCACATGGGACCAAAATCCAACATGGTCCGTTGATAGAGAGGCTTTTGACAGCTTTGAGTCTCCTTAAACGGTTGGCAATAGTCAAATGTAGTGCTCATAAAGCAATTACGGATGATGTGGGGAAAGGGAATGCGTTTGCAGATCAGACAGCGAAGGAGACAGCTTGATCTAAAATGAAAAAGATGTTTGTGGCGGGCCCAGCTAGATGGGTGCCTGACAATGGAATGTTTGAAGACACGTTAGAAAATGTTAAGGAAATTCAGAGTGAAGCCACTGTGGAGGAACTGGCAGTGTGGCAGGAGAAAACAGGGCGTCTAAATGACGAGGGATGTTGGACTGATCTATCTGAGAAACAGAGATGGATGTTACCAGATGCATATGTACTTCCTGTAGTCACTATGGCACACGGTCCAGCTCATATTAGTGCTAAGGGCATTTGTAAACTGCTAGACCCTGTGTGGAGAAATGACAATATTTCAAAGACTGCCACTCATTTGGTGAAATACTGTATGATTTGTCTTAGACAGAATCCTGGAAAGGGTACCCCCTACACCTTCTGGTAATTTTTCACCTCCCTCTTTCCCCTTTGAGGTACTCCAAATGGACTATATCGAATTGCCACGCGTTAACAATCTCAAATATGTATTGGTGGTAGTTGGTGCTTTTAGAAAAACGATTGAGGCTTACCCTACAAAGGAAAACACTGCCATGGCCACGGCAAAAGCTCTTATTAAAGAGTTTTTCCCTCGCCACGGCTTGCCCCGCGTGATTTGGAGTGACAACGGAAGTCACTTCAACGCTAAACTGATCCAATTGATATGTGATGGGCTGCATATTCGACAGAAATTTCATGCAGCTAATGACCCCCAGTCAGCAGGTCCATTTGAGAAGTACAATGGTACTCTCAAATTGAAGTTAGCAAAAGTGAAAGAAAGCATTGGGCTGCAGTGGGCAGATGCATTACCCCTCGCTTTGTCAACAAGAATCACGGCCAATTCTAGAACAGGATTATCCCCGTATGAAGTAGTTTTTGGTCGATCAGTGAATGTGTGGGGTGTCCCTAGGGCTAAAAAGTTTTCAGAAATAGATTATCCTTTATTGGTTGATTATTTGTATGATCTTACTAAAAGCTTACATTCTATCCATCAACAGATTCATGAGGCGTTGCCTCCAGCACCTGAGGGGCCTGGGCATACACTACAGCCTGGTAATTGGACGCTAATTAGAAGTTTTCAGCGAAAGGACAGATTGGAGCCGAGGTGGAAGGGCCCCTACTTTGTCCTCATCGCTACCAGGACCACAGTGAGAGTGGAAGGTCAGAAAAATTGGGTGCACGCCTCTCATTGTAAGAGGGTGCCCCTACCTCTTCTCTAAGACTGCTGGGTGTAAGAGGGCATCGGAGATCACGAAACTGAAAGAGTACTGCGCTGTGTCCCGTTTTCAGATGCCCAGCTGGTGTGGACGCAGACAAAAGAGGAAAATGAGGCTGTTCTCAATGAAGCAGTCCCTCCAGAAATAAGGGCTGCTCAAGGTTCCCTTTCATGTGATTCACAGGAGCCTGAGTCTCAGTCCCCAGCACCCCCTGAGTTTAAAATGTTGCTTCGAGATGAGACAGTGCCTGGAAGAGATAGATGTAATTTGCGTCCCCGACGGACAGGTGGTGCGCCAAAAGAAATGAGTGTAGTTAGGGATGGACTTTATTGGACAAGATAGATGAAAAAGGTCCCTTGTTTCTGCTTCTTTCATTAGATTAGGGAACAGAAGAGTGGCGTACTACCTGTGATGCAGGACAGGATAAGTTGAGGGCATCTTCCAAGGAGGGGAAGTGCCCTATCCTGAGAACAGTGAACATTTGCAGATGGGCTACCGCAGCGTAGCTCCAACGCGGGAGTGCTCAATAGCACCACCGAAAAAGGAAAAATAGAAGCCTGCCAAGGAGACTTGGAACGGACCCTGAATTGAATTTTCTTTTTTCTTTTTTTGCTTGTGTCCTTTCCATCTTTGCTCTACTCTAAGTCGTTTCTTTGATGCCCTAATTTGTACATGTAAATATAGTCAAATGTATCTTTTAGTCGTCCACTTGCAGTAGATGAAGACGGTCTTGTTGCCCTACGTCCAGAACAGGATGGCTTTGCATGGTTGCTTAGAAGAAAGATATTCTGGGTTGTGGTTCTGCTGTTGTTCTTGTTGGGGACGGGGGGGTTGTTCTGGGCTATGAACTGTTCTGAGGTTACATCATTATGTGTACTGTATCAAGCAGTTTCCTCAGATCGTCCAAAGAGGTCAATGCATAGTAATGTTTTTCTAGATACCCATAAAAAATTATTTGGAGATGGTATAGCTTGCTACCCCATTGAGTCTGTTACTAGTTTATGGACTGCCTATCCTTTGTCTTTAGTGAATTACACCTATACTAAACCCACTGATTTTGTTGAGGTAAAGGGGGAGTTTGGATCTGGTTATTCAGGGCCGTGTTTATACCATAGAAAGCTGAAGGGAATAGGTTATCCAGGTTGCGATGATAATACATACTGTGATAATTTCTATATGGAAGAACAAAATATAACATTGATGGGTTATCATTACCAACAAGTGACAGTTCGTCGGAAAGCTGGTTATTATCCTGCCTGTTGTCCTATTGTAAATAGTACTGATACTAATTTATACATTAACTGTTCGGGAATGATTTTCTATAAGCAGACATTCCCTCTGAAAAGGTCAATAGATTCAAGTGATATCATTGGGAATACTTGATATTCAGCTGTAGATTATGATAGGCCAATTTACGCTCATCCTCGGTATTTCTTTTTATCAAATGGAACATACTCCAATATTCATAATGGTACAGGCGATGTAGCCTTGGGAATGGTGTTGCCTTTGGGTGTACCTTTCAAATCCAAGAGTTCCAAGTCTAATGTCCTTTGGTTGAAAAGAACATTGACTAAAGAGTTTTGTGAGGGAGTTAATGATATAGAGATCAATAATTATAAGAATGGAATAACATTTGGATATATTCTGTCATCCCTTTTTACTTTGGGAATGACCTCCATGGCTAGAGGTGGAAAGTCCTGAGAATACTTTGGATGCAAACTGCAAATATTGTCTAACACCACAGTGGCAGCTTTGCGTGACATCACTATTCAGTTAGAAAGTATGCGTATATACTCTGAACAAACAAGATATGCTGTTGATTTCATTTTAGCCAAGAATGGAGGAGCATGCGCTGTTATAGGAGATCAATGTGTGGTCGGCATTACAAATATGGAAAGAAATATTACTCAACATATTTTAGACATTTTAGAGAACATTAAAGGCATGGAGACCGGTAATTGGAATGGGTGCTTGTTTGATGGGTGGGGTTGGATATTAGAAAAGGTGATATATTTCATTGTTATTCTAATACGTTGCTGTGTTCTGATACAGTGTTTGCCCCTATGCTGCTCCTATTGTGCCACCCTTCTTCTGCCCAAACGGAGTTCGATTCATGAAACAAATGCAAAAATAATGCTTCAGCAGGAGCTTGATACCCTTATGCATGTAGATGAGGGAGTTTTTGGTTCCAGTACTTCTCTTGCAGGCTCTGTTTCTGATGCTGTTTTCTCAGTTGATGATTAGTGTTATTCTTTCCTTTAACTCAGTTATATCTCCACATGTATTCATATTCAATATGTTATCATTCTTATATTCAGATTGATTTTAGGTTTTTAGTATTCTAAAGACCCTTACCTGATGACGCATATAAAGCTGTTTTAGCATATAATGCTAAAAGGAGGGTCTGATAGAATTGAATCGTAATTTGCTCATTACACTCGTGTTCTACTCAATATTATGATTAGCATTATATGGCTAAACTATATATTCAGGTATTATGTGTGCAATGTATTTAGTAAATGCAAATGTCAACATTAGTTATGTTGACATCTGTGCCGCCATTTTCGTTAGAGAAGGCGCCATGTCTTGCTACAATTGAAACTGTTACTCACACATTCAAAACTGCTGTTTGTTCATTTACGAGAAATGGTCCTTGCTAAGTTTTATTTCTTCAATGCCCACATCTGCTTATTAGCGCATGCCTTTCCTCTGTGATCGAGGCCTTCTCCCACCTATCTAGAAAGGAGTATGAGCCAGACGACCTTGAAATGTAGACAACAGGTACCAGGCTGCTGAATTGAAACTTATGCTCTGTACCCCCATTGTATTACGACACCTGCCAGTGTTTTTCCATGGTAGGAGGGTCTTTGTGGACTTTGTAACGTACATAATATAACTTTATGCTTGTTAGAGTGGCATGTCGTATAGTAAATGGACCATGTTTGTGAAGTTGGCCCCTAGGTCATATTTGTCAAGGACCGCAAAGAGAAACTCCCGCTCTAGAGAATTGAATGCTTTTTCTAAGTCCAGGACTGGGCATCCCGCACTGGGCAGATGGTCTTGTGAATAAGCAGCTACCCTGAAGAAGCGTCTTAGATGAAGGAAGTGCTTCTAGAAGGAATTAAGCCGTTTTGGTCTGAGTGGACCAGAGAGGGCATTAGTGGTGTGAGTTGATCAGCTAGTAGTTTTGCTAGTATTTTGTAGTCGACGTTTAGGAGGGCTAGTGGCCTATAGGCCCCCAGATCTGTGGGGTCTTTATTTGGTTTAAGTAGGGACACCAATTGCGCTTCTCTCAAGGATGGGGGGAGTCACTGTGCGGCAATTGCTTCAGTATACAGTGTATGTAGGTGTGGGACTAATGCTGCGGTATATGCCTTGTAAAATTCTGCTGGCAGGCCATCAGGGCCCGGGGTTTTTCCATTAGCAAGGGCCATGATTGCGGTCTGGATTTCTTCGGGTGTAATTTGATCATTTAATTGTTGTGTTTGGTCTAGGGTCATTTGGGGGGTGTAGAAAATCTAGGAATTCGGGGAGTACGCTTTCGTCTAGCGATCTACGAGATTGATATAATTTAGTGTAGTGTCTGGCCATCGTTTCATGTATTTGATGTTGTGTGTGGACTAACTGTCCCAATTCAGTGCGGAGGGATTCTAGGGGACGGTGAACGTGTTCTTGGTGCAGGAGCCATGCTAGTAGTTTACCTGCACGGTCAGGAGTAGCGTGTGTACGCACTGAGTGCGCGGCATAGTTATGGCATCGCAATTGTTCTAGTAATTCTGCATGCTCCACCTTTAGTATATCTAGCTGTCTGAGGTTCGATATGCCCGTCGCGGTCCTAGTTTCATGACCCTGCAGCTGTTTTTCTATCCGACTCAGCCCATCGCTAATCTGCTTCTGGATGTTCCACGTTGCCCCTAGACAATGCCCTTGAAGGGTAACCTTAAAGGCATTCCATACCAGAAGGGGGTCCTCTGTTGTGTGCTCATTTAACTCAAAATATTCTAAAATGGAATTACCTAGGGATGCCCGAAAAACTTAGTCCTCCAGTGCTAACAGCTGGAGGCGCCAGGTGGGTATTGGCAGTGGGTCGGGATCCCATTTAAGCTGCAGGAGTTGTGGGTTGTGGTCAGAGTGTGTGCTTCCCATGTATTCTGTATGTTTGACTAGTGGAAGAAGAGGGGATGGTACCACTACCCTGTATAGGCGGACATGCAAGTTGTGTACTGCGGAATAAAAGGAACATACTTGCGTCATGGGGTTGTGTGCCCTCCATATGTCAGTTAGTGACCAATGTGTCCCATTCCCTGAGATTCTGTGCGTTGGATGTGGTCACCGCCCGTGTCAGAGGGGGATATGATCTATCAAGGTCAACATCTAGAACGGAATTGAAATCTCCCCCTATCGGCCAGGGGAGTTCGCTCCAGTGGGCCAGTTTTCCCATGAGGTGTCTAAGGAAAGTGCTTAGGTCCGTGTTCGGGGCGTATATTGAGCCCAGAAGTATTGTCTGGCTGTTAAATGTGCCTTTAAGAAGACGTACCTCCCTTCTGGGTCGATGACTATCTCCTCCGCAGTGTGTGGTACGCCAGCTTTAACCGAGATCATTGCCCCCTAGCTTGTGAGGAGTAGCTAGTGCCATATACATGCCCTCTCCAGTGTTTGCGTAGGCAAACTAATTCTGTGTGCATAAGGTGTGTCTCCTGTAGTAATGCAATGTCAGTGTGTCTGTGTATAAGATATGCATATATGGATTACCTATGGCTGGGTGTGTGGATACCTCTCAAGTTCCAGGTCAGAATGTTGGTTTGTGCCATGTGTACACCCTATACGTCCCCGTCAGGGGAGAATTGTGAATATGTTTGCAACTTGAGGTTACTTGGTGGGGTCTCAGCGACAATGTATACATATCTAGGGTAGGGAACTTAACTGAGTAACATGTAACACATACCGGGCAAGATCGTCGTCGATACTCGTCCAAACTGTAATGCCAAACAGTGGCAACTTTCATAGTAGGGATATCTGAATGCGAGGTGCTGTGTGCGTAGTGAATCCGTAGAATGGTATGCCTCAGTCTGAAGTAGGGGAATTGATGAGCTCCTACCGTGTTTTTATCGTGCATCTAAGAGTGTGTCATGTCAAGTGTGGGATGTGTAGTTTAGCGGTAATGCAGTGTGCATGTTAGTTGTCACAGCATATGCTCACCACAGAAAGGATACATGTCAGTGCACAATTGTCTATTATCGATATTATGTCGTCTGAGGTTTGCGGCGTCACATCGGAAGCTGAATTGAGTCACGGTCTTCGGAGCAGGCCGGGGACGACACCATTGAGCCACGGGAGCAGGTTGAACGTGCGTCAAGCTCAGTGGGCTGTGATGAAGAGCGGATGTCTGCTGCTGTCATGAGGGCTTCCTGGCGTTCCGCCTTTCTTTGTTCTTTGTTTGGGATGGCCAGAGGTGTCTTCAGCGCTCTGTTGCTTCCTGTCTTGCCACTCTGGCGAGTCCTGCCAGGTCTGAGTGGTGGCTGAGAGCCACCAGGTGGTTTGGGTCTAGTCGGTTGGCCGGTTTTCTCCAGCCAGTCCCATACCTCGGATGGCGCGTCGAAGAATTTAACTTGTCCTGTCGCAACAACCCTCAGCCGGGCTAGGAACATTAGGGAGTAGCAGATATTTAATGAGCGGAGTTGTTTTTTGAGCTCTGTAAATGACCCTCTGCGTTTTTGAACTTGTAGTGTATAGTCCGGAAAGAGCATGATCTGCTGATTTTGTATTCTGATTTCCCCCAGTTTGCGGGTTTCTCTGAGCACTGTGTCTCGGTCTCTATAGTTTAACAACTTGAACAACAGGGGTCTTGGCCTAGATCCCGGTGGCGGTTGGCACGCCGGCACTCTGTGCGCTCTCTCTACTACGAATTGTGGTGACAGGGAGCCCTCAGGTAGTAGTTCTCGCAGCCAATGCTCTACGTAGGCCATGGGGTCCTGTCCTTCCTCCCCTCTTGTAAGACCCCACTACGCGTATATTATTTTGGCGGGAGCAGCCTTCTGCATCCTCTAGACGGTCCTCCATGCCAGAGCAGTAAATAATAAATGAACAGCTTCTGCCACTCATTTATTATTGTTTTGTTATTTTATTTTGTTATTTTTTTGGGTGGCCCGATTCCCACCGGCGAACACACATCTTTAGGTGTTGTTGGGGGTCCCTGGTGGATGGGGGACCAGGGGCCTGAAAATGACCTGGGGAGGGGGCTGCATGCCCCTTTTCCGTTTTTAGTAAATCGGACCAGGGGGGAATTCAGCTCGGCGGACATGCATGCTACCTCCCCATCAGTAAAAGAAAGGTAGGATTTTTGACCCCTAGACCATGGCCCACTCTGGGGGTCATTTATAGAAAAAAACCAAAAAGGCCATGTTTTGCATTTTTTACTGTGTTTCTGGGGAGACCTGCGGGATCATAGCAAAAAACATATTTTTTAAAGCCCCCCTCCACATAGGCTAGGGAGGCAGGATATCTCTACCCTGCCCGCATATATTCTTATTTTTAGCATTCTCAGGACTCCCATGGCAGCTAGGTGACCGACTGTGAAAAGAACCCCTTCAACCAATCTGATCACTAAATGTTTTCAAGTTGTTTGATCGGGGGCACTTGTGAGTGTCCCATTACCCCAACTGCAACAAATGATGGACGGAATGCCATTACCCCAACTGTCCAGATATACAAAGTTTTTGAACCTAAAATTATCAAAAACTACTGAACAGATTTACATTGAATCACAGAAAGCACACTTTCTGGACTAAGATCTAGCTTTCTGCCAAATTTGGTGTAATTCCCGTTCAGCCATTTTCACTGTTGCTGTTCAATTTCCAAATGGAAAAATGAATGGGGATTTAAAAGTTTAAGACCTCCTTTTTTCTTGGTCCCAGCCTCATGGATCACCCTGAATCTTTGTAATTCACTGGAAAAATTAAAGGTTAAAGTGAGGTTATAGTTTGGTGAAATGTTTAGTAACAATGTAACATTGTAAACTCTAAAAACCATAGAAATTCACCAGTTGTCTTACGTAACTATAACTTGCACCCCCGCCATGTACAGTTTTCTCATCAATCATTTTGTTGCAAATGTTGCAGTGATATTATCAATGATGTCATAGAAAATGTCATGAGTTATGTAATATGTGTGGAAATTAGCAATGCATGGCAAGGGCACAATTTATAGTGTGTACGAGTTATAGTTACTTTAGATAACTATAACTGGTGAATTTCTGTGTTTTCTAGAGTTTAAAATGTTATGTTGTCACTGAACATTTCGCCTAACTATAATGCTCCTGTAACCTTTGGCTTTTTCAGTTAATTTTAGGTTTTTTATAATGTAAAATAATATTTTATTACCATATAGTCTCGCAGGCAGCCAACTCCACGCTGTGCACGGAATGACGGGGATTGGACACAGGGCCTGGCCTGCAACCCCCGCTGTCAACCCACACAGGCAGCTAAAACTCCCCACCCACACTCAAAACTCATCCTATATATAACACCCTATACATAAAGCAGATCTATCATCTTTCTCCAAAAACAAGCAATAATTTTAATCAAATCTATATTTGAATAAGGACTTAAAAAATATTAATAAAGTTGTATTGAACTGCATGTCTGCGACTAATTTTTCACCTAGTTCTTACTATTACATTTTGGGGGTGAAAATGTGAAAATAATACATTGTCATAGATATATTACTTTAAAAAACAATAAAGCAAATTTATCTCTGTTCAACCTTTTCTCATTTTATACCCCAAAAAATGCAGTGGCAAAAATAGCCACATAAAAGGGCTTGTATTTTATGTGTTATATCTTTAACATGTAGAATTCAACCGACCTCTAAGTGGCACTGCAATCCCAGCTGTAGAGCAAAAGGTGTAGCCTGGGAAATGCTTCAGAAAAAATATGGCAAGTTCTCCTGTGACTGATCATTTGCTTTTCGCTTTTGGCTTAGTTTTTTAAAAGTTTTTTCTGGGTGTCCCAGTCCCACCCGGAGCATCCACTATTGTTTTTATAGGGAGCCGCAAGAGGAGCACCAGTGCCCCCATGAACCCACCGGCTCTGTGCAACCTGCCCCGTTTCAAGGGTAACACAGGAGCTGACATTTATTTTATCTAAGGATGCCCCCAATATCCTTTTTGGGACTGCTGGGGGAGCCCCAGGACCCCCGCGGCCCTGCCGTCATTTTCTAATTTTTTTATAATAAAGTGGTGTGCTAACTCGGGGCATGCCACAACTAGACCTTTAATTTTTATTTCTTAGAGGCGTGCCCCGGTGCCTACTCATGGCATGCTACAGTCTATCCCTCATTGGGGGCTGCGAGGGAAGGCCCTGGGCCCCACAGCCCCCTCAGTTACCCTGCTTGCACCCATCATGGCTGCAGCGGGAGCCTTCATTGCTTTAACCCAGTGGGAGTAGTTTTCTTTTGCACTAACGAGGTAGAAGCAATCAAAGCATTTCCCTTCCCAAGAACGCAGGCAAGGAGATGCTTTATTCTCCCACCAGGCAGGAGCAGCTTTCTGCTCCGGCCTGGTAGGAAAACATTTACACTTTCCCTGCCACACCTGTGGGCAGGAATTAGATGGTGTCCAGGGGATGGGGATCCCTGCAAGTCTTTATCAGCGCACCCACAAGAAATCAACACTGCCAACTGAACCTACTTAAGAAGGTAAAACTGTTCATCCATTCTCCGGCCTACAAGAATTGAGTTGAGGTCTTGTCTTAACCTGAACAGAATAGAGAAAATAGACATTGCTACCCTAATTGGAGCACCAATAGCTCATCTTGTCCCACTTAAGAGGTGATGATAAACTGCAACAGCAAGGTTACTGACATGAACTAGATATTCCAATCACATCATACTCCTCCCTAAGATCCTTTCAAAGGCTTTCCATCCAAGCCAGGAACTCACTAGAAATTGCATTCATGACACGTAAGGCGGTACAATTTGACACAACAAAATATCGAGCATTCACCGTCACTATCTCAGGAGGCAACTGATCACTATGGAAAGCAAGATTGCCTCTACTCAAACCCCTGAGATTCAATAAAAGCAGGACCTATGGTCAAAGCTTCTCTGGATTAGCCCTAATAATCTGGAACTCCCTACTATCAGAAATGTGCACCAATCCATCAACTGCTACTCTCAAGAAGGAGGGAAAAGCAATACAGATGGCGAACTTCTTTACATCAAAAACACACCAAGACCGGCCGGACACCGGAGGACCCACAATAACAGGGGAAGGCCACACTGACATAGTCCCACACCCCTCAGTTCACCCTACTCAACAGTGTCCCAGAGACACACCTGAGAATGCATCACCACTGAGCAACTCAGCTGAACCACAACTGCCCGGCACAATCCTGACGCATAAGGATCCTGCTCGAGCAAGAGCACATGAGACTCCAACACTTTCTACCTGATTCCAAGTATACCTATTAAAAGAGCACCAATCTGAATAAATGTTACAAAGTCAGCCTCAGTGTAGTTATGAAATGATTCCTGGCAAACATCTGCAACTGGCAGACCCATATAAGAAGTTTAGAATGATGTGATTACTACTGGAACTATCTCTGATGATATGGACATTAAAAGAGTGCATGCAATTCTTGCTGATTTAGAGCATGAAATAGATTTTTAGAGTGGAGAAATGTGTGACGGAACATCTACTTATGATGAAATGTTCTGTTTTCACCATTATTTAAATAAAGCAAGTACTCCACGTGCAGTATTTAATTACACACAATGGGAACACTGCCCGGCACCACAACAGGGTAGCTCAAAAACATTTGCACAGAATCTTTTCTGGTCACAATACAGCAGATCCAGAGTCCTATTATTATAGACTTTCACCTTCACTGGTGATGAAAAATAGCCTAACTAATACCAAGTTGATTAATTCTGTATCTTTTATTTCCCAGTTGTCGACACAAGGGTATGACTTTTGAAGAGACAATATCATTTTAAAATCCATTTGGGGAAGTAGAGATTATCATGATCAAGGAAACAAGACTTTATTTAGAGCCTGTCCTATACCACACCATATGATTTTCCTGAATAAAAGTGTGCAGCAGATGTCCTATCTCGGCTTGGTTGAGATAAAGAGTCTAAATACACCCAAACTTACCACCTTTGCACACTTTGAGAATTGACACAATTCACAAATTACATGGAGGGATCAAGGTGTCGAATGTAGGCTTGAAAAAGATGTTCACTTTGGGAAACAGTCACATCACTTAATAGTTAAGATTACTAATGACACTCTCTCCTACTGTACATTTCCACAGATTTCTTTTCAGTTACCTACATTATTCAGCAATCTGTAACATGCATTTCTTCATAGAGCTTTATGGTTAGCCTACATCTCTCTTTATCTCTCTTCCCCCTTTGATGTTGTTTTAAAAGTCTAACAAATAATTTTGTCTCTCCAAAAGTCCTTGCTGTTTTCTAAAATTAACCACCAAAGTTATATAGCAAAATTGTAAACTACATTTCTTCATAATTCCAATGAAATTTGCCTTCGTAAAAGACTGACATCTATGAAGTTCAGTTGCTCCTGATTAGCACCTTCATTTAAGTGGCCCTTGTTACCTGTGTCTTGCGGTGCTTGTCATTCATGGGTCAGGATCGGAACAGAATGCCAGATTTCTCAGCTCGCTTTTATATGTTTTATTAATCAGACTTGTTTCTTCGGTTTGAAGCTTTCCAGTTTGTTTGGCAGTTTCCTCATCCTGCTATGCAGGTTTGGTGATGGTATGTAAATATTTTCTTGGCTTGCATGCTAACACTGATGAGTTTAAGGACCATAATGGCATGCCAAATCACCACATGATTAACAATCAAAAGACTGCCGCTGGAGGATGCCAAAAGTCAATGGCGTCTATTAGGCAGTCAGGCCTGTGATGCAGCGATACATTTTACCATTGTACTCTGGGTTGGTAGAAGAGGCTACAGAGAGGATATGAGAAACTATTACAGAAGTACATGCTGGATCACCCCTGTTATGTAAAGTGTGGCAGACCACACATTAAAATCACACACATTATTTAAAGTGTCATAAACTATGGGGTCGATTCCGATTCGGGCCGGAAAAAGCACCGACCGACTCGGAGCCGGAAAAATTACCGACCGACACGTACCAGTGGCGCCCGACACGCCAAGTACGATGCAAGCCGCAATAAATCCGACCGACACGTCAGGAAACCAAGCCGACCTACCGAGCCGCTCGGAAAATAGCAATCCGGCCGGAAAAACACGCGAATCCAACCGACCGACACGCACCCGGAACAAATCCGACCGAATCGTACCCGCCAACTCCAACCCGCAAAGTACGATGCAAGGCGCGAAAACCCGACCGAGTCGGACGGAGGACAAGCCGTACGACCGACACGCATACAAAACCGAGCCGAAGCAACACAATACACCGCGACCGACGCGTACGCAGCATACAAAACTGCACAAACACAGCGTGAACGAAACGGAGAACACCGTACGAGACCAATGCAGGGTCCGACTCGGTCACAAGAACGTTTCCAACATAAACAAACAGCACAAAGGAAAAATCACCCAAAAAAAGGCCAAACAAGCAATTAGCAAGCCAATAAATACTGGGGGGTGGGGACAGAGAACAAAGACACACCCACAACTCCACCTATATAAAGGACACAAATCACTACCATGAGCCTTTGCAAATGCCATTCCACTGCCAGCACCCAAGAGAAAGCAACCACACACCCACAGCTCATCCCTCACACAAGCCACACACCACCAGCACACCAACAAATACCTACCTCACATACACCCAGCAAAACACACACTCACACACCCTCACCTGCACACCAACACACACATCACTCACCATCACCACCCATCACCATGCCCCCCAAGAAGAATCCCAAGTTCCTAGATTGTGAATTGGAAGTCCTGGTAGACGAGATCCTCAGGGTGGAGCCACAGCTGTTTGGCACTCTGGTCCAACAGACCCCCATGTCGCAGAAAACCAAGATGTGGGAGAGGATCATCAACAGGGTGAACGCCCAATCACCATGTCGGCGCACAAAGACGGACATCCAGAACAGGTGGTATGACGTGCGCAGGAGGGTACGGGACCTGCTGAAGATAGACTACATCAACAGCCAACAGACCGGCAGTGGCCCTCCTGCCAAGCCAATATACCTCAGGCCCTGGGAGGAGAAGGTGCGGGCCATCCTTCCGCCAGTGAGCGTATATGGACTAGAGAACATCCCAGAGCCTGGTGAGTACACAACAAATGTACACAATAAACTGCCACAAAACACACACATCACTGTCAAGGGGAGAGTCAAACCATGCACACATAGCAATTACACAGCAACTAGAACAGAATCATCCCAAAATGTGTATGTCAGTCAGATAAACACAACACATGCCATCAAAAAAGTCACATCCAACTGTGCCAACACATGTACAAACACAACCACAACTACAGCTAGGCAGTGGCACAAATAGAACTAACACACACATCCACACATGTAGCCACCACAACAACACCAACACACAGTGAAGACCACTCAAAGGAAGGAATTCTGTGTATGCTGGCCAAGTCAGTGTAGCCAATAGCATCATGGGAGTCGCAGTCACACATATTGCCCCCCACAACTGTCCCATCAACACCACCCTGAACCATGCTCACATCACAGGGAGTGGAGAAGGACTCACAAGATGGCTGACACTGGCTACTGCTGTGGGGAGCACAAGGCCCTGCTGGCAACTGTGCACCAACAAACAGCAGGACACCACTGACTGACATCCTGAGAGACAACTTACACTCCCTGCAATGCAAGCACGTTCCATGGTGGGATATCTGGCTGGCTGGGTGGGAAGGGGGACTTGCAGCACTGACCATAGTCACCAGCACCTCCCCTCACACCCCCCAACACAAACTCCACAGTACCCACCTGGTAGAATGCAATGCCCTCCATCCCAACACAAGATCCCACAAAGCACCACCACCCTGGGTTATGTTGTGTGAAGCACAGGGACACTCTTGGGACTCTTAGCCAAACAACTGCCAGGACAATACTCCCAGCCATCCTGTCAGCACAGCCAGCCCACCCCACAGGGAAGCAGAGTCAAAAGGAAGGAAGCATGGGCATGCTGGGAAGGGGGGTGGAGGCAATAGCATGATGGGAGTCGTAGTCACAGACATTGCTCAGCCTCACAACTGGCCCATCAACACCACCCTGAACCATGCTCACATCACAGGGAGTGGAGAAGGACTCACAAGATGGCTGACACTGGCTACTGCTGTGGGGAGCACAAGGCCCTGCTGCCAACTGTGCACCAACAAACAGCAGGACACCACTGACTGACATCCTGAGAGACAACTTACACTCCCTGCAATGCAAGCACGTTCCATGGTGGGATATCTGGCTGGCTGGGTGGGAAGGGGGACTTGCAGCACTGACCATAGTCACCAGCACCTCCCCTCACACACCCCCCAACACAAACTCCACAGTACCCACCTGGTAGAATGCAATGCCCTCCATCCCAACACAAGATCCCACAAAGCACCACCACCCTGGGTTATGTTGTGTGAAGCACAGGGACACTCTTGGGACTCTTAGCCAAACAACTGCCAGGACAACACTCCCAGCCATCCTGTCAGCACAGCCAGCCCACCCCACAGGGAAGCAGAGTCAAAAGGAAGGAAGCATGGGCATGCTGGGAAGGGGGTGGAGGCAATAGCATGATGGGAGTCGTAGTCACAGACATTGCTCAGCCTCACAACTGGCCCATCAACACCACCCTGAACCATGCTCACATCACAGGGAGTGGAGAAGGACTCACAAGATGGCTGACACTGGCTACTGCTGTGGGGAGCACAAGGCCCTGCTGCCAACTGTGCACCAACAAACAGCAGGACACCACTGACTGACATCCTGAGAGACAACTTACACTCCCTGCAATGCAAGCACGTTCCATGGTGGGATAACTGACTGGGTGGGTGGGTGGGTGGGAATGAGGTCTGGCTGTCAACCAAACACAATCAATGCAGACCATGTTCACACCCCAGAGAATACATAGAAATGCCCAAATAATGCAGGACAATGTGCCACACCAATATCAACCCCTGACTGTGACGACTTAGGACAATACAATGTACAGGCCCGCACCCCGAGGCACAGTCACAACTGTCAGGTGTGTCAACCACTGATGCCTGCAGAAACATGACATACATTGTTTGTGTCTCCCAAAAACAGGTGATGATAGGGACACAGCAGCAGACGCTGAGGAGTCCCAGTCCCAGGCTCAAGAGGATGCCGAGCTCACTGGCGTCGTACAGCCTCTGTCCTCCTCGGACGATGAACAACCTGGCACATCCGGTGCAAGTCAACATGCTGCACCAGCAGGACCACCAGCTGCAGCACCAGCAGGTCCACCAGCTGCACCCCTGCACCCACCCCTCCAACGACTGTCACCACGAATACCATCCCTGCCGACATGGACAGAATAAGGAACAACACCAGCGCAGTGACCCTGGACCAACCTGGGGCCATGGACACCACCACCACCACCAACCCCCAAGGTGGACCAGGGTTATCTGTGCGTGCAACTGCACACACTGCACATGTCAGCAGGGGTGGTGGGAGGGGTGGGAGACAGAGGTCGCTGCTTGCAGACGTTGCTGGTGTGCATGAAGACCCACAACTGGTACGCATAGCTGATGCGTACCAGTCCAGCACCGGAGAGCTCAGCCAGGTAGTGGGGCTCCTCAGAGACATCAAACAGCAGCAGGCTGCCCATCATGCCCGCTTGGACTCCCACATGTCCCAAGTGGAGTCACACATGTCACGTGTGGACTCCCACATGTCACGTGTGGACTCCCACATGACCCGCGTGGAGTCCAAGTGGGATGTACTACATGAGATGACGGCGGTGCACAGGGACATTTTACAATGCCTCCGCCAGATGAACAGCAACCAGTCCACACCTCCCTGTGTGCCAACAACATCTGGTACCGAACAAACTGCAACTGCCACAGGGAGGGAGGAGGACTCTGGCGGAGAGTCCCCTGCACCGCAGCAGCCTGCACTTGAGGGCCCCCCCAAGAAGAGGGGTCATCCGAGGAGGGGAAAGTGAGAGGCTGATGGCCAAGCGCAACTCCCAGGAAGCCTGAACCTGTTCTGGATTTTCGCCTTTGTGCACAGACTGTTCACCCTGTTGATGGCAACACTACTCCCACACATTGCATGGGGAGTACAAGTTGGAACAATGTGTCAGACAACTGTGGCCCCGATACTGGGGATCCTGTCTACCTGGACTTTCTATTCATCTAGGAACTTGGGATTGCAAGATTCATGTACAGCACAATCCATCCTATGCACTATTATCACAGATGTATCACAATAAACACACTAATACACCATACTTGCCTCTGTCGTGATTCCAACGTGGGTGCTGTTATGGGGATGATGAACTGCAAAATTACACTGTGTATGCGAACTGCAACAGCAAGGACAACACAGGCATGTGAGTACAGGCAACGTGACACATATGAGGGAGACACACCACCAGGGCTACACAACACATACACATCTAGGCCATCTGACTCATTGCCTACACTGATGTTGCCAGGGAAGACGGTGCAATGCACAGACACCACACCCATTCCCAGTTGTAGTCAAGTAGCCCACAGGTGCAGTAAGCAAATGGCAGTCAAATGTGTGACCACAGACAACGCACATCACTAAGTGAAGCACAGGTTTATTACACAGTAGCAACATGCCGTAACCACTACAGATGCAAGGTAACCCCACCTGGTAGCGGGCACACAGTCAACAACTGTAGACAGAAGGAAGTCCATGGGTGTGGCGCACATCACCTGTAGGGACACAACAGCTACCAGCCTGGATGTGCAATCACGTCGTCGGTGGACACAGTTGACCAAACGAATCTGAAAGTACCCTGTGAAGGACAGAAATGACACACAGTCAAAAGCAATGCAGTACAGGACAGAACAGCAAAACTCATGCACAATACATGTTACAAGATACCCACCCAGAACCAAGTTAGCATGTCAACACTGTTGGGGAGTACAGCCCACCTGTCACCACACATCGCAACACACATCCTGTCAAGTAGCCCATGGACACACTCCAACAGCACCAGAGCACCACCCACACATCATGCCAACTCACATCATTCACATGACACCTCAGGATACTCACATTCAGCTAAAGAAGTTGGTGATGAGCTGTGTGCGGACATCACCATCACCATCATCATCATCATCATCGTCACTGGCATCGTGGTCCAGGCCAGGATCCTCCACAGGTGGCGGATGTTGGTCATCGTCATCCTGGATGAGAGGCAACTCCTTCCGCACTGCCAGGTTGTGGAGCATGCAGCAGACGATGATAATCTTGCACACTTTCGCAGGGGCATATGGGAGGGACCCTCCGGTCTTGTCCAGGCAGCGGAAGCGGCTCTTCAGGAGACCAAAGGTCCGCTCAATCACTCTCCTGGTCCGACCATGTGCCTCATTGTAGCGCATCTGGGCAGGTGTCACAGGGTTCCTGAGGGGTGTCAGCAACCACGGCATGTTGGGGTATCCCGAGTCACCTACGGACAGACAAGTGCACATCAGCTGACTTGGAAAAGTGGGCGGAATACTACAGATCAGATCACACACAATGGCACAAAGTCAGTACACACCGACAAGCCAGGCACGCTGGTTCTGCATCTGTGCCATCAACCTGGGGATGCGACTACTCCTCATCACAAAGGCATCGTGTGCTGAACCAGGGAAACGGGCACACACGTGTGTGATGGTCATGTCTGCAAGACACACCACCAGTGCATTGACCGAGTGGTAGTGCTTGCGGTTCCTGTAGGCCTGCTCCTGGGCCTGTGGTGGTACCAAAGCCACATGTGTCCCATCAATGGAGCCAATGACATGCGGCATCCTCCCCAGGGCATAAAAGTCACTCTTCACGTCAGTGAGTCGTCGCAGTCTAGGGAAATAGATGTACCGGTTCAGGAAGAGCAACATTGCCGCCAAGAACATCGCGGAGCACACGGCTGAACATGGTCTGTGACATCCCACCAGCAGACGCCACAGTATGTTGGAAGGTACCGGTGGCAAAGAAGTGTAGGGCTGCCATCACCTTCACCTTGGGGGTCAGCGCTGTAGGATACGGCCGGCCAGGCTGCAAATGTGGGGACAACTGCACTGCCAAATCCTCAATCAGCTGCCTGGTGAAGCGGTACCGTCGGATGCTGTCCCGTTCCACCATCGTTGCCAGGTCTGGGAATGGCCGATGGACAGCAGGAGCCCTGCAGTGCAGAGGAGAAGTAAGCAAGATCGTCAGTCACCCCACATATGCGGCATTGAACACACTCAAGATCCCAACATACATCATCATGAGGCACAACTACATGAAGTGTGCAGTACCGGAACGACATGTATGGTACATACATGGCCAACATCTGTCAACACGGTCCTACAGGTGGCATCAATTTGTCCCAGGTTGGCCCATTGGATATCATGATGCTGTGTCACAGTCACCCCCAGTGACATGTGAGGACAGATGTGCCCCAGGCACCACAGCTCAACGACAGGCACATTCCCAGGGACCCTGTAATGCCACATGGACACTGGCATCACCTGGAGTATCATGTGTACACCACAACAAAACAAACATGACCCCCACAGGTAGTGGCCACACTTGCCATGGCAGGAGAGCCATGGACGTCTGTGACACACACGCACAACATCAGAGTCCATGCACACACAACGTGGATGTGGAGACTGTCTCCCATTGTGCACATGAAATCAGAGACATTGTAAACACTACATGCACAAAGACTGTGGAGGGCCATCACTATTGTGCCACTGGGACACCCTGGCTCAAACATACCGTCCCACATGGGACTCACGGGGTATGTGACATGACATACACAAACACCACTGTGAAATGTGACCATGGCACATGCACAGATATGAACAGTTGCACATCACAGTGGTCACGTACACGTAACACCCAGGATCCTGTCCCCATTAACACGTGCACAGCCTGGGGGTGGCTGCCCACAGGTGACACCCACAGGACAACATGTACACCAACATACACACAATAGGAAATGCAGCCTTACATGCCTTATGATAAGGTTTGGACAGGCTGTCGTGATGTAGGTGTGCCCCTCACTCCCTGGGAGCTATCTGTGGCTGGCATATGTCCATCTGAGACAGGCATGCTGACATATGCCAGTCACATGTACAGTGATGCGTTGAACTGCAATGGACCGATCGGTGCCTCCGGCCGGCCCATTGCATTCAATGTGTGCGGGTACGCGTTGTACCCCTGTGCGCGTTGAACAGCAATGGACCGATCGGTGCCTCCGGCCGGCCCATTGCATTCAATGTGTGCGGGTACGCGTTGTACCCCTGTGCGCGTTGAACTGCAATGGACCGATCGGTGCCTCCGGCCGGCCCATTGCATTCAATGTGTGCGGGTACGCGTTGTACCCCTGTGCGCGTTGAACAGCAATGGACCGATCGGTGCCTCCGGCCGGCCCATTGCATTCAATGTGTGCGGGTACGCGTTGTACCCCTGTGCGCGTTGTACTGCAATGGACCGATCGGTGCCTCCGGCCGGCCCATTGCATTCAATGTGTGCGGGTACGCGTTGTACCCCTGTGCGCGTTGTACTGCAATGGACCGATCGGTGCCTCCGGCCGGCCCATTGCATTCAATGTGTGCGGGTACGCGTTGTACCCCTGTGCGCGTTGAACAGCAATGGACCGATCGGTGCCTCCGGCCGGCCCATTGCTTTCAATGTGTGCGGGTACGCGTTGTACCCCTGTGCGCGTTGAACAGCAATGGACCGATCGGTGCCTCCGGCCGGCCCATTGCTTTCAATGTGTGCGGGTACGCGTTGTACCCCTGTGCGCGTTGAACAGCAATGGACCGATCGGTGCGCACCCATTGACAATGGGCTTGCCTGGCAACGGACGCGTTTTCGAATATTCGAACGAGTCGGTTGCTGGAAAATCAGTTGGTCACCCACAACAATGTTGCAAAATCATGTATGTCATGAAGTTGAAGATTTTGAAGGATGCTGTGGGCGTGTTTTGGTGCTGCTATTCCATGGATTGGCCAGATTCAGAAGATGCAAACGACTTGGACCTATCACTTTGGACACAAGGGACAGTATCTGCCTCTCCAGCACATATATATTGCTGCATGTTTCCCTGAGAGCCCACTTGCCTGCACTACATGCTCCAGGACGACATCTGCCACTGCACTGCTGCTGTCTCTGCCCCTCTGGACCCTGCAATGGCACGTACTGTGGAGAGAGCCCCAGCCTTCAGCCTTGAGAGAGAACCAGGCCCTGCTGGACAGCCTACTTCCACAGTACAGCAAGCTGTATGGGACACCAGGGGAGCAGGTGAGTGTTCTGTGCACTGCCTTTCTGAATGTGCATTTTGTCTGACTAGCAAGGCTGAGAGTCAGCACACCACTGGCTAGCAGGCTCACTGAGTAGTTGTCACCCCCCATAGTGTGTAGTGACTTGCACTGGACAGGTATGGTGCAGTGACAGTGCTTCTGAACAGGGTTTTACTCCCCATGCTATGATACCATGTAGTGACTTCTGGAAAACTGTCCATGGGCAGCCGTGCACTGCCTGGGTACACCATGTGCCCCTGTGATTGCGACATGTATATGCAACTGTGTCATGCACGGATATGTTGCATGTGTAGTAATGTCCTTATCACTTTGTCATCCTGACAGGCTTCTGCCCATCGGAAGCATGAGATCTGGAAGGACATCGTCCGGGCTGTCCGGTCCGTGGGGGTCTACAAGCGCCGGATCCGCAACTGCCAAAAGAGGTGGCAGGACCTTCGGGGCTGGACCCGGAGGATTGCACGGGTCCAGCTGAAGCTGTCGCCTCCTCGCA
Source organism: Calotriton arnoldi (assembly GCA_963921515.1). Taxonomy (NCBI): domain Eukaryota; kingdom Metazoa; phylum Chordata; class Amphibia; order Caudata; family Salamandridae; genus Calotriton; species Calotriton arnoldi. The sequence continues at coordinate 105,232 of CAWUFW010008396.1, forward strand.
GGAGGGGCGGAACACGGACCCTGACCCCCACATGCTCAGGATCCTGGCGGTGGTCTTTCCAGACCTGGATGGGCAGCTGAAGGCCAGAGAGCAGCAAGGAGGGGGTGAGTCAAAGACTGCACTGTGTACTCTGTCTAACATGTTATGTGCCCTCCTCGGGCCAGGTTGAACTGCCACAGTACAGCAGTCATGTTGTCCAGGAGCCATGTCCCTCTATTGTGCACTGCCCACTCCTCATCTGATACCCAGGTGTGGCCCTTACATGCAGGGAATTCTGTCACTTAGGACTGTGTCCTTGCAGTTTGCTTGACTCAAGGTGGGAGACAGCATCTGTTTCCCTGACTCTGTGGTGGGCATCATGGGTGGGTCCATTGCTTACACAATGCCTGTATTCTGACATGTATTCAGCGTGTTACTTTGATCTGTGGTCCAATTGCTGAGCTGATCCACCACATGTGGCTGGGGTACCTGGCACACACCCATGCTGCGGGTGGGAACAATGTTTGGGCCCCAGGAGTATGTATATGACGTGTGTCACACATACTTAGCCAGCTGCCTACAGTCCAGGGCTCATCCCTCATTCATGTGGGGCTGGACAGTCATGCCTACTCCAGGCCATACAATACACTCTGTACTCCCACTCCCGTGTATCAGAGGACACATTGTGCACAGTGATTTGACCCCTCAGGTGTCTGCCTCTGTGTCAGTGTGCTGTGGATTAGTCGCCAGGACTGCTGTGGAGTTTCTTGGTAGGGGCTCAGCATGCCACTGGAGATGTGACCATAGGAGACGATACTTGTGTGACACATAGGTGTCTGATCAGCTGCCCATGCAGACTGGGGCATGTAAATGTGAAGTTCAGGCAGCTGTTCCCCATGCACAGCAGAGTGTGAGGGGCTCAGGTTCAGAGGGTAGTGTCACAGGTCTCCCATATGTCCAATAGGTATGACCTGGACAGATGAGGGTTAAGAGGATGTGTTGTGGGGGGATGTACATGTGCACTTGTGCAGCTCCAGGACTTGCATTCCCCATGACCTACTATTGTGACACAGTGCAGAGTGTTGTTGTCTGGCTGCAAAGTCATACATCACTGAGACAGTGATGTATGACTTTGCAGTCATGCCTCCGCCATGGCATGTGTCTACTGATTGGTGATCCTGCAGGGAGTGACATGTGCTACATGCACACCATAGTGGCGCTGGCTATCAGGACATGGGTGCATCATGGTGTCTGTCGCTGGTATGCATCACATGCATTTCCTATTTGACTCTGGGCATCCCTTACATCCGTAAACCTGTACTGACTCAGTGGCAAGAGCTGTGATGTGTCCACACTGTGTTCTCTGCACTGTCCAACTACTGTGTACTTGGTGCATGTGTCAACACTGGGGTGTTGCAATCCAACAGACACCAGACAGATGGGTGCAAGGCCATGTGGGATGTGAGTGCCATGCTTGGCATCAGACTGACAATTGACTTCTCCTGTTCAATTAGTGCACTTTTAGCAATGTACAACTAATGATGCCAGGGCTTGCTCTGTGATGTGCTGTGCTCACAGTGGTGTGTGCGTTATGTGCAGGTGACTGATGTCTGTCTGTTTCCCCATTGTTTGCAGATACATCCACGGCCACGGAAGGGGACAGCTCCACGGACCAGGAGGAGCCGGAGAGCCAGACTGGGTCAGCAGCCGAGGAGTGGTCGGAGGGACCCAGTGGCACGGAGGGCGAGGGGAGCCACACCGAGGAGTCCTCAGCAGCATCCACCTCAGCTGAGGACCAGAGCAACTCGGAGGATGACTCCCTTGTGGAGGCGGGTGTCAGCAGCCACCACACCCCAGCTAGTGTTGCTGTCCCCGCCACCACCAGCACCACCACCGCCCTCCCATCGGCTCCCATTCCCCAGGTCCGTGGAGGCTCCCATGTCCGGGAGCGTGTCTCCTTTGGGCCAGGCACCGCACCCCCTGCCCCTGTGTCCCCTGCTGCCCTGAGTGAGGAGTCTGTGTACCTCCTTCGCCAGCTCCATGTAGGGCAGACAGCCATGCTGAGTGTCCTCCATGCGCACACCGCGCTGTTGACTCAGCTGGTGTCGTTCATGGAGGGCATCTCATCGGGCATGTCTGACCTACAGAGGGGCAATAGGTCCATGGACTCCTCCCTGACGGCAGCAGTGTCCCTCCTCAAACGGTCCCTCACCCCTCCTGCCTCTGCTCCATCCACACTCCCCAGCACCTTACCCATCCCAGGCACACACACACTGGCACACACACCAGCACACACACATCCAGCACACTGACACACACGCCAATGACAAAACGCACACGCAAGCACATTCAGGGGACTGAAGCCAGACTCACAGGGGATGGGGCCCTGGAACACACACACGCATCCACATGCACTGCGCAGTCCTCAGTTCCCTCTCCCTCCAAAGCACCCTCCCTTGCCTCACCTGCAACCCCAAAGTCACAGCAGCTCTTCCTCTGTGACCTCGGCCTCTTCCCCACCGATGAAGCTGCTCCAGCATCCCGGGGGAAGAGGAAGCCCACCCACACGGAGCAGAGTGCCCCTCGCCCCCGGACACCCTCCCCCAGGCGCAGACGGACTGAGGCCCCCACCCGCAAGTCCCCCGGAGTGCTAAGAGCAAGACCCCGCCACCGCCCTGCAGCTCAGGCACAAGGTCTCCGTCCTCCATCCCTCAGGCCCCCACTGCACAGGTGCCCCCACCACACCCTGCCCCAGGTTCCCCCACCCACAGATATACCATCCCCAAGATGCTCCGGCCTTCTCCCCCTGCCACTTGCTCTCCCAGCACCACACCCCCGCTGCGCTTGTCTGTGCCACTGATGTGGTGAGGGTGTCCCCCCTCTGTCCAACCCACCTTGCCTGTTCCCCATTCTCCTCCCCTGGAGGTAGGCACTGCAGTGGAGTCCACTACCGCCCTGTCTGACTTGGGCACTGCAGTGGCGGACCTGTCCACCCCATCTGCAGGGTCCACTGCAGTTGTGCCGGCACCCACGACATCTGTGTCATGCCCCCAGTTGTGCCGGCACACACCATGTCAGACACCTCCACTGCAGTTGTCAGTGGCTCTCCAGCACCCACCACCCCTTCCCTGACTCCCCCTGGTGAGCCCTGATCCTGTCCCTGCGGTGCCTGGCCTGCCCCCCGGTTGCCCCTCCTAGTGGATTGTCCCTGGTATTGTGCAGGCATGCGTAGGGTGACATCTGCCAGTGTCACCCTGTTTGAACTTTGACAATGGACTGGCCATTGGCCTTTGCTCTTTTTTCAGGACTTCGTTTGGCCTCAACACATATGCTGAATAAAGCAACTTTCTTTTCTCTAGTGCTCATGCTTCAGATGTACATGTTGTTGGTGCAGCTAACCATGCCCTTGCTGCAGTGATGGTGATATCTGGTCTCATGATTATGAAGTGTTACTGTGCAGGAACCCATGTGGTCCAGGGGGAATGTGTCCTATCATGTGGTGTATCCATGTCATCAATAGCAGCATCTGAGGGTGTCATGTGTTCAGTATTTGGCAATGGGTTTCCTACTTACATTGGCAATTTCATATCTGTGGCTTCCACCCCTGCACATCTGTTGTGCCTGCCATCGTTGCATTTGTCTACTTCCCTGACCGTGTTGCCATCTCCAGTGGACATGCAGGTTTGGGCATCAATGGGGAGGGACTCATCCGTGTAGTCAGTGCAACATTGCTATACAAGTGTGTTGGATCTGTGCTGATGATTCCGTTGGCACATCCATGACCAGGCTGATGTGATGGGAGCCCTCATTTGGTGCTAATTGTTGATTGTGTGACCAAGTGCTCAGCTGACATGATGGGGCCCTACTGAGGCAACATATGGCACAGCTTTCCTCACACAGGAGTGGAGTCCCCTCATGGCAGTGTGTACACGTGTGACATTGCCTGCGCCCAAGGTGTGTGTTGTATGTGCATGTCTGTGTGTTCACTTCCATTCATCTGCGCATGCTGTGATCCCTAGTGTTGTACCTGTTTGTGATGCTTGCTGACTTGAGCTATGTTCCCCCAAAGTCTTCTCCCTGTGTTCTCTGTGATGTGGGTGCATGGCACATTACTGGTCATCAGGGTGTCACCCATAGGTGTGTTTGCTGTCAGGGCAGAGTTTGTGTGCTGACGCAGATGGGTCACAGTCAGGTTTCCCTTTGGCACTTGTTGTTTGCCCCTGTCATGTGATTTCCAGTTTGTGTTATCTTTCAGTGATTGTGACACGTTGTGTGTGTGACTGCTGGCACTCCTTAGGGTCCGGGCTGCAATGTTGGTTGTTGTCTATGTGTGTTCTTTGTGGGTGACCTTGGCTTCTTCATTGGTGTGTGACTGTGGCTGGGATCCCATTGGTCGGTGTGGTATTGCCGTCATGTCCATGTACAGCGTAGTGTGCAGTGTGTCAGACATTCAGGAGTCTTGTTGAGTGTCCATGTGTGATGTGTTTCTACACCTTGGTTCCCACCCACCACCCTGGAATAGTAATGGGTGCATGTGCAATGTCACCAGTGCATGTGTACTTCACTGCTGCACATTGTTGGAGGTCGAGGGGTGTGGTGTTGAGTGTGTGCAGATGAGAGTTGTTGCCCGGCTAGTCCCCTGCCTCCATGTTGGCCTTGGCTTACTGGCCATGCTGATTGATTTGTGCTTGTGTAGGTGTGATGGTAGTTAGTTGCTCAGGACACCTGACTGTGGTTCACAGTGTGAACGACATTTAGCTTTGTCATCACAGTGGTATTTTTCTTCAGCCCAGGGTCACCACATTGTGGGGGCCCTGGGGGTGGTGCTGTGGTGTGTCTGTGACTTGCTGTGTCAGTTGTTGTTCCTACGTGCCTGTGTGACATGTGTGTTTTGTGCTCCCTCTCACCTGTCAATGCCTGCTTGCCCACATAGGGGATTTGGATCCATGAGTTACCTTAGTGTGGCAGTGTATGCACATCTGTATGATTGGTATTCAGCTCTCCTCATGTGTTGTGTTGTTGCCTGGGGACAATGGCACCCCCACCCCTCACCTGCTGTGTATGATGACAGTGTTGGTCTGCCTGTTTGTGTTTGTGCATCTGCACCACTGCATTGGCATATCTTGGGTGTGCCATTGGCTGTATGTTGTTTGGTGTGTTTCCCCTGCTGTCCCTGGGACTCCTAGGTCATCGGTCAGCACAGTGATCATGGTTTGTGTGTCCCATTGCTGCCATGGTATGGTATCTGTTCACCTCACATCTGCTGTCTCCACAGGGTATCTGCATTTGTGTGCCCATTGGTGCAAATATGTGGTTCTGCATTCTGATGGTCACTTCTGTCATTGTGTCATTGATGACTGTTGACGGTCTCAGCCCCCATGGGTGTTGTTTGTCTGCACATGGCCAAAGGAATGTTTCATTTGCACTGCAGTATTTGGCTCCCCCAATTTATGTTGCAATGGGACACATACACTACTTTGCCACAGATGAGTTTTTGGTTCTGTGACCAGGAATGATCCATGCAGTTTGGCAGTTGCAGCTCTTTCTTTGTCAACAATTACCTTTTGGTCACTGTGATGATGAGGGTGTAGACCCCATTGCCACAATGGTCAAAATGTGCTTCAGCTATGGACCCCACACTTGCCTTTTGGTCACTGTGATGATGGGGGTTTAGACCCCATTGCCACAATGGTCAAACTGTGCTTCAGCTATGGACCCCACACTTACCTTTTGGTCACTGTGATGATGGGGGTTTAGACCCCATTGCCACAATGGTCAAAATGTGCTTCAGCTATGGACCCCACACTTGCCTTTTGGTCACTGTGATGATGGGGGTTTAGACCCCATTGCCACAATGGTCGAAATGTGCTTCAGCTATGGACCCCACACTTGCCTTTTGGTCACTGTGATGATGGGGGTTTAGGCCCCATTGCCACAATGGTCATGGGCTGCTTGCATTGTGGGTGCCACACACATATATGTGTGGCACATGTGCTAGGGGGTCACATTGTATGTTCAATGTCATGTTCGGTGTTGTAGGCATTTGACACAGCCTGCTCACACGCTTGTCATGGTGGTGGGGGGATGTCTTAATCTTGCATTCCCTAGGTTGTGGTATGCTTGTTGTGTCATGCATTGTCCATCCTATGAGTGGGGGTGGTAGTAGTGGTAGGCATCCAGCCCCCCTGGCTAAGGGTGGTAGTAGTGGTGGGCATCCTGCCCCCCTGGGTGAGGGTGGTAGTAGTGGTAGGCATCCTGCCCCCCTGGTTGAGGGTGGTAGTAGTGGTAGGCATCCAGCCCCCTGGCTAAGGGTGGTGGTAGGCATCCAGCCCGCCCTGGGTGAGGGTGGTAGTAGTGGTAGGCATCCAGCCCCCTGGCTAAGGGTGGTAGTGGTGGTGGGCATCCTGGCACCCCCTGGCTAAGGGTGGTAGTAGTGGTGGGCATCCTGCCCCCCTGGGTGAGGGTGGTAGTAGTGGTAGGCATCCTGCCCCCTGGCTAAGGGTGGTGGTGGGCATCCAGCCCCCTGGCTAAGGGTGGTAGTAGTGGTGGGCATCCTGCCCCCCTGGGTGAGGGTGGTAGTAGTGGTAGGCATCCTGCCCCCTGGTTGAGGGTGGTAGTAGTGGTAGGCATCCAGCCCCCCTGGCTAAGGGTGGTAGTAGTGGTAGGCATCCAGCCCCCTGGCTAAGGGTGGTAGTAGTGGTGGGCATCCTGCCCCCTGGGTGAGGGTGGTAGTAGTGGTGGGCATCCTGCCCCCCTGGGTGAGGGTGGTAGTAGTGGTAGGCATCCTGCCCCCCTGGCTAAGGGTGGTAGTAGTGGTGGGCATCCTGCCCCCTGGGTGAGGGTGGTAGTAGTGGTGGGCATCCTGCCCCCCTGGCTAAGGGTGGTAGTAGTGGTGGGCATCCTGCCCCCTGGGTGAGGGTGGTAGTAGTGGTGGGCATCCTGCCCCCCTGGCTAAGGGTGGTAGTAGTGGTGGGCATCCTGCCCCCTGGGTGAGGGTGGTAGTAGTGGTAGGCATCCTGCCCCCTGGGTGGGGGTGGTAGTAGTGGTGGGCATCCTGCCCCCCTGGCTAAGGGTGGTAGTAGTGGTAGGCATCCTGCCCCCCTGGGTGAGGGTGGTAGTAGTGGTAGGCATCCTGCCCCCCTGGTTGAGGGTGGTAGTAGTGGTAGGCATCCAGCCCCCCTGGCTAAGGGTGGTGGTAGGCATCCAGCCCCCTGGCTAAGGGTGGTAGTAGTGGTGGGCATCCTGCCCCCTGGCTAAGGGTGGTAGTAGTGGTGGGCATCCTGCCCCCCTGGGTGAGGGTGGTAGTAGTGGTGGGCATCCTGCCCCCCTGGGTGAGGGTGGTAGTAGTGGTAGGCATCCTGCCCCCTGGGTGGGGGTGGTAGTAGTGGTAGGCATCCAGCCCCCCTGGCTAAGGGTGGTGGTAGGCATCCAGCCCCCCTGGCTAAGGGTGGTAGTAGTGGTGGGCATCCTGCCCCCTGGCTAAGGGTGGTAGTAGTGGTGGGCATCCTGCCCCCTGGGTGAGGGTGGTAGTAGTGTTGGGCATCCTGCCCCCCTGGGTGAGGGTGGTAGTAGTGGTAGGCATCCTGCCCCCTGGGTGGGGTGGTAGTAGTGGTAGGCATCCAGCCCCCCTGGCTAAGGGTGGTGGTAGGCATCCAGCCCCCCTGGCTAAGGGTGGTAGTAGTGGTGGGCATCCTGCCCCCTGGGTGAGGGTGGTAGTAGTGGTAGGCATCCTGCCCCCTGGGTGGGGGTGGTAGTAGTGGTGGGCATCCTGCCCCCTGGGTGAGGGTGGTAGTAGTGGTAGGCATCCAGCCCCCCTGGTTGAGGGTGGTAGTAGTGGTAGGCATCCAGCCCCCTGGGTGGGGGTGGTAGTAGTGGTGGGCATCCTGCCCCCCTGGCTAAGGGTGGTAGTAGTGGTAGGCATCCAGCCCCCCTGGCTAAGGGTGGTGGTAGGCATCCAGCCCGCCCTGGGTGAGGGTGGTAGTAGTGGTAGGCATCCAGCCCCCCTGGCTAAGGGTGGTAGTGGTGGTGGGCATCTGGCACCCCCTGGCTAAGGGTGGTAGTAGTGGTGGGCATCCTGCCCCCTGGGTGAGGGTGGTAGTAGTGGTAGGCATCCTGCCCCCCTGGTTGAGGGTGGTAGTAGTGGTAGGCATCCAGCCCCCCTGGCTAAGGGTGGTGGTAGGCATCCAGCCCCCCTGGCTAAGGGTGGTAGTAGTGGTGGGCATCCTGCCCCCTGGGTGAGGGTGGTAGTAGTGGTGGGCATCCTGCCCCCTGGGTGAGGGTGGTAGTAGTGGTAGGCATCCTGCCCCCTGGGTGGGGGTGGTAGTAGTGGTAGGCATCCAGCCCCCCTGGCTAAGGGTGGTGGTAGGCATCCAGCCCCCCTGGCTAAGGGTGGTAGTAGTGGTGGGCATCCTGCCCCCCTGGGTGAGGGTGGTAGTAGTGGTAGGCATCCTGCCCCCTGGGTGGGGGTGGTAGTAGTGGTGGGCATCCTGCCCCCCTGGGTGAGGGTGGTAGTAGTGGTAGGCATCCAGCCCCCCTGGTTGAGGGTGGTAGTAGTGGTAGGCATCCAGCCCCCCTGGGTGAGGGTGGTAGTAGTGGTGGGCATCCTGCCCCCCTGGCTAAGGGTGGTAGTAGTGGTAGGCATCCAGCCCCCCTGGCTAAGGGTGGTGGTAGGCATCCAGCCCGCCCTGGGTGAGGGTGGTAGTAGTGGTAGGCATCCAGCCCCCTGGCTAAGGGTGGTAGTGGTGGTGGGCATCTGGCACCCCCTGGCTAAGGGTGGTAGTAGTGGTGGGCATCCTGCCCCCCTGGGTGAGGGTGGTAGTAGTGGTAGGCATCCTGCCCCCCTGGTTGAGGGTGGTAGTAGTGGTAGGCATCCAGCCCCCCTGGCTAAGGGTGGTGGTAGGCATCCAGCCCCCTGGCTAAGGGTGGTAGTAGTGGTGGGCATCCTGCCCCCTGGGTGAGGGTGGTAGTAGTGGTAGGCATCCTGCCCCCCTGGTTGAGGGTGGTAGTAGTGGTAGGCATCCAGCCCCCCTGGCTAAGGGTGGTAGTAGTGGTAGGCATCCAGCCCCCCTGGCTAAGGGTGGTAGTAGTGGTGGGCATCCTGCCCCCTGGGTGAGGGTGGTAGTAGTGGTGGGCATCCTGCCCCCCTGGGTGAGGGTGGTAGTAGTGGTAGGCATCCTGCCCCCTGGCTAAGGGTGGTAGTAGTGGTGGGCATCCTGCCCCCCTGGGTGAGGGTGGTAGTAGTGGTAGGCATCCTGCCCCCTGGCTAAGGGTGGTAGTAGTGGTGGGCATCCTGCCCCCTGGGTGAGGGTGGTAGTAGTGGTGGGCATCCTGCCCCCCTGGCTAAGGGTGGTAGTAGTGGTGGGCATCCTGCCCCCCTGGGTGAGGGTGGTAGTAGTGGTAGGCATCCTGCCCCCTGGGTGGGGGTGGTAGTAGTGGTGGGCATCCTGCCCCCTGGCTAAGGGTGGTAGTAGTGGTAGGCATCCTGCCCCCCTGGGTGAGGGTGGTAGTAGTGGTAGGCATCCTGCCCCCCTGGTTGAGGGTGGTAGTAGTGGTAGGCATCCAGCCCCCCTGGCTAAGGGTGGTGGTGAGGCATCCAGCCCCCCTGGCTAAGGGTGGTAGTAGTGGTGGGCATCCTGCCCCCTGGCTAAGGGTGGTAGTAGTGGTGGGCATCCTGCCCCCCTGGGTGAGGGTGGTAGTAGTGGTGGGCATCCTGCCCCCCTGGGTGAGGGTGGTAGTAGTGGTAGGCATCCTGCCCCCTGGGTGGGGGTGGTAGTAGTGGTAGGCATCCAGCCCCCTGGCTAAGGGTGGTGGTAGGCATCCAGCCCCCCTGGCTAAGGGTGGTAGTAGTGGTGGGCATCCTGCCCCCTGGCTAAGGGTGGTAGTAGTGGTGGGCATCCTGCCCCCTGGGTGAGGGTGGTAGTAGTGGTGGGCATCCTGCCCCCCTGGGTGAGGGTGGTAGTAGTGGTAGGCATCCTGCCCCCTGGGTGGGGGTGGTAGTAGTGGTAGGCATCCAGCCCCCTGGCTAAGGGTGGTGGTAGGCATCCAGCCCCCCTGGCTAAGGGTGGTAGTAGTGGTGGGCATCCTGCCCCCCTGGGTGAGGGTGGTAGTAGTGGTAGGCATCCTGCCCCCTGGGTGGGGGTGGTAGTAGTGGTGGGCATCCTGCCCCCCTGGGTGAGGGTGGTAGTAGTGGTAGGCATCCAGCCCCCTGGTTGAGGGTGGTAGTAGTGGTAGGCATCCAGCCCCCTGGGTGGGGGTGGTAGTAGTGGTGGGCATCCTGCCCCCCTGGCTAAGGGTGGTAGTAGTGGTAGGCATCCAGCCCCCTGGCTAAGGGTGGTGGTAGGCATCCAGCCCGCCCTGGGTGAGGGTGGTAGTAGTGGTAGGCATCCAGCCCCCCTGGCTAAGGGTGGTAGTGGTGGTGGGCATCTGGCACCCCCTGGCTAAGGGTGGTTGTGGTGGTTGGCATCCAGCCCCCCTGGGTTGGGGTGGTGGCGCGCATTCAGGCCCCTGTGTGCATATGTGGCATTGGTGATGGGCATCCCGCCCCTATGGTGCTGCTGTTGCTGGTGTAAGTATATTCAGATTCCCAGTGTATGTGTGTGATGTGTCGTGTACGTGTTGTATGTGTTTTGTGGTTGGTGTCTGACTTACCTTCTGCGCCGTACGCGTCCGTGCCTGTTCCGGTAGTAGATGTAGAATATTGGTATGATCGGGACGAAGGGATTCATGGTTGGTTCGTGTCGTTCGTCCTTCTCGTTGCTTCGCGTCGTCCTCGTCGCTTGGCTCGTCCTCGTCGCTTCGCGTCGTCCTCGTCGGTGCTGTGTTCGTCTCGTAGCCGTGGATCGTGTTGTGGCGCGATTCGGAGCTTATGTGCGCCTCTCCCGGATGCTTTGACGTGCCGTGCGTAGCGACGGGTTCGGCGCGTACGGAAGCGCATCGTACTTGTCCGGCCGGACGGGGCTGCATTTTCCCTTCCGTGCGACTCGATTCGGCGTTTCCGGATTCGCCTCGGTCGGAGAACAGGACCTGGTTTGGGTGAGTACGGCTCGGCCGGGATTTTTGCTGTTGTGCGCATCGTACTTGCTCGTTCGGTGTGCTGTACGGATCGGTCGGGAAACTGGCTTTCGCATGGCTTTTTTCCCGACCGAATAGTATTGGGTGCGCCTCCGACCGAGATCGGAATCGGCCCCTAGGTAGGGACCAAGGGGGGTGAAAATATCTGGGAATGCACAAATTGTTGATATAGTGTCTACCCGGGGGGGCGAGGAATGTCAAGTGTCATTTTTTGTGTTTCTTGAGAGCGACGACAGTGACGGAATACAAAACAAGCAGGGCACGGCGGGCTATAGGTAAATGGATAGATGGGACAATTTAAATTTATAAGATGGAATGTGAGGGGGCTCCAAAACCTATCTACGCAGGCAGGGCACATGTAGTGATGCTGCAAGAAACTCATCTACTAGACCCTGAAATTCAAAAACTTCATGGGAAATGGAGGGGACAACTGTATGCTTCCACATACACCACATACGCGAGGGGGTTGGTAGTGTGGGTAGTGCCACAAGTTCTGTTTCAGATGCATAACTACACAGCAGACATAGAGGGCAGGTACATAGTGATACACGGCCCACTAGATGGGAAGGAGATATGCCTGGTGAATACATATGCCCCGAACATAGATGATGGCGACTTTTGTCTCGAATTAGAAAAACTACTCATCCCATATGTAGGAATACCATTGATATGGGCAGGGGACTTTAACTGTGTACTAGACGGCAATCTTGATAGATACCCCCCAAAGCTACATACCAAATCAAACATGACCACCGCCCTGGGAGACGAAATGCACCACCTGCAATGCGTAGATGTTTGTCGCGAAACACACCCCGGCATGCAGGGATACACATTTTTCACACCAGCCAGGGACGTGTCCAGTAGACTAGACTGCTTTCTCCTCTCAGGGGATGCTTTAATAGCCGCTACACAGACCCGCATGCTCAGTCGATTTTTATCCGACCACGCTCCAGTATTGATGCAGTGGGGCCCGTCTCCCACCAGACTAAAGCTGCCAAAAATGGCATCTGGGACCATACGCTCTTTGAGACACAGTGTTCCGTGAGGAACTGAGAGAATCCCTTACAGGATTCTTCGACACAAATTGGTCAACCGCCACGAGTAGAGGAATAGAATGGGACACACTTAAGGTAGTGATCCGGGGTGAATGCCTCTCTAAAGTTGGGGAGATGAGATGGAGACTAGAACGAGAATTGACCATAGCCAAAGACGAGCTCTCCCGTCTACAGCACGATGGGCAACTACCGGTACCACATACTGATTGCCTGCTGCGAGCCCAACGCCAAGTAACAGAGATATGGGACAAACTTGACTGCCTCATCAGGCAGGAATACTGCCACCTCTTACATAGAGAAGGCAATAAATCGGGCAGACTCCTAGCCTGGCTACTGAAGAGGGAACGCTACTGACTCTAACGCATTCGGAGGGGACCATGGTCAACACACAAGCAGGAATCACCACATGCTTACACGACCACTTGGCCACCATATATCGAGAGGACCTGGAGACCACGCATGCTGTAAATCTAGGTTTTATGGATTATTTACCCGTTCCCAGAATCACTGAGGAACAGGCATTGGCTCTAGATCCCGCAATTCAGTTGGATGAACTCCGAGAGGCAGTGCAGAGTATGGCTAGAGGTAGAGCCCCGGGCCCCGATGAACTCCCGGTAGAATTTTACCAGACGTATGGTGACCTAATACTCCCTCGACTACTAGAGACCCTACTAGATGCTAAGAAAATAGGAATCCTGCCACAATCCATGAGGGAGGCACGAATAGTTATGCTCCCGAAGCCGGGTAGAGACACACAAGACCCAGGATCATACAGGCCTCTATCTATGCTGGGCGTCGACGCGAAAATCCTAGCCAAGATTCTTGCAACACGCCTAAGCAGAGTGGTAACCGGCTGGTCCATGAAGACCAGTGCGGATTCATGCCGGGAAGGGTAACACACATAACTATCCACTGCCTCTCCCATGCGCTACATTTGGTGGGTGATAGTGATATGAGGGCGGCAGTGGTTGCCCTAGATATTGAAAAAGCATTTGACACCCTACGGTGGGAATATCTATGGGAGGTCCTTAGGAAAATAGGACTGGGCAGTGGCTTTTGACCTGGGTACAGCTACTATACCGGCAGCCAAGCGCCCATGTGCGCATGGGCAACCAAATATCGGAGTGCATAACCATTGAGAGAAGCACTCGACAGGGATGCCCTCTCTTTCCATTATTATTCGCCTTGGCAATGGAGCCATTAGCAATCTGACTAAGGAGGGATATGAACAGGTGGGGCGTTACCATTGATGGACACACCCACGTAGTCTCCCTTTATGCAGATAATGCGCTCCTGTATATTCACATGCAGGAAGACGCAATACCGGCTCTATTGGAAGCACTGCAATCCTTTAGACATGCAACCGGCCTCCGCATTAACCACTGGAAATTGGTCATTTTCCCCCTGGCCGCGCTGGCACGAGCAGATACACAACATCTCCCGGAGATAGAGTTCAACTGTGAAATCAACCATTTCCGATATCTGGGCATACAAGTGACACACTGGCCAGAAGCCCAATATACACGGAACATAGGAGCTGTCATCACAGGTCTGAAAGAATCAATCCGTTTTTGGAATAGACTCCCCCTCTCGGTTTTGGGACGGGTAGGCTGGCGAGGATGGTCATGCTACCTCGATACCTATATGCACTTCAAAATATGTTCTGCAACATTCCGAATTCCACTTTTGACACTTTGAACAGCTTATTTGTCTCGTTAGCATGGGCCGGAGGATGGAGTAGGGTAAAACTGGACGTACTTAAAGTGATCTGGATTCTGGGAGGCTAGGACTCCCGGACTTCAGACTCTATTACTTCGCCGGGCTATTACAATATGCTGCACAATGGTGCGCAGACGGCCACAACGTAGAAAAGGCTCTATTACCGGACCGGAGCAAGGGAACAGACCTACCAAGATATCTGATGATGGGCACGCGGGTCCCTAAGGAATGCCCATATGCAATCCGACAAGTGACGACGGTCTGGGAGCAAGCTGTTACCCGGGTTATTCGCAGGGCGCCATACACTAATTCACTGCCATTGCAATGGCTACAGAGGTTTCTCCAAATCCAATCAGTCATGGATATCTCAAAATGGTATGAAGGGGGATGCACGAAAGCTGGGGATCTATACTTGAATGGGACATTTTTGAGATACAATGAAGCAATGGAGTGGTTCCAAATCCCTAAAGGCCACTTCCTACAATATACCAAAATATCACACAGAGTTCGTGAAATATGGCCCACATTTCCAGATGAGCCGACAGAGTCACACACACTAGCATTACTACTTAATCTGGGGTCTACAAGAGGCCTAATTTCCCACATCTATAAGGCCTTCAAGGAAGACTGCACAGTTGAGACATCCTCGACCACAGACAGATGGTCAGCGTATCTAACGGTACCACTAACAGAAGGGGAGTGGAAAAAAGTTTTTGCACAGGTGCGAGAGGTAGCTAGCAACGCCAGATTTAAACTTATTCAGTTCCACTATTTACATCGTACCTATCTGACCTCTCAGAGATTGGCCCGCTTCAATCCAGGATGCCCCTCACACTACTCCTGATGCGGCACAGATACCGCAACTTTCTTGCACATGACCTGGACGTGCATCCGCCTGCAACAGTATTGGCGGCAGGTAATCCAGGTACTCCGTACAGTCACGGCTGTAAGACTTGAGGCGACAATCAAACATTGCCTACTGGGCGTTCTCCCAACGCCAAAAAAGGGAACACACATTAGACATAAATTTACACTCCTAGTCCTAGTTCTGGGGAAACAAAGCATTGCCATACATTGGACCCAAACCCTCCCCCGAAATTGGACAAACGGCAATCAGGCATGCGAGAGTGGGGGGTGGCGGAAGAGGGCCGCTTGAAAGCAGTAGGTACATATGAGAATGCATAAAGGGATTTGGAAGACTGGGGACACATGTTGGAAGAGCTACTAAGACCAGACATACTACAAGAGGGAGACCTGAACGAAGCCCAGCTGTCACACCATGCCACCACTATGCCAAACACGATACCCGTAGATAGCTCTGAAACCCACACGTAGGAAGGACAGTTATTGCAGGGCTGTGAGACCTGCTCCCAACCAGCCAGTTGAGTTAGAAATAGCTGTGCGATGCCCTCCTTTCACACGAAAAGATATATGGCAATCATGAGTAGGTAATGCCATCACTAGTCACCTCCATACGTTGTTGTTCTTTATTTTCTTTTCTTTTGTTCCTTCTCTGTTATACTATTATGCAAAATTGCATTCCAACTACAATGAATATTGCTGCACATATTTGCGCCTGGATGTACAACCTAGGTACACCACGCCGAGACTATACGCCCATAGTTGGGACTCAGTAATGAGGGGGGGGGGGCACTTGAGCAACTTGCCAAGATGTAAACCGCTCAAATAGCCTTATGTACAGACCATGAGACTTGTAAGATGGAAATGTTCTGTGACAATACTGCAGCGTTGCAATAAAAATACGTTTAAAAAACCCCAAAACAATAGGAATGCAGGGGGGCCCACCCGTCCCCCGCTGCCCCAGGTACCACCGCCTCTCCGGGGCACATACATTATTTTTTTTTTAAAAGCAGGGGAGGCCCTATGGCCTCCCCCGCAGCCCTGGGGAGCACCACCTCCCAGGGGCACAAACACAATAACTAAGGGGGTCCATTGCGGGCCCCGGGGACCACCACCTCCCCGGGGCTACATGAAAGAAAGATGTATTATGTAAGGTCATAAGCAGTGCATTGCGGGGTCACAAGTTATAGTTAGCTCACTTAACTATAAATGCTGAATTTCATTGGTTTTGTACGAGTGAAATCGGAGTCTAACTATAACGTCCCTGTAACCTTTGTTTTTTTTCAGTGAATATATATATAAATATATACACACGCATATAGAAAGTCATTTCCAATCACAGCTGTGAAGTGAAATTAATGTCTGTGGTGGTGTCTGTTTTTAGGTCTCATCTAAGACAGCACCTACAGTGTCTCTTGCGGGACCTCTTCTTGCCTTACAGGGGTCTTAGAGCCCTCCCATTGCTTACCATTGGCTTCATTGTCACTTCATCTGCTTGCTTCATAATCATCAGCCTTTGTAGACTTCCTGCTTCTTAGTGTGTTTGTCCCTCCCCTGGAGCATAAACGCATTACAGCGTCCTACCAGTATTTGCTTTTTCAGGTGCTAGTTTTTTTTGTTTAAGCACTCTAGAAGTGCATGTGCTTTTCAGTGGTCTTCCTTATATACTTCTCCCCATGTTCCTCGCTCAGATTCTTCCAGCTACCCTCCATTATCCCTGTGCTTCCCCAGTCCCTTTTGCAAACCCTCTGTTGTTCATGTGCTTCCCCAGCCCTTTCTTGCCCAACATCCATTGTCTATGTCCATTGCCCCCCAGCCCCTCCTCCATCCCTTCATTGTCCATTTGCTTCCCCGAGCCCCTCCTGCTCACCCTGCATAGTTGGTGTGCTTCTCCCAGGCCCTCCCGCCAACCCTCTGTTGTCCATCTGCTTGACCGAGCCCCTCTCACCCTCTTCCCATCGTCCATTTGCTTGCCCCCACACCTCTCCATTGTCCTTGCCCTTGCCATCAGCCCCTTCTGCCCACCCCTGTTGTCCGTGTGCTTGCCCCCGCCCCTCCACATACTCTATGTTGTCTGCGTGTTTTCCCACAGCCTCTCCTGTCCACCCTCCTTTGTCTGTGTGTTTGCTTCCAGTGCATCCTACCACCCTCTGTTGTCTGTGTGCTTGCCTCAGCCGTTCCCTCTTTTGTCTGCATGCTCCCCATCCCCTCTTGCCTGTCGTCTCTCAGCACCTGTGTCCTTCTGTCTCGCCCTCTCTCTGTGTTGCCTCATCCCCCAATTCACTCCAAACAAACAGGGGAGTGGGTTGAGGGATGAGGCAACATGGAGGGAGGGAGGACAGAGGAGTACACAGCTACAAAGGAAAAAAAAAAAGTGGTATTACGCGGGCAGAGCTAATGCACTTAAAAAAAAGTTTTTTAAAGAGTGCGTTCTTACTAGCCGCATTATAGATTTTTTTTTATATATATACTTGGTCATGTAGCACAGCAGCACACTGCTGTACAGCATGACTACAATATATTGCCAAAGCAAATAGCTCTCATAGACGTGACTTCTCAGCTTTGTCAATGCTCGCTTATTTTTCTGTTACCACTCAATAGGAGCAGCAGTCAACATCTGTGGTGGTGGGGCCGGAGGGAGTGGCTAGGATAAATGGAGTGCACAGGCCCCATCTGGTTCACAGAGGGCGTCAGTGGAACAAAGAAGCTGACACTCATACACTTCCTTCACCTTTCTGAACTGCTTTCCTTCTGGCACTTGAAAAGTTGTGAACGCCCAGGAGGTCATGACTATCAAAACCTAGCATGCAAGACAAATACTTGAAAAATCAAATGAGCTTATGTGTGCACCTTTTGAAAATTATGGGGCTTAACGCCGTGCTCCGCCACTTCTAAAATGCAGGGCTGCACCGTATTTACAACAATACAGTGCAGCCCTGCGTTTCCCCCTGCGCTGGTGCTAATTTCAGCTGCCTAGCGCCAACGCAGGGGTTCCCGCGTTGGGGAAATGATTGTTTATGTGCAGGAAGGTGCCCCTTCCTGCACATAAACAATCATAAATGGCGATTTGTAACTTCAATGTGTGCTGCTTTGTGCAGCACACACAGAAGTTGCAACTCATCATTTTTAAAATAATTGTTTATGTGCAGGAAGGGACACCTTCCTGCACATAAACAATCACACATGGCATTTTGCCGTTTCTATGTGTGTTGCACAATGCAGCACACATAGAAACAGCAAAAACGAGGAGAAATAAAGCATTTCTCCTCTTTTCGCCATGTTAAGACCAGGTTTTATCTGGTCTTAATTTTGGCATTGCCCCATATTTACGCCACCCTGTAAATATGGGACAGCGTCAAAATCAATGGGTGTTGCAGCGGAACGCCCACCGCAACACCCATTGCCCACCCCTTTCATGCTAAGTATAGCGCGAAAAAGTACCTTATTCACAAGGCGGCATTAAGCCACTTTAAGTGGCTTAACACTGCCTTGTAAATAAGGCGAGGCCCCTATTGCCCCAGGAACTTCTAAAAAAGCGACGTCCTGTGGCGATAGGGGCTTGTAAATATGCCCCTAATTTTGCAATCGCCTCAGTTAAAGTGGCCATCTGGTGAATGATTATACAAGTCAACTAAAAACTCCAGCTGACATCATCAAACAAATTAATATTCTAGAATATCTATTGTTAGTGATCGTAAGGGTACAGAGCTGGGCTAAGAGAACAGTTTTTTCCCTACATTAGATGCCCCATTTAATCTAATGTAACTCCTCAATAGAGACATAATTACTTATTCAGTCCTTTAAATACGAATAAAAAATGTGATTTTTATTTGTAGACTAAATCGCACAGGGAGCAAGGAGATGCCCATTGGCTACAAGTCACAATGAATGCAAGAATAAAAAAGAACAAAAAAAGAAATTTGTACATATAAAAACTATGTTTTTTCTAAAATAAATATTAAGATTACAACGGTTGCTTTAACATAAAGACCTACATTAGTTAGGAAGAAGGAACTGTGATTTGCTTCATTACAGACAAAAACAAGGTCACACGTATTTGAGCTAGGAACCATCGCAGTCCTTTCATTAGCAGGGCCATGGCACTTTCTTCGTGCAGAGCACTTTAGTAGGATCACACACAGTTGTATATTCAAGTGCTTAAAGCAACATAGTTAACACTGTCGTGGGTGAATTCAACAAGTGCTGCACTCCTGGGCCATCAGCCCCAGTGAGTTTCGAAGTTTCCTGTCTGAAGGATTAGTTAATGGCAGAGCCACTGGAATTATGCACTTCTGCAGAAACAGCGTTTTCCTCACAATGAGGGGGCCGATTCACAGCACTAATCTGAGGCAAAATCCTAAACTTACTACTTTTGGTATTCACTGAGGGGAGCGCAAATTGTGCACTGCATGTACCATGATGCAAAGAAGAAAACTTTTCTGGGTTATGATGTAGTGTCTGGCCGTACCCTTTTCCCTGCCCAAACTGTTTTTCATGACCTCCTCTACCATTTATCACACATTCCTAATGTTCCTTTTTGTAAAAATTGCAATCCGGCCCATTGATTACACTTTATCCGGCCCCAGCCGGAGATTATGGCTCGAGCTGGAGAGTACGGTCCGGGTGCGGAGAGTACGGTCCGGGTGCGGAAATTCCAGCCCGAGTGCGGACGTCAAGTTAGGAGTCGTAAGTGCATTCTGTGAATACCAAAAATCGTAAGTACCTTCTGTGAATACCAAAAGTAGTAAGTTTAGGATTTTGTCTCAGATTAATTCTGTGAATCGGCCCCTAGGTTTTGATGCATTTTCCACAAACAAAACATGCACCTGTTACATAATTTCCAGTTTCCATCAAAAATGTGTTTTCTTTCAGACAGATCAATAGTTACTAAAAAAAAAGGCCAAAACGTGGTTCCGCAAAATAGCAAACCTTTTGCAATGGTTAACTGATGACCTTTCAGTTGAATGAGTGCTGTGTGTAAGTGTTAAATTGGTACTAAAGAGCTGTATCTTTGCTCAGTCAGTATTAACATATTCTCAAATGACAAAATAATGAAAAAATCTTGTCACAGATCGTGCCTCATTATGCCTCATAATTTTTATTTTCTTGACATATAGTTTTGCTAACCCTCAAGCATAATTTGGCCCTCCACGTTTGCCCAGGTGAGTGTTATTTATTAATAGATTTCTGTAGCTTTCTCTCTCTCTCTTGCACTACCTCTCTCTCTGTTGCTGTCCCTCTATTGCTTATTTGTACATGCAATACATATGCTCACTCTTTCTCTCATAACTCTCCCCGTGTAGATAAGTAAAGATGTACTCTGTACATGGGCTGTTATTTAGTGAAACATAAATGACCACGTCTTAACATTTTATAACTTGCATTGCCTTTTTTAAAATAGATTTATGAATGGAAATGTGTGCCTAAATTGTAGTTAAAACAATGTGATAGATATAAGTGATAAGATATCTGGGCATAAACATATCATACGTACAGCATGTACATGTATCATGTATAACTTATAATAGGTAGCCATGTGTTGTAACTTGTTGCCTCATATCATCTTAATTTAGTGGTTCTCTTTGATATTATACATGCGATGCCGTAGGCTGACGAATTTTTGACTTGTAAGTTATGGTTTATGCTAGCATTTCCAGCTCTAGCTGTTTACAAACATCTTTGTTTCAATTTCATGAATGCTGCCAAAAGTGTTGGTTTACCTGATCCACACATTAAACTCTCCATCTTGTATGTAAATGCCATTGTCGAAATGATTAATTATGAGTCTAGTAAATATCGTAAGTGTGGCCCAGTAAGAGAATGGCGAGGTCACAGCTGTACACGAGATATGAGATCATGTAGCGGGATGGGCATGCCTAAATCAGGTTAGCTAATGGAGACAATAGGAGCCAAACATAAAATCCCCAAAAAAACAGAATGTGGTGATGGTGTATTGCGCTTCTCTATTGTTTTTGGATTTTCCCTCCTGGCATCCTATAGCCAAAAGGTGACTTTGCACCAGGGGAAGATGATCTCTTATGGAGAGGCTGTTATTGAACAGCTACTCACACTATTTTGTGAAATTTGAACTGCTTTTAGTCCAACTGTGCCACATTCCTTTCAAGAGCTCCAAACAGAATGCAACACGCAATATGTTTGAGGAGTTACACTCAATATATTTGTTGTACTAGAATGATCATAATGCACTGGCATGGGCTTCTCAGCCAAAAGACTTGATAAAATGAAGTTGGGAATCTTCTATCATACAGTCTTCTATAACTGTATGATACACGACTACATGATCCATATTCCAAAGCAAGACTAAATACAAAGAAAGGACTATTTAAGCCACAAACTGCACCTCTAAGTGTTCTTCTGGCCAGACGATATGCGCACCTGTTGTTTTGTATGATTTTGAGGGTGAGCAGGGGCATAACCCAGTGGATGCAGATCCTCTAGTCGGTCATGATGTTCACCTTCCCTGGTGCAGCTAAAGTTTATGGCATGCTGGTTTCAAACATTGAACAACACAGTGCAAAATAAGCGTTTCATGTGATAGTTTGGAAGAGATGATTATATTATATTTATGGCAGAAGTTTATGGAGTTTCATCAGAACAATTTATGATTTCCTGCTGAAAGCTTTGAACATCTCTCACTTAAATGCTGGGTTTTATTTTGGTGAGGAAGGTTTGAATTGGTGTTCAGTTCACACTGTTGCTGGTAGGGATTCTGGGCATCCTTAAGCCTAAGTGGTGGAGAGTCGATTTAGTGATTAT
This sequence comes from Calotriton arnoldi, assembly GCA_963921515.1. NCBI lineage: Eukaryota > Metazoa > Chordata > Amphibia > Caudata > Salamandridae > Calotriton > Calotriton arnoldi. The sequence goes on from CAWUFW010008396.1 coordinate 126,693, forward strand.
TTGAAAAGTACTAGCAGTGGCTTGTTTGTCATCATATGTTGTTGTTAGCACTTAGCCAAGATCATCGATAAATAAATCAACATATGTGTTATGTGCCAGCTTACGGAGGACTGGTTTTTGAGCTTCCGTGTTCTCCTTTTTCAACTGGTTTGAGAAACGAGAAGTTGCCCACGTTTCTGAAAAATATGTCGTACACCGAACGTATCTGTCATTTCAATTTTATCTGATGTGTACCGGGTTGAAATCAGGCAGAGTTGTATAGGTGTCAAGATTACTGGGCTGAGCAAATTCTTTATGTATGAATCAAACTATGTCCTACCACAATATATGGGTGAATTTACTTTAAATGGTGCTCTGACTCCGATTAAGTTATTTTAACAAAATCCATAAATATGTCTAAATGTGCGCATACACATATATTAATCATGTTTTAATATAAATATGAGCCCTCAGTTTTTCCTTCCATTTGTATATGTTTCAGTATACATCTACACATTACTTGCAGCACACTGTATATAGATGTATTTCTATATAAGGTTTTCTATATACACACGTATGGTTGCAATACACATTTCTTCTCATGACCTCATTCCTAGGTTGGGGGTATCACAATTTGGGCAGTAACTCAAGTTACCAGCCAAATCCAGATTACAAGCTTAGAGGAAAAAACACATTTTAGATTTTTCTCTTCTCCAGACATTTCATCAATGAAAAGCGGGCAAAAGATTCCCATGGTAGGCACCCATTCCATAAGGGATATCCTGCAAAGGCAAGGTTATTATGCATCAGAGATTTAGCTCATTTTGGGTGCAAAATTACTAATGCGCGGTTACTGCATAGCTCAGAATCATCCATGAAATTAGCTTAGTCCCATTTAAATCCCAATCGGGGCAGGATAATTCCAATTAACTAACTGTTAATACATGTCGTTTCTTATCTGTGCACATCACTGGAAATTATTCTTAATTATGCAGGTGCCTTTTGTTAAAAACTGGCATCTGCACATTAATGTATTTTCTCTGCTGTGTTTCATACCGTTAGACTTTACTCAAACGTAAACAATGCTAAAACATTGATGGCATTGCATTCATTCTTAAAATAAAACTTTGGAAAAAACTTAACTTAAACATTTTCTTTGTCGAATTCGCAGATAAAGTACATTGTAATGTGACAAGAAACATCATTCCAGCACCCCGAAGCCACCATTTCGATACAGTTCTCCTCATTGTAAGCATTATTGGGTTCTCCATCGCACCACTTGTTGAAAGTTTGCATAGGTGATCGATCAGAATAAACATAGTGGCCTTCTTTCTCCAGATCATTGATCCCAATGAAAACTCTAATGAGACCTGATTGGTTGATGTAAGAAGCAATAAGAGCATTGGTTGTGTCGTCTTTGGGCATGCATAATTTTCCTCCTCTTCCTTGGCAGTAGAGCTGCGCATCAGTGTATTTCTTCTCCTCCTTCACCAGCAGATAGATCTTATTGTCCGTCTCACGCACACCAGCGACAACTGCGGGGGAGGGCAGTGCTGAAAAGTGAGCACTCGCATTTCCATAAACCAACTTATTGTGCACCACAAATACAAACAGACATTTAATAGGGTAAACTGATAAAAGCCTCTAAAAGCATGTGTTTAGCATTACAATAGTTGTCTATACAGCCAAAATATAGTGAGAAAAAGGGCTTACGTTTTGGGTCAACTCAATGGTACCCTGTTGGGCACATGACAGCACTATCACGCAATTCTAAAGGAGTCCAGTGACAAACCCCCTGACTGTGATAGCATGAGTCTGGGGTGGGAGCAAAAACTTGTATTTTTGGGAAAGGGGGGAGACATTGTTAAGTCACCATCCGATTGGAAATATATCCTTGATGCACCATGGCACAATACTTGGATGTTAAGGGGAAAGTCAATGAAAGTCAATGAACAATCGTCCAAACGTTTTGTAAGAAATCATTTCCAAAGTTGGTTGAATTTATATATGGCTTAATCCACATATTCTTAATTGTAATAAGCCGTACATACATTTTGTGAAGTGTTTTACATATAGCATCTTTCAAAACTATGATTTACTTTTACAGATTTGATGGCAGAAAGAAAACAAACACTTTGAAGTTGATTAAGATTTGACAAGAAACTCTATCAAGCAGGTAACTGAACGAAATTATAAATAATTCTATTCTGAGCACAGTCTGAGATGGTTGACGTCTAGATTGAAATATTATGTATCTGAGCACTCTTAACAATTAATACCAGAATAAAATTAGCCACAAGTTTGACTAAGTTGAACATTTAATGTTGATTGATGTATTCTCTAGTAAATCATTGTACAGAACATACATCACTACAGCCAACAGGTGTTTCGTCCCAATGGACTTTCTCAATGCTGCACTTAAATATAAAAAACCGGCATTACATAATTATAAATTGATTTACTCAACAATGCTTAAATTACTATTTGATCCTGATCACTTTGGCCACATTTATACCCACAAATGTTAGAGAATCCAAAAAGCTCCCAAACAGGTACCGCAAAGTGTGAAGAAGGATGATTAATATTGGAGAAGCAACAAAAGCTGTCAAGTGATGAGAGGAATCTTATAATTTACATTAGTAAATATAAGTAATGTTAAGTAAATATGAAGGCCATGACGCAAGTATTTAAATGAAATTGTCATGCCAGTGATTGTGCGTTCCTTGCTTAAATAGTAGTGTTTAATTTTGTGTTAAACCAAATTAATGTCATGAAGGTTAAATTAGATGTATAGTGACTATAAATGCTATGAGGGCCCGAATACGAGGATTGCATAAGGAAAATACCATGTTGAAATTAGATGAGCATACCTTATATAGGAACATTTAGAGAAATAAAACCTCAGAAAAGTTGTGGCTGCAAAGCAAAAATTTTGAGGCTATTTAGAATGTTGAAAAATTACCATGCCAAACAAAATGTATGGATTGAAGCATAATTATTGGTGCAATCAAGAATTATTACTTATACCCTAAAGGGCCAGGTTGCCATTAGAATTGATAGCAGTAACTGTTGCGGACCTCTTGTATGCAGTTTTGCACAATCAATAACATGAAACTTGATTTGCAGTTTTTCAATGCAGTTGTGATTTGATGAGAAATGTTTGTACAAAGGATAGTTAGGGTCCATATTTTATTTGTTCTTGTATCCTCTCCTTGAGAGGATGAATCGAACTCCCCACATAGATGAGGTCACAATAGTATGCAATCAAATAAACAACAGAATTGATGTTGAAGTTCATAAATTGTGTACATGAAACACTTTCTTGATATTGTATTGAAACAAAGTGATTTTATCCAGTGCATAATGGCATATATTACAAAAGTCACACTTAAAGAAGCCCATCAGTTGTTTGTATCAAGATAGCTATGGCATACTAAGTCCTGTATGGGTCTGTCCCTCTTGTGTGTCATGATTATTTTTGTGGTACAATCTGGTAAAGAATACCTGACTGTCCACAGTCAGTAAGTGCCAATGGGCCCGATTCACAGAACTAATCTGAGATAAAATCCTAAACTTACTACTTTTCGTATTCACAGAAGGCATTTAGTAGTAGTAAAGTTAGGACTCCTAACTTTACTACTACTAAACTGAGCCAAAATCTTAACTTTACGACTTTCGGTATTCACAAAAGGCATTTAGTAGTAGTAAAGTTAGGAGTCCTAACTTTACTACTACTAAATGCCTTCTGTGAATACCAAAAGTAGTAAGTTTAGGATTTTATCTCAGTTTAGTAGTAGTAAAGTTAGGAGTCCTAACTTTACTACTACTAAATGCCTTCTGTGAATACCAAAAGTAGTAAGTTTAGGATTTTATCTCAGATTAGTTCTGTGAATCGGCCCCAGGATTCCTAACTTTACTACTCCTAAATTGAGACAAAATCCTAACTTTACGACTTTTGGTATTCACAAAAGGCATTTAGGAGTAGTAAAGTTAGGATTCCTAACTTTACTACTCCTAAATGCCTTTTGTGAATACCGAAAGTCATAAAGTTAGGATTTTGTCTCAGATTACTTTTGTGAATCGGGCCCTCAGTCTTTATTGAATTCTATACACCTAGCTACTGAGGTTGATGAACTGAACTCAAGTATCCTTTAGCTAGAATCTCTCTCCAGGGATGCTTGTTCTTGTTTATAAATTTGGTCATTGTCGCATTTACGTTGTATGCGTGTCATTTCACCCAGTGGTATAGCATGGATGTGGGATGTGAACTTGTTGCATGTAACAATTAATTACAAGCTGTAGTTTGTATTTGATCTTAGACCCTATTTTGCTATTGTCAGCATATAAAGCGACATTTAAATGCTCAATATGGGTTTTGCTGTTCTGATATGTAAAAGTGATGTTTTAGGGATTGCTATTAAAATGGTCAAATAATTTAGGTAGCAATTTTTCATCGTCTGTCCAGATCATAAAAACATCATCAATGAATCTTCCCCAATACAAGATGTGTTCAATGAGTTCAGGTAGGCAGGATTTCCATATGTGTGTTCTTTCATACCAACCCATGTACAGGTTGGCGTATATGAAGGGAAACATTTTTAACCCATAGCTACCCCTTGTGTTTGTCAATACCAGTGGCCTTTACGAAGAAAAACATTGTTGTCTAGTAAATAGGAGATCATCTCCAGTAACATATATGCATGTTCATATAATATGGCATCCCTATGGAAGAGGAAATGTTTTATGGCCTCTAATGCCTTGCCTTTCGGTGTGCATGTGTATAGAGATCAGATGTCCAGGGTGACAAACATGAGATCTTCCCACCATTGTATACCACTAGGTTAATAAAGAAGATCTTTTGTGTCCTAAATGTATGAAAGTAGATTTTGTACCATTGGCTGGAGAAATGAATCAATGTACTCAGACAGATGTTCGGTTGGGGAGCCGGTGCCCGAAATATTAGGTCTACCTGGTGGTGAGCATTGCTGTCTAATCTGCAGTATGCCTGACCATCAGCTAATTGCCAATCCATTTCATTGATGTAATCTGTCGGATTTATTATCACAATATTTCCACCCTTATCACCCTTCTTGATGACAATATCTGATATCTGCGTTAAGATTTCTGAAGCTTTTTTTTCTTTTTATGTGAGATTTCTGTTAGAAAGTCTACCATCTGTTGCGACGAAACACATGTTGGCTGTAGTGATGTATGGTCTTCACAACTGAATACTAGAGAACACCTCAACCAACATGAAATGTTCCACTGAGCAAAACTTGTGGATCATTTTGTTCTTTTAGTAATTGCTAAGAGTGCTCCGTAACATAATCTTTCAATTGCGGTATGGCAAAAGGCTTTGGAACCGCCCCTGGGTTGCGAGGTGTTGGATATTGTGGCAGTACCTAATTTTGACATTTGTATGATGCAGTAACTAGCAAACCCAATTGTCATACCTGGCAGCCTTAGGGTGGTCTTCTCCAAATGTTTTGCTTTCACCCTCCTATTTTTGCAGAATTTGGTTTTATTGTCCTTGGGACTCTGTGCACTTTACCACTGCTGACCAGTGCTAAGTGATTGTGCTCATTCCCTTAAACATGGTAGAATTGGCCTATATTCAAGTGGCACATTTAATTTACTTGTAAGTCCCTCGTAAGATGGTACCCCATGAACCCAGGGCCTGTAAATTAAATGCTACTAGCGGGCCTGCGGCACTGATTGTGCCACCCACTTCAGTAGCACTGTAAAATATGCCTAAGGCCTGCCATTGTGTCCTGTGTATGCAGTTTTAAACAGCCATTTAACCTGGCAAAATAAACCTTTGCCAGGGCCAAATCTTCCTTTTCAATGCACATAAGTCACCACTTGGGCTGGACAAAACACAGCCCAGAGAGTAAGGTTAAGTGTATTTTAAAAAGTTGGGCATGTACTTTTAAGTTTTACATATCCTGGTAGTGAAAAACGTTTTTACTACTGCAAGCCCTACTTCTCCCATAGGATAACATTGGGTTTCCTCATTGCATTTAATAAGTGATAACTTTCAATTGGGAGCAGGTAGACCGGTCGAGTTTGGTGCCTGGAGAATTGTAAGTTAAATCCCTCTTTAATGGTAAAATTGGATTTTAAGTTACAATTCTGAAAAATCCCACTTTTAGAAAGTTGCCATTTTGTTGTTCTAACCATTTGGTGCCTCCAGGCTGTAGCTGGCAGTTGGTTCTTGTTTATTGTCACAGACAGTGAGACAAAGAGAAGACAGGTGTTGGCAGGATGGGCCATTCTGACTTAATGAGGAGACAGAGCTGTAATCTACCAGACTTGCATATCACAAAGACTGCTTTCGATAACTAATGTGGTCATTTCAGTACGCCGTTAAATACCGTCATTGAACTCGGCCACTTTCTGCACGAATCAGCAGAGTTTCTGCATGTTTCTAACAGGTCAGTCTTACAGGACGTCTTGAACCATACCTTCCCCGAATATAACTTTTACATACGACACAGGCGCACTGGGACACTTTATGTTCATCGTGGTCTTATTACTCTTGGTGCGGTTGGTCCTATCATAGCCTTCACTCATTACAGCGGGCAACAAAAACACTCCAGACCTATTTCCAAGGGCTGAGGAGCTGTATGTAACTGCAGAGGGTTTTCAAATTTTCACACCTTATACCTATTACCAATCAAATATATGTGGGATGATTGCCATCCTTTTTACCCTTTTTTATAGGACCTCTTTACTTTAATTAAGGGCCTACTTTTGGTCCACAACTTTGATTATTGGGTTGCTATAGTTGCTCCACGTATACCTATTCTCTATTGTACCCGCCTATTGACCAATGCTTTGGGACTATACTTATTATAGCGCATGTGTCCCATTGTGGTATGATCTAAACAACTATCACTTACACCTGTGAATCTAAGCCCTTTTTCCTTTTTTCAAATTTTGATCTCATTTGATTAATATTACTTAAAGGTCTTTTTGTTTTTTTGTCTTGACAATTTTTTGGGACATTTGGTTATACTTTTTGTGTACCATGTGATACATAAGGCAGGTTCCTCCCGAAGTTTTTTCTTTAGAGGCCCTTTTTTCTATATGTTTTCTAAATGTTCACTGTACCAGGGGATTCACAATGACACTGTAGATCTGGAGCTTTTTTTATACTCTATACACTTTATTATTTTTTTAGCTGTGACTACTCTTTTTCCTGAACATATGTCTTTGGGCATAGTTTAACATTATTGGTGCATATTATTTGGATGATCGGGCTATTCCCTTGACTATTTGCACTGTGCTTCTGTACCGATGAGGTGTATCAACTTTCAGGCACCTCGCCCACACTTGGTTTCGACTTATTATCCTTATTATTATTCTCTCTCATATCAACATGGAAATTTGGCTTTTTTATTAAGGACACTTTTTTTTCAAAACACGAAATGTGGCCTATAGGGATCTTGCACATTTTTGTTTCTATAACATCAAGATTGATATATTGTATGATATTCATATGTACATTTCCCAGTGACTTGTTCTATTACATTCTGTTGCAGCCTTGAAAAAGTCCCTCAGGATGAAAAATATGTTGGCTGTATATGCATTAGTGTTAAACCTTTTTTATAACTGTTTGATATCTGATTATGCCGGTGTTTTCCTTATATTGTGTATATGGTGCTACCCCAGTCCTGGACCCTTGGAGGTGAGCCTGAATGTGCTGTGCCAGCCCAACTGTGGTCCAAACCGATGCAGCGCAATGAATCACCTCGCAAGACTCAGAAATGGAACCACTGCCTGACGCATCCCTGATGCAGGACTTTGCATCGCCCTCCGCAGCTCATCAGAATCTGCCGGTGTGCAACGTATCTCCACGCAAGGACCTCACCTCGCCTATCACAGCTTCTCTGAATCATTGCTGCGTGATGCATCTCCATGCAAGGACCTCATAACGCCCACCCCAGCTCCTCAGAACTGCCGCTGCACAACTCATTTCCACGCAAGAACCTCGAATCGCCTCTGCTGCGCGATGCATCCTGGACGCTGCACTCTGCATCACTCTACAACCAGGATTTAAGGTACTTTGTTCAGCTGGTGTACCTGGGTCCTTGTAGATTGCCTGCGCTCCATCGTGGCCAGCCTGAACTTGTGACTTTGTCACAGTCTAGCATGACCAGATAACCACAGTTGGCGCTTTGTACTTTTTTTCACTTAAATCTTAAAAATTGCATGTCTCCGGTTCTACTGATTTTTGTTGTTTTGGTCTTAAATTATTTAGTACATTTTACTCTGTTTTCCTAAACTGGTGTGAGATTTTTCTTGTGTTGTGTTATACTTTATTACTGTTTAAATTGCTGCATAAATGCTTTACACATTGAGTCTTAAGTTAAGCTTGGCTGCTCTGTGCCAAACTACAAGAGGGTTGAGCATAGTTTAATTTGGGGTTTGCTTGTGACTTCACCCTGACAAGGATTATTGTTGCTGCTTGAGTAGGGTTTCATCCCTGTCAATCAGTATCCCACTTTCTCACACCGATACTATACATTTTCGATGTGTAGCAAATTTATGGCCACAGCTACCTACCTTTGTATGTTTATACCTGTGGATGCTAGCACTCTGGTCTTTTGGGTTCACTTTTTGATATCAACTGGTTCTCTTGAACATGTACACATTTAGTGATGATAGAAACAAATTATTATAGGAAATGTGTCAATCAAATGACACCACTACTTGCGATTTAGAGGAGGAACTTCTAATTGAGAGAGACCAGTTACTAAACAACTCCTCTTTTGGTCAATTTAAATAGGACATGCAGCGAGGAAGAGTGATACCCTCCTGTTGTACATTAATTATCAAATTAGAAAATGCAGCCTGAGGCTACTGAGAAAAATGTAAAAATACTAAAGGAAGTACTAACCAAGCACCAAACACCTACTTTACATTAAGGACTAAAACAAATGCAAACATTGAAAAGAGATGAGAATGACCATAAGAATGGGTGAATATTCACATTTGCACGTAGGTTTGACAACATAAAGACACTCACTCACTCTAAAGGTTATGAGGTTTCCAACACTATTTTGACTGGCTCCACTAGTGAATCAGACGTGTCCAGTATCACTAGTGAAAACATTGAGAGTGTCTTTGACAGGACATGGGCTACTAATATTCCCCACATCTGGCATCTCCACTTTTTTAGAGCAAGCGCTAAGATTTTGTATGTGCAACAAAGTCAATAAAAAAAACACAGCCCCAATACAAACCCACCAGGAGGGGGAAAAACAGGTTTAGAGACACCAACCAGAGTAGGAGTAACAACACAGGCAGGGTTCAAGAATCAAAAGAATGATATTCCACTTGGCACAATCCCCTCTCACTGATATAGGGGAAATAGGGCACCAGAACAATATGAATGCAAACGTACAGACCTCTGCACAGTATGTGGGTGGGGAAACAAAAGAAACAGACACACATATAAATAAATTCTCCATCAATAACCTGTCATACTACTCGTTAAATATGCATGACATAAATGTACTACGAAAAGGTCTTGGCTTTTGTCATACTTTTGTTGGCAACTTTATCCAGGGTCACGTTGATCTATTTAAATATATATGCAAAATCAAACTAAAAAACACATTTCAATGATAAACCACCACAATTTTCAGCTCTGCTGAATAATTTGGAAGAATGTAATAGGTCCATTAAACATATCTAGGGCTTACCATTATTATTATCCATTGAAGAATCTGACTTATCCATGCCATCTATTACAGAATTGCTAATGTAATTAGACATTGCACTAAATCTCAATACTGACAGAGGTGTAAGCCTAAAATCCACTTTCACCTGTCCATTTTCATCTGACAGCACCATTGACATTTTTTATAAACTTGTGACTAGAGATCTCTACTAACTCGAGAGCAAATGGGAAAAAAAAGTTTGTCTTTCTAACAGAAATCTCACATCCAGAGAAAGAAAAGCTTTAGAAAACATAACAACAAATGTGGAAATATTGTGATAATGAACCCCACATATTACATCAATGAAACATCAGCAATTAGCTGGAAATCGGGCCTACTGCAGATTGGACAGCAAACCTCTGACACATTTACTTCAAAGTTGGAACAGGGATTGCTAGAATGGTGCAAACTATGTCTAATCGCAGACTTAGAATACAAATACATGTTCAATCCAACACCTACTGCACCTCACATTTACATCTGACCTAAGGTTCACAAACCAGGTCCCTTCCCACCAGGTAGACCGATTATTTTGGGCATTGGTTCCTCAACTGAACATCTATCTGAGTACATTGGTTCCTTTCTCCAGCCAATGGTATAAAGCCTACCCTCATACATTCAGGACACAAAAGATCAACTTAACAAACTAAGGGGCAGATTCATTCATGGTTAACAAAATCACTGATAAGTTCCTTTAAGTGTGGCTTTTTTAATGTATGCCCTTATACACTGTATAGAATTACTTTGTTTCAATAAAATACTAACAAAGTGTTTCATATACAATAATTTATGAACTGCAATACCAAATTTGTTGTTTATTTGATTGTATGCAATTGTGACCTTATCTATGTAAGAAGTAAGATTCATTCTCTCAAGGAAAGAATGCAAGAACACATCCATGCTATCAGAAATATGGACCTTAACTAACCTTTGTCCAAACATTTCTCATCAAATCACAATTGCAGTGAAAAACTGCAAATCAAGTTTCATGCTATTGATTGGGCAAAATTGCATCCAGGAGGTGGTAATTGAACTTTATAACTACTCAAATTGGAAGCAAACTGGATCACGAAACTGAGAGCTGTGGAGAATGGCTTGATTCAGTACTGAGAACTGCATTTCTTTTTAATGGATTGAAACTACTTGGACAACAAACATCTATTTGGATGTTATATTTCTGTATATAAACATCACTCAATACAGAAAGCAATGCCACATGGGGATTTGTTTTAGAATAACAACTGGAAGAATAGTTTGGTACAAAAAATATCCCTCAGCAATATGTGCAGGCTCGCCTCTGAAAATGTATTGTACCATCATTACTTAATCCATAATATGTTTACTAACAAGCTATTGAATTATTTTAGCTTATATACCTTACTTAGTTACAGTTCACACCTGTTCAGAATTATTAATTATAAAACTTTCTCCATGTATTGATAATATCTTTCCTATTAATGGGTTAATGACATGTTATTGTTTTAACTTGCATACTTTACTCATACATAATTCTTAGATACTATCTGGCAGATGTACTCCCTTTAAGAAACAGTTCACTTGTGCTTGTGAATAATAACACACAAAGGAATCTCACTTGGTGAAAGATAATCGGCCTAAATCACAAATATCACTTTTTTCTGATACTCTGAATTTCTATCTAACTTTATGTCAATCCTACTATCTTCAACACGCGTTTCTGTTTTTTTAATAAGCCTGGCATAATTTCAAGCTTTTCCGGTTATAGTATTGCGGACCAGTCTACTTTCTATAGCCATTAAAGTACCCGGAGTCTGTTTTCTTCATCACACGACCACACCATATAAGCGTTCTAAAAGACATCTTGTGGATCACACATGCCCAAAACTTGGAACTGACAGGTTAGAATTTTACAACTTGTTTGTTTCCCACATATCCTTTTCAGCCGGTCCTTTGACTCCTCAGTCTTTAGTTGACTTGTGCATTATTTTATTTTGCTTGTTCGGTTCTAGGTTCAAATTTTACCACTTGTTTGGTTCCCACAAAGCCTTTTGAGTCGCTTCTTGGACTCCACAGTTATTTTAGTTGACTCATACATAACTTTACTTCACCCATTTGCTTCCATGTACTACAGGCTTACCATAACCTCTAACCCTTGCTTGCCTTGGAGATTTACTGCACAGAAAGGAGTCAACATGTCTTTTGGCACAACACCACATCCACAATACAAACTCATTTTCCTGGATGAAGTTGCGCAACGATTGGTTATTAGCCTTGGTGATTGATTAAACATTATTTAGCCTTGGTGATTAAACATTATGTCAGTGCGATTGTATTACTTGCTATATTCATGCCCTCGCTATATAGTGTTTTTCTTAAAGAGCTATCACTGTGACTGTTGGATCTACTATATTTTTGGGAATGCCAGCAACACTTACTACTATCAATTCTAATGACAAACTGCAGCTTTAGTGTGTACGAAATCATTCTTGATTACACTCATGATTATGCTCTAATCCATACATTTCTTTTCAGCATGGTATTTTTTTAACATTATAAGTAGTCTTAAAATGTTGCTTTGCAGCCACAAAGATTTCGAGTTTCTATTGCTTTTAATTTTCCTATATAAGGTATGCTAAGCTGTTCTCAAGGTGGTCTTTTCCTTACTCTGTCCTCATATTTGGGCACACATAGCATACACATGCACTATGCACCTAATTTAAACTTGATGACATTAATCTGGTTCACATTATGTGACAGAAAATGAAGCACTACTATCTAAACATGGAATGCATGATCACCAGCATGAACGCTTCATTGGAGTGCCTGCAGACATGGCCTTTATGTTTACTTGACACCACTTGCATTTACTAGTGTAAAGTATAAGATTCATCTCATCACTTGACATCTCTTGTCCAACACTGTTAGAAATTGGGGTCCTTATTTACGGGGATTTGGCTTAAGGCAGTGCAGCAAGTCATCTTGCCGCGCTACCCTACGCCAAAGTAAAAGGGCAGGAATGCACTGTATTTATGCAATACGGTGCATTCCTGTCCTTTCTCCTTGCGCTGGTGCCGTTTGGCAGCCTAGAGCCAATGCAGACACCCTTGCACTGTGGTGCAAGGGTGCCTGTGTTGTCGGAAGGATTGTTTTTGTGCAGTAAGGGGCACCTTTCAGCACAAAAACAATCCTAAGAGGCAATTTCCTCTTTCTATGTGTGCTGCAGACTGCAGCACAAATAGAAAGAGGAAAAACAAGAAGAAATAAAGTAAGGATTTGGTGCTTCCCTAGGTTTACATGATCTTGTAAACCTGGGGAGCATCAAAATCCATGGGTGTTGTGTGGGAAACCACACTGCAACACCAGTGGAACAACTCCCGAAATGCAGAGTAAAGCAATGCAGCGATCTGCACTGCCTTGCCTTCTTCCATGTAGGAGGCCACCAAAAGCCATGCATTGTGGCTTTGCGTGGCCTCACAGATATGATTTAGTGATCTGTGCCACTGGCGCATCACATATAGTGATGCTCTGGTGGCGCAGGGGGCTCGTAAATATGCCTCTGGGTCTCTAGTTGGAAGAGGTATGCACCCTGTCCAAGTAGGGACCACAATCCTAGTCAGGGTAAGCTAGATGCACACTTTAAATTAACCTGTGCTCACAACTCTGGTAGCTTGGCCCAGAGTAGGCAGGCTTAACTTAAGAGGCAATGTATAAAGTATTTGTGCAACACACATACACAGCAACAAAATGAAAACACCACAAAAAGATTTCACACATGTTTAGAAAAAAATAGAATTTTTATCTGAGTAAATCAAGACCAAAAAGATAAAATCCAATCAGTAGAAGCTGAGATAAGAATTTTTAAAGATTAAATGCAAAAACAGTGCTTACAAGTCACTAGCAGTCAAAATGTTACTTGAGGTCGCGAGGTCCAAAGTTATGGACAACAGTGATGGGAGGCAGGCCGGCTACAGGACCAGTGCAGGGCCTGCTGAAAAAGTACCTTGGACGGAGCAAAGTGTCAACGCAGATGGCACAATGCGTTGTTCTTTTTAACACAGTCGGGCCGCTGCGTCATCTTCGAGCTTTGCTGAGGTAAAGTCAATATGTCGTCGCCGAGCCTCGCAAAGCTTCGTCATTGGGCCACGCAGAGCATCATCATCAGGCTGTTGAACTTCTGTCGTAGAACAGCCTCTGCATCAGCGTCGATTTAATGATGCGTCGATTCCGATCGGCGCAAAGGTGACGATGCATCAGTTTTGTAGGAAACCAGCTGTAGAACCTACTTCTGAGGCCCAGAACTTGGAGAAGCAAGGGTAGGACTCACAGAAGGCAGAGTCTAGCAGGACCAGCAAAATTGCAGGAAGTCTTTTGTGTCCCTGCGCCTTCAGAAAACAGGAGTCAAGCCAGAAAGCCCTTGGAGATCACTTGGAGGGAAGGCAGAGTCCAGTTCTCCTTCAGCAGAGTCATGGAGCAGAAGGCAGCCGGGCAACAAGCAGAAGAGCAGTCCTTCCAGAAAAGGACTCCAGTTGACTCCTTTAAGCAGCACAACAGTCCTTCTGACAGTGGTTCAGTTCAAGATCCAGAAGTGTCTGATATTAGGGGGTCAGGGACCCAGTAATTATATCCAAAAGTACCTCTGATGTAAGGGGTGACTTCAAAACAGCTCTCTGAGGAGCACAAGGATCCCTTTCAACACAGTCATGTCTGCCAGGCTATCTATGTGTGCTCTGTATGTGGACAGGACACTACCTATTGAAGTGTAAGTGTCGGCCCCTCCCATTCCTCCCTGCCCAGGAAGATCCTTCAGAATGCAGATGAATGCAGATGAGTGCTCAGAATGCAGAGGAGCCTCATCTTCCTGTGTTTCTGGCTGTCTAGAGGGAATGCACAAAGTGTAGCTGTCACTCAACCCAGACGTGTATTGGAGACAGGCTGTAAGGCACAAAGAGTTATAAGCACAGATAAATGTCCACTTTCTAAAAGGGGCATTTCTAGAACAGTAATGTTAAATCCAACCTCACTAGTAAGGAGGATTTGTTATTACCATTCCAAACACATGAAACATGAAAAGGCTACTCCACTCCGATCAGGAATTACAGCTTGAAAGTGTATTAAGGAATTCCCAATGCTGGCCTATGAGAGGGGTAGGTCTCATAGTAGTGAAAAACAAAATAGGCTGTCTGTCACCACCAGGACATGCCAAACATCCCAGCGCATGTTCTACTTTTCATTTACACAGCACCCTGTCCTTAGAACTACCTAGGGCCTACCTTAGGGGTGACTTATGTGTAATAAAAGGGGAGCTTTAAGCTTGGCAAGTAGTTTTAAATGCCAAGTCGAAGTAGCAGTAAACTGTGACAGGCCTGAGAGAGGTCTAAAAGGCTACTTCTCTGGGTGGCACAATCAGTGCTGCAGGCCCACTAGTAGCCTAGTAGCATTTAATTTATAGGCCCTGGGTATATGGAATACCACTTTACAAGGGGCATACAAGTAGTTCGAATATGCCAGCCAAATAGGTGTAAACCAATTACCATGTTTAGAGGAGAGAGAACATGCACTTAGGCACCGGTCAGCAGTGGTAAAGTGCCCAGAGTCCTAAAGCCAACAAAAAGAAGGCCCGAAAAAAGAGGAGGAGGAAGGCAAAACATTTGGGCTGACCCTTCAGAGAGGGCTATTTTCCAACAAACACTAATCATCCTTTTTCCCACTTAGAGCAACCTGTTTGGGAGCTTTTTGGATTCTCTTACATTTATGGGTATAAATGTGGCGGAAGTGATCATGATCACTGTGAGGGTGTGGAATATTACTTGGTGTGGTTATGTGACCTCACTGTGTACTAATGAGAGGATTCTGTATCAGGCCCAGTCAGTTTCATTTGTGAAGCCTTTGCTCAGTCCTAGGTAGCTGTGCAGTAGCTGTGCCTCAGAGCAGTCAAGCTTTATCAAAAGAGCAAGTGGAAATAATTAAGAAGTACCAAAACAGTTGAATTAGAAGAAAATGCAACACAATAAAAATCTGACACCAACTTATAAAAATAGGGTATATTTTTCTCTTTAAATAGATATCCCAACAACAAAAATCCACCAGAGATATCTGGAGATATGAATTTTTAAATAAACAATAAATCATTGCTTTTCACTTAAATGTAAGAAATCATTTAAATCTTCTGTGACGCGCAATCTAGGGTTAGCCGGGCAAGCGACATGAAAATGGCTTAATAGGCACGCTTGTGGGTGCTAACTCTGACAGAGAACTAGTCACAGGGGCAAGTCAGGCCAAACTGAACAGTTACCTCACAAAGGGGCCTATTACGATGGCGGTCGGAAAACCTTCCCGACCGCCATGGTAGCAGGAAAAGACCGCACGCATGGACCGCAACATCACCGCCGGTCGAATTACGATGACCCGCGGTTGAAATCCGACCATGGGTACCCCCCCAGTGCACCCACACCCCCCCAACACATTGGGGGCCCGCAACGGGCCCCCGGAAGACAATCTCCGCATGCCTTTCCATGGCGGTTTGACCACTGAGGAAAGGCTGGCTACCGCCTGCATCATAATCCTGCTCTGCACCACCACCATTATCCCGGTCCTGCTCGGTCCACCAGGCAGGAGTGCGGATGGCAACCGGCGGAAAAGCGGCGGTCAGAATTTACCACCGCCATCCTAATTTGACCAGTGGTTTTCTTGGTTGCGATCGCGGGCGGATGTCCACCGCCGGTCCGGCGGGTGCCACCGCCAGCTCGGCGGTGGACATCCGACTGCCATCGTAATAGGCCCCAAAGAAAGCAGCCTTCTGTCCAGTTCCAGGCAGTACGGGCGAATCACCATAGACCATAGAAATCAATGGAGTGGGTCTGATGCAAGGGATTCAGGTTGCTGAAGATGCTCAGGGATGCTGAGGATGCTAAGCCTGAGTTGGGGGTCTTCCTGTGGCCACCCCAGTGTCCTCGAGTAAGGTGGGCAACTTTGGCCTCAGGGATCGATGTCCCACAAAGGCCTGATGAGGTCAAGCACAAAACTAGTTGCCACTGGTCTACTGTTCCCCAGTAACAATGAAACCAGCGGTTCCCTTTAACGTATAGAAATTTCTGCAGTGGGTGACCAAACTGCGCTCCAATAACTCTGCTGAATCTAGAATACTTGAGTGCATCTTATGAGGGTCTGGACTCGGTCTCTCAGGCTACATCTCAGCTTCCAGGGGCGAGCAGGCTTCTTGGCATTGGGCTTACAAGGGTTCAGGCTTCTCAGCATTTGTGGTCCTGTGGCTGCCAATGATGAGTTTGAATGCCACACAGAGTGATTGCTAGTGGTTTAGACTATTTGCAAGCACTTCTCCCATCACCTTTTTGTGTGTTTGATATACTGCCCTAAGTGAACAAGGGTTAACCGAGATATAGGTCCCATGCTTGCTGTGCAGTATGATCCACGCTGTATAGCACTAAAAAGGGTGAAACTGGTCCTGGGGTGCTTGTGCTCCCTTCAGAAGGGGGACTTGAATGGCAGTTTGGAATGCATTGTTTCCTTATGAACAGGGTTGGTACTGATCTGCATAAAGAAGGCATCGGTCTACAGTAGATCTGTGGGAAAGTCATCCTGTTTGCCCTGATCACCCCCATTTTTTGACTGAAACTGTCAGTAACTGACTGACTGTGCCATGGGCTCTGCTAACCAGGCCCAGGGCCAGTGCTCTGATTAAAAGGTATATGGTAACTAGGTGTAATTACAACTGGTACTGACAACCTACCTGTAAGTCGCTAGTATAGGGTAGGGCATGTAGGTTTAGAGGCCCAGCAGATGTCATGCACTTAAGTGTGCACTGCTGTGTTGCCTGACGTCATTTTAAAAGTCAGGCCTGCTTTGCAAGTTGCTTTTAATTGAAATTATATGCAAATTTGACTTTGGATTTAAAGGTACTTCCATAGTATTAAACTACCTTGTTTTTACATATTAGTCACCCCTATGTTCTACCCTAGGTGGCCCCAGGGTAGGGTGCCATGTAAAAATAAGCAGGGACATTGTAAAAGATGTTTTATATGCCCTGGTGATGGGAAAAACTAACAATAAAGTATAACGGTTGACACTAGTGAGCTAAAATAATATTTCAAGGATGTAAAAGATTGGGAATGATAAATCCAACAAATTGCCACTGTTGAATTTATTATAACTAGTACAGAAAGCAGTTATAGAACTTTCTTTTCTGTGAGCCAAAATCCAGCCTTCTAGCAGCCTCTTCCGATTGGCCAGTCTTAACAGGCTGAGCCAAACTGCTTTGAGGAGGTGAAAAGTGGCCTGCATAGAGACAGGGAACTTTTGTGAAAAAACTTGTTGACGAGAGCCAAGCCACCGATGTCAAACTGTGACTCGTCTCGGATTTCAGATTCGTCCCGCTGAAAATTCCAGAGCTCAAGGCTTCCAGTATTTCACTGAGGCCTTGCGCAAATCCAAGCCGCCATCATTGACTCGAATCCCAGCCTTAAGAGGAGCCTCGCTCGACGACAAGAGAAACTCCTCCAGAAATGTTTCTTAATGTATCCAAACAGGGCTCCATCTCAGTGGCTTCATACTTTGACTTTGTTCCGGTCAAGCGCGACCAAATGTCCCAATTTAGTGCTATTAGTTTTTAAGCACTAGAAAGTGTTTATTCTTTAAAAATGTCATATCCCTACATTGGATTTTATTCGTTTTGGTGTCATTTTAATCATAAAATATTTCCTATAAATTGGTTGTGGATTTTTATTGTGTGTTGTTTCTTACTTATTTACTGTATTGGTGTTTTAAAAATTAAATGCTTTACACATCTTTCTCCTAAGTTAAGCCTGCCTGCAGCAAGCAACCGAGGGTTGAGCAAGGGACTAATTTATTAAGACCTTGACTGGGCCTTATATTGCGTTGGTGGCCTTATTGCTAGTGGTAGGTGCATCCTTATTCCTACTAATAATCCACCTTCCAACATTTGGTGTTCATCGGTGAGGATACGTACTTGTGTTTAAATTACACCGTACAGTAAATTAAGTTAAGATCTTTAAAAATCCTCTAAATTGACTTAGAACAAAACTTTTGATTTTTGAATTTTTGATATTTGGACTAAACTGTTTTTAATTCAATTTTCGATTTTTCTAAATTGTTCTATATCTGCTTGCAAAGTTTTTTTAACCCAAAACTAGGGCTACCATGGAGTTGGATCTGGCTTATTTAACTAACCTCACAGTAGCTGAATGTAGGGGAGAGTGTAGGGCCAGGGGGCTACCTGCTGCTAATAGAATCAGAAATGCAGAGATGTTTAGGTCCCTTAAGCCCTGGGCAGAGTCTGCTCCAGAGAATGAAGGGGAGGCGGAGATGGAGGGAGAGGGGCAGGGGAGGAGGACCCCTCTGACAACCTCCAGGAGGAGGGAGATTACCAAGTGTCCCTTGCCTCTAGTACCAGGGACCAACACTCAGCTAATAGAGGGAGGGGAGGCTCCTCCATAGAGGGCCTACATAGGGCCCTCACAAAGTAAGAGTTGAGGCTCAGTTAGCTTCCATAGCTCTGGAAGAGAAGAAGTTGACCCTAGCTGAGAAGAAGTGGGCAAGGGAGGAAGAGAGAAGAAATAGTGGTAACGAAGTAGAAGGAAATGAGGAGATGTCCAAGGGTGGTGAGTTTGATCCCAGGCTTCCCAAGGGGATAGTACCCCAGTATGTAGGGGGGGTGACATTGACAAATGGCTGACTACATTTGAAAGGGCCCTTAAGATGAGAAGAGTCCACTCCATGTACTGAGGCTCACTCCTGTGGGAGCTGATTCCAGTAGTTAGGAGGGCTAGACTTCTGACCCCCCGAGGGGTCAGACGGTACAATCCTACCCACACATGAAGAAATGTCTAGTCAGGAAATTTGGTCTCACCCCAGATTAGTACAGGGTGAAGTTCAGGGGCACTCAGAAGGTAAATACATAGTCCTGGGTTGACTTTGTGGGCAGTTCAGGGAAGGCAATAGAGGGCTGGATTCAAGGTAACCAAGTGAATACTTATGAGGGGCTGTACAATTTATTCCTAAAAGAGCACTTCCTGACTCTTTGTATACAAAAGAAGTTACGCCAGCATTTACTGAACTCTAAGCTGTCTAGTCCCAGGGAACTGGGGGAGACAGCTGATGAGTGGGTGAGAACCCGGGTTTCTATTCGAACACCAGGGGGAGATCAGAAGAAAAGAGGACAGGTCCCCCACCAGGGGAAAGCCCAGGGGAAAGATGATAAAAAAGCAAAAGAGTCCTCACAAGACCCACAAATACCTGTGCAAAGAGGGGGCCCGAGAACTCAAACTTCAAGGAGAGGGGGTATCAAGGAAAGTCTAGGGACCCTGCAAAGGCAGGAAAGTTCTTTGATACCTCAAATCTGGGGAGGTGTTTTGACTGTAGTCAGCCAGGACACAAAAGACTAGATGCTGTCTGCACAAAGAAGCCCCCCACTGGTTGGCAGCCACAGATATTGTCAGTGTAGGTGTGGGGGTGGAAGTTGTTCCAGAGATGGGGAAAGGGTTCGCAGAGGCAACCTTAGTTTCCCTGGGTGGGGTGGAAATTGCAGCCCTGGCAGCTTGCCTCCCAGCGTGGAGAGGCATAGGCAGCAGCCTAAAATCAAGCAGAAGCTCTGAGAGATACAGGAGCCAGTGTGACCATGGTCACAGAGAAACTGGTTTCTCCAGAGCAGATCATATCTGGTGTGTTCCACCAAGAAACCTATGCAGGCAGCAGAACCAAACTCCATCCCTAACCTGGCCCAGGGCCAGTGCTCTGATTAAAAGGTATATGGCAATTAGGTGCAATTACAATTGGTATTGACAACCTACGTGTAAGTCCCTAGTATAGGCTAGGGCATGTAGGTGTAGAGGCTCAGCAGATGGCATGCACTTAAGTGTACGCTGCTGTGTTGCCTGCCGTCATTTTAAACGTCAGCCCTGCTTTGCAAGCTGCTTTGAAATTGAAATTATATGCAAATTCAACTTCAGATTTAAAGGTACTCCCAAAGTATTAAACTACATTATTTTTTCATATAAGTCACCCCTAAGGTCTACCCTAGGTGCCCACAGGGTAGGGTGCCTTGTAAAGATAAGCAGGGGCATTGTAAAAGATGTTTTATATGCCCTGATGAGGGAAAAACTACCCATTTCGTTTTCCCCCATTGTAGCAATATAGCACCATAGGCTAGCATGGGAATACTTTAATAAAGTATAACTATTGAAAGGAGTGAACTAAAATAATACTTCAAGGACTGAAAGTATTGGTAATGATAAATCCAACAACTTGATACTATAGAAAGTAAGTTATAGAACTTTCTTTTCTTTGAGCCAAAAATCCAGCTTTCTAGCAGCCTCTCCTGATTGGCCAGTCTTGACAGGTTGAGCCAAACTGCTATGATGAGGTGATAAGTGGCCTCCATAGACACAGAGGTTATCTAGTGGGGGAGATCTGCAGCTGCAGAGAACAGGCCAAGAAGAGGGTGGGTAAACAAACTGTTCTTGAAAGAGAGCAGGACACTAAGGATGGAAGCCAGGCCTACCCGCCTCTTCCTGCACCCCCCAGCCTGATGGGAGCCCCAGGAGCGGAATTTTCAGGAGGACTGGAAGGGGAGTGTTAAAGGAAATGAGCCACACCAGTAGGTTTGCTTAGCCAGATCCTAACCCCAAAGGAGGAAGTTTCTCCATTTTGAATTTGAAAGTACAGTGCTTTGTGGGACAAGAATATGCCACACTTTGGAGGAAGCTGTCATACTTTTGGGTGGCATCCTGTACCCCACTGGTCAGGAGTGCCCCTGCTTGTTGCCCCAGAACACTGGGTTAATATGGGAGGGCTGCATAGCCACTCAGATCCCCTGCCTGAAACTACAAGAAGAAGAAGGACTGCCCTGCTGGAATCCTGGTCTGCACCAAGAGGACTGCACTCTGAATAACTGCACCTACTGCACACTAAGCAACTACAGCACAAAGGACTTTGCCTTGCTTAAAAAAACAGAAGGAGTGGACTCCCTGAAAGCAACAGTTTAAAAGAGCTCTACCTCCAGCAAGAAGAACCCAGCTGACCACCATCAGCTGAACTCGAAAGGATTTGGGCAGGTGCATCGTTGGGAATTATAGTCCCAGCTTCCGAGGAGCAACTCAGAGACTCTAGAACCTTGGATTTTGTTTGTGGACACTTAAGGTGACCGACTCGTCGACGAGAGCCAAACCGCAGATGTGGAACCACGATTCGGCCTGGATTTCAAATTTGTCACGCTAAAAGCTCCGGAGGTCAAGACTTCCAGGATTTCACAAAGGTCTTGGGCAAATCCAAGCCGTCATCATCAACTCGAATCCCAGCCTGACGAGGAGCCTCGCTTGACGATGAGAGAAAATCCTTCAGAAAAGTTTCTAAGTGTGAAGGCTAGATTTTGACCGAGGCCTCCTGCTTAGTGTATTCGACCCGGGCTCCATCGCGGTCAGCCTCAAACTTTGACTTTGTCCCACTCAAGCACGACCAGATGTCCCAATTTGCCACTATTGTTTTTTTAAGCACTAGAAAGTGTTTATTCTTTAAAAATTCATATCTCTAGTTCCCTACATTGGATTGTATTCGTTATGGTGTCATTATAATCTAAAAATGTTTCCTATTTTTATAAATTGGTTGTGGATTTTTATTGTGTGTTGTGTCTTACTTATTTAATGATTTTGTGTTTTTAAATGCTTTACACACCTGCCTCCTAAGTTAAGCCTGCCTGCTCGCAGCCAGCTACCAAGGGTTGAGCAAGTGACTAATTTATTGAGACCTTGGCTGGGCCTTATATGCAATAGCATTGGTGGCCTTATTGCTAGTGGTAGGTGCAAACTTACCCCTACTAATAATCTATCTTCCAACACGCTCAGTGGGCAAAAAATAATGGGTTAGAATACTATCCAGAGTAACTACCAGTTCGTATACACTATTTTCAAGCATTCCTCTTATCACCTTTTGTGTGTTAAATGTAACATGTTGTGGCCAATGCCCGGAGCCAATGTTGAGGCTCCTGTGCTAGCGTAGGTTTTTTTTTATTTTTATTTCTTTTATTGGGTTTTTACATGTATTACAACAATTGTCAATGGCAAATATGCACATCTATCACCCGCATGATTACATCATATATCAAATTGTTAATAACTTTACATCATATGCAAGTGGTATGGCAAGCGATATGTGCGCTATTAGCTATGTCAGCGTGACAACCTATCGGAGCGCGCTCCGCTCGTTGTATTTATGGTATCTGCCTGGCAACATGCCAACTCTTGGGGTTAACCTCGGTGTACAGGGGAGAAACAGGGGGGGAGGGGGTCTCATCTATTTCATTATGATGCATGGGGCGCAAGGTCCTGTGCTTGTGCTTTATTTACATAACGTCCCACTACTCAGCTCTACTGCTGCGCACTGCTTTTGCCTATTATGTTGTCTGCTTCTTTTGCCTAACATGCAATATCTTGGATATATGCCGGGGGGGGGGAGGGGCCCACGCCTCGCATCCACACTTTCACTATTAGTTAATGCCAACTGGGGGGCGCCAACTTTTATTGTGTGCTATACGTGTGATCCTACGTCACATTCGTCTCCTGAGGGGCGTTTTGTGTTTCCTGACTTGTCTGCCAAGCGCTGCGAAGGTCTGTTAGTATTGCATCCCATGCTGCTGCTATTGGTATCTTGTGTATGCCAATGGTGTCTTCCCGTCTGAGCGCTACACTCTCCGCTTGCGCCCAGCACACAATGGAATGATACCATGCCTTCACTTGGGGGGGGGGGGTCCGGGGACTTCCAGCGCTTAGTAATGAGGCACTTCGCCACAATAAGACCCAGATCTATGAAGTGGTTGGTCACCTTGTGGCTCTTGGTTCTCCGGTATAAACCCAGTATGCACACCTCCCATGACCACTCCAGCGTGCGTTCAGTGCATTGCGCCTGGTGCGTTGTAATGATCTCCCAGTATGTGGCAAGTGCAGTACAGGACCATAGCATGTGTAGAAGATCACCATCGACCAGTCCGCACCTAGGGCACTGTGCATCCACTCGGTTGAAGATTTTATTTATTTTGGCTGGTGTCATATAGGTCCTTTGTGTTATGTAGTACTGTATAAGTCGGAATCTAGCATTCCTTGGAATATAGGTGGGGCCCTCTAGAATTGTCAACCATTCCCGCTCTGTGCTTTGCATTTGCAAATCTGCGTCCCATCTGCACTTCAGGGCTGTTAGTGTGGTTGCCCCGTGTGTGCGCAATGACTCCGCCAGCCATCTAGTAAGGTGTCGGCCTGTGCCCATTATGTGCAGATATTGTATCAATAAGTGTGTTTTGGGTTCCTCTGTTAGATCACCCCAGACCGACCGCATCGCCCTCATCAGCGTAGCATAGAGCAGGAATTGGCCCTGCGGCAGGTCATAATCATTCACAAGGGCGTTGAACGGCATCAGGTGCCCGTCTCGGTATAAATCCCCCATGTTCTGTATTCCCGCTTCGTCCCACGCATGTAATTCTGCTGTCGTGAATACCCGCTGTTGCCGTGCCATACCCAATATTGGGAGGGAAGGTGCGTATGGTGTGACATCTTCAGTGAGTAGGACGCTACGCCAAAAACAGGTGTAAGCCAACTTCACCAACCACTGGGTAAGTCCCTTTCCCCTCCTGCCAGGGTGAAATAAAGTCACGATCTGTGTTTGTGTGTAGCTCGGCTGACACGATGCAGTGTCAGCAAGCTGTCGATCGCTAAGCCAGCGGGTCACCCATTGCAGCTGTGCTGCCAAGTAATAATGCTCCATATTTGGCACTGCCAATCCGCCATTATAGGCAGGGAGATATAGTTTAGCCAGGGCCACTCTGTTGCGGGTGCCATGCCATATGAGTTGCCTCATGTCAGCTTCGAAGGCACGGAATAGTGCAGGCTTGATGTACAAGGGTAAATTTGTAAAGAGGTACAAGAGTCTTGGAAGTACTATCATTTTTATCAGTGCTATCCTACTCATTCTAGTCAGGGGCAGTGTGCGTCAAAATGTCATTTGCGATCTGATCTCTGCTATTGCGCAAGAGTAGTTTCCCTCCAGTAGGTCCAGCGGTTCTCAATATACTCGAATTCCTAAATAGCAAAATGCATTCTGCTGCCAGTGTACCAGCGTGCCATTAACGGTTAGTGCCGGGTCTGGGGTTGACTCATTAAATGGATATAGGCAAGACTTTCCCCAGTTAACACGCAGACCCGACAGGGCAGCGAATTCTGAGAGTGCTCTTTCTATTGCATCACATGGTTGCCGGACATCCCTCAGGTATATCAGCAGATCATCTGCAGAGAGAGATACAGCATGGATGCCGTCTCCCAGAGGAATGCCACATTCCTCCATCGTGCCCCGCAGAAATTCAGCCAGTGGTTCAATGGCTAACACGAACAACAACGGGGAAAGAGGACAACCCTATTGGGTACCGCGTCCTATTGGGATTGGCTGAGATATATACGGCCCTGTCTTAACACGGGCCATAGGCTGCGTATATAGTAAATGAACTAGCCCTAAATAGCCATCACCCAGGTCATATCTGTTTAAAGTGGCAAATAAGAAGTTCCACTCTAGCTTGTCGAACGCCTTTTATAAATCTAGCACAAGGCATCCCGAATGCGGCCAGCGTTCCCTGGAATAATGAGCCACCCTAAAGAATCGCCTCAAATTTAATGGTGTGGATCGAGCCGGTACAAACCCATTCTGGTCCTCATGGACTAAATGCGGGACTATGGGGGCCAGCCTGTTCGCCAAGATTTTGGCTATGATTTTGTAGTCTGAATTTAGCAATGCTAGTGGGCGATATGAACCTAAGAGCTCTGTGTCTCTGTCTGGCTTGGGCAGCGAAACAAGCAAAGATTCCCGTAGCGACAATGGCAAGGCAGAATTCTCCTGTGCAATGAGGTATAGTTCGAGTAGTTTTGGTGCGAGTATTTCCTGATATGCCTTGTAGAACTCTGCACGGAGCCCATTCGGGCCTGGTGTCTTGCCTGTAGCCAGAGCCCGTATTGCCAGTTGTATCTCCAAGAGTGCTATCAGCTCATTTAGCTCAGCCCGCTGGTCTGCAGGTACTGTCGACATAGGGAGCTGAGACAGGTATGTTTCCAGTGCTTCTGACTCCGCTTGCACTACTGGTTTATATATTGCAGTATAGTGGGCGGTGAACTCATTGTGTATGTTGTGTTGCTGTGTTAGTAATTGGACCGTCTTGGATCACAAGCTCAATGTCGGTTGTTGCATGTGCTCTTGTTTTACTAGTCTTGCCAATAGTCTCCCAGCTCTGTCAGCCGAGGCATGGGTGTGAGCTGAGTGCGCAGCCTAATTTAGGCAGCGCAGTCTCTCCATTACCTCCACATGTTTCTGCCTTTGGCCCTCCAAAGCTTGCTGTGTGCCTGTGCTATTAACTAGGTCTGTTTCCAGTGTAATGAGCGCGTCCTCTATTTGTTTAGCTTCGCGGTCTAGCTGGCTACGCATGCTCCAGTTTAGGCTCAAGCACTGGTCCCTGATCACAACCTTACATGCATCCCACAGGATGCCGTGGTCAGACACTGAGCCTTCATATGTATCAAAATATTCTGCTATAGCCGTGCCCACCGAATCTCGGAAGAGGGGATCTTCTAGCGCTGTTGTTTGCAGTCTCCATAATTTAGATGTGCGCACCATATCTACACCGCGCAGCTGAAGCATATGCGGGTTATGGTCCGAGTGCGGGCGCCCGAGATAGCCCGCTTTGACACATTAAGCCAACAGCACAGTGCTCCCCATAAATCTATCTATGCGGACATGTAGGCCATGCAGGTGTGAGTAGTGTGAGTAGAGGCATGCTTGTGGGTTTAAGGATCTCCATATATCAACTAGTCCCCACCTATGTAGCCATTCTCGTAATCCTCTGACATTTGACGCAGCAATTGTTTGTTGCAATGGCGGGAAGGATCTGTCTAGGCTCGCATCTAGTACTGCATTGCAGTCCCCACCCAATAGCCAGGGGATGTCACACCAACGGAATAGCTTGACCGATAATGCGCGCCAGAATGAGGCCTGATCTGCATTCAGGGCGTATATGGAACCCAGTACTACTTGCCTGCCATTGAGCTTGCCTTTTGTTAATGCGTATCGGCCATGAATGTCTATTTCTGTTTCTTCTGATATGTACTGAGTACCTGGCTAATCCATACCAGCGCTCCTCTCGCGTATGAGGAGTACCCTGTGGCAAATATCTGTCCCCTCCACCTGCGCTGCAATCTATGTATCTCTGGTTGCGATATGTGAGTTTCCTGTAAGAATGCGATATGTGCTGCATGTCGTTTCAAATAGGCATACGTGTTGTATCGGCGCGCAGGCGTGTGCATGCCCCTAACATTCCAAGTGATTATGGTGGTCGGGGGCATTTGTCAAGTGTGGAGTACACTTGCAGTGTCAGCAGATCTGTCACCCAGCTGGCAGTGCAGTGGGCGTATGTATGCGTACTAGGCTTACGCTGCGACCCCATCATTTGTGGTTCCAGTTGCAATGTTTGTGAGACATGGTGTGGGGGTGTAAACATGATGTTATGTAACTGGGACAGGGCAGAGTGACAACAGGTATCTGCCCAAACCGTGAACTTTGCCTTACGGCAACTATCGGCCTTTCGCGCCGTGTCACTCTAAGTAAGAGGGGGAGGGGAAGCTTGACTGGGTTTGCAGTGGGCTAGCGGAGGCTCGGGCCCTGTATCAACACTCATGTGTGTTCACTGCGCACTGCCTTTTCTATCTTGCAATTACCTCCCTGGCGGAGGAGGTAGGGGAAAAAAATTGAGCGAGGAGAAGAGGGGAGGGGAAAAGGGGGAGCAAGGTTTTTGCGGTGAAGAACGTGCAGGTGTGTCTGCCACTAACTTCTCGATCTGCACAGCTGAGACTACTCTCTGTTATGTTACGCCTGCGCATGTAGGATCAATGTGCTATGTGCGTGAGCACTAAAATCTGCATGCAGGCTTCTGCTTCAGTTTTTTTCCATGTTCATGCAATATCATCTGCCATTTGGGGCGTCACGTCCGGCATAATCTGTGAGTCCACTTCCTGCGGCCACAACGCCGTCAAACTGCCGTCGCTCATTGACCTCTCCGAAGATGCATCTGTGTCTTTATTGTCCGGACTCCTCCGCATAGTTGCTGCCTTTTGTAGGGCCTCTCGTCGCTCCTGCAGTCTTTGCTCCAAATTAGGGGTCACTCTAAGTTGCAATGGGCCCTTCTGGGTTTGCCTCCGGGGTCTCCGCCGGTTCCTACGGGCACCCAGCGCAGTGCCAACAGTGTTATTCCGCCTACTGGGTGATGTGTGGTGGCCTACTTTCTCGAGCCAGTCCCATGCTTCTTCTGCTGCAGTGAAGAAGTGCGTGGTGCCATCTTTGACTACTCGCAGGCGAACTGGGAACAGCAGTGAGTATTTTATGTCTAACTCCTGCATTCTTTTCTTCACTGCCGTGAATGTGCTTCTCTGTCTCTGTACTCCCCGGAAATAGTCTGGGAAAAATAATACTGCGGAGTTGTCAACTCTGACCCCTTCCATCTTGCGGATTTCTCGTAATATTGCATACCGGTCCTTATAATTTAGGAGTCGGAAGAGGAATGGACGAGGGCCTCGGCCCGGTGGCGGGCGACCTGCTGGAATGCTATGTGCCCTCTCTACAGTGAAAAAGGGGGAGAGTGAGTTTGGCGGCATCAGGGTCTGTAGCCAGGTCTCTGTGTAGGACACTGCGTCTTGTCCTTCCGAACCTTCGGGAAGGCCAACGACGCTGACATTATTGCGGCGAGAGCGGCCTTCCGCATCATCCACCCTACGTTCCAGCATGCGTACTTTCTCCGTGAGCTCTCCTATGTCTGCGACCGAGGCTTTTGCGGTTGGGAGGACTTCTTCCTGTAAGTTGCTGACTATGGGTTCTTTTTTCAGAAAGTCTTGAACTATAATGTTAATGCAGTGCGCCAAACACAGGACCCTGAAATAGGCACCAACCTCCATGGCCTTAAGTACATTACTGCCATTATCCGTGGCAACAAAACCAATGTTAAGCCCTCTTGGGCGCAGCCATTCAAAGACCTTGCTGTTAAACTCTTCCAAAATGTTTGCAGCAGTATGAGATTTCTCCATGGCGAACATGGCTACAGTTGCATGTTTCCGAGAAGCATTAAAAATCTCAGCTGTGTCAACAGCACCTACTTCATTTAGCTTTTCTCTAACCCCCACAAAAGAGACCCAGTATGCAGTGATGCACATGTAATCAGTGGCTTGGCAACTGGTCCACATGTCTGTTGTCAGGTGGATTTTGTGAACAGCACTCTGCTGCAAAGCTTGTCCAACCAATTCCAGCACATCGTGATGTAGTGCTGGAACAGCAACTCAGGCGAAATAGGACCGGTTGGGAACCTTCCATTTAGGGCAGATGGCTGACACAAATTCAAGGAAACCCACCCCTTCCACAAATGAAAAAGGGAGAAGGTCCAGCGCTAACATTTTAGCCAGCTTCGCATTGTACAACCGTGCCGTTGGGTGGTTGCGTTGGTACTGCCCCTCCGACCTAAGCATGCTGTCAATGGTAGGCTGGAATTTTTTACTTTGTGGTGCACTTTTCTTCTTGAACCCAGTTAGGCTCAACGACACCGCACTTTTGCTCATTGCAGTGCCCGGTTGCCTTGGTGTCTCAGGCTGACTCTTAGTACGGTGCCACTGAGATGTTGCTGAGGATGTGGGCGTTACCACTACACTGCTGGGGATAGGGCTAGAAATGTCTCCCTCTTGTTGACCTTCCACCGCGATCATATCTTCCCCTACTTCTTCATCCCCAACAACTGCAATGGGTCCAGTTTTACTTTTTCTAAGTGAAGTAGGTGAGCCTCCCACTTGATACTGTGGTGTTTTTGAGATGACTTGTTTGTCCTCCGGTACCATAGTTTGTACCAAGCTTACCCCGCCTAACAGCCTGCCGACAAATTGAGCATATAGCAATGTTCTCCTCCTTACTGCTAACCGAAAAGAAGTCCCAAACTGGAGAGGAGAACTTTCTGGCACTGCTGGAGGTGCCACTTTCAATACCAGATGAACTGGAGGGTGTGCCTGGAATTTGACTCTGTGCACTTACATTACCACCACCTACTGAGGTGGTGGTTGAGCTGGAAGTAGGTCCCTGCCGGGCCTTTGCAAAGGCAAATATGGAAGCTGGAGGTCGTGTTGGTGTTACCTGTGTTGGTGGTATCCGTGCTACATCCCTCGCAGCGATTTTGGATAGTCTAATAATGTTGGTCTCCATCTCCGCAGGCCCAGGAGTGATGTTCATGATGACTGGCTCTTCATCATCATCACCCCCTCGTCTACATCTACCTCCATAACTCTAAGGCTTTCTGGAACCTTCCTTTTCACTAGCCTTGTCTTGTGGCGTGCATCACTCTCAGACTGAGCTGGTGGCTTCCAAGTGGCATCTAGATCATCAGAAGCGGGGCTTGAAGAAGAAGTTGATGGACTAACCCTCCTTTTCCTTGCTGGGGGTCTGGAAGACAATGGATCTTCTGAAACAATGGCTTGCTCCTCTCCGTCTGCAAAAAGCTCGATTTCCTGAACTGCCCCTACTTCAGGTGGAACAACTACTATTGTGGGCTGTGGTTCCGGCTGTGGTTCCGGCTGTGGTTGCGGCTGCGGTTATGGCTGGGGATGCGGCTGGGGCTGCGGCTGGGGCTGCCACTTCCATTTTGTTGACTCTCTGCCAGTTTACGGTGATCTGCACGAAGTAGCTTGAAGTCTGCCGTAATCTTGTCTATCCCTCTAAGGACGAGCGGATTTGCGTGAAAGAAACGCCGATCTGCGTCACAGCCTGGAGCACAGTGTCTATTTTTGATCCCAGTGTGGGGTTTTCCGCTGCTTCTTCTGATTCCCTTTCTGGACCTGGCTGTTTGGGAGGTGCTGTGGCCTGTGCTGCTGGCATGTTAGAGCCAGCCCGTTGTCTCCCCATGGTTGACGTCCGATGCGTACAAATTGAGCACCAATGTTGCACTTGCACTAGGCAGGGCACTTCCCCTGTATTCTGACTCCTCAGACACCGGTTTGGATAGGGGTGGCGTCGTTACAGCTCCGACGAAGGGGGACCACTCTGCTCTATGGATCACTACTATGTGGTGCTGTTCTGGGCGGTTTGCTCACCTCTCTCGGTCGCTAGGAGCCTACACTATTCGAGCTGCCTCGGACTTTACAATGCTGGCATCTCTAGAGCCCAGTGGGTCTACTGCTTCTTGAGTTATGCATTGAATCTTTCTGCCTTCTCCTCGCCTGTACCATGCGGTGTAAATGGCATTAGCTCTCAGTGTCCTTTTCACAGATATGTGCCGCTTTGCACCCACCTCACTCAATCCTGCGTCTCGCTGTATTGCCCCACATATCAACGCGGACTTCCTCGCGTCGCGACCACTGCGGTACTCGCCGAAATTTCTTTTCCCACACGGAGCACCGTCTGTGATCGTGGGTGACTCCTGTGAACAAATTACCGGAACTGCACTGCCTTCATACTTAGTCTC
This sequence comes from Calotriton arnoldi, assembly GCA_963921515.1. Lineage (NCBI taxonomy): Eukaryota > Metazoa > Chordata > Amphibia > Caudata > Salamandridae > Calotriton > Calotriton arnoldi. The sequence continues at coordinate 157,917 of CAWUFW010008396.1, forward strand.
TGCCGTGCTTATTCTCCCCGTTCGCGGTAGCTTCAGCTTGGCCTGGGTACGATTCCAGCCCAGATTCTGCTCGGCGCGACTCACTCAGCAGCCGTATGCTCCTTCGGCCCTCACGCGCTTTTATCCTGCCTTCGCTTGCGTTGTGTACAGTTGCTCCATCTGTGTCAGGGCACCACCAATGCGATATGTCATCTGCTGGTCGGGTGCTCCAGGTTATTTTCCTGATGAGGCCCTCTCACCGAGGCCCGGCCGTCCTGCCTCTAGTGATGCAGGTTCGCGTGGGTGCCCCTGCACCCGTGCAGTGTTCACAGCCGCTAGTGTCCGCCAGGCCTGGACTCGATAAAGCCCCCAAGTCCCAACCTTACTGTATTTTCAAGTAGGCGCCTGCCTCCTCAATCGCAGGGCTCCGCGGGTGCAGCCGCGTCTCATGCCACCCCTGCCGCGAGCCTCGTGTAACTGCAGCCGCTCCGTAGTTCTTGCCTCCGCCCGCTCCACCTTCCCCCGCCACTGCCTCTTACCGGCACATAGGTGTGGATTCAGCCCCTCCGCTATCAGTAGTCTTTGTTTATGGCCTAGGGGTTGTATGCAGACACTCGCAGGTTTGCCATCCGGCAGCGCCTAGGTCAGAGGCCGAGCCAGCACCGGTACTCTCCTCCGGCAGTCCCAAGATGGCCGCCTCCCGCTGCTCGCCCCGGGACAGACTTGGTCCCAGAATCGGCTGTACGCTGCACACTGCCTCCCGTTCTGCGGTCATAGGATCGGATATACTGCAATCTGCCTGTGACGTCCTCACTAGTGTCTCGGCGGCACCAGTGGCTATTAAATTATGCGGATAAACGGGCCACCATGCGGAGCTGCCTTAAAGCACGTCTGCCATCTTGGCCAGCTAGCCACGCCCCCCGTGCTAGCGTAGGTTTTTAGTGTGATAAATTATGCATTCACAAAAAGATCTCCAAGTTGAGTGTGCCTCAACTTCATCTTCTCTTCATATGTGGTGGTAGAGACTGCAGAAAACCGTATGGGACTTTCGCAGCTCCTGTTGTCAGCAACATCTATGCCAGATCTACATGTTAGATAATTTCCTGGAGCCTTGGGGGGTGAGTGCAGGATCACCAGATTCTGATGTGAGTGCCCCAATGGCACTGCCCGCTTCTTCAATGATAACAACAGTGTCTGGTGAATTTTTGAGAAAATTCCTTTGAAGTGGGCCCTTGCGCATGTGGAAGATTTCCCTGCCAAGAGGGCACTTGTGAATTGTTGGCGGTACTGATGGAAAAGAGAGGTTCTAGCAGTGAGGGAAAGAAAAAAAACCAATGATGACTCCCCACACCATGGGAGTTTGCATTTGAAAATTGAAAAACTTTGTAAAAGTTTGGCGGGTGGCCATCATGTTTGACTGAGCCCTCCATCAAACTTTTACGGAGTAATTATGCTGGCCAAGAGTGGCGTTTGGTAGAAAGAGATAGATAAAAGATGTCATCATTTTTGTTTTCTGTGATTAATAGGACTGTGGGGTGGCTTTTGCTTGAAAGCATGCCACTTTGGGTCATGTTGCAGAAAAAGTGTGGAGTGGAGGCCTGCAAATGTTAGTTTGATTGACTTATGGGCTATCACCAGTTGCTAGTTGGATTTACCCTCTAAATAGCCCTGTTTGACTTATTCTGAGCAGAGACCGGACTGGAGTACATAATCAAAAGAAGATATCTGTGCTTTCTGCAAAGAAGTACTTTAGCCTGGCTGACTGACTGTTTGACAGAGGACAGGGAGAAATGTATCTTAAGCTTCTGTGGTAATGCCATATAGTAGCAGACAGGAAATGGATTTTAACTCACAGATGTACACTAGTCTAGATTTTGTTATTTGACTAAAAAGGTCTAGTTTCATACTAGTTTTAAAAGCAGCAAAAATATTTACTCCAAATAAAGATAACACTGAGTATAATGCAACACACACTAGTCATTGAAACTGGAGTTATGGAGTACATCATCTTTTGTGTGTTTGATATAACGTCCTAGCTAATGGTATGCCCAGATGTAGGTCTCTTGCTTGTAGTGCCCATGATCCAAGTTCTAACTCACTCAAATTAACTGACAAGGGCTAACAAGGCTGAATCCAGGCTGGGGTTGCTTTTGTTTCTTTTGGATGCAATTCGAGATGGACTGTTCCCAGACAGCGAATGAACAGTACTAATGTGCATACATGATGAGTTTGTAGGCTAGACAGAGTGATTGCTAGTGGTTTAAACTATCTGTAAGCACTTCTCCCAACCCCTTTTTGTGTGTCTGATGTAATGCCCTAAGTGACCAAGGGCTTACCGAGACACAGGTCCCTTGCTTGCTGCGCTGCATGATCCAAGTTATATAACCCTAAAAGGGTGAAACTGGTCATCAGTTGCGTGTGCTCCTGCCAGAAGGGGGACTCACATGGCAGTTTGGAATGCGCTGTTTCCATAAGAACCAGGGTCGGTACTGATCTGCATAAGAAAGGCCTCTGTCTAGAGTGGCTTAGTGGGCAATAAATAATTGGTTGGAATGATAGCCAGAGTGACTGCTAGTTCGTTTACACCATTTTCAAGCATTCCTCTCATCACCTTTTATGTGTTAAATGTTACATGTTGTAGCTAATGGTATGGCTAGACGTGGCTCCTGTGCTCGCTGTGCCACAGGATGGAAGCTCTATATTACTGACGAGGCCTAACATGGCCGAAATGTTTCTGGGGTTGCTTGTGTTCCCTATTACAGATGGCCTCGCCTGGGAGTTCAGCATGGCTGTTACCATGAGGAGCAGCGTGAGTTCTGATTTGCATAAGGTCGGCCACTTACTAGAGTGGCTCAGTGGATGAAGCACAATGGGTTGAAATCAGCGGCGGCTCCTCCACTAAGGCGGAGGAGCGCCGCCCCAATGTGGAAAAAGGAAAAAAAGGAAAAATAAAATCATAATAACGTAAAGTTATTATCATTTTATTTTTCCACTGAGGGAGGTTTACGGGACGGGCGGGGCTGGGCTGTCATCACAGCCAGCAGGAGAGGCGTGGTTGGGGCACTTAAGTGCGCATGACGGTTTGGCTGGCTGTCTTGGGCCAGCCAAACAGTTATGCGCACTTTGCATGTTCCCCACCAGACTGTAATGCACAGCCTGGTGAGGAACATGCACAGGCTGATAGTCCCCGTCTGAGCGCCGAACCACGGCGCTCAGACCAATCACTGCGTTGCTGTCATGGTGACAGCAGCGTTGTGATTGGCTTTGGGTAGCATGTGTGTGTTTCCTGCTGGAACAGAAGAGGACGGAGGCGAGGCGGCAGCCGACAGACAGGTAAGTCAATGTATTTTTTTCCTCCCTCCTTTGCCCCTGCCCATTTTATTGATTTTCTAACCCTCCCCACCCCCGCCCCCACTCCCCACCATAATTTTCGCTGGCAGCCGCTACTGGTTGAACTGCCAACCAAAGAGATTGCCTGTGGTTTAAACTGTCTGTAAACATTCCCCCCACCACCTTTTGTGTGTTTGGCACAAAGACGTATACACACTGGTGCAGGAGTACCCTCCGAGAACAGAACTATGGACAAATGTATGCATCTCTAAAACAGATTTTGATAAACAAACTGACGATTTTGTTATTGGGAAACGGAGTCCCAGCAGCTATACCACAAAAACAGAAGAAGGTAAAACTATGGAAGTTTATACAAAGAACATTGTTTCTGGTCAAATGGTAGGGAGCTCTGTAGTGGATACTAAAGCTGAAACCAAAAGTATTAGGCAGATGTTAACTGGAATGTACACATATAGGACGAACTATGGAGCAGCCATAGAAGTATCGAATGAGTGACAACTGCGAATCGATTATTTGCCTGCACCTATATGCCTATTTGATATGTTAATTACCATTGTACATTGTAAAGGGATACTTTGCATTCACAGATGATCGGGGTTAAGTTTTGCATTTGTGTTGAACATTTTGAACAAAGAGGAAAAAAAAAATCCCTGAGCTCCCAAAATATTTTGGCTGATTAGACTTCTATAGAGTAAATGGATATGAGAAAATTAAGATCTACATGCATACATACCATTTTTTATAAATTTTAACTCGGTTGTTAGTTGTGACACATGGATATCCATTTCGCCAATAGCCTTCCTTATTTGTCCACACTCACATGGTATTCCTGAAAAGGCACGGGAATATATTCTTATGGTTAGTATACTATTTCTAGACTGATCGAAGATGTTGCATTAGGTCAGGAGCAGGCAGCCATTAAGTTCACAGAGCTAGTAGACAGTATCAAAAGGATCTTCCAGAGCAATTGGCACAAAAAGTGTAAATGGAAAATCTGCCTTTTCTTTTCCTGAAATGTCAGTAATTTGCTTGTAAGGAGTGTTTATGGCATATGTATAGTTATCACACAGGTGAAGTTCAAGATGAGAGGGTGCATTTCGTGTTTAAAAAAATAGGGCCTAATTTCTGAAAAGTATTGCATGGCTGCGGGAAAACAGCGATGCAACACTTTTTAGAGCGCAATCCTTGCGACACCATGGATGCGCCGTGTTTACTGTACGGCGCTCCATGTCGCAAGGATTTACAGACACATCAGTGTTCCTGACGTATCTGTAGGCGCAAAATTGGCGCATTGCTGGAGTGTGTCTGAAAACAGACGCAACTCCAGCAATGTGTCTTTTCACATGGTGCAAGCCCCATGTGAAAAGTCCTGCGTCACTCCTTACACCTGCTTCAAGCCGGCATAAGGATTTGACGTAGTGACGCCCTAGAATTGGCGCAGTGAAATCTCATAAATTTCACTGCATCACTTTTACGTGGCTTTCATGCGTTGGAACGCCCACCCTGCATACATTATACCTGACGCAGGTATAATGCAGCGCAGGGGTTTACAAAGTGATGCATCTGCCTAGATGCGTCACTTTGTTAATATGGCGCAGTGTGACGCATTTTTTACGCCACAGCAGCTTCACAAAAAGTGATGCAACGCCGGCGTAAGGGCCTCATAAATAAGGCCCATAGTGCGTAAAACACCAGTGGCGCAAGCAACAGCCAGTCTCGTTCTGGCTCTTCACGTTGTTATTGAGCCACAAATTCAGCGCTGAAAGTGAGTAAAATAATAAATAAGTGTTTGCTTTTACAGTACAAATCCCAAAACTATGTGACATATCTACAACTAAAAGAACTTCTTCATCCGAAGGACCAAGAGTTCAAACATTTAATAGGATGCCTGCGGGAGGGTGAGTGAGAACGCGACCCGGTGCTGTAATGAATAACATAATGGTTCCGTCGTACGTTAAAGGGATATTGCAAAGCACCTTAGCATTTTCTTCTTATACAGAAAACCTTAGTGACTTGCAATATTCTAATAATGAACAGTAGAGCGTGCTATTGCCATATATATATTTTTCATGGCAGTCAGATAATGGCCAGATCATAGTTTCCGACAAGGCTGTATGTGGAGCCCCTATACCTTTGTGCTTTGCCCAGAAATCTGAAGAACATTGTGCATAGAATTTTGAACTGAACCCTGCGAGAGTACAATTTTTGGGCTGCTTTCAGATGGTCCTTTTACCTTTAAAATCAACCAGTGTCTTCCCACGTGCTTCTGTAACAAGTGTAGTTTAAGTTGATACTTTGTGCTGCCTGTAAATGAGTGTTGTGCAGTACGCCTGTCCAGTGCTTTAAATGGGAAACAATAAAGTGCAGGTACTCATCAATTTAAGCAGTGAATGGGGGAGGGGCAATAGTGTGCGGCACTAGAGGCGGAGCTTGGAGGGAGGCATTTAATGGGACCACATTTTCTTGGTGCCAATTGTGCTTGATAATACAGAAATATTTGTTTTTTCCTCCCATGCGCAAAAGGATACATTTATTATTTTGGTAATTTCATACCAATGCAGATTGCCTTTGAGCCTATTCACATATGAAGCATAAAAGTCATGAATTTTCTCATTGTGCACAACAACAACTATTGTAGGCAATTTGACCAAGAAACCTGAATAACAATAGGCCTATTCCTTTTGGTCTCCATTCTTTAGGGTACACCTTGCACCTTGCATGTATACATCCTTTTCCGCTCTGTTGCCTCCTCCACTTTTCACACAGGAAACATCAAAACTGGAATCACAGAACCAACCCAAACGAAAGGGAACATTTTCAATCTGGTCTTCAACACAATGCAGACAACACTACTGTATCAGTCATCATTATACAGCAAGCACCCACTATGGTCAATCAAAACCATCCACAGCTCCTTCAATGGGAGCACGAGGTACCTAACGTGTGCAGTGGACAAGTGAAGTGATTACAGGGAACTAGAGTGGTGACGTGATGAAGGACATATAAATGGCTGAGATGAACGCAATAGGATGAGCTGAGCTAGCATATGTCAACGTAAAGTGAATGAAATTAACAATAAGAGGCACCAGGGTAAGCAAGGCAAGCACAGGGCAAATTTGCCTTGAACTGGCTAGATCCGGTGAGAATTAAGTGATTAGAGAAAGGATGGGTCAGTTAAGGCAGGTTGAATAAATCAAACATGGTGGGTCAATGCAGAGTGGAAGAGCCAAGCACATATTGCATGATGTAAGCAAGCGTTGGCAAGGAAAATGCAGGGTGGGTGAGTCAAGCACAGGTGAGCAAATGGTGGTCTAGATGATGACCGGTTAAGTAAAGCAAGTAATCTGAGTCTGTGGGAGAGGCAAGCACAGCTTCCATAAGGCAAACAGAAGATGTGCAAGGCATGTACAGGCCGGATAAATCCAGCATATTGTAGGCACAGTGGGCACCTAAAGGTCAGGAGACCATAGGATTTTAAGTAGTTTTTGTAGGGTGGACCAGGCCTCCTGGGCATTGGAGAGATGCACAGGAGATGTTAGCACAATTGTCTAGCATTTGGCTGTCCCCTAAACATACCTCAAGATAGTACATGTGTAGACATTGGAAAAAAACATTTTGGTTTCAGAAAAGAGCTATATATGGAAGAAGAGTGCACAAAAAAAAGAAGGTTCCCCCTCGGATTCTCTTCTTTCCAAAACAATGGACCACCAACAACAGACTATATGCGCGGTCTGAACTATATGCGCGGTCTGAACTTTATGTGCGGTTTGACTTCCTCAAACAGCAACGGAGACACTGACTCTAATACTGCCCCAGAATGCAAAGACTGTGTTGCTTTTCACTAAATGTAATTAAAGCTTTGCTTCACTGCAATATGAAATGCGGGCAAACTCACCTCTGTGTCTCGATACCTCTCTGTGAAAAACACACAAACAAATTAAAGGGACCATCTAGTGAATACTATCACACTAGATCTCAAAACACTTCCTGACAATCTCAAACATTCTATAATAGCTTTTTTTTTTAGAGAGAGATCCGGACCTAGGCTAAGAGAATTGTGTTTTTCTTAGACTGGAGACTCCTTTAAGGTGTATGAGGTCATCAGATTTTCAAAAATTGGACAACACCACGCTTAATGCATATTCACAACTGTTCAAGATAACCTATGATGTGAGGCGCTCAGTTAAGACCAACTGTTTTTTTTAAAAAGGGTTTGAGGAAGTTCCTGATCAATAAGACAGAATGTGAGGAGGTTATACCTGGGCATGATCACACTAGTCATAAAGATCAAAGTCAGTATACATCATGAGAGTGTGCGTTATTTTGAAGACTACTCTTTGTCAAGTCACTCATTTCCCTTTGTTTTCTTGGCCATCTCCTTCTGCGTCTCAAAATCCATGAAATTCTTTTCAACACCTCTTTTTCATTGCCCAGGAAACCTGTTTAATATCCACTGTCTGTTCACCTCTAGGCATCCATGCGTGACCACTCACCAACCTCTTGCTTTCTCACCTGCATTATTCATTGACTTCCTGCTCTCCTATGCCTGGGGGATCTTTATCTTGTGTTCTACGGGGCCTCTGCCTCTCACCCTGTGTCTGGCAAACCCAGTAGTATGGACTCATGCTGCCTCTGGTTCACACATGCATGGTTGGACTCCTTAGGAGGTTGTGAACTCGTCTTCCCAGAATAAACACATTTATGCACAAATACTCACCCATCACATAAAAAACTCCCACACATTCACAACAACTCACATACAATTTGATTCAGATAATTAGCTTGCACATTTAACTCATGGTAATAACCAGAAAACCTGGACTCGAGCTGGCTGTTCTGGACTTATGGTGAACACACCTTGTCCACAATAATCTCACAAAAGTCAGAAAAAGTAATATCATGCACACCGTGAAAGGCACGCAAACATGAGGCGATGTTGCAGATTACAAAACTGATGATGGAGTTCATTTTTTAATGGACAACTAAACTAAAGACATTCAACCCTTATTTTACGGGCAGGGGAATTTAATTAATTGTTGGTAGGTGGATATCTGAACATAAAATGATTGTTTGTAGAGTACTCACTGCCCCAAGGGGGCCTTTTGGTATTTTCAAATCTTTTGTTATTGAAAAGTATTAACCCCACAACTGTAGAATCAGTTGTTCCTCCGCACCTCAAGTCTGTCTACATTACTCCATCCCAAAGTTCAATTTGAGAACTAAGCAGAAGATTCCCAGGTTGCTTGCTTTAGCGCACTCTGCCCCTTGAAAAGTCAATGGAATGAGGGGAGCGCACATTTCACTTAACTGGATTTATACTGCAAATCGGATGACTACGGGAAACTTGCCAAATCAACACAGATGGGCTGGGATGGGTAGAGACAGTAGTGTGCATGCTGATGGATTGTCTGCCTGCCCTACAGTTGACTGCCCAGCTGAATGATGATCAGCCAATGTATGATAGCGGGTGATACACTGCCCAGCCCCCACCCACCCCCCCATCCGCCTCGGCTGCCTGCAGGCTGGTGCTGAGAGGAGCAGTCTCATCTCGGGTGTCACGTGGTAGGGGGTAGGGGGTAGGCCCTGTGTCACACACACCTACAGTGTGATTGACTGAGCAGGGTCTGATTGGACCTTGCACTTTTTTTATTCACAGACGGCCGCAGGGCATCCAAAACCCCAAACAGATGTTAAGTGATGCAATTGAGCGTTGCGGGATTGCTCAGCAGCGGCTCCATTCAGGGGTGTACACTGGCCCCTCCCTCTATTCTGATAGCCTTCTCTTTTTCTGCAGCAGTTGAGCAGAGCACTTTCTGCGCAGCTCAACAGTCCCCAATGCCAACGAGCCTGCCCTGCCTCTTTTCCCCCTAGGAGTACCGGTACTCTCCTTGGCCAAGGAAAAGTTCCGGTACTCAAAGGGAGAAAATTAAAAAGTGGCGGTACCCTGTACCAGTGAGTACCGGCCCATTTAAAGCACTGCTCCTGTCACGCCTCAAGTAGCGCTTTGACGAATTCCACTCAGTGGATAAGTTGCCATCTTTTTCTTCCAGGAAAGTCTACCAGCTTTTGAGCCTCTAGAAGCCTCAGAAAATACAAAATCGCTGTGGGCTGAAACCAATAACACTGTTTAAAACATTCTACTGCACATGTTCACATTTTTCGGTAAACTAATAGTGGCGGCTCCTCCGCTAAGGCAGAGGAGCGTTGCCCCACTTCTCTTAGAGCAGTGAAAAAGAGAAAAATAAAATGATAATAACAACGTTATTATCATTTTATTTTTAGTTACTGCGGGGCTGTGTTAGGGCGAGGCGGGGCTTGTGGCTCAGGAAGGAGGAGTGGTTTGTGCACACTTAAGTGCTCATGACTGATTGGCCGGCTGTCTTGGCCCGACCAAACAGTCATGCACACTTTGCATATTCCTCACCAGGCTGTGTATTAATATGCACATGCTCCCTGTTTCCATCTGAGCACTGATCCACGGCGTTCAAACGAATTGCAACACTGCATTGCAGCGTTGTGATTGGCTCAGGGGAGCCTATGTTTCCGGGTGCTTCCTGCAGCTTCTACCGGACTGTAGTCAGGAAGAGAGGAGAAGCGGAGACGGAGGAGAGGCGGCGGAAAAGGTAAGTGGTTTTAAAAAAAATATTTTTCAAACCCCCACAACCCGTCACCCCCGCCCCGCCACCCCTGTTCCCTACCACCCGCCACTGGTCAGTTGTTGTCAAATTAGGCCTGTCAATTGAAATTACCTAATTTTTTAATAAAGGAAAATGGCTAAAATCACTTTGAGTAAAAAATGGTAGAAACAATAAACTTCAAAGTGTATCCTTAACAGTAGTATTTGATTTGTGTGGTTGAACACTATTCATTTCAAAAGTTGCTATCTTCTTTCTTACGATATTCTGAGACTAAATAAGAGATGTTTTATTTCAACTCTTAGAATATTTGGGAGAGATGCTGGTCCGAGAGTCTAAGCTGTGGTATTCAGAATTCTGTCTTTTTTGTCTTTGGGGTCTTGATTTTGGACAGTTAAAATATATTGACATTTTATTTAAATAAACAATACTGGGGTGTCTTTCATATAATCTAATTAAAATTGTTTTTCCATTTAAAGAGGTTCCAATAATAGTTCTTTTCAATCAGTTTGTTTTTCTTCCAACAGTTTTAAATACAAAAACACCTTCATGTATCGGTAATATTAGGCTAATACTGCTTTCAAGCCTCTGACAAATATTTGCTATGAAACAGTGTGCTCCTCGAAGCCGACTGTTTTGTATAGTTTTGCGATGTAAATTGCTGTGGGATGTTTAAAGTGAAAAGGAATAATATTGTGGCAACCATCAAACTAATCAACGTCAAGGCAATGCTGAGTGAAAATAAATGAAGATACTGGGCTTTAGATATCGCATATTTCAGATTCTAGAGAATCTTCTTGGATATCCTTCCCTGACAGTAAGAAAAGAGCATCTTTACTTAATATCATGGAAGGTCCTCATGGCCTGGTTATATCTCATTCAAATCCTTCCTTTGTCCTTGTCACTGGTGTAGTATCGTGTGAGTTAGCAATGATGGAACCTTCTTGGCTCCTGGTGGACTCTGTGGAACTGTGGGGTAAGTGTTCGAGAGTAGTGAAGTGAATGCAGGTTTAGAATACTGAGTTTGCGGTTACACGCAGATAAATACAGAAGTGTAATACTAAACTCCATGTGTGGCGTAGTCAGTGGCGGGTACCCAGGCTGGAGAGGACGCTACAACTGGTGACAGATAAGGGATAAGTAACCCAAAGATCGACAGTGCTCTCCCAGAGAGTTTGCAGTGATCCAGCAAACTGCTTGTGCGTGCCACGTGGGCCTCAGTTGAAGTGCAGAGTTGATGTTTGGTGTATGTGGAATCAAAGCACAACTCCAGCCAGTGTGAAGCATTTGAAGATAATGAAAGCCTCACTGAGAAGTCTACACATCGTTGGCCAGGAACCTGCTGGTAAGGCTGTAAAGAGAGGTACCGCGCTACTACGCAACCTAAAGCTATACATCATACGGAATGATAACGTTAAAGGAGGATACAACCTGGTTTTAAAAGAGCAGCACATAGCATCAGCAAATTGCAAGATAATGCTGCAAACAGAAGCGCTGTGAGGCAGAGATCAACCAGGTGTCAGACAGTACAAAGAGACACCTAAAAGCAAAGCGAACCAGATACAAGAAACGATCATCTGCTTACCAGAACTAATTAATGAGAGTCATCATACCACAGCGCTGGATGAAGATGTGCTGGGGTTGTGCTGACTGAGCCGTCCTTATCTGAAGCGGTACACCATCAAAGCTGCTGGTTAACTGCTCAGAACAAATCCAAAGGGCTCTGGGGCAGTAAAGGGCTCCAATGGAGACCAAGAGGGAGGTCAAGGTTCCACAGACTGTTGAAGATGACCCAGAGGCGAGCGCAGCACAGTGCCTTAGAGATGGCATGGCTGAAGGGGGTCCTAGTGAACAGTAGACAGTGTTGGAGAAAACTCTACCCTCAGTGTCAACCAATCTCATAAATGGTTACAACGCTGCCTCCTTCCTGAAACCCCCTCCACCATTCAATACTGTCAAAAAGTAAAATGTTGATGATAGATGAACTGCTTGGATAGAGACATTTGATGATTTCATTGATGCGATAAAAGAAGCAGATAACAAGAAGATTATCAAATCCCTTCAGAATCTTGCTGGTGAAGGTATAAAAGACATCATAAAGAAAATGCCACGAGCTGATGAAATTACATACTGTCAAATCAAAGCAGACTAGAATCTCAAGTTCAACCCAATGCCAAATATAGATAACGAAAGGTATATTTTTAGTCAAGAGTGACATAGAGTTGGTGAAACCATTGACAAATTTGTTAAGAGACTGGATACCCTCATCAAACACTGTAAGTTCAATGAATTTAATGATGAGGAAGCTATTAAGTCTCAGAGTTATTGAGGGATGCCTGTCAGATTCGTTCAGACGACGAATGTTGGGAAAAACACTTAGTCTGGAGCAAGTTCTCCTGGCTGCCAGAGCTGAAGAGAGTGCTGATCGACAAACTGCTGACATGGAGGCCAGAGGTGCCCAGAGCGAGTCAGTCATGAACATGAAAAGTAAGCCAAAGCACAAGGGAGAAGGACACAGAGTGATGTCTGCATGGAAAAAGAAGATGTTCTTCAGGTGTGGATTTTTGTTTCCACGTGAAAGTAAATGTCCCGCCATTGGACAGATTTGCAAAGGCTGTTGGAAAGAGGCCATTTTGTAACTGTAAGGTGAAGGAAAAAGTAAGTGGGCCATGGCATGAAGACAAAATGGCTGCCGAAACATTCCAGATGCAACGTTCGACACACGCCCACCTGGCCTAGTGACAACACCAGCTGAGGCAAATCGAGACCAAACAAAGTTGATTGTCAACTTAATCATTGTCAAAAAGTTCTTCAGTATCAAGTGAAAGTGAAGAAGATGGTTCTGCAATGTCGATGTTTACCTCAGGAAAATGTGCACATGTTGGACTGCCCACATGTGAGGAAAAGTGAAGGTAAAAGAAAGGTCGACGTGACAAAGCACCAAAGTCTTTCAAATATTGTCCGAAGATTACACTAAAAGTCAATGGTTGCTCAATAACTTTTATCATCGACAGAGTTGCGTCTATAAACATGCCTGAGTACAATAAACTCTCTTCATTGCCCCTACATACCGCATCAAAAACTAAAGTGTATACATGGGCTGCATCGATGCCCTTAAAAAATAAAAGTCCATTTGTAGCAAAAATGAAACACAAGAAAAAAAAAGTACAAGAACCCATTCATGAACTTAAAGGTACAGCGTCAAGCTGCTGATATGGGACTGATATCAGTGAATTATAACATGAATGCTTATCACGAAACAGTAAGTCAGTTCCCTTCATTGTTTCATGGGTTGGGAAAACTCAAGACTATGAAAGTACAATTGCACATAAATGAGGACATCCGTCCTATTGCTCAAAGTCACAAATGCATTGCATTTCATCTACAGGAAGCTGTTGAAAAAGAACTTGAATCCTTACTCAAGCATGATATCATTGAACGTTCCACTGGTCGAACAGCATGGGTTTCTCCCACAGTGATGGTACCCAAAAAGGACACTGAAAGAGCTGTACGCATCTGTGTTGATATGCATCAAGCGAACAAGGCAATTGAAAGAAAATAACATCCAGGTCGGCACATTGCTGACATGATAACACAATTGAATGGTGCAAACGTTTTCTCTCGCCTTGATTTGAATAAAGGATATCATCAGTTGGAACTCAAGGAGAATTGCAGGTACATGTAGCAAAGTGTCTTTCTTGACATGGTCACACCCACTTTTTGCCTGGTATATGATGTGATTTTGACTGGAAGTGCATTGGGTTCCTGCTAACCAGGTCCCCAGTGCCTGATCTCTTTCCCCAAAACTGTACAATTGTTTTCCCTAATTGGCAATACCTTTAGTACCTTCTGTAAGTCCCTAGCGAATGGTACCAATGGTACCTAGGGCCTAAGGCACTAAAAAGGGTTCCTAAGGGCTGCAGCACAAATTGTGCCACCCTAAAGAACCCCTCACCAAGCTCATGAAAACTGCCACTGCAGGCTGCGTGTCTTGGTGCAGACAAAAGTGAAAACACAACAGGACACACATCCCTGTGTGCCATGTCCCCTAACACTGCGTGTAACATTTGCACCCCTACAGCAGGCCTTACAGCCCTAAGGCAGGGTGCCTTATATTACATGTGAGGACATAGCTGCATGACCAGATATGCCCCTGTGCTGGTGAGTTCCATTACTACCAGTACAAAGGAACAGGGAGGCCATTTTAAAACATGTGCTGGACACTGGTGAAAACAAATTCCCCAGCTACATGATGAAAAGAGGGATGTTTGGTATCAAACTTTTCATATTAATAAACCCCCACTGATGCCAGTGTCGGATTTAGTAATACATGTACACAGAGGGCACCTTAGAGGTGCCCCTTGAACCCTACCAGCCCCTGGTGCTAACTGGCTTTCATCAGCCTGCCACCAGAGATGAGTGCCTTACACCCAAGGGTGAGGGCCTCTGCTCTCCAGGGTCCATAAACCAAGCCTGCTCGAGCAGGAGGTGCCTTCACTCATGCTCACAGGATGACCTGCAGATTAGCATTCTAAGGTCGGGGAGCTTCAAAGAAGCCCACGGCCTTTGGTATGCAAATATGGTTTCTTTCACAGGAGAGGAAACCGCCCCCCTTGTCGAACACCCTTGGGCCTTGGACAGGTGGAAAAATTAGCGAGGCAAGACAGGGGTGTCTATCCTCAGGCGAGCACCACCCCTGAACTGGGCAACCTGAAGAGGATGCGACTTTTCAGAAGTGCCAATCTTTGTGAAGGCAAATTTAGGATCTCTGGGACAGGGTTATGCCCACTACCCCCGAGAAGTGGTCATACAGGGGCGTAGTGACCCCAGGGGTAAGTAGCCCATTGACTACTGCCCTATACTTCCCTAATGCCCCTAAATTCAGGACTTAGGGGAGCACTGGCACCAGGAAATCAGCCCTTTTGACCCACGAAGGACACTGAAGAGCCGCAAAAGCAAAGACTAGTTAAGAGCAACTGCCTTGGCCCCAGCCCTGCCGGCCTGTCTGCTGTTTCCCCATCAAATTGCACCAAAGTCGTCTCGTCCTGCAAGCAGTCATACCTCCAACAGCCTGGGAGGACTGCCAGCACTGCTGTCAGGACTCAGAAACTCCTGTCGAGCAGCGGAGCTGCTTTCCTGCATCCTGCAGGCACCCAAAGAGATCTGAGAGGACTCTGGACTGCCAAAACCTGACACAGGAAAGCACCACTCCACCGTGCCACCTAGCCTGAGCTGAAGTGGGCCAACGGTGCCAGCGTGGTCCCCAGCCATCCAGAGACAAAATCCACCCTGAACTTGCCCACTAGGGACTTCCCGCCACCCGGCCTCTGTTTGCAGGTCCCATCTACCGAGAGTTCTCCTGGTGATGAAAATCAAAATGCCTGAAGACACCTCTGCACTCGACGCCCCTGGCAGATGTAGAAGAGGACCAAAGGTGTCCCCAAGCATCGTGAGACCTGAGCCCCCCTTGTGGTTCTGACTGACTGGCTTCCCAGTCCAAGCCTGCAGCCGCTTTTCAACCGGACCGATCCACATAGGATAACCTCGGGCCCCGATACTGAAAAGCACCTCTGCACCCAGCCGCCCCAGTGCCGTCGGAGGTCACTTGTTGGTGCTGCCTTGGACCTTGCCCCATACTCACCTTAAGTCCAGGAGATTGGTCCCGTAAGACGCTGCAAAGTACCGGAATGCGGTACATGTTCTCCCCCATAGGATAACATTGGACACCTGACGCTGAAAAGCACCTCTGCACCCAACTGCCCCAGTATCGCCCGAGGTGACCTGTAGGTGCTGCCTTGGACCTTGCCCCATACTCACCTCAAGTCCAGAAGATTGGTCTCGTAAGTCGCTGTACTGTACCTGAATGCCGTACTTGTTTTTCCTCCCATAGGATAACATTGCAGCATCTGAAAAATGCACGGTCGACTTTTTAAATGCAAAAGTATTCCTCTTGAAAAACGTACTTACCTGATCGTATTGATTCTGGTGCCTAATAAAATATGCAAAGATACATCTGATTTTTATAAATTGGTGGGGCTCTCCTTATTGATTCATGTGCAACACTTATTGACTATTGTGTGTATTTGCAGAAGTTTAACACTCCTCTCGATAGCCTAAGGCTGTTTGGCCACACTACCCCCTAAAAGAGCACCTTGGGATTGCTAGAGCAAGCCCCTGTCTGCTAGTAAGGGAATACCTGGACTCTTTGCATGGTATACCTCTTTTTGGTATACCATATAAAGAGCTGACTTCCTACATTGGTGGTGCTTCAGTGAGGTACAAGACTTGACATCTGCTTTACCACTTGGTTAATAGGTGATTCCATTAATGGACCCAAAATTGTCTTTTAGTTAAAAAGCATTTTTTTTTATTTCTATATTTTTTATAAATTGATTAAACTAACTGTTCGGGCCTTGTGTTAAGTCCCCCAGTCCAACTGTTTAGAATTTAAAAAGTATTTATAGCTAGGCCCAAAGGTTTATTATAGAATTATTTGTCATTTTCTAAAAAGGTCCCAGCTTTAGTAACAATGTCTTCTACAGAAGATCTGGTTCAGGAGCTCAGCCTGACTCATTACCTGCAGTTTGCTATGCAACAGTTATGGATCCTCTGTAAAACTTAAAAAATAAAAACAGGCCCGACTCTTACTAAGGCAAAGCTCTAGGAGCTCTTGGCAAACTCTTACTAAGGCAAAGCTCTAGGAACTCTTGGCAGAGTATGGGAAAAACCATCCCGAGAATGACACTGATCTCCCTGAGTGGAGACAGTGGAAGTGAGGAGACAATAGAGCCTCCTCCTCTAGGGAAAGAGGACCTCCCAGAGAAGGAACGTATTCTAGAAAGACTAGCCAGGAGGCCGGCTTTAGAAGCTAAAATCCTGACTATTGAAAAGGAAAGAGCTGAGATGGGCCTAGAAAATAATACATAGGAAGAAAGATGAAGCTTTTGACCCTAAAATCCCCAAAGGGATTGTCCTCAAATACACAGAGGGTGAAGATATCACCAAATGGTTTACAGCTTTTGAGAAGGCTTGCCAAAAGGGGCAACTCAGCAAAATGTATTGGGGCTCTCTTCTCTGGGATCTGTTCTCAGGAAATGTGTAGCGGTAGGCTCCTGAAACTGAATGAGGCAGATGCTTAGTCCTAACACCTCATGAAGGATACCCTAATTGAGCGCTTTGGACTCACCACTGAGGAACACAGGATCAGGTTCAGGGAGACTCGAAAAATCCAGAGTCAGACCTGGGTAGAGTTTATAGACTTTCCAGTGAAAACACTAGGTGACTGGTAGAAAGGTAACAATGTGCACCCTGACAACTACTACGGCTCCTGTGGTAGCCAATGCCCTCATTGGTGTCTTCACCAGGGTAGGGTCTCCTAAGGAGGTAGTATCAGATCGAGGTACCAACTTCATGTCTGCATACTTAAAACACATGTGGGATGAGTGTGGAGTGATCTACATGTTCACAACACATTACCACCCGCAAACCAATGGTCTTGTTGAAAGATTTAACAAGACATTGAAGGGCATGATAATGGGACTCCCTGAAAAACCCAAAAGGAGATGGGATGTTCTGTTGTCCTGCCAGCTTTTTGCCTACAGAGAGGTGCCTCAGAAGAGAGTAGGGTTTTCACCCTTTGAACTCCTGTTTGGAATCCTGTAGGGGGACCACTTTCACTAGTGAGGGATGGATGGGAAAGACCCCATAATGTACCAAAGCAAGATGTGGTGGACTATGTACCAGGCCTTCGTTCCCGTAATGGCAGAGTACATGCAGAAAGCATCCAAACACCTTGAGGCCAGCCAGGAGCTCCAGAAGCTCTGGTATGACCACAAAGCTGCACTGGTAGAATTCCAACCAGGGCAGCAGGTGTGGGTTTTGGAGCCAGTGGCACCAAGGACCCTCCAGGACAAATGGAGGGACCCTTACCATATCCTGGAGAAAAAGAGGGAGGTCACCTACTTGGTAGACCTGGGCACTAGCAGGTCCCCCAAAGGGTGATACATGTGCACCGCCTCAAACTCTATTGTGACAGGACTGATGTAATCATGCTGATGGTTACTGATGAGGATCAGGAGACAGAGAATGAACCCTTCCCTGACCTCTTCTCTTACAGCCCCCAAGATGGGTCAGTGGATAGAGTTGTCTACTCAGACACCCTCTTTGCCCAACAGCAAGCTGATTGCAGACAGGTTCTGCAACAGTATGCACAGCTCTTTTCCTTGATGTCTGGTCAGACACCCTGGTGTACCCATGATGTGGACACTGGAGACAGCTTGCTTGTCAAAACAAAACTCTATCGCCAGTCTGACCAAGTCAAGGAAGGCATCAAAGCTGAAGTCAGCAAGATGCTGAAGTTGGGGGTCATTGAGCCTTCTGAGAGTTCCTGGGTCAGACCAGTGGTCCTAGTCCCCAAACCTCATCCACAGGGTGGAAAGAGAGAAATGAGGTTTTGTGTTGACTACAGAGGCCTCAATGCTGTCACCAAAACAGATGCACACCCCATCCCCAGGGCTGATGAATTGATAGATAAGTTGGGGGCTGCCAAATACTAAAGTACCTTTGACTTAACTGCAGGGTACTGCAGATTGACATGGCCCCTGGAGCAAAAGAAAGGACAGCATTCTCCACACCAGATGGGCACCTCCAGTTTACTGTGATGCCCTTTGGTCTAAAGAATGTCCTTGTCACCTTCCAAAGGAGGGTGAATCAAGTCCTTGCTGAGTTGGAAGGCTTTAGTGCAGCTTATCTTGATGATATTGCTGTGTTTAGCTCTTCCTGGCAGGATCACCTGGTCCACCTGGGGTAGGTTTTACAGGTCCTGCAAGCTGCAGGCCTAACTATCAAGGTATCCAAGTGCCAGATAGGGCAGGGAACTGTTGTGTACTTGGGCTACCTTGTAGGTGGAGGGCAAGTCCAACACCTACAACCCAAAATCCAGACCATTCTGGATTGGAAAGCTCTAACAACTCAGACCGAAGTCAGGGCATTCCTTGGCTTGATTGGGTATTATAGGAGGTTTGTGAAGGGCTATGGGTCAATTGTGACTCCCCTCACATAACTCACCTCCAACAAGATGCCCAAGAAAGTAAACTGGACAGTTGTCTGCCAAAAGGCTTTTGACACCCTAAAAGAGGCAATGTGCTCAGCACCTATTCTCAAGGCCACAGATTACTCCAAGCAGGTCATAGTGCAGACTGTTGCCTCTGAGCTAGGGATAGGAGCTGTCCTATCCCAAACCAATGATGATGGACAAGACCTACCTGTCGCTTTCATAAGCAGAAGGCTACTCCCCAGAGAGCAGTGTTGGAGTGCCATTGAGAGGGTGACCTTTGCTGTGGTTTGGTCGCTGAAGAAGCTGAGACCATACCTATTTGGTACTCACTTCCTAGTTCAAACTGACCACAGACCTCTCAGATGGCTAATACAGGGAATGGACTGAAGAGTGGAACATAGACCTGGGACTGCCCATGCCAATGCAGATGGCCTTTCTACATTTTTCCAATTAGACAATGAAGACATAAAGAGTGTATGGTCTGGGAGTTGGTCATTAGGAACTCCACAGCTCCATAATGGCTTTACTAAAAACTGGGAAGTTTGGTAGCAAACTTCTCAGCACATTAAACCCACACTGTTTCCAGTGTCGGCTTTAATGTAAAATGCACTCAGAGGGCATCTTAGAGATGCCCCCTAAAAATCAACCACCCCTGGTGTGGTTCCTGAATGGCTGTCCACCATTTGCCACCACCAGACAGGTTTCTGGACCCCTGGTTAGAGAGCCTCTGCTCTCTGCGTCCAGAAACAAAGGCCATCATGGGCAGAAGTCTCATGCCTCCTCCCCCAGGATGGGCTGGGTCCACCAAAGGGGAAGCTTCAAAGGCCTGCCGCCTTTAAAAGCTGTCACTGCCTTTTACTGCCCCAGCAACTGGCTCCCACTGGTTCTGGCCCCCACTTTGGGAGGGAGAATCGGTGGGAAAACCAAGCTAGGAAGAGAGGTGTGGCCACCCTTGCCAACCCCACCCTTCAGGTGGGGGTGGCGAGGTGAAGCACACATCTCAGTCCCCTCCATCTTGAAGATGGGGGGACTCAGCCAATTAGGGAGAGGCTCATGCCCCCTCCCACTGGAGGGTGGCATAAAAGGGGGTGTACCCACACCAAGGAAGGGACCCATTGGTCCCAAACTGCACACTCCTTAAATGCCCTTAAATGTAGTGTTTAGGGGCAACTCTGAACCTTGCCTCCTCAGGTTTGAGGAAGAAAGAAGAAGGACCGAAGAGCCGTGCAGACCCAGGAAGAAGAGGACACCAACTGCTTTGGTCCCGATGCCCTACTGGCCTGTCCCGTCTACGACCTGCTTACAGCAAGAACCCTGTCGAGTCCAGCAGCCAGCAACCCCCAGAGACCGGAGGACCTGTCCTGCAACCCTCTTACAAACTCTGTTTCCCGTGAGCACCGGATTTGCTCAAGCAAAGACTCACCCACAGAATCAGGATTCTGGCGACTTCGTGATTCCGCACCACTCTGCACCCGACGCCCGCGGCCCGAGTTCAAGTGGCCCAACACCACAAGGAGGTCTCCCCAGTGATCGTAAACCTGGGATATGGTGATCTCCGACCTCCCTCAAGCTTCGAGACGATGCCTGCAGCCCCAACCTGAAGGGTCCCCCGACCGCGACCGGAGCTGGTAAGAAAACCTGATGCCAGAAGACACCCATGCACCCGACGCCCCACGGCCTTGGGTGGCTGACCCAACAGTGTCCAGGCATTCCCCAAGAACCCAACTTACCTCTCCAGCCAGTGGTCGTCTTCAGGAAGTCTCCCTGCCCGAGCCTGCAGCAACTTCGCATAACCGAAGGTCTCCATGCAAACACCCAGGGTCTCGACGTCCGTTTTGCACCCTGCACCCGGCCGCCCCAGTGCCACTGATGGTGCACCTCCTGTCTTGGTCATTGGCCCCTGCAGTACTGACCTTAACCCCAGGAGCTTTGCTCCCCCAACCGAGTGGCCTGCTCGTCAGCAGTCTCTAACCAAAGGCCCCCATTGGCTAACCTTCGGCCCCAGCACTCTGCACCCGGCCGCCCCAGTTCCGCTGGTGGTGCAACTTGAGTGCCCATTTAGACCTTGGGGAACGTTGGTCCTAACCCCCAAAGCTCCCACTCGTAAGTCGTGTACTTACCTGAGAAACCGCTAACACTTTTCTCCCATAGGAACCCACGTTAAGAGATTTTGGGTCTAAAGGGCCAGATGCATCAATACACCGTTTTGCGATTCCCAAATTGCAAATCATTGCGATTCGCAATTAGGTAATCTCAAAACGGCATGCATGAAAGTGTGTTGAACACTTTCTGTGATTCCTAGGGGATCGCAAATGACCTACCTCATGAATATTAATGAGGTAGGTCGCAATTTGCGACGCCCTAGGAATCGCAAAAATCACTGGCGTGGTGGCCTGCTGGGGTCAGCAGACAACCATGTCCGTGATTGCTTTTAAATAAAGAAATCTTTTTTTGTAAAGCAGCCCGTTTTCCTTAAAGGAAAACGGAATGCTAAACAAAAATAAAAATACAAAGTTTTCCTTTCATTTTTTAAGAGCAGGCAGTGGTCCATGGGACCACAGCCTGCTCTTTAAAAATACTTTTACAAACATTCACAAATGGGAAGGGGTCCTTTGGGGACCCCTTCCCATTTGAGAATGGGTTACCACCTACTTGAAGTAGGTGGTAAAATGCGAATGCTTTGCGACCGCATTTCGGTCAAAACATTCCGACATACCGATGCGATTCGGTATTAGGAAGGGACGCCCTAAACACGCCCCTTCCTAATAGCGAATCGCAAACCCATTTTGCGATTCGGTAACAGGTTACTGAATCGCAAAATAGGGTTTACTGCATCTGAAAAGCATTTTTTGCGTTCGCAAATCGGCCCGTTTTCGAAGACAAAAATGCTTGATGCATGTGCCCCAAAATGTTTTAAGTGTTGAACTGATGTTTGTATGGAGAAATGAGACCAAAACAGTAAATGTATGAAAGTCTTACTTACCCTGTATTGTGAGATCCTAAGGTGTGGTATCTAGGCATACCACCCCCAGTGCTCAAAGTAATCCAAAAGTAACTAAAAGTAATTACTGTGTAATTTAAACTGTTTCCAAAGCATATACAAACCTGTAACGATTGCAATTTCAATCACAACTGCATTTTCTTGAACAGTTTTGCATTTGAGAGTATATTTTACTTAGCGTGCCAAGTCCTGCTTGGGTCAAAAAATAAAGCATAAGTATACCTTTTTTATACTTCCCTAATTGGTCTGAATTCTGTCTCTGAGTGTGTATAATCAGTCTTTGATTGAGTGAATACAATAAATGCTTAACACACCCTCTGGATAAGCCTAACTGCTCGCCCACACTACTGCAAAGAGAGCTGTTAGTACTTACCTAATTAAGCCTCTGCTATACCTCAGGGGACTCCCTGGACTCTCTGCACACTATACCTCATTTTGGTATTGTATATACAGAGCCAGCTTCTTACAGTCATCAAGACAACTCATGGTGGCGGTGACCAAAAGAAAGGGGTCGCAAAGCCCTTCCATGGAAAAGATGGTGACCAGTCGAAAAACAAAAACGAGAGTCTTCTCAAGGCCCCCAAAAACCTGTTCAGGAGGGTGGGCCCGAGCCAATACACAGTCTAAGGGTAGGTAGCAGGGTAAGAACTGGGATCCTAAAAAGGCTTGCTGCTTTAATTGAAAGGCCAATGGGCACCACACCAAAGACACTAGCTGTCCCAATACAAAGAGTTCCCCTAGTGTACCTGCAGTGAATGCAGTGGTAAATCTCCGGATGGGATCCCAGGTGAGCCCTGACCACGTCAGAGAGCTCATCGAAGCAACTTTGGTTTCACTGGGTCGGGTGGATGTAGCTGTCCTGGCTGTCTGGACAATAACCATGGAGAAATACAGACAACAGCCTCATATAAATGGGATCAGAGTTGAAGCACTGAGAGATACAGGTGCAAGTGTCACAATGGTGACTGAAAAACTGGTATCCTTAAAACAATGCCTGACTGGTAAGACATTCACAGTCCTCAATGCTGATAATCAGGCTAAGGTCCATCCCATAGCAATGGTGTCTTTAGACTAGGGCGGGGTTACTGGCCAAAATAAGGTGCTGGTATCCTTTGCAATTCCTGTAGAATGTTTGCTAGGCAATGATTTGGAGTCCTCAGCATGGCCTGAGGTCAAACGAAAAATCCATGCTGCTATGCTGGGTATACATGAATGAGTGTGTGAGAAAACCCAAGCACAGTGGAATGCCCAGGGGGGGAAAAAGGAGTTGGATTCTAGAATAATGACCCAACCCGCCAAGAGAAAAGGCAAGAGGTCTGGGAAACCAGCTTCTGAACAGATGCAAGCTCAGGTCCCCTCTCCTCAGAGAGAAGACCTGTCAGCTCCAGAGGGAACTGAGCCCCTGAAACTTGGGCTATACACAGCAGAGCTCCTGGGCCCAGAGGGACCCTCTAGGGAAGATCTGTGCCAGGGACAGAGGACCTGTCCCACTCTTGAAAGCCTGAGACAGCAAGTGCTTGATCATGAAAAGGGAGATGTCAGTGACTCCCACAGTATGCTGAGTTCTTCTCTTTGACCCTTGATCAAACCAACTGGTGTACAGATGTTGTGGACACTGGGGACAGCCTACCTGTCAAAAATAAAATCTACAGGCAGTCTGATCATGTCAAAGAGAGCATCAAAGCTGAAGTAAGCCAGCTGCTGGAATTGGGAGTCATTGAACTCTCTGAGAGCCCCTGGGCAGCCCAGTTGTCTTAGTCGCCAAACCTCACACCAAGGGTGGTAAAACAGAGCTGAGGTTTTGCGTGGACTATAAGGGTCTCAATGCAGTAACCAAGACAGATGCACACCCAATTCTTAGGGCTGACTAATTGATTGGCCGATTAGAGGCAGCCACATTTCAGTGCTTTTTATTTGACATCAGAGTACTGGCAGATTGGCCTGACCCCAGGAGCAAAGGAGAAATCTGAACCGGATGGGCATTATCAGTTCACTGTTATACCCTGTGGACTAAAGAATGCCCCTCCCTCCTTCCAAAGGTTTGTGAACAGAGTCCTTGCTGGGCTGAAGTCCTTTAGCGCAGCATATCTTGACGATATTGCTGTCTTTAGCTCCACTTGGCAAGATCACCTGATCCACCTGGGGATGGTCCTTAAGGCTCTGTGAAATGGAGGCCTCACTATCAAGGCAAGCAAGTGCCAGATAGGACAGGGCTCTGTTGTATACTTGAATCACCTTGTAGGTGGAGGCCAAGTTCAACCCTTACAAGCCAAGATCCAGACATTTGTGGACTGGGTAGCTCTAACCCCCCGGACTCAGGTCCAGGAATTCCTTGCCTTGACTGGGTATTACCAGAGGTTCGTGAAGGGGTATGGGTCCATTGTGCCCCCCCCCCCCCCTCATGGAATTGACCTCCAAGAAAATGCCAAAGAAAGTCAACTAGACAGTGAGCTGTCAAAAGGCTTTTGGTACACTGAAGGGAGCAATGTGCTCAGCCCCCATTCTGAAAGCTCCAGATATATCAAAGCAGTCCATAGTGCAGACAGATGCCTCTGAACAAGGGATGGGGTGGTCCTATCCTAAACCAATGATGATGGCCATGACCAACCTGTTGCTTTCATTAGCAGGAGGTTACTCCCCAGAGAGCAACGTGGGAGTGCCATTGAAAGGGAAGCCTTTGCTGAGGTTTGGTCCCTGAA
The DNA here is from genome assembly GCA_963921515.1 of Calotriton arnoldi. Taxonomy (NCBI): domain Eukaryota; kingdom Metazoa; phylum Chordata; class Amphibia; order Caudata; family Salamandridae; genus Calotriton; species Calotriton arnoldi. The sequence goes on from CAWUFW010008396.1 coordinate 182,637, forward strand.
GAAATTGAGGCCATACTTGTTTGACTCTCACTACCTTGTTCAAACTGACCACAGACTTCTCAGATGGCTAATGCAAATGAAAGGTAAAAACACCAAACTGCTGAGATGGTCCATCTCCCTACAGGGTATGGACTTTACAGTGGAACACAAACCTGGGACTAACCATGCCAGTGCAGATGGCCTTTCCAGGTTCCTCTACTTAGACGATGAAGACTCTCTTGGGCAAGGTTAATCTCATCCCCTTTCATTTGGGAGGGGGTTCTGTAGGAAAGTGCCTTTATTTGCATGGTCACCCTCACTTTTTGCCTGGTATATGATGTGATTTCGACTGGAAGTGCACTGGGTTCCTGCTAACCAGGTCCCCAGTGCCAGATCTCTTTCCCCAAAACTGTGCAATTGTTTTCCCCAATTGGCAATACCTTTAGTACCTTCTGTAAGTCTCTATTAAATCGTACCCATGGTACCTAGGGCCTGAGGCACTAAAGAGGGTCCCTAAGGGCTGCAGCATGAATTGTGCCACCCTAAAGGACCCCTCACTTAGCTATTGCAAGCTGCCACTGCATGCTGCATGTCTTGGTGCAGACAAAAGTGAAGACATGACAGGACACACATCCCTGTGTGCCATGTCCCCTAACATTGCATGTGATATTTGCAAGTCACCACTACAGCAGGCCTTATAGCCCTAAGGCAGGGTGCCTTAAATTCTATGTGAGGACATAGCTGCATGAGCAGATATACCCCTGTGCTGGTCTGTTCCATTACTACCAGTACCATGGAACAAGGAAGCCATTTTAAAACATGCGCTGGACACTGGTGAAAACGAGTTCCCCAGCTACATGATGGCTTCACTGAAAAGAGGGATGCTGTATCAAACTTCTCGTATTAATAAACCCCCACTGATGCCAGTGTCCGATTTAGAAATACATGCACACAGGCGGCACCCTAGAGGTGCCCCCTGAAAATCTATAAGCCCTCGGTGCTAACTGGCTTTCATCAGCCTGCCACCAGAGACGAGTACCTGACCCCCAAGGGTGAGGGCCTCTGCTCTCCACAGGCCATAAACCAAGCCTGCTCGATCAGGGGTGCCTTCACCCATGCTCACAGGATGACCTGTGGATTAGCATTCCAAGGTCGGGGAGCTTCAAAAAGGCCCACGGCCTTTGGTATGCAAATCTGGTTTCTTTCACAGGAGAGAAAAACACCCCCCCCACCCCCCCTGTCGAGCCCACTTGGCACCTGGACAGGCTGTAAAATAAGTGAGGCAAGACAGGTGTGTCCACCCTCAGGCGAGCACCACCACCTAACTGGGCAACCTGAAGTGGATGCGACTTTTCAGAAGTGGCCATCTTTGTGATGGCAACTTTAGGATCTCTGAGACAAGGTTATGTCCACTTTCCCTAGGAAGTGGACATATAAATGGCTTAGTGGCCCCAGGGGTAAGTAGCTCATTGGCTACTACCCTATACTCCCCTAATGAGCCTAGATTCAGTATTTAGGGGAGCCCTGGCACCAAGAAATCAGATCCTGATAACCTACGAAGAAGGAGGACACTGAAGAGCCACAAATGCAAAGACTAAGGAAGAGCAACTGACTTGGCCCCAGCCCTGCCAGCCTGTGTGCTGTTTCTCCGTCGAATTGCGCAAAAATCGGCTCATCCAGCAAGGTGCCTCCAAACGCCTGAGAGGACTGGCAGCACTTCTGGCAGGACTCAGGAACTCCCATGGAGCAGCAGAGCTGCATCCCTGCATCCTGCAGGCACCCAAAGAGACCTGAGAGGACTCCGGACCACCAAAACGCGACACGGGAAAGCACCACTGCACTTGTGCCGCCTAGTCTGAGCTGAACTGGGCCAATGGGGCCAGCATGGTCCCTAGGCCTTCCAGAGACAAAGCCCACACTAGAATTGCCCACTGCGGTCTTCCCAACGCTGCCTGCAGCCTCTGTTTGCAGGCCCCCTTTTCACCGAGTTCTCCAGGTGATGAAAATCCGATGCCTGAAGACACTTCTTCACCCAAAGCCCCTGGCCTGTGGAGAAGAGGACCGAAGGTGTCCTCACGTCCCCAAGCATCATGAGACCTAAGCCCACCTTGTAGTTCAGACTGACTGGCTTACCAGTCCAAGCCTGCAGCCTCTTTTTGACCGGACCGATCCCCAAAGGATAACATTGGTGACCTGTTGGTGCTGGCTTGGACTTTGCCCCATACTCACCTTAAGTCCAGGAAATTGGTCCCGTAAGGAGCTGCGAAGTGCATGAATGCAGTACATGTTTTTCCCCTATAGGATAACATTGGACTCCCGATGCTGAAAAGCACCTCTGCACCTAGCCGCCCCAGTGCCGCTCGAGGTGACCTGTGAGTGCTGCCTTGGACTATGCCCCATACTCACCTCAAGTCCAGAAGATTGGTCTCGTAAGTTGCTGTACTGTACCTGAATGCCGTACTTGTTTTTCTCCCCTAGGATAACATTGCATCATCTGAAAAATGCACTGTCAACATTTTAAATGCAAAAGTATTCATTTTGAAAAATGTACTTACCTAAAAGAGCACCTTGGGATTTCTGAGCAAGCCCCTGTCTGCTAGTAAGGGAATACCTAGACTCTTTGAACAGTATACCTCTTTTTGGTATACCATATAAAGACCCGGCTTCCTATAGTACATTACAAGCTTTTCTACACATATTGGTCTGTTCCGTTGTAAAAGACTAAGTTTCAGCTGCAGAGCTTTTTCAAGATATCAATCAACGTATCAAACAGCCTGTCATTAAGTTTTCAATTATAATGATGACATATTGGTTTCCAGAGCTACAGGGAAGAAGCACGATAAACCTCTCACACAAGTGTGTTGTTTGCTTGCTAATGCATGTATAACTTTGAATGCTCAGAAATGTGAGTTCCAAAGGATAAAGCTAAAATTCTTTGGCCATGTCTTTTCTGATGGGGTATGACCCCTGATCCAGCTAAAGTGCAAGAGTTGTCAACTACCAGTCGCCCACAAGGTGTTTCCATGTTACGTTCGTTCCTTGGCATGGCCACCTACTGTTCTAGATATATACAAGACTTTGCCATCCTGAGTGCTTCAGTAAGAGACTTGACGATATAGAATGTTTCATTTCATTGGTCACATGAATGTACGCAAAGCTTCAAGAGAATCAAACAAGCTATTGATAATGCTACTGAAATGGCATACTTTAATCCAAAACTTCATACCAAGGTTGTTGTTGACACCAGCCCCATTGGGTTAGGCACAATCCTTGTACAGCACAGCGGACACCCAAATACTCGAAGACATATTGTGACATATGCAAGCAGAAGATTGTCCCAAACTAAACGTGCTTATTCTCACCCTGAGAAAGAAAGTTTAGCAGTGGTGTGGGCTTGTGAACATTTCCCCGTATTCTTATATGGAAAGCCTTTCACACTTGTGACAGATCATCAAGCATTGTTGACCATCTTTGGCAATCCAATGGCAAAGATGCCTCCTCGCATTGAACGCTGGGGTCTAAGATTACAAGAATGCAACTACACAATCATGCATCATTAAGGGACAGATCAAAACCCTGCTCACTACTTCTCAAGAGGGCCTCTACAGTGCCCTGGTACCCCTTCCAAGACGGCTGAAATTTAAATGTGAAGTCAAACACACGAGCTGCCATTTCGTTGTAACAAATTCCACAAGTCAAGATAGTGACATGTTAAAACTAAAAGACATTATACATACAGAACCCTTGACCTCTTACCAGTGACAGTGAATACCAGAAGATTGAAAATGTCAAAGATGAACTATCCATTACTCAGGAAGGTATTATCCTAAGAGGTTCAAGAACTGTTATTCCGGAGAGCCTGTGACAACAGATAATTGAAGTGTCCCATGAAGGACATCATGGAATTGTTGCTACAAAATGAGCTCTCCGAGACCGAGCCTGGCTTCCAAATCTCGATGAGAGACTTGAACGAGAATTGAAGGCCTGTCATCTATGCAACTGCCTTTCATCGAAAACCACTCAACACACCTTAAACATGTCAGAGTTTCAAAAGCCTGTATGGGAAAGAATTGCTGTTGACTTCTTCGGTCCTCATGCAATGGACATCACCTGATGGTAACTGTTGATGTATGCTCCCGGTTTCCATTGATGGAAATTCTCTGATCTATCACTCAAGAAAGAGATATCGAGAGACTAGACGGCATGTTCGCGACATGGGGTGTTCCTGCAATTTTAAAATCTCACAACAGCCCACCTTTCAACAGTCGAGAGTTCAGAGAATTTCCCAGTTATCTTAATGTGAAGCATCAGAAGAGCACACTTCTTTGGCCACAGGCCTTGTTGAACATTTCATGAGTGCTCTTACGAAAGCTGTTCAGCGTGCTGTATTGGAAAAGCTTGACCCTAAAACAGTTTTGACTTCTACTCTTCGAGCTTATCATTGGACCCCTCACTCAACCACAGGTAAAAGCCATGCAACACTGATGTTCGGGAGAGCCATGACGACCAAGTTACCTCACTGGACCCACAGAAGATCAAGTCCTGATCAAGTACTACTCATTAAAAAGAGTCCTGCAGTGTCGGAAGAGGAGTGAGGCAAGCAGGGGACAGAATGTGTCTGCTCTGCTGCTCCCAATTGGCACTTCCCAGGGGCTCGCCATCGCATTCCTGCAGCCTCTTGTTCCTCTACTTTGCATCCGCAATAATTCCATCTCCCCAACACACTGCAGGGCTGTGCTTGAGTGGATGGTGGGCCAGGAGGATTTAGAGCTGCTGCAGACTGGAGTCTGTGTGTGCATGCAGGATGAATGATGAGTGTTGTGACTGTATGAGAGTGTCAGCAGTGTTCATGTATGAGTGCAGGGTGGATGATGAGTGTTGTGCTGTGTGAGTACAGGGTGAGTGATGAGCCTGTGTGACTGCGGAATGATTTGTGTGACTGTATGAGTGCAGGGTCAGCGGTGTCCATTTATGAGTGCAGGGTGAGTTGTAAGACTGCATGAGTACAGGGTGAAGGATGTGCCTGTCTGACTGCAGAGTGAGTTGTGTGACTGCCTGGGTGCAGGGTGAGTGATGAGCATGTGTGAGCGCACAGTGAGTTGTGTGACCATATGAGTGCAGGGAGTGTGATGAGAGTCCACTAGGTGAGAGGTAAGACTGCATGGGTGAAGGGTGTGTCTGTGTGAGTGTTGTGAATGGTCAACCTGTGTGAGCATAGAGTGCGATGTGTGATTGTGTGAGTGCACTGGTTGAGCGGCATGCCTCATTAATGCGGAATGAGTGGTGTGAAAGCCCTGGATGAGTGGTGTGCCCTTGTCAGTGCAGGGTGAGTGGTGTGCTTGTGTAAGTGTAACGTGAATGAAGCAGAGTGCATGACTGCAGGGAGAGTGCTGAAGGGCTTATTTACAAGCCCATTGTGCTGCCGGTGCATCACTTTAATTGATGCACCGGCAGCGCAATGGGATTCCCCATATTTACAAGGCCATGGAAAGTCACCCGGCGTGACTTTTCATGGCCTTGTAAATATATTTCCTTTTCATGCATAACTCTGCATGAAAGGGGGGTTCTATGGGTGTTGCTGTGGGTGTTCCCACGCAACATCCATGGAGCGTGGCACATTCCCAGATTTACAACATTTTGTAAACCTGGGAATGCGCCAGTTTCCTACGCCTCCCCAGGGGAGGCGTAAGGAGGCGCAACGAGGAGAAATACTTTAATTTCTCCTCATTTTTTCCTCTTTCTATGCCTGTTGCATTCTTCAGCACACATAGAAAGAGGAAAATGCATTTAATGATTGTTTTTGTGCGGGAAGGTGTACCTTCCTGCCCAAAAACAATCATCCCCTCAGCGCAGACGCCCTTGTAAAATAACGCAAGGGAGTCTGTGCTGGCGCATGGCTGCTATTTGTACGCCGGCACAGGGGAGACAGACATGAATGCACCGTATCTTGTAGATACAAAAAGAACAATTGATGGACAGAATGTTGAACAATGTCAAACATTCACCCCAGTACAGAGATCTGGGCCTAAATCCATTGTGTTTTTTGCTCCCCATGCCATTCCAGTTGTAACTCAGCCATATGAAAATCAGTCTTGACCCTGCTCCCCATGGGAACAGTCCAGCCGAACCTGCTAGGCCATGTCCTTCCTGACCTGGAAACAAGCATCCTGGGACTGGTTTCTGGGCTTCACCCCTCATCGGCCAGGCTAGCCTGACTCCAGTGGCATGGAGAGCACGGGACCCACGTCTGGGCATACCCGTCCCACTCGTGGTGACAAATGCAAAAAGAACAATTGATGGACAGAATGTTGAACAATGTCAAACATTCACCCCAGTACATAGATCTGGGCCTAAATCCATCGTTTTTTTGCTCCCCATGCCATTTCAGATTGAACCCAGCCATATTCAAATCAGCCTTGACCCTGCTTCCCATGGGAACAGTCCAGCCCAAACTGATACAGCGCATTCCTGCCCTTTTTTTTGACGCACGGCAGCGCAGCAGGAAGGCTTGCTGCACTGCCATGCGTCAAAATCTTGTAAATGAGGCCCTGAGCCTTTATGAGTAAATTTTCACTGTTCTTTAAAAAGAAAATATAGCCAGCTTTCTTTTCTCAAATGTGCTTGAGGGGAGAAAACAGTTTTGCACCCCCACCCCCCATTTTTGATTCAGGTTAGCTTGAACTTTCTATTCACCTTTCTGCCTCACCACTTTTTAAAAGCACCAGCAGCCACTGACAGCCCAGTTAGAATTCATGAGCAGACTGAAGGTACCAGATGCAAAATGATTCAGATGAAACAAAATATGGACCCTCCTTTCTCAGAGTTAGATGACAGCCAAGGGTACTAAAAGCTGAGTTAGTAATATACCCTGCATGAGCGATACTCTGAGTGACGACCTGTATATCCAGATGGAATTGGTGATATGTACTGTGCATATGTTATTACCCTTCTAGCCAGTGTGGCCAGTATGGTTCCCTCTGTATCAGAAAATATGTGGAATAAAGATGGAAGCATGATGCTCAGCCAGATGTATTAGCATCTTTCTTAATTGAATTGGCAAGTTTGAGGCATACTCAGTACTGCATAATGTTTAGCCCAATAAGTACATATCGTAATGACCCTGCCACATTTAAGGATACATGTGCCATTTCATTGCAGATATCCCGGTTTCTGGACTCAAGCATGTAAACCCTGTATTGTACAGGTCATATACACATATACAATTATACTTTATTCGGCACAACAAGTGGCCGTAAAAGGTTCATATAATACAAAATACATTAAAATAACGTGCAACCATCATAATAACCGGAAGAATTAGTTTAGGTAGTACATGGGTAATACAGCGCATATACTACAACATACCAGTTAGTCCAATAGATATAACCTTGGCACGTTTTGGCAGTATATAGATAATAAAGTGCATGCAGTGCAACAACGTACCAAGATGGTCCAGTAAGTATAGCCATGACTCAATACAGTAATAGCCATAAAATTCAAAATTATACATGTAGCGAAATAAATACATCCAACGTAATAACGCAATAAAAACTAATTAGCAGAGCACAGATGACGATATGCATTCAATAAGATTCAACCTTAATGATTCGAACTACGGAACTGTGCAAGTGAATATATACGAAGGGCTCAGACCAAGTGTGAGGATTTGGGTGTACTATATGATAGGGCTGGAGGGGCTTATCGTGCAGTACACTCTCAAATACCATCTTGGGTCCAGTCAGGCTCGTTTACTTAACCTCAAGCGCAACTCTTGGAAGCTGTGGCTGCAAGCAGTAAGGCTTAGCAAAGGAACTATGGGGCATATGTACAAGCCCCTATCGCCACCACAGCGTCACATTTTACGACGTTGTGGTGACGATAGGGGCATTGCCTTATTTATAAGGCAGCGTTAAGCCACTTAACGTGGCTTAACGCTGCCTTGTAAATAAGGCCCCCTTTCACGCTATGCTTAGCATGAAAGGGGTGGGCAGTGGGTTTTGCGGTGGGCGTTCCACCGCAACACCCATTGATTTTGACGCTGCCCCCTATTTACAAGGGCAGAGTAAATGGGAGGCAGCGCCAAAATTAAGACCAGGGAAAACCTGGTCTTAAGTTGGTGAAACAAGGAGAAGTGCATTATTTCTCCTCGTTTTTGCTTTTTCCACGTGTGCCGCCTTGTGCAGCACACATGGAAAAAGCAAAAGCTGTGGATTGTTTATGTACAGGAAGGTGACCCCTCCTGCACATAAACAAACTTTAAAAAAATACATTTTGTGACTTCCATGTGTGCTGCATCTCCCTGTTGCCCTACCCAATAAAGATCATAGAGCGGGTGGTCAGTAAGGCACTCTCCCAGTTTCTGGAAACTAACAATATACTGGAAGATGTGCAATTCGGCTTCCGCCCAGGGCATGGAACGGAGACGGCTCTGGTAACCGTGTTGGACGATCTTCGAATGCGGACGGACAGGGGGCAATCAGCAATACTGATTTTGCTTGACCTGTCCGCCGCTTTTGACACGGTTAACCATGAGATACTTCTAGCCAGGCTTAAGGGCATAGGGATAGTAGGCACAGCATGGAAATGGTTCCAATCGTACCTCTCCAATAGACGACAGGCAGTGGCTCTTTTACCGTTTCAATCTGAGTTCACTAACAATACACATGGTGTTCCTCAGGGGTCTGCTATCAGCCCGATATTATTTAATGTCTATTTGAGACCATTGTTGGCTGACATTAAAGCTCAAAACGTTAGCCTTATTAATTACGCAGATGACACGCAGCTCATCCTGTCATTGGAGGGAGACCAATTTACTGCCCTGGAAGATTTCCACACCTGCATGAAAGATGCATCAAACTGGCTGAGAGAAAATTCTCTTCAGTTTAACGCAGACAAGACAGAGATCCTGTGCTGCGCAGCAGGTAAAGTTCCTCGCCTACTACCAAATGATTTCTGGCCTATACTGACTGATATTCCTTTTCAAAACTTCAGAGACGGTGCGTAATTTGGGAGTGGTGTTCGATGACAAACTGAGCCTGGAAACCCAGATCAACAAAACTGCTGGATGCTGCTTTGCCCTCATCAGGGTGCTCCGAAAGATCCTACCGATGCTACACTCACAGGCCAGAGCACTGGTAGTCAGAAGTGCTATCTTGAGTAGACTAGACTACTGTAACGCACTGCTGTTAGAGTCTCCAAAGTACTTAATTGAGAGACTGCAGAGGGTCCAGATAATGGCGGCCAAGCTGGCCTTATCAAGACCAAGATACTCATCCTCCTCGCGAACGCTGGCAGAGCTACATTGGCTTCCAGTGTCAGAAAGGATTAAGTTTAAATCCCTCTGCCTGGTGTTCAAGGCTCTGCACGGTACTGGACCCAAACCCATGCAGTACAAATTCGCATGGTATGTCCCCACCCGGAGTTTACGCTCATCCTCGGCCAATCTGGTTAAGGTGCCCAAATTCAGAAAGGTAAAATCAGGTGGGAGAGCTTTCAGCATTGCGGCAGCAAGGCTTTGGAACAAACTCCCTACTAATATCAGACAGTCAGAAGATCTGATGCAGTTTAGGAAAGGAGTCAAAACCTGGCTCTTTCCCAGGGATTGAACCATCCCATAATCAGCCTGCCTCGATCAATCTGCTCACGGCCATATATCCATCTACGGCTGATTTGAGCACATGTTTGACAGCGCCAGGATACCCTTTGGGCGACAGTGCGCTTTACAAGTGCTTAATACAATACAATACAATACAAGTGACAAAATGACATTTAAAGATTGTTTATGTACAGGAAGGGGGACCTTCCTGTACATAAACAATCTTTCCCCTGCACGCAGACACCCTTGCACTATGGTGCAAGGGTGCCTGTGTTGGCGCTACACTGCTAAGTGTAGCGCCAGAGCAGGGGGAAATGCAAGGCTGCACCATATCGTTGTAAATATGGTGCAGCCTTGCGTTTCTGAAGTGGCGGAGTGAGGCGTTAAGCCATGACGGCTAACGCCTCACTCCGCAACTTCCTTGAACATATGCCCCTATATGTGAAGCATTTAACAGCACCAAACAACAAATAAGAAAGTCACAACACACAAAAGAAAGAGGACAACAATTTAGAAACCTTGAGTATATTTTAATGAATTTTTAGGGACCTTGATGAGCAAAATCCACCAGAGGGTTCCGGAGATACAGATTTTAGATGATATTAAATTTTTTAAATACAACCACAAACAAGCATTGGTCAACAAAAACTTAGTAAACTTTTGAAATGTTTGGAACAGTTAGTTTGGCTACTCTGGCCCCAGTTAGGCGACCAAATTTGGCAGAACAGAGGTCTAGGGGCGAGAGAGGAGACTTTGGACAGTTACCTAGCCACCAGAATGTTTTTGAGGCAAGATCCCAAGGTTACAAAACAACTGCCATAGACTTTAGCGGAGTGGTCCTGATGCTGAGGGATGCAGGTGAAAAGATTCTCAAAGGATGCTCCGGTTGTGGTGTGGTCGACGGGAGTGTCTTTATAGTGGTTCCTTGGTCCACGGGTGATGTAAGGCGAACTTGGCCATAGAGATCAGGGTTTCACAAAGTCCTCTACGCTGCAGTAGAAGTCACCCAATGCTGGGCTACTAGTCAGTCTGCACCGTGGCTGAAGCCAAATACTTTGGTGGGGGCTAGTGTCCCTTGGGTGCGATGAATCCGGTCCTGCACAGCACTCCTGGGGGTCAGGCAGACTCAGTGCATGTTTTGGCTATCTCGGATTTATTGATTTGCAAGCCTGGCGACTGGTAGCAGCAAAACTTCAGCTGTGGCTCTTGTGCCCCTGGAGCTAGTTCCAGGGGATCAGCCAACTGATCTTTGGAGTCACTACTATGGAAGAAGGCAGGAAACCAACTTTCCCCCCATCAAGAGCCGTAGGAGCAGTCCCAATCTCACTAGCCCAAAAGCCCAGCAGGTCCAGTCCTCTCAGCAGTGCAGAGTCTCTTTGTGTGTGTTAAGAGCAGCAGGGCAGTCCTTCTTTGGTCCTCTCTTTGATTCTAGAATGACCTTAAGGTCAGAGTGCTAGGGGTGCCATATTTATCCCAGGAAAGTGCCTTGATGGGACCACATGGTCACTAGCCAAGGGGCTACTGAATCTCCTCCTACCCAGTGAAGACGTTCCTGTGATGTGTGGTATCTGGGTATCCCAGAGGGCCACAGTCTTTGCCCCTTTCAAGATGACACAACCCTTCCTCAGTCGTAAGGAGCTTGGTAGCCCACCTTAGGGTTGTGGTTACCAGATGGCTACATGCCCACAAAAGAACCGGTTTGGGGGCGAGTTTTCCCTCCTTGCCCAGGTCTCCTTTTTGTCTGCAGGAACAAAAGGCATCCTGCTCAAGGATGTTAGCGCTACTTGAATGAATGAATGAATTGGAACTTATAAAGCGCATGGCTACTCCATAGAGTGACTAAATAATGGGGGAGGGGGAGACAAGGAGCTAAATAAAGGTCCGGTGACTCGTGCTCCTGAACGTTACGACTAAATCCCATTGGAGTCACTGTTCCTATGTAGAGAAAAATCTAGAGAGACTATGGTCGTCCTAATACTGTGGTTATTGGGGACAGTGTATCCTGATCTTGGTGCTCTCACACACCCCGAAGGATGTCATGCTTCATCATTGGGCAATGCTCCTTGTCGGGCCGGCGCTGCAATGCCCTACGGGTCCCCCGAAGGGTCACTTTGTCGGAGATCTTTTCAGGATAAAGACATATGGGTGCGTGGGGGTGAGTGGCAGTGAAGTCCTAGAGTGAAGTCTAAAAGATGACTGGACGGGTGGCTTAACAATTTATTAGAGAAAATGTCCCTCTGCCATCAGTAAAAAACCAGAAGGTTGTGCTGCTTAGAGGGAGGTAATGGCCCTCAGTAGCTAGAGAAATGTAGCATGCCCCTAATGGACATGTTTGGTGGTCAACATGTTTCGCGCTACCTATTTGTCTCAGGAGGAGATCCCAAGCGATTCTTAAGGACCGAAAGGAGTGCAGTGTTAAAAAGGTAATAGCGAGTGGCCTATATACGTTAATCTAGTGCCACTTGGAGTAGATACAGCATTCTGGAACGACAAAAAAAGAGAGAAGAAGAGGAGGTAAGTGTAGTTAATGCGTCCATACCCTCCGTTAAGGGTGGTCCTTACAAACAAGCGTGAGCCCGGGTTTCCAGTGGTGAGTCAGGTGCACGTAGTATAAGATCAGCTACAGTGAATGTCCCAAAAATAGATCAAATGAGGGCTAAGGACATATAGTGACATTACGAGACGAACTAACATATATTTGTGCACAGGGCACAATGTCTAATTGTTAAAAGGAACACACAGAACATATAGTAGTGAGAAAGGCACTTGATGGCCGCCAAAGTTGGTAGGTTAGGTCACATCGTCTATTCTAGGTAACACCATTGATGGCAAACCTCAGGTCACTGTGTACACTTTAGGCGTTACAATTATCGTGTGTGCTTAGCTAGATAGTAAGAGGAAAGTACCCCATGAGATGTGGCTGTGGGTATCCTCGAGACCTGTTACGAGGAGTTGTAGCATTAGGTAAGGCAAACAGGGGTAGAGGAGCGCATGTGGCCCCACTATATAGTTGCTATGCGTACATTGTGGCAGCGTGGTTTGTACTTACAGTTTCTCGTAGGTATGTATGGCCCGATCACCTACCCGACCTCACGCCATCTCTGCAGAGGCTGTAATGGAAACACCGCTGTGTTTAAGTAGCGGTGCGGAGACCGGCGTGTAGGCGTGTTCACCTGCCGCTTGCTTCCGAGTCGTGTGCCGGTTACTAGGTGACTCAGCACTAGTATTGTGGACATCTGCGCATGTGCAGGCGCCATCTTTGGTTAGGCAGTGCCGAGGTGTCCCTAGTGCACACGTCTGCGCTAGTGTGGGCGCCATATTTGAATGAGGTTTTGGAGTTTAAAGTGTCTGTGAAGCATCAGAGTTGTAAGTATATGGATATGAAAGGTGGTGTATCATAGTCCATATTGAACATTACACCACGGTGTGATATGGTGTATATGGACCAACACGTAGCATGCATACAGTAGTAGTCATGCCGCTTCTGCACGCTTAGCCCTCCATTGATCTCCTACGTCTCACTGCTGCTTTAAGAAAGGAGCAGACTCTGTAGCCGCCACCAACACTACCTAACAAGTTGAGATGCATCAATGTGATCCTGCACTTGCGAAACCCTAAGAGCTTTAAAACAGTTTTTAAAAAGACAGGAAAAAGAGACTATGAAATTTATAGAAAAACATTGCATTAGAGATTGCTATTTAAGCTGACTTCAGGGTTAGACCAGATGCTGACCCAGAGCAAACGTGGGGCCATCCTAGCTTCATCAGCTATGTACTCCAGTTTTAGCTCTGAGTGAATGATGAAATGAGAACTGGAAGGGGGAAGACTAAGTTGCCGCCTCCATATGTGGTTTTCCTCGACCTGCAGGGCACTAACATTGTGATAACCCCAAACACTAGCACCATACAGTGCTGTGGTAACACTTTTGGCCCTGCAAATAGTCAAATGAAGAGAGATTGTTCCCCTTCCTGCGAACTGAGATAACTGGGAGAATACTCCAGCCGCCCTACTTAGCTTCAGGCGGGAGCTGTTAACCTGTTGCTGCCAAAAACCCATGGAACGAAGACAATCCTGAGGTAGCTGAAATCAGACACGCTACTCAAAGATTGACCACTAACCGTTGACTTGGAAGTGCTTTTCCTGCCTGAGCTGCAAGCCATGTCATGTGACTTTCCAAAATGAGTGCGCAGGTCCAGGGTATTCATAAACGTCACAAATGTACGGAGAGCCTTAGGTGTCCATGCTTTTGTGTAGTTCCCACTAATCCGTAGGACCTGCGCGTTTGTTGGACAACATAAACTTTTGGTGAGGTGCCTAGACTGATTCCAAGCACCCCCGCAGGATATGTTGGCCTAGGGACCAGTTAGCTCACAGTGCTACCGTAAGCTTCCCTAACCTTGCCAGGGAGCGAACGGTTTTTGGCAATCACTAAACATGACAACCCTGACCCCTAAAGGATCGTGGAAACAGATCAGAACCTTTCGTTCAGTCACTCGTGCTTTCTTGTGCTGAGAGAAGTATAAAGAATACACAGTGGGACGTTTTCAATATATTTATTGAACCAATGATATTCTGGCATAGAATATATGTGCTGTGATAATCAATAGACAGAAGCAGATGAAAGTGATTACAAGCACCAAAAGCGTAAATAGTAGATATAGTTCTACAATGGTGCTAAAACAATGTATATATGCAGGCATGTAAACAAGGCAGTAATCAGGCGTACTCGTACTATGCAAACCCTAATCTGTTTGTACCTACAGTGTGTGCAGGTGTGAAGCCAAGAATCCTGCCAAGGGACAATCCAACCCCATTACCTGGCAGGAGAGAATGTAGGAGCCCGTCTTGGTCACAAACTGGACACCCCCTCACAGAGATGTCAGACCGCTGCGTGGTGAAGTCTAATCATGCAGGGGCCCTCGGTGTCAGCTGAAGTGCCTCCTCTGCTAATCTTTTTGGATGCTCTTTATTTATAATAGAAAGCAGCCTTGCAATATGCGTATAGATTAGCGATGTTATGGATATGTAGATATCATTGTCGCCCCATGGATGAAGATAGAACGACATTTGTACATAATGCGTAGAAGGGCCTTGTAGATGATGTTTGAGGTATCTTGATAATGTTGTGCGAAGCTAGATGTGTAAACAAAGTAGTTTAAGAGAAATGAATCCAACATTGTCGTGCACGCAAATATGTGCAAAAGTTCATGGCAGAAATGTTATAGTGAAAACTAGGACAATGTAAGAAATGAGCTGCTTCGCTACATGGGCCTAACCCGGGCACATAACAGTGCGAGAAGTATCACGTTGTCTGCATACAGCAATGTTGGTACTGAATGTTTGGCAATTCAGGGGGTATCCCTAACAGTATCAATCAAAAAAGAACTCAAATTGTTGATATAAATAATAAACAACAGTGGGGCCAGGTTACAACCCTGATGTATCCCTCTAGCAAGCAAGAAGGCGTCTGACATTTCGCCTGCTGGGCCGAAACAAACCTTCGTAGCTAAGTTCTCATGTAGGTTGCACAGAAAATTTACCATTGTTTTGTACAGGTAGCATCTAACACTTTCCAATCCTTTAGTGCATTACATGAGAGGGTGCGTGACATTCAGAAGGAGAAATAAGGGGCCTACAACAAGCACAAAGAAGTCCCCCGCCTTACCAAAAGTACATTCTGATAGTAAATGCTCCCTTTTGATGTTACAGGCAATGTGTATATATGCATGTATGTATGTTATGTATATAGCGGAAACCTAGCTGAAAGGCAGTGGAATGCTGTACAGGTTACAAGGGAAAGACACAGCAAAAATGTGATTGTTGAGGCAGCCGGTTCCAAGAGCTAAAGCGGAATGTTTCTGCATCATAATGAAGTGTTCTTAAAAGAGGTGCGTCTTCAGCTCTTTCACAAATTGGATGAGGGCTGGGGCAGTTCTGATGGAAATGAGGCTGTTGTTCCAGGTCATGAATACATATATGGAAAAGGTCTGTTGTCTTGTTTTTCTTTTTTGTGCTTCTTCATCTCCAGTCTGATGGTGTCCTGGCTGTGGGTGTGCTGAGAGTCACTGGAGATGTTGAGCTTGTCAACCGCATAGGCAGCTAGTTTCCAAGATGGTGCAAGATGGCAAGGGCAGCCAGTGAAGTTCCCTCAGGGTGGGGCTGATGCAGTCATATTTGTTTCAGCCCTTGATGAGGCGTGCTGCTGCATGGGGGATCCCCTTTAGTGGGGTCACTATGGAGTGTGGGAGGTGAGAGTATGAGGGCACAAACAGCAGTTCTGAAGTTGCTTACTGGGATGAATGGTTTCCATTTCTTCAGTAGAGAGAACTGAGACCAGGCTGTCTTATTTTTCTTTGTGATGTGTTCCTTGAGGGTGAGATCTGTGTCAAGGTTGAATATGAGAAACTCTGCATTATATGAATGTTGAGATTCAAGTCCGTTCAGGTTCATATCATTGAGCCATATTTGGACTAGTTATTGTTCCTAGCAAACAATAGGATTTCTGATTTATCCAGGTTAAGCTTCAGGCATGAGCTGGACATCCAGGTCTGGATGAGGTGGAAGCAGTGTTTTAGGCACTAGAGGTTTGCAGCAGAGCAGTCCTTAAAATGTACTTGTGTGTCATCAACATATTGGTGAACTTTAGTTTTTAACTGTGAATAGAGCCGTAAGGAGCTCCATATAGTATTGAACATGGCAGGTGAAATGATGGAACTGTGGGGAACTACCCAGGTGATCGAGATCTTCTGGGACTTGGAGTTACCCATGTTACCCATGTAAATGAACTAGTTGCATAGGTAGGAGGAGAACCATTAAACGACATTTCCTGTAAATACCAGCTGAGACATCCAGTAATATAAGGAGAAAGTGTTACTCTTTATCTGTAGTCCTGAGGGCATTATCTATGATATATCAGGGGGCTGGTATATCCATGTTGCGTCGTGATCTGAAGCCACATTGATAGTCATGCAGGAGATGGTTGGTGTTGATGTGATCCTGAAGTTGTGCATAATCTGCTTTTTCAATGACCTTGCCAAAAAAGGTTAGATGAGCGATCGGCTGTAGTTGCCAAGGTTGTGAGGGTCTAGTGTGAATTTTTTCAGGGTTTGGAGGATCTGACCTGTCTTGAGATCTTCAGGGAAGGTACCTTGACTGAGGAAGGCATTGGCATTTTTTTTGTCAGCAAGGTCTTTGGAGTACCAAAGTACTTAAGGTTTCAGCTTGCACATGTGTTAGTAGAAGCTTAGGTGTTCACATGTTCACATGTTTTTCCAGAAATGTGTTGAAATTGTTTACAAGAGTGTAGACATCACACATGCAGGTGGAAGGGTGAGAGATAAGATTGAGCTTTAAGTTGCCAAAGAAAACGTTTTTGAAGGATCTGAAGTTTAGTTTTTCTCTTCTGGATTGACCTCAATGTGTTGGTTGGACTCTGAGAAGGGTGATGGGGATGGTAAGGTGGTTGGTCTGGTCTAGGGGTATAGGAGGTTGGTTTGTGGTGTCGAGAAATGAGGACTAGGATGTGTCCCTTGGAGTGTGCTGATTAGGTGATATGTTGTACCGCATTAAACATGTTGATGAGGTTAAAGAGAGCATCTTTTGTTTTTTTCATGCTTGAATTGTCTGGGAAGTTGACATCACAGAGAATTATGATGTGGGTGTGTTGGATGGATGAGTGTTGGACCTGCCCCTCCCTGCAGATTCACCCCCAAACTTTTTGCCTTACCCTCCACTTTTTGCTGAATTCATTTTCACTGGCCGTAGGACTCTGTGCACCTTACCACTGCTAAACCAGTGCTAAAGTGCTTGTACTCTCTCTTTAAAACCTGGTAGAGTTGGCTTATAGTTATCACAGAAGATACTTGAGAATTCCAATCTATGGTCACTTCTGTCGTTTCACATTTAAGAAGAGGTAGGTTGAGTCCGCTGGGGTCGCTTTTTTCCTACCCTAGTGTGTGAGGTCGCCGATGATGAAGCATGGCATAATACGTTGTGGGTGAGACGACCTCTCAAATATCTTTTTTTGACCCTAACCTACCATGCCTCTTCTTAAATATGAAAGGCAGAACTTTCCATAGTTTGGAATTCTCAAGTACCTTGTGGGATAACTACTTAGATAGAAGGACATATTTGATACTACCTTAAAAAAAGATTCAGTTCCTAAAGCCAGAGCCCCAGTTGATGACAACTCTACTGTCAGCAGTATATCTAGCATAGCAATGAGTGGTAGTGAAACTGAAAGTGACAATCCCTCAACATCACTTTCTAAAACCACTTTGTCTTCTTTTTACGAGAAATTAAAAGGATCAGGATGCTGCAGATGCAGCCACAAGTTAGAAATATAGAAAGCCAGATACGTGGAAAAGAGGTAGAGGAACCAAAGGAGGGAGATCGAAATCTTACTGCAGAAGAAATAAACTCAGATGGAGTCAAGACAAGATCGCTGAGAATCAGAGACAGAGTGAAACAGTAAATCTAGTAACCAATCTGTCTGACAGGGTGTTGAGACGTTATGAATTAGATGTTTTGAACAAGGGACTAAGTTTTGCGCCCAAACACAGGCCAAATGAGTTGACAACTAAAGTAGACCTTTTGAGGTTTATTAGGAAATTGAAATTAAAACATATTTTGCTAATAAACCTTTGACTAGAAAACATTTATCTATCTGCCAGGACAATAGTTCCATGTCAATTCAACAACTTTCTGACATTCAATTATTAGTAAGTCTCACTGAAGAAAGCCATTGTGACATTGAAGGTGTTGCACATGATTTGGGAATTGATGTAGATTGTACTGTCAGCAGTGGCCTGAAGGATAAATCAAGTTTTACCCCAATGTTGCAAAGTGACAGTGTTATTGATCTGTTTCTGACTATTGTAATGGAGGATATTGAAAAGAATATGACCTGTCATGTTCATGATAATTTGAATAAAAAAGAAAGAGAAGCACTCAATGGTTTGAGATCTGATAAATCGATAATTGTAAGACAATCTGACAAAGGGGGAAATGTCGTAATTTTTGTGATTAACATGGAGAAGCAATGAGACAATTAAGTGACAAGACCATCTACAAAAGAGTAGATTCTTCTATTTTGGGATCATCCATTTCTGAATTAAATAACAAACTTAAACACTATAGAGATCAGGGATTGTTAGATATTGATGAATACAACTACCTTAATGTTTCTTTCCCTGTTACTCCCATCATTTACTTCTTGCCCAAGATTCACAAAGGGGGCAAAATACCCCCTGGTCGGCCAAACATTGCAGGGATTGGGTTGCAGACTGAGAATAATTCTAAATTCGTGGATATTTAATTAGCTCCCTTTGTTGGCACATTACCATCTTTCATCAAAGATTCTCAAGATTTTCTTAGACAAATCTCAGGTATCACATGGGATTCTGAATATATCTTAGTTACGATGGATGTCAGTAGTTTGTACACGAATATCACTCATGAATTGGGACTAGAGGCTTAGAAATTGGTTCTATTTAGGAGGTCAGCTAGTTATTATTCCTACTCCTGTATGATTTTAGATCTTTCTGACTTTGTCCTCAATAACAACTTCTTCTACTATCAGGATATTTTGTACCATCAATTGAAAGGGACTGCCATGGGTTCCAGGTTTGCTCCCTCTTATGCAAATCTGTTTATGGGTTTGTATGAGAGGGTGCATGCTTGGGCGGGCTCATGTGGAAGTACTGATAAGGTGATTTTTTTGGCATGGAACTGTCCCAGAGCTTATCCATTACCATGAATATTTAAATAGCAATAGTTTCAATGTGACTTAGATTTTTGAACACAGCAAAGAAAGAATATGTTTTTTAGACCTTGAATTGTATATTAAGGATGGCAAGTTACTATCTAAGTTATATAGAAAACCTACTTCTACTAATTCTGTTTTACATGCAAAATTAGTCCACCTCAAGAGACAAATTGAGAATATCCCATATGGGGAATATCTGCGTGCAAAAAGAAACTGCGCCTTGGAATCAGATTATGCAATGGAGGAGAGATGCATCACAGAGCTGTTCCTTCAAAGAGGTTACCCTGAGGAGATAGTACAAAGAGCTAGATTAAGAGCAAGTAAGATATGTAGATCAGATCTCCTTAAATCGAATACTAGGAACGATACCCTTACAAAGGATGTTAAAACAGATGTGCGTTTTATTACAACATACAGTGAGGGCAACAAAGAGATTTATAATAGTCTTTTGAAACATTGGAATATTTTACAATGTGATAAAGATTTAAACAAAATACTCCCTGCCAAACCCCTCATTACATACATGAAAGCACCAACTCTTCGTAATATCTTAAACCCGAGTGACACTGTCACGTTCACATCAGCTACACGAGAACCCATAGCCACATCCTGATTAAGCGATTTACCAGTGGGTTGTTACAAGTGTTCCAAATGTATCTGTTACAAGTATGTCACCAATAATACCAATACCTTTTATGACTCTGCGGGAGAGCAACAGTTCAAACTTAATTCATTTATCAATTGCAATACGACACATTGTGTGTATATTATTTATTGTGTATGTAAAAAAAGTATGTAGGTTCGACAACTCGGAAATTGAAGGAACGATGGAAAGAACACATTAGGGCTATTAAGAACAAAGATCTCAAATACCCTATGGCAGTACACTTTAATTCTGAACATATCATCGAGGATTTACATGACATTAGATTTATTGGTATTGAATCAGTCAAACTCAATAGGAGAGGGGGCAATTGGGAGTAACAAGTTGGGATGAGAGAAACATTTTGGATTAATAAGCTCAACAGTAAATGTTGGCTTAAACTTGTATAGGGAATTGCATACACTGGTATAGTGTCTTAATTATACTATATATGAGAATAATACATCTTTGTGAAATTACTTTATGTTGCAACTCCATATATCCTTTGGGGATCCAACATACTGATTGCCTGGAATAAAGAGTATGGAGATATTTCTGATTTCCTCTTCATTGGCAACTAATCATTTTCTGTAGTTGTCCATGAATACGAGTCATATTGGCCCATGTGGCCTTTCTCATTTTGAGCAGCTCAAAGATCTACAGTTTTGTAACTTTGTCTCTGGGGCTAATTGTTGATTCCTGTTTTTGGTCATTTCATTATCATTACTGACCATTTTACTTGTGAGATCATGATATTCAGGAGATGGTAACATGTTGTAACTATTAAAATAAATCTTTTTGGGGATTGGACACACAGAATGACCTGATTGCGGAGTTTGGAGATATATATAAATTTTTTGACTTTTGGATTTTCACCTCAGGGGCACTTATCTAATTTTGTCATTACAAAAGATTGTGAGTCTTTCTGGCTTGTATCTTCTTAATAGCTCATTGTTATAGTGCTGCATAGCTCTGTCCGTGGATTGGGTGTCTGATATGGGACAGCATCGTGAATTTTTTGCTTATTTTTATTTTATTTCTTTTTATGCGTTGCATAAGATTTGCGCTTCGTTGCAAGCAAAGAATTATTGAATCTGTGTAGTTTGAATCTGACTCATGGACATATGTGTCTTTAAGCACGAGTGATATGCACTGTGTTATGTGGGCTGACTTAGCGAGCCTTTCTCGTGCAATCGAGTAGCTCATACGTATATGCGCTCTAAAAATAGTCTTCTGAGGTCGGGAGTTCGATACCTGACCTCTTCCTTAGGTTTATTGTCTTAGGTTTTTATCTTCAATTTTTTTTAATGTTCCCACGGGTTTTGATAATTATCTTCCTTTGTTTCAACCTCTCTGGTTGTTCCCATTTTTAAACATATGCAAAATCGTGTGCAATTCTGTATTAGTCTTTATAAATGAGTGACTCGGGTTGATTGCAAACATCTTGCATTTATCAATGGTTATTTGACTAACTGTCCATATTTGAATTTTTGAACTTAATGGGTTAATTGGCAACCAACGGTTAGCTAACCACCCTGCCTTCGCTATATATAGACCGGCATTGCGTCTCACCGTGCCATGGCGGTATGTGTACGGACAGATGGCAACAGCCAAGCTATGGTGAGTTCCCTGTGGATTTAGTTAGAGGGATGGCTCTCACGTAAAAGACTTATCTTTTTGTTTTTCTTAGCCGATGAGGAGTTTCTTACGCTTGCCAGAATAGCTTTTTGCATTTTACATTAGTCCTTTTCAGTATGTTGAATAGAAAGGCAGGCGTGGCGTCCTGACCGGCTTTTTGCCGATCTGTTAACTTTTATGTGTTATCTGTTATTGTGCGTTTCAAGTTATATATTTTTTTCGGGGAAGTTAATTCAGTTCACGCTATATCTTATTAGTTTTATTTCGGTTGGCTGAAGTTTAAGCTGATGAAGCGTTCAGTTTTATATTATCTCTGGAGCAGCACCTGCTAAGACTGTGGGATTTCAGTTCCAGGCAAGATGATCTGTGCTTGAGTGCAGCTATTTCTATGATTAGAGAGTCGGCATCTATCTAAGATTTTCCGGCATGATTATCACTATATATTTGCTTGGCCTGCCTGTTCTTGTATTTTTATCAAGTTCTTAGTAGGATATGGGCGTGTTCAGCTCACATATATATATTGTGCTCTATATTAAGTTCTTCACTATATATATATATATATATATATATTCACTGAAAAAACCATAGGTTTTAGGGACAGTTATAGTTAGTTGGACATTGCACTCGTACAAAACCCGTGAAATTCCCCCGTTATAGTTAGTTCAGCTAACTATAACTCGCGCCTCGCAATGCACTGCTGATGACGTCACATATTACATCACTCATGACATGGTCAGTGACATCACTGATGACATCACTGATGACATCTCAAATGACATCACTGATGACATCATCCAGTGACTGTGTGTTTCTGTAAAGTTTAAATATTTTTAATATATATAGGGAAAGGCGTATTGAAGAATGAGTGGGTGTATAAGTGTCTGTATGGATGATTTAGTAGGTGCGTGACTAATTCTATAAGTGAGTGATTAAACATATCTTACTGAATGCATGGGTTAGTGACTAAACTGGGTGAATGTCTGTATCTGTCTGTTGCTGTGTAAGTGGCTGCATGGGTTTGTGAATAGCTACATGAGTGTCTATAAGAGTTATTGATTTGTTGTCTGAGTATCTGTATGGGTGCCTGAGTGTTTGTGTGGATGGGGTGTGTGCGACTGTGCATAGATGTGTGAGTGGGTGATTCACTGGGTGGATGGTTTCAAGAGTGCATCTGTGATAGACTGTATGGGTGGGTAAGTGTGTGTAAGAGTGTGTTAGTGAGTGAATGTATGTCCCAGTGGTACATGTGTGAGTAACTACATATGTGAAAGGCAGTATATATGTGTGTTGGAGTATATAAATAGCTATAAGCGAGAGTGAGTGATTGTGATAGTGGCTGTATGGATGAGTGTGTGCTTGTATCAGTGATTGTATAAGAGCGTAACAATGTGCTAGTATTTGTATGATTAAGTGAGCTGGTGTGTGTATAACTGTATAGGTGAGTAAATGGCAGTGTGTTTAATTATTTGCATGACTGACTAGGTGTGTGAGTACCTCTATGGATGAGTGGCGGTGTTTGAGTGTCTATATAGGAGTAAGAGTGCATATGATAGTCCTGTACTGAGTGACCATAAGTATGAGTGACTGTACGGGTGAGTGAGTGGATGTGTGTGTGTAGACCTAAGAATCAGTGAGTGGGTATGTAGTTATTGGTGTTGGAGTGTCTATGGTTTTGCGAATGGCAGTCTGTAATTTAGATTGGGTGTATCAAAGGTTATATTAGGGTGTGAAGAGCTGCATCAGATTATCACGTGGATGATGTCATCAGTGATGTCATTTGAGATGTCATCAGTGATGTCATCAGTGATGTCACTGACCATGTCATGAGTGATGTAATATGTGACGTCATCAGCAGTGCATTGCGGAGCGCGAGTTATAGTTAGCTGAACTAACTATAACGGGGAATTTCACGGGTTTTGTACGAGTGCAATGTCCAACTAACTATAACTGTCCCTAAAACCTATGGTTTTTTCAGTGAATTTCAAAGGTTTTTAAATGCTAATTTCTAACTATAACATATCTGAAACCTATGGTTTTTTCAGTGAATTTCAAAGGTTTTTTAAATGCTAATTCCTAACTATAACATGTCTGAAACCTACGGTTTTTTCAGTGAATTTCAAAGGTTTTGTAAATGACCATTTTTAAATGTATTAATTGTTATATTAATTTTTTTCATACTGATTTACTACATTTTTAGAAACAATTTTTTTTTACATATTTTATTTTTTAAATTACATTGTAATTACATTATACATTACATTACAAAAAATACTTTCTCAGAATGAATTACTTTAGTTTAAATACTTTGCACATAGGCAATAGACTTTTAAGTATAGTAGTTACAGTTGTTGCAATGGGCAACACATTTTCAAACACAATGCAACATTCAGCTCAATGTGAATTTCTAGTTAAATGCAATTAGTTACTTTATGGATTACTTTTCTAACCACAGGATTGGATCCTAGATTCAGTCCTGGTACATCTCCTGTAAACAGTTGAGTAAAAGCGTTTTGGTTACAGTCGTGATTTTTAAGGAATATTATTGTATTTTAAAAGTTGACACTTAGAAACTTTTTCTCATAGAATCACCAATGTTATCCTATGGAAGGAAATTCACTTAGCAGGTAAAAACTGTTATCGTTACTTTTTCTTACTCAGTGTTGGATCCTGGATCCAGCACTGGTGCATCTCCTGTAAACAGTTGAAAGAATGCGTTTAAGTCATACAGGCGATTTTTAAGGAATATTTGTAGTTTGTGAAAATCGACACTTTGAAACTTTTCTGCTGAAAACCAGACAATGGATTCCTATGGAAGAAAATATAAGTTACTGGTAAGTACGGTTAAAATTACTTTTCAGGGTCAGTGCTGGGCTAAAAGATGCAGCACGGGGTTCTCTCCTGATAACAGGTGAGTAAATTGGAATTCGTACTTTGGTTGATTTTAGAGGAATATTATAAAGTTCCAAAACTCCACACTTAGAAGAATTTCCAAGTGAAATCAGTCAATGTTAGCCTATGAAGGAAATTCAAGTTACCGGTAAGTACGGTTAAAATTACTTTTCAGGACCAGTACTGGGCTGAAAGATGCAGCACTGAGGTCTCTCCTGATAATAGGTGAGTAAATCAGAATTCGGGTTTCGGCTGATTTTAGAGGAATATTTGTATGTTTCAAAAATCAACACTTAGAAACTTTTTCAGCAAAAAGCAGGCAATGATATCCTATGGAAGGAAATTCAAGTTACTGGTAAGTACGGTTAAAATTACTTTTGAGGATTAGTACTGGGCTGAAAGATGCAGCACTGAGGTCTCTCCTGATAACAGGTGAGTAAATCGGAATTCCTATTTCGGCTGATTTTAGAGGAATATTTTAAAGTTCCAAAACTCCACACTTAGAAGAATTTCCAAGTGAAACCAGTCAATGTTAGCCTATGGAAGGAAATTCAAGTTACTGGTAAGTACGGTTAAAATTACTTTTCAGGACCAGTACTGGGCTGAAAGATACAGCACTGAGGTCTCTCCTTATAACAGGTGAGTAAATCGGAATTTGTATTTCGGCTGATTTTAGAGGAATATTTGTATGTTTCAAAAATCAACACTTAGAAACTTTTTCAGCAAAAACAGGCAATGATATCCTATGGAAGGAAATTCAAGTTACTGGTAAGTACGGTTAAAATTCCTTTTCAGGATTAGTACTGGGCTGAAAGATGCAGCACTGAGGTCTCTCCTGATAACAGGTGAGTAAATCGGAATTCGTAGTTCGGCAGATTTTAGAGGAATATTTGCACAATGGTGAAGGGAGGGGCGGGGCCTGAGGTGACATCTGTGCAAACGCGCCCTGTGGCGCGTTTTAAGTTGGGGGATTAAGTCCCCTTGAATCATGAGGGTCCCTAGGGGCCAACTAGCCCACCAGGAACCTCCAGTATGCGCCAGAGGCTGCGTTGCAGAGACGTGTAGAGAGGCCACACCCCTTTTACACCTCTCTGCAACGCAGCTCTGTGGCGCTTTCTGGATGTACCTGTTGGGCTAGTTGGCCCCCAGGGACCCTCAGGATTAAAGGGGATTTAATCCCCCAACTTAAAACGCGCCACGGTTATAGTTAGGACCTATTTTCCATAGGAAATCCGCGACATTCTATTTGAAATAACTCTCTTGCCGGTTGACGTATCTTTGCGAAATTTTCAAACTTTGTGGGGCGCTCCGGTCCACTCCTACCCTGAAAGTCTCGGGGGGATTCGTCAAGCGGGGGCTGAGAAAAAAGGGGGGTCCCAAAACGCGTTTTCCCCATTCATTTTTCCATAGGAAACTTTAGACACGGCTACAGCCCGAACTGCTGAACGGAATTACACCAAATTTGGCAAAGAGGTAGTTCTTGGTTCAGAAAGAACCCTTTTTGTTAAATGGTGTAAATCCGTTCAGTAGTTGCTGAGAAAATCACAATTAAAATCACATATATATCTATGGCCGCGTCGGATCCGCGTACCCTCCCGATCACGAGCTGCATGCTAATTGGCTGTCAACACTCCAAATCAGGAAATGTTGGCAGCCATTTTGTCCCTCGGTAGAACCGAGGGACAGAAACAAGTGCGCAAAGCGCAAAAGGGGGCAGGGTAGAAACACCCTGACCCCTAGGTCTGCTCAGGGGTCCCACAAGGACCCCTGGGCAGAAAAGCATTTTTTTTTTTAAATCGGCGGGATGCGCTTAGGGTGCGCGGATCTTGCTGAGAAAAAAAAAGAAACAAGTGCGCAAAACGCACAAAGGGGGCAGGGTAGAAACACCCTAACCCCTAGGCCTGCTCAGGGGTCCCACAAGGACCCCCTGGGCAAAAAGCATTTTTTAAATTTAAATCGGCAGGATGCGCTCAGGGTGCGCGGATCCTGCCGAGAAAAAATCGAAGCGCGGTCTCCCGCGCTTCGATGTTAATTTGCCCCGGGTGGGCCAAGTCCCGGGGGCATGCTGGGGGTTTATTTTATGTATGGGGGGCCTCTAAGGGCCCCCAAGCCCGGGGACCGCCACCCCCGGGGCTTTATTAGAAAAGTTGCGGGAGGGCTCTGAGCCCTCCCGCAGCCCCGAGGACCACCACCTCCCCGGGGCTTCTTTATTTTTAAATTAACCTGTGAGGGGGACTCCAGCCCCCACATGCCCCGGGGACCACCACCTCCCCGGGGCACTAACAAAATTGAAAATGGGGGTCCGTTTTGGACCCCCAAGCCCCGGGAACCACCACCTCCCGGGGCTTTGAAAATGTGGGGAGGGGGCCGCGCGGCCCCTCCTGGAGCCAGTGATGGCCCTGGGGACCGCCACCCCCAGGGCCGGCTCCTGCAGTGTCCCGGGGTGCCTACCCCGGGACACTGCTGTTTGCAATGACAGGACGGGAGCCTCGCGGCTCCCGTCCTGTCATTGCAAACTGCTTTGAATTTTGGAAGCGAGAGCAGGGAAAGCTGCTCTTGCTTCCAAAATTCAAAGCAGAATTGCTTTCCACATGGGGAGCTGCATATTAGCAGCTCCCCATGTGGAAAAGCAATGCCGGCTCGCGCAGGAGGCGGGGAGCCGGCAGGGTCCGTGGGGAGTTGGGGTCCCCCACGGACCCCAAAAGGATAGGGCCAGCCCTGGGGGATGGGGTCCCCGGGGCAAGTAGTGGCCCGGGAGGGGGGCCATGCGGTCCCCCTTCCCCCAAATTTTTTTAAAAAAAAACAAAACAAAGGCCGGCCCCGGGGGATGGGGTCCCCGGGGCCTAAGGAGGCCTTAGGAGGGGGGCCAGGCAGCCCCCTCCATCAAATAAAAAATAAAAAAAAAGGTGGCAATGGCCCGGGGGATGGGGTCCCCGGGTCGAAATTGGCCACGGGAGGGGGGCACATGCGGTCCCCTTCCCAGTCCTTTTTTTTTTTTTTTTTTTAAAAGGGGGACAGGCCCTGGGGGATGGGGTCCCCAGGGCTCAAAAAATTACTAAAAAGGGGGGCCACACAGCCGCCTTTAAAAAAAAAAAAAAACGGCATCGCGAGGGAGGCCACGCCCCTCTTTGACAGCACTCTGCAAACGCGCCCCCTGGCGCGTTTGCAGAGGAGGAACAATTGCCCTTGAATACTGGGGGTCCCTGAGGCCAACTAGCCCACCAGGAACCTCCAGTATGCGCCAGGGGCTGTGTTGCACAGAGGTGTACAGAGGCCACGCCCCTTTTACACCTCTCTGCAACGCAGCTCTGTGGCGCTTTTTGGATATACCTGTTGGGCTAGTTGGCCCCCAGGGACCCTCAGGATTCAAGGGGAGTTAATCCCCCGACTTAAAACGCGCCACGGGCGCGTTTGCACAGTGGTGAAGGGAGGGGCGGGGCTTCAGGTGACATGTGTGCAAACAGGCCCCGTGGCGCGTTTTAAGATGGGGAATTAAATCCTCTTCAATCCTGAGGGTCCCTGGGGGCCAACTAGCCCACCATGTACTTCTAAAGCGCCACAGAGCTGCGTTGCAGAGAGGTGTAAAAGGGGCGTGGCCTCTGTACACGTCTCTGCAACGCAGCCCCTGGCGCATACTGGAGGTTCCTGGTGGGCTAGTTGGCCCCCAGGGACCCTCATGATTAAAGGGGACTTAATCCCCCAACTTAAAACGCGCCACGGGGCGCGTTTGCACAGATGTCACCTCAGGCCCCGCCTCCCTTCACCATTGTGCAAATATTCCTCTAAAATCAGCCGAAATACGAATTCCGATTTACTCACCTGTTATCAGGAGAGACCTCAGTGCTGCATCTTTCAGCCCAGTACTGATCCTGAAAAGTAATTTTAACCGTACTTACCAGTAACTTGAATTTCATTCCATAGGATATCATTGCCTGCTTTTTGCTGGAAAAGTTTCTAAGTGTGGAGTTTTGGAACTTTATAATATTCCTCTAAAATCAGCCGAAATACGAATTCCGATTTACTCACCTGTTATCATGAGAGACCTCAGTGCTGCATCTTTCAGCCCAGTACTGATCCTGAAAAGTAATTTTAACCGTACTTACCAGTAACTTGAATTTCCTTCCATAGGATATCATTGCCTGCTTTTTGCTGAAAATGTTTCTAAGTGTCGATTTTTGAAACATACAAATATTCCTCTAAAATCAGCCGAAATACGAATTCCGATTTACTCACATGTTATCAGGAGAGAACCCAGTGCTGCATCTTTTAGCCCAGCACTGACCCTGAAAAGTAATTCTAACCGTACTTACCAGTAACTTGTATTTCCTTCCATAGGAATCCATTGTCTGGTTTTCAGCAGAAAAGTTTCAAAGTGTCGATTTTCACAAACTACAAATATTCCTTAAAAATCGCCTGTATGACTTAAACGCATTCTTTCAACAGTTTACAGGAGATGCACCAGTGCTGGATCCAGGATCCACCACTGAGTGAGAAAAAGTCACGATAACACTACTTACCTGCTAAGTGAATTTCCTCCCATAGGATAACATTGGTGATTCTATGTGAAAAAGTTTCTAAGTGTCAACTTTTAAAATACAATAATATTCCTTAAAAATCACTACTGTAACCAAAACGCTTTTACTCAACTGTTTACAGGAGATGTCCCAGGACTGAATCTAGGATCCAGTCCTGTGGTTAGAAAAGTAATCCATAAAGTAACTAATTGCATTTAGCTAGAAATTCACATTGAGCTCAATGTTGCATTGTGTTTGAAATTGTGTTGCCCATTGCAACAACTGTAACTACTGTACTTAAAAGTCTATTGCCTATTTGCAAAGTATTTAAAGTAAATTAATTCATTCTGAGAAAGTATATTTTGTAATGTAATGTATAATGTAATTACAATGTAATTTAAAAAATAAAATATCTAAAAATATATAGTTTAAAAAAATGTAGTAAATCAGTATGAAAAAAATAAAAATAACAATTAATACATTTAAAAATTGGCATTTACCAAACCTTTGAAATTCACTGAAAAAAACCATAGGTTTCAGACATGTTATAGTTAGGAATTAGCATTTAAAAAACCTTTGAAATTCACTGAAAAAACCATAGGTTTCAGACATGTTATAGTTAGAAATTAGCATTTAAAAAACCTTTGAAATTCACTTAAAAAACCATAGGTTTCAGGCACGTTATAGTTAGAAATTAGGATTTAAAAAACCTTACAAATTCACTGAAAAAACCATAGGTTTTAGGGACAGTTATAGTTACTTGGACATTGCACTCGTACAAAACCCGTGAAATTCCCCGTTATAGTTAGTTCAGCTAACTATAACTCGCGCCCCGCAATGCACTGCTGATGACGTCACATATTACATCACTCATGACATGGTCAGTGACATCACTGATGACATCACTGATGACATCTCAAATGACATCACTGATGACATCATCCATGTGATAATTTCATGCATCTTCTCACACCCTAATATAACTTTTGATACACCCACTCTAAATTACAGACTGCCATTCTCAAAACCATAGACACTCCAATACCAATAACTACATACCAACTCACTGATTCTTAGGTCTACACACACATCCACTCACTCACCCGTACAGTCACTCATACTTACAGTCACTCAGTACAGGACTATCATATGCACTCATACACCTATATAAACACTGACACACCGCCACTCATCCATAGAGGTACTCACACACCTAGTCAGTCATGCAAAAAATTAATCACACACCCATTTACTCACCTATAGAGTTATACACACACCAGCTCAATAACTCATACAAATACTAGCACATTCTTACGCTCTTATACAATAACTGACACAAGCACACACGCATCCATACAGCCACTCTCACAATCACACACTCTCACGTATAGCCTTTTAAATACTCTAACACACATATATACTTCCTTTTACATATGTAGTTACTCGCACATGTACCACTGAGATATACATTCACTCACTAACACACCCATACACACACTCACCCACCCAAGCAGTCCATCACAGACGCACTCTTCAAATCATGCACCCAGTGAATCACCCACTCACACATCTATGTACAGAGTCGCACACACCCCACCCACACAAACACTCAGGCACCCATACAGATACTCAGACAACCAATCAATAACTCATATAGACACTCATGTAGCTATTCACAAACCCAAGCAGCCACTTACACAGCAACAGACAGACGGATACAGACATTCACCCAGTTTAGTCACTAACCCATGCATTCAGTAACATACGTTTAATCACTCACTTATACAGTTAGTCACGCACCTACTAAATCATCCATTCAGACACTTATACACCCACTCACTCTTCAATACGCCTTTCCCTATATATATTAAACATATTTAAACTTTACAGAAACACACAGTCACTGGATGATGTCATCAGTGATGTCATCAGTGATGTCATTTGAGATGTCATCAGTGATGTCATCAGTGATGTCACTGACCATGTCATGAGTGATGTAATATGTGACGTCATCAGCAGTGCATTGCGGGGCGCGAGTTATAGTTAGCTGAACTAACTATAACGGGGGAATTTCATGGGTTTTGTACGAGTGCAATGTCCAAGTAACTATAACTGTCCCTAAAACCTATGGTTTTTTCAGTGAATTTGTAAGGTTTTTTAAATGCTAATTTCTAACTATAACGTGCCTGAAACCTATGGTTTTTTAAGTGAATATATATATATATATATGTATTTCTATCTAGTTAGTGTAAGAAGTTACTAGATGAAGCACTGGTTGATGGAATTGGTGAACTCCTGATCAGGAAATTGGAAATAAAGTTTTGGGATCATACTAATTAAGGTACAACTTTAAATTCCTAACCTAGACAGATTATGAGTTTATTTGGATACTCTATATCTATTAGGTTCTTCCTAAATCATTGCTTTGGATCAATTACAAAAAGATTTCTCATATGATGAATTTGTAACTCCAATATCCGAGGTTGTCTTTATGTTTCTATTTGTGCGAATTGTGATAATAAGATGATACGATGTGCAAATTTTATGTTGCTTGTAAACCATTGTAAAGAATGTTATATATGGAATCTCAACTTTACTGTTAATAATTTCTTACTAATGTATTTGAAGGTGTACCTTCAGGATTATTTTGTAACTACTGCTGTCTTCCTTCTTCCCTGCCTTGTGGTTTTCAAACACAATTTTTTTTTTTCGGATGTCTTTTGTATGTTTTTCAGATATTTTATGTTTTTTTTTCTACTCAAAAGGTTTTGTGACCGTTAAGTATATACTTTAAGTGTGTAAAAAGTGGTATATTCTCTTATCAACAGCCCTGAAGAAGCGAAACCTTCGCGAAACACGTGTTGGCTGTATATATCACAATCTGTTGATGAAGATTTCTTATCAAGTGTTTGATGGTTTTGATATGAATTTCATATCAAATGAAGAAGAATTTTTTCAAGTGTACCTAAAGAAGGATGTGAAATAAAAGATTGAATATGGACATTTGAAGGTGTAATGTGTGTTCTTCTTAGCACATGACCCAATACTTGAGTGAATACCTCTTTTCTCTCCTGTGGGGTTTGATATGATGTGGAGCGGCTCAGCTCTAAGAGTTTAATAAAGACTAAGGGCCAGATGTACGACCATTTGATTTTGCGCCTCGCAATTTGCAACAAATTGCGAGGCGCAAAATCAAATGTACTACAGTGTGTTTAACACTGTTTGCGATTCCCAATGGGGGCGAAAAATTGCGAGGCTCTTTAATATTAATGAGCCTCTCGCAATTTGAGACCCCACTGGGAATGACAGGCCCTCCCAGGGATGGTGGCCTGCTGGGCTCAGCAGACCACCATGTCTGGGACTGCTTTTAAATAAAGCAGTTTTTTTTTAAATGCAGCCCGTTTTCCTTAAAGGAAAACTGGATGCATTTAAAAAAAAAAAATGAAACATTTTCGTTTCATTTTTTAAGGGCAGGCAGTGGTCCCTGGGACCACTGCCTGCCCTTTAAAAATAATTTCGCATGCATTTGCAAAGGGGAAGGGGTCCCCTGGGGACCCCTTCCCATTTGCGAATGCATTACCACCTATTTGAAGTAGGTGGTAATTGCACGTGTTTTGCGACCGCAATTGCGGTTGCAAAACATTAGTACATGGGTTTGAGACTCGCTATTTGGAAGTGAACGCCCCTTCCAAATAGCGAGTCTCTAAACACTTTTTTGCGAGTCGCAATTCATTTGCGACTCGCAAAATTGTGTTGGTACATGGCCATGACAATTTTAGCATGCGCAAACGGGTCGCTAACCCGTTTACGCATGCTAAAATTGTTCGTACATCTGGCCCTAAGAGGTCATTAACTAGGAGCATTGTACCTCAGTTCCCAAGAAATATGTTAGAAGTCTTAGCATTCGATGATGAGGTAATTTCCTCTATTTTATCAGCACCATCACTTTTAGGTGACACAATAATCAGCTAAACCATTACCAACACAAATGGTTGAGAGGCATTGACAGAATTAAAATGGGCACAGATGAAAGCATTAGTTCACGGTGCAGAAATGACCGAGTACTTACGGGGTAAAGTGTCACTAAAAGGCCTGATCGTAACAAACGAACCACGGATCTTCTTGGAGGATGCCGAGTTCGGCGAAAACTGGTTCCTGGTGGCATGTAAATGCCCCAGGGACTGGTTAGTACTAATTATAAAGATGGCGAAAAAACGTTCAGATGCCTTATTGATTAAAATAAAAAAAAGTGAAAAAGCGCTAAAAAAGCAGGTGTCCATCACTGTGTTCAAAAAGAAACTTGAGGACACTAACAGGGTCATCAACCAGTTCAAGGAACATTTAACTATATCCGAAATACAAAATTCCAGAAAGATTTGAGAAAATTCTTCATGGAAGGGGTGTTTCCCTGCTCTAAACAAGACATCCAGTGCAAGAAGACCGATAAATCAGACAGCACTTCTGCAAAATCTTCTTCGGATTGCAGCAATACAGACTACCCCAACCCTAGAACAAGAGCAGGTAGATATAGGAGGGGACAGTATCAGAAACAATACTTCGGTCCACCATAGTTCCAACAGACACCGATGGGCTGGAATCCTTACCAAGTGCCCCCCCCCCCCCAAACTCCATTCTGCAACCTACTATGGTTCCAAACTCCCATGCCTATTTTAGCAAGAGGCAGAGGGAGGGGCATAGGAAGAAGAAACGATCGCAAAGTGCAGCGGAACATTTAAGAGCAACTGAAGGAGCAATCCCCACAGCTAGGAACAAGCATGGAGATGATGTAGAAGTCAATCTAAGCGACAAAAGCCTCACTGACTTACAACTTAAAGTACTGAATAAAGGGTTAGGATATGTCTCCTCAAAGAAACATGACACCTTTCAACTGAGGAAAGAGATGGCTGAATTATTTTGTATCCTTTGTTTGAAAGCATTCTTCAAAGACAAACCAATGGAAGATAAGGAGACTAACACATGCTTGCGAAGAAAATCACAGTTTAATCCACCGATCATAGCCTTACCAGTTGCGATACAAGCCTTCGAGAACACTGTGACTAGAGAGTCTGACTCTTTCAATAACAGCAATGACTGGCATTTTCCCAACACTTCTAAATCAGAAACGAAAGCTCTGTCAGACCTGGCACAAGAGTCTGTGATAATAATAAACCCAGCGGACAAAGGCGGAGACGTAGTGGTATTACCAGTTGAGATGTACAGACAAGAATGTAGAAAACTTCTGAATGACAGCAGGAACTACAAGAAATTGAATAAAGATCCTGCACGAGACATAGTAGATTACATAGCATACATGATAAAAGAGGCAGAGGAGAATAATTGATTACCAGGCACGAAGCAATGTCTATGAAATTGAGAAGAAGATTCAGCAACTTGAGGATGACATGTGACCCAGGGGTCTAACATGGACCGTATCTTCAATGATTAATGTCCCTGAGTAGGAAGCTCTGGGCCCTTCAGCATGGCCAGGGACCACAATTAAATGACACTGAGCAGGAACCTTAGCACCCCCTGGTGAGCCAGAGCCATTGGGACAAGCGGGAGCCTTGAAGACCTTGGAACGAGCAGGGTATCAGGCAACATGGAGTAAGCATAAACCTCAGGACCCCAGGGTGAGTTTGAGGCTCAGGGACCTAAACTTAGCTATGCCTCTGAAGCATATGTTCACCTCCAATGCCCACTGCATGGATTGAGGGTGAGCAGGAGCTTCAGCCATCTAGTGGTGACAGTACACCTCATGCCATTAGGGTGAGTAAAACATCAAGGAAGCTATACGGATATATAAGTTATGCTGAATCTCATAGTAAACATGATCCTCAGGGAAATGAGGATGTCTTGGAGCTTCCAAGTAAAAGTAAGCAAGAGCTACAGGGTCTGACGGTGAACAGGGAAATCAGGTGACCAGATGATGAGCTGGAATACAAAGGCACCTGAGAGTGAGCTGGAATCTTAAGGATCTGAGACTGAGCAGGAGTCTCAGAAGAAGGGAGAGTGGAAATGGGCTCCAGGGTCCTTTTAATAAGTGGGTAGTTTAGAGACCAACTGGTGAGCAAGGGTTTGAAGGCCTTCGGATGAGCAGCACCTATGGATTCTTAAGTGTGAACAGAAGCCTACAGACAAGAGGATAGGCATGAGCTTCTGGGGTCATGTTGGTCAGGGCCAAGCAAGGATTCATAAGAATGACCAGGAGTTTTAGGACCGGATTGCTGAGAGATAATTCAGAGATCAGAGGGTGAGTAAGGGCTTAGAGGATCTAAGAGTGAGAAACTGATTCAGGGACAGATTTGTTGGAAGACGTGTGAGTGAGCTGCAGAGAAATAATAGTGTATCCAGCAAGTGGATAATGCTAATGATGCTAGAACATTTGAAAAGTTGAATTTATCACAAATGTCTCCCCAGATTAGCTCCCTGATAGTATCCAAGCAATGTTTCATGAAAGGTTGCTATCTGTAAAGGTGGGCCTCTTGCTTTTGGGTGCCTGGGTCAATTTTTAGTCTGGATTTAATCACGGACATAGGCTACTTTCAGGCCTGGGGACAAGTGTGATGTCAGCAGGATGGTAGCTGCTGAATGCACAAATGAACAGCACAGATATCCTGAACACTACCACTCACTCTCACAGATGAGGCTGAAGGCTCCATTGCAACAATTGTGATTCATAACACTGATTTTTTTCCAAAAGTACCTTACCTGATGTATTTCAGTGCCTTAAAGATTTGTGTTTTAAGGTTTATAGTGCACACCCATTGTACCCTTACCTCCTTTGGAAGTCTTTTTTATCACATGAAGGGCTAAGCAGAGCTCTGTAGTGCACAGTGTAGTGTTGTATATTTTGAGCATGTTTGTTTAGTACAGGGCGCTTCAGTATTGTTTTCCTGAATAGAGTTTATTTTATTACTTGGTACACATTAATTACCATTTACACAATGGAAACCAAATACACGCTACAAAACAACCAGATAACTCAATACTAGCAGTTCAAGCATGTTACTTCTTCCATTAAGGAGGAGATGTGAATGCTGGAAGTATTACCACTACAGGGAAGACTGCCAGACTAGAATGGCCAGAAAGGAATATCTCAGAAAAAAACTTGGATGGCCTCAAAACAG
Source organism: Calotriton arnoldi (assembly GCA_963921515.1). Taxonomy (NCBI): domain Eukaryota; kingdom Metazoa; phylum Chordata; class Amphibia; order Caudata; family Salamandridae; genus Calotriton; species Calotriton arnoldi. Next base: position 218,788 of record CAWUFW010008396.1, read on the forward strand.
ATGGAAGAAAGACCCAGGCACACTTGAGAATGGGCTTTGAGCATGAGCATGATGGGCAACGTGAGTTATGGCCTGTATTGTGTTTGTTGGTTATCATAACTGGTGAGTTTCCTTGGTTTTGCACGTTTGTCAAAACCATAGCTCAGTTTTTAACTGTTTTTTCAATGAACATGTGCATAGAAAGGGAGTATAAATAATTGTAAAGTCTGTATTATTCATTAGGTAGGGGTGTGCAAAGTTGTCAGAGGGCTTACTGCACCACCTTTTTAAACTTCAATGCTTTGCAAACTGCAAAGCGAACACTTTTGTTTTTTTTTAAACATGAAAAGCTGCAAAGAGATGTGTGGCAGCAGGAATATTTCTGCTGCTGCACATGACCAGGAGCAGACTGCAGCTAATCTGTATGCTGCGTCCCTCCCTTTCAACAAAGCCAGAAGCGCAGCAGGGAAAGCGAAGTAGGTACCTCGTTTGTTGGTGGTTATGGTGTTAAAATGTCAAAAGTTAACAATGTCAGTACCTAAAATATTAGATTTCTGCAATACTTTGTACCACTGCCCAGTCATCTTCATGGCCCCCCCATCCTTGTTCATGGCCCTCCCTGAGCAAGAATCCTAGGGCTGGGCCTGAGGGTGCGCAACAATGAATGGCACAACTAAGGCGTACAGTGTTGGGCATGTATTCGATTAATGAGCCTTATAACCAAGGGGCATTGGAATATACCGCACCATAATTGTTTGTGATTTTATCGTGAGTACATGCTGACTAAGAACTATGATCTTGACAACACTTGGGCCAAATCGGATTCCGCTCATGATGTAATGGGAATCAGGCAAGGGGCACAGAGCATGCTTTTCTTATTTCTTGTGGCTGTTTTGGATTGATGAGGATTAGCCAGAACTCATAGTGACCCCATTTGGCTCATACTAGTGGACCATCTTGTATCAGTGGAGTAGCCATGGCACACCCTTTTGTAACCTCATTATTTTCATTAGTTTTGAAGGCATTGGGTCCATTCAGGATTGGGATTCATAATAGTTGGGGCACATGCCTGCAATTTATATATTTTGGAAAAAGCTTTGATCCTATTAATCATAAAGTGTTTAAAGGACATAGATGGAACCATACAATGGGCAAAGACTGTGTTTCCTGTATGTCTCTATTTTATATGCGTGGATGTAGAATGGACTCCATGGTGTTTACACCACTGAGATAACAGGGAGAAACCGGTGAGGAGCGTGATTATGATATTTGTGTAAAAGATACGCCAGACGATCACGGATGAGTTAAAGAACCCAGTGAGTGGCAAAGGTTTTGACACTGACACAGAATGACTGCATTGTATGGGTCCATAATGTGTCAACCAGTGACTGTACGTTCAAAACAGAATACCACAGCACTCCAATCGAAGTATTATCAATAAGACTTATCAGGGTCCCTGAAGCTCTGCTTTTAACACGTCCTTTATTGTATAACAGTGGTTGTTCATTATAATACACACTTTCTGATAGGGGCTTACCATGGTCCAAGACGCTTTGCAGTTGATACATAAACCTTGATTAACTTTGGTGGTTCGCTGTTGACTATATTCTATTTCTTCTGGTCGCTTGGGAAGCTTTTTAGACACCTTTTGGAGAACGTGTCTCATACTGCGAGACGTTGATTTCATCAATACTTGGACGACTTGGGGGCGTGGCCAACCGCCGAGCAACATGGCTGCACTTTGAGGCGGCTCCGCCGAGCACACCCGTTCTTGGGATAATCCGTCCATACATCCGTGATTGCTGAGGCACAAACGACAGTGTCGCGCTCATGAACCCTGCGGGATCCTTTAGAGCCATGCATCTGCCAGATTGAGTGCAGAACGGCCGAGATCGGCCCAACGACGTGACTGGCCTGGAGGAACTGCCTCGACGGTGGGGGAGGGGCGAATAGGCCCCGGCTTACAAAATATAATCAGCTCCCCGGGGCTGCATAGCCAGTGCGGCCTGCGGCGAAGGGAGTACCACAGCCCAGTAAAGGAGAGGTGCGGAGTGACAACCGGCTCCTTCGAGACCCCAAGGAAGCAGAAACTCCGGTAAGCGGAGCGCCGGACGAGGGAGCGGCCCCGATCGAGATCGGCTCTGGGGCAGAGGCGACGCCGAGGGTCCTGCACCGCTGCGGCCTGCCTGCCAAGTGCGAAAGAGGCGAGTGATCTGGATGCTGGGAATTACCTACCCTCCCTGGGCCGGTGAGTTGAGAGGCAACGTTCAGCAGGAGCCCCCCGCCAATCTCCCTGGAAGCGGTGAGGGCCTGGTTCGCACGGCCGTAGTTGGGAACGCCCGGTGGGACACTGGGGGCGCACAGCGAAGATCTGGACCTAGCTAGTCGCCAGAGGGCAGACAGGGCACCGCGTACGGAGAGGTGCATTGGGTGCTGTTCCTGACGATCCAAGGGCATCCGATCACCACTGAGCAGAGTGAGCGATTGCGGGCGTGGGGGTCCCTCTCTGCCTGGCTTCTCTGCTGCCACCCTGGCAAAGCGATATCGGCTGGGCGCTCCTTGATGACCGCAACGTAAGGATTCCTTGCCCTCCCTGACCGGGGAGCGGCGGGGGGAGGTGAACGAACAGTGGGCTAGCCGGTCCAGTAGCCATTGATATTGCCTGTGATCTCGGGGAATCCTGCAGCCCTGCAAGAGCACCTGAGCTTGCACAATATTTTCAGTGCTAGACAGCAACTCGAGGCCTGCAGAATAATAGGTGCTACCATCACAAATCAACCGCAGGCATGGCATTAATAGACTCGCCCACGGAATACAGCGCAAGAACCGGCAGCCAATATAAACATTAAAGTCGCGCTAGAAAGTGGGCGAAATCCAGCAAAAACCGTCCCAAATGACATAGAGGAGCTACCCGGCTGGTTTCCATCCACTCGAACTCAGGCCCACTCTACTTGGTCATGGCCGGTGGCCGTAATACTAAGGCCTCCACGCAGGCCAAACTGGACAAATATGCATGGGACAAGGGCCCCGGACCTACCCAAAAGGGTGGAAAAAACCCACCCGAGAAACAACAGGCAGTGGATGGGGCAAAAGAGCCGACCCTGCAGGACATCCTAACTGCTATAACGACGGTGAGAACGTCATTGGAATCCAGGATTGATTCCGTGTCATCAGAAGCCTCCCTAATTAGAGCAGATATGCGCTCAATGAACACCAGACTCAAAGACGTTTAGTCGACCACGAGCTCCCTCGTCACTGACACGACCGCCCTTCAGCGGAGGGTGGATGATTTGCAGACCCTGAGAGGGAGGCTGGAGACGCAGCTGGATGAGTACGAGGAGCGCTCACGGCGCAACAATGTTCGCATACTGGGGGTTCCGGAAAGCGCAGAGGATCAAGCGACGGACATGTTCGTTGCGGATCTGGTCATGACTTACCTGAAACCAACTAGACTGCCAAAGTTTTCACGGTCGAGAGAGCGCATAGAGTGCCTGGGGGCAAGCCGAAACCCGGGGCCCCCCCCCCCCGAGACCTATAGTTGTGAGAATTTTTAACTACAGAGATATCATCCTACAAACGGCTCGGACAGCACCACCGATCGAATTCCAAAACAGTAGGGTGACTTTCTTCCCAGACTTCACGCTTAAGGTACAACGGCAGAGACGCAGCTTCCTGGAAGTAAAGAAAACGTTGTGGGACAAGAACGTAAAATATGCGATGATCTTTCCAGCCAAATTAAGAGTGGAGTCAGAAGGAAAGGTCTGGTTCTTCGCCACTCCTGAAGAAGCTTAGGACTGGCTGGACGGCTGGCGACAGGCCGGAAAGAGGGGTCACCAAAGCAAACGCAATGGACGAGAGAAACTACAGGGGGCACAGGACGCAAGATCCCCACCGGGAGAACGCGAGGCAGCGGAAGGTGACAAATGAGATCTGGTCTGTATAAATCGTTGTAACTATGAAGGTCCCATAGCCGCTCCCTCCCAGGGCCGGGAAACGGCTGGACCCTCTAATTAGAACACCCGCAGGGGCAAGACACGAACTAGAAAACTACATTGACGATGTGAGACTGTAAGTTGTTAGTCAATGAAGTAATTGATGGAAGCATCGTGACACTGATTCAGTAATTGACTTTAATGTTTTGAACAGGTGTCCGGTTGGGCACACGCACCTTAAGTTACAGGGGTGGGTGATAGGCACTCTGCAAGTTCGGGGTGGCGGGAGGTTCTGATACCGCCAAGCAGGCAGGCAGGGAGGGGGGTAAAGTTAAGCATGTTCATGGGGTCGGGATCCTGAGCACTTACACTTTCTGTCACGACATATAACCAAGACATTAACCTGAAAACAAAACATTTTAGGGCCGGGGGGGGAGTTTAGTTCAGTTAATGAACAGTTTGGACGGGATGGACAATCCAGGGGATACTAGTGAGGATTTAATGAGCACGTTCAATAAGGCGGCACTGACACATAACAGGGTGGGATGGGTAGCGGGCGCTGCACAGACCGATGGGCCTTGTAGGAGGCTCCCCTCGCGACCGCAGTATTGTACCCTAGGCGAGTATGGATTCAACAGTTAAGCAAGGGCTCAGATTGTTGTCTTGGAATGTAAACGGGCTGGGGGACAAGATCAAGAGGGGAATAGTGCTTCAATTTATAAAACGACATTCCCCTGACGTGATTTTATTACAAGAAGGGAATGCAAGTAAAGCAATGTCGAGGTGGGGGTTTAAAATGGTGGCATATTCCGCATTTGGGTCTGGGTCTAGGGGGGGGGAATAATGACGCGGAAAACTTTTCAAATGACGATCAATCGCACTTGGACAGACAACCTGGGCAGATTTGTAGCGACCTCAGGGACATGGGAGGGTCGCAAGATAAACCTAGTCTCAGCCTATGTACCCCCGGGTCTCCAAGTCCAAGCATTCAAGGATCTTGGGAGTCTCCTTCTTGACTTGCTGGAGGGAAGATTAGTGATTGGGGGTGACTTTAATTCCATTGTCTCTGATTCCCTAGATCGCTGGCCCCAGAGATTATTGCCTCCCTCCCGGATGCAGATCCATAGCTTTTTGGGAGCACTGGGTTTAGTGGATGTTTGGAGGAGGCAGCATCCTGAGGAGCAGCAGTACACTTTCTACTGAGGGGCCCATCACAGTATGTCCAGAATAGATTATATATTAACGCCAGCGAACCAAATGAATAGTATCAAGGAAGTGAACCACCTAGCCAGGGGTATCTCAGATCACTCGCCCAATTGGTGCCGACTAGAGGTGGGAGAGCCCACGACCGGCAGAACAGCTCCCATTAACCCATGGTATCTTAAGATCTCCCAAATAAGGGACAAAATCACGCGAGACACGGAACTATATTTCCAAGAGAACGAGGGCTCAGTAGACTCAGCTCTGACACTGTGGGAGGCCTACAAAGTTGTATTCCGGGGGGTGGCTGTGGCTCAAATTGTGGGGTCAAAAAAAGAGAAACAGGAAGGAATAGTCCGCCTAGAAGAAGAAATATTGAGGATGGAGGGGCATCTTCGGGACGACGACTCCGAAGAGGTAAAGCAGGCACTACAATTGAAAACCAAGGAATACACTGATTTGGCCACTGACGCAGTCCGGGAACAGTATAGAGCAACACTTAGCAGAATTTATGATGTTGGGGACAAAGCCGGGAAATTGCTGGCCTGGCTAGACCGCAGAGACCAAGCAAATAGAGTAGTGGTTGAAATAGAGGAAGAATTGGGTAGTAGGCTTACTGAACCGCAGGAGATCGCGGATGCCTTCGGCCAATACTATCAAACTGTCTATGCGACTCAGACGCCACACACGGAGGAGGAGGCAACCTCCTTATTGAGAGATATCTCGCTGCCGGTACTCACTGAGGAAGAGCGCTCCGAACTAGATCAGGAGCTAAATAGTGTAGAGGTGGAAAAGGCCATTCAAGACTTGCGCGGGGGTAAAGCAACGGGCCCCAACGGCTTGCCCATTAAACTGTTTAAGCTAACCTTGAGTAAGACCGCACCCTATCTAACTAAAATGTTTCAGGAGAGTAAGGCAGTGGGACTGCCTCCCGCAGACCAGAGGCTGGCAACGATAGTGGTTATCCACAAGGAGGGTAAGCCGAAAAACAGGTGCTCCTCATATAGACCAATATCGCTGCTCAACGGGGAAGCCAAGATGTTGGCGAAAGTCTTGGCTACTCGCCTACTGCGGGTAATCACAAAATTAGTTCACTTGGACCAATCGGGCTTCAAGCCAGCTAGAAACACCTCCCTTAATCTGTGAAGGCTACACGGAGTGCTAAGCCGCGCCAGGACGATAAGCGAGGATGCGGTGGTGGTCTCTCTTGACGCGGCCATGGCATTCGACACAATCAAATGGCCCTACATGTTTGCAGTGCTAAAGAAATTGGGACTTGGCCAGGAATATATTGGGTGGGTCCGGCTTCTGTACCAAGAACCGCTGGCCCAAATAGTAGTCAATAATAGAAAATCCTGCACCTTCGCACTTGGTAGAGGCACTAGACAAGGTTGCCCCCTATCCCCACTGCTTTTTGCCCTGACACTCTAACCACTGGCGATGTGGATACGAAAAGACCCCGTTGTCAGAGGTCTCAGGTGGACAGAAGGCTGGGAGGACCGCATTTCATTATACGCTGATGATATCTTACTATACTTAGCCAGCGGCCTCTCTGAATAGGATATTGCACATCTTCGTTGTGTTCGGCAGATTTGCCGGATATAAAATCAATTGGACTAAGTCAGTACTCTATGTCCTAAGTGGAGCGATGCCTTCGCTTCCTCTGGGCTTCACGATTACGGAATCGAAGGAAGATTTCAAATACTTGGGGATCCGGGTCTCTAAAGACCCGTCCCGTTTTTATGAGCAAAACCTTCTGCCTCCTTTGCAACGCCTTAAGAGCGATGTCCGACACTGGAGATCGCTCCCTCTGTCCCTATTGGGGCGAGCAGCCCTATTTAAAATGATGTCCCTCCCGAGTTTCTTGTATGTACTACAGAATGCGCCGCATCAGGTCGAGTCAGCATATTTTAAAGAAATCAATAGTGTTCTTAGAGACCTGCTATGGGACGGTAAACCACCAAGGATCGCCACTCAAAAGTTAACACTAGGGTGGTTTGATGGGGGAATTGGCCTCCCAGACATTAAAAAATATTACTGGCCGACTCAGCTCGCTGCTATAAATCAATGTACATATAGGACACAGGGAGACCCTGGATTCCAAATGGATAGATGGCTCCTACCGGGGGGTAGTTTCACAGGGGCATTATATTCAAACCCAGCAAAGACGAAACTGACAGGGCCCACGGGTCATGCGGTCCAGGTGTGGAGAGCAGCCACAAAGAGCTTGGGTTGGGAGGGCAGGATCACGCAGGCCACACCACTTTGGTTCAATGATCAGCTGGGCAAGTTGAGTCACACTAGGGGATTTGACCGTTGGGACCTAATAGGTATTTCATGTGTGGGAGATTTATGGAAGATGGGTGGAGTGATTCCCTTCGCCCAACTACAGAAGGAATATGAGCTGGCAAACACTGAACATTTTAGATACCTGCAGATCAGATATGCTTTACTAACTGCGCTACCAAAGGGGGAGTCACCACCAGAATCCTCCCCGCTAGAGGATAGGGTCTTGGATGGGGGTCTTCCAGAGAAAGCCTTACCGCTTATATATAAAAAGCTAATCAATAACATGACAGACCCTCTACTCCGGCTTCGTACAAAATGGGACTATGACGTTTCTGGGCTTGAGGATGAGGAGTGGCTCGCAGCACTGGCCTCGCCTAAGGAGGTGACCATTTCCTCAAGGCTCAGATTAATACAATTGAAGATACTACATAGAACCTACTTAGCCGGTCCAGTGTTGGTGAGAATGGGATATGACACTGAGGCAGGGTGCCCCAGGAACTGTGGGCAGGAGGGCACATTTATCCATATGCTCTGGGAGTGTATAACTATCCAGAGGTACTGGTCAGCGGTGGCGGGATGCATGGAAGAGGTACTGGGACAACAGATTGATTGTAACATCAAGTTAGGTCTATTGAATGTCTGGGGCCTGACGGATTTGAATTCTAAAGAACGGATATGGGTGACTCTGGGGCTGATGGTTGCAAAAAGAAATATAGCAAGGAAATGGAAGGCGCGGGACCCACCAAAGTTAGAAGAATGGGGAAAGGACATGGATTGGTGTATGGTAACAGAAAAGGCCACATATGAGTCTAGAGGGTGCCCCACCAAGTGGTCACAGATCTGGGAGAACTGGAATAACTATAGGGGAGGGTTATGCGAGCCCCCACAAACTAGAGGAGGCGTCGGCGTAGTTGATCTGCCTAATGGGGAGTCGTGATGAATGTAAAGCTTGAACATGTGCTTTCGTGTTTACTGCCCGCCATGTACCAATGTAATGCCGCAATCGTTCACGTATGTATGCTATCTGGATTGTCCAATCTTGTCTCTAATAAAAAGAAATATAAAAAAAAAATACTTGGACGACTTCTATTTTGACTTCCAGCATCAATTTTAATACCACGAGGCCCTAACAGATATTGCCTCCTTTAAAACGAACGCTTTTCCGTGGTTTACCTAACTGACAAGATCTGTTAATGCCTTGAAAAAGTCAGTGTGTGACGAAACAGGTGTCGGCTGTCTTCCATATATTGAAAACTCGAGAAACTTGACCTGTTGGACAAAATAAAGAAAACTTCTGTCTCCAGGACTAATCATCACTGTTTGGACTCTTACTTAAAATTGTAATACTTCAATTGGAGTGCTGTGGTATTCTGTTTTGCATGTTGGCAGATTGGGCCTTAGGTCCAATATGTACTCACACCGCGGGTAGTTGGGTGTGGAATTACCTTTTTAGCACCATCTTTCAAATCATCTGATTACATGTACTTAATGTTTACTCATACACCTACCAAATTGTGTATTGGTTATACGAAGTGTGATTCTTTGCCACTACTGCCTTTTCTTTGTCATTCTTACAAGTGACTGTACGTTGTTTTAATATGTCTTTCTTTGTGCATCATGATTAGGGCTCCCGGTTTTCCGTTTAAACGGATTTTTACATATAAATACAGACGGAAAACAATTTTTCCTTTGTCTGTATTTATATGTAAAAACGGCAAAATACTGCCATGCTCGAATCCAGAGTTATCTCGCCACGCCCCCTTCCTGCTGCTGGAAATTCCTTCCCAGGCACACACACAGCCGCACCCGAGTACTTCACAGGTCTTTTGAAGACCATTTACTTGTTAGCGAGGCTTTATTGTTCTTTCACCCCATGCCGTAGCCTCCCCCAACGCCCCTGACTCCTCTTGTCCCAGGCCCCATACAGTGCACGTTTTAAGCACTTCAATTCACAGTGCTGCAGCAGGAGAAAAACAAGCATTGGCATTGCGGGAAGGGGTGCAGGAGCAAAGTAAAACAACAGGAAATTAGGAAACAAACAGTGCGCTTAGGTACACCTGTCAAACTGCACAGCGCTTAGAAGCAAACCAGGACGGATATCTAACAGCAGTTCGCACAGCTCATTTTTGAAGCCTACCAGCAGCCACTCCAGTATTCTAATATGACACTTCGCGCCCTCAAGGTTTCGGTTACTTAAAGGGGTATTAAGGCTCCGTCTAGTATGCTGCCCTCACCGGTGATAACCTCCCTTGACTCATCAAAGAAGGAAGTCGGGCATTACACAGCCCGCCCGCGCCAGCGTGTGTGCAGAAGATGTTTGCATTTGCATTGATTTTCTTGTCATCTTTTCAGGAACACACGCTTTGAGCTCCACAATTGGAAACGTCTCATTTAATCCCTGCGAACAATATTTTAAGCTGTTGCGGAAAAAAACAATATTTTTCTGCGTTCTTGTGAATGATTCTGAAATAAAACCTGATACTGTGCTCTGGGGTGAGTAGCAAATTCCTGGACCAAAATATACCAGTTTTGTGTAAATGTTAACCTGTTTACCGCCTGATAAGAATCTGCTAAAACAGAAAGCTGAAACTATAAACAATATGCAGGCCAAACTGAGTCAGACTGCAAAAAATAAAATAAAAAATAGTATAAGACACTTTTGCAGAGTAATTTGCACTAAATGACCGCTGCAAAACCGACGTTTGCAACAACTGAAGGAACAATTAATGTTGTTTGTGCACTGGTCATTTTGGTGTAAACGTTAATGCAAAATTGTCAGACACCAATAGCAATCTGTCACCAAGTGGGCTATATCCACCCACATCATACCTGCTAAAGAGCCTCAGAGAAAAATGCAAAAATCATGGGTGAAATAATTGAAAATGCCAAATGGCTCCCATGACAAGTTCCAAATTTTTCTATGGTTCTGAAGAAGCTCTGCAGACCGAGGAGGCAGTATCTCTTAGGTGACTCATGAGATACGCAGAGGATTCTGGGAAATGTGGCTGACAGTCACTCAATCATACGGGAGGCAGATTTCTAGCTGGCTTTAGATGGAAATACAGAAGCGCTGGCACATGTTTGCTCCTGACAAGTGCTTGTACTCTATCCTAAAGTGTTTTTATAGCAGAACTGAGAAGTACAGGTACTCTCCTTTTCAAATTACTCAGTACCGGACCATTTAAAGCACTGCTAAAGCCACAACAAATCGCTAGTTTAAGTGAGCGCATGTGTGCATTGTCAATTTAAATAAATGTGGAAAAATACTAGCTGTAGCTTCGTCTTTTGCTTGTGGCAAAAATAAATGTGGATAAATACAGAAAAAATGCCCAAAAAATAAATATGGATAAATACAGACGGAAATGGCAAAAAAATAAATACCATAAAACCGGGAGCCCTAATCATGATATATTTTTGACACACATGATTAGAGTGTGACTGCAGAGAAGGTCTTCCCCCACAGAGAACCATGAAGCCTGTAGTTTAATATGACTCAGGTAAGTCATAGAGATCACCAACATATGGTAAGACTAGCACCTTATGCTAGTAGGCTCAATATAATAACTGTTGAATTGGTTTGTGTAGATTGTAGCGTCCACTTAGTGGTGATTATTTTAATATAATGATATGATTTTAAAGTATACTGATCTTTTGTAATAGGATAATTTCCTGGTGGTATTACATACCCCACATACTATTCGTAAAATGGCCAGTGTGTTTCATTATCCACCACTAGTTGGGTCATCAATGCTGACGATTGTTATGCTTGGTTTTTCTGTTTATTATTCATACAAGTTTACGTCCTAGTAGACGAGGGACTAGTAGGAAATAATTTTCCTTTTCGCATGGTATGAATGAATATCATAGATAGGGAGTCCTATTACCCTGATGAAGACTTTAAACCTTCTGGGCTTTAGTATAGGTCGAAACATGTCGGTACTTCATTGATTCTGGATGTTCAGATGAATCATTTTATCTGTTGACCATACCTTTTTGTTTTTAATCATTACCAGGGGTACTCAATAATAAAGGAATTTCCTTGGGTATACCCGAGGTATTTTTATCTTTTTGACCTGAATTGGATAATTGTATTTGTCCTGAAAAATGATATATAAGAGCTCCCAGGTTCTTGGACCTCAGTTGAGTCCGCTGGGGTGGCATTGTCCCTACCCCAGTGTGAGAGGTCGTGGATGATGAATCATTCCACGATACGTTGTGGGTAAGACAACCTCTTAAATATCTTTTAATGACCTTACCCTACCTCTTCTTAAATGTGAAGACAAAAGTGGCCACAGATTAGAATTCTCAAGTATCTTGTGTGATAACTACTTAGATAGAAGGAGGACATACTTAGGTACATACCTCTTTTCTCTCCTGCGGGGTTTGAAGAGTTGGCTTATATCTAACTGACATATTTAATGTTCTTATATGTCCCTAGAAAAGTGGCACTACATGTACCCAGGGCCTGTAAATGCTACTAGTGTTACTAATGGGTCTACAGCACTGATAGTGCCACCCACTTAAGTAGCCCTTTAAACATGTCTCAGGCCTGCCCTTGCAACCTGTGTATGTAGTTTTAAACTGCCACGTCAACCTGGCTAAGTACACCTTTTGCCAGGCTCAAACCCTCCTTTTTAATACATGTAAGACACCCCTTGGGTAGGCCTTGGACAACCTAGAGGACAGGTTTTAGTGTATTTGAATGTTTGGACATGTACTTTTAAGTTTTAAATGTCCTAGTCGTGAAAAACTCTTACATTCGTTTTGCACTACTGCAAGGACAACCTCTCCCATAGGTTAACATCGGAGTTACCTTATTACACTTAATAAGCTGTAATTTCCAAATGGGAACAGACCATCCTTTCATGGTTGGTGTCTTTAGAATTGTGATGAGAAATCCTAACTCATTGAGAAGTTGAATTTTAAATTACATTCTTGCTGCCATATCCGTTTAGTGCCGGTAGCCTGTCTCTGGTTCTCATGACTGGGTGTAGCAGACAGTTGGGCTTTGTGTATACCTTCTAGACAGTAACGCACAATAGAGAACTTAGGTGTGCTTGTGTGGGTCATCACTGGCAACATGGGAGGGGGGAGCTGAGCAGAGCCCCACTTACACTTGAAAAGGCTCTGTCCTGCCTCCACACAAAGGGCTGCATACCCCTTGTAATTAGCCTGGAGATAAGACAAGGAGGGCAGGATACCTGGGTACTTCAAAGGGAAATTCTAGAAGCTTCCCTCACCTTCTAGAGGAAGAGTACCAGTATAAATATTGGACCTCTGACACAAACTCTTCAGTACACTTCTGGACCTGTTGATGCCCTGCCAAGAAGGACTGCTGTGCTGCTGAAGAGCTGTCACTCTGCTGGAGTGCTGTCCTGATGCCTTGCTGTGCTGACCTGCTGCCTGCTTCCCTTTTACCTGGGTGAAAAGAACTGGACCTACAGCTCTTGAACCCAGGGCACCCAGAGTGACTCCAGGTCTGCCGGCCTCCTGTTCTAAGCCACAGGGACATAACAGGCTTCCAAACACCATCACCAGCACCCAGATCCAGTTGGAGCAAGCCTTTGACCCCCAAGTGGTGCCTCTCAGGTCCTTGACCCTTAATGTAGCCTCAGAGAGGCTGAATTGAAGTGTTTGGGCTCTTCACGACTGTGAACGGGCCCAGTGATGCCGAATCCTTGTCACACGTGCAGTCCGGCGATGCAAAGTTCTGTCAACCTGACCCTTTGAGCTACAACATTGACCTCTCGTGTGGAGTGACACCACAAAGCACTGGCCCAACTGTCCATGACATCAGGATCTTTGTGCTACAGCGACAACCGCCCGCGACGCCCGGCCTGCTTTATTGGCTACATCGACAACTGTCCAGGATGCTTCCCTACTTCTTGCGGCCCACTCCACCGCGAATAGGACTCTTGGCACTGGACTGAGAAGGTAACTTTTCAGCAGGACTAACTTGGTCAATTTATCCTTTAGCCAAGCTCAATCGTGGTCATCCTGAACTTGTGACTTTCTCCTGGTCGCACATGACCAGCTCACCGCAGTTGGCGCTTTGTACTTTTTGGCGCTATTTTACCCTAAAATCTTTACAAATTCATAACTCCGGTTCTACTGATTGAATGTTTGTCTCTTTGGTCTTGTTTTATTTATTACATTATACTCTATTTTACTAACTGGTGTGAGATCCTTTTGTGGTGTGATTTCAATGTGTTACTGTTTGAAGTGTTGTACAAATACATTATACGTTGCCTCTGAGTTAAGCCTGACAGCTCTGTGCCAAGCTACCCAAGGGTTGAGCACAGGTTAATTTTAGGGTTGCTTGTGGCTTCATCCTGAGAAGAAATGTGGCTGTTGCCTGACTAGGGCTCACACTGCAGTCAACCAAAAAACACATTTCTTACAATGAGGCAATGAGAAGGCCTGAGAATTTGTTAATGAAGTCCTTGTTCTGTCCAGGAGACTTGTGGATAGGGTAGAATGTGGCAGACTGAGTTGTGTGAAATGGGACGTGGCATGTGAGGAGCTCCATGGAATTGGGTTTGCTTGCTTGCCTAAGGAGCTGTACCAAGATGATTTATGGAGGTGAGGTCTCTTCCCTTCTTATGAGCATGGTCTGCACACTGAATTCTGTAGCCTTTGGGAAGATGGATGTCTAAGTGGTGCAAGGATATGGGGTGATCAACGTTTCTGTGATGAACAGTGCATCAAGTTGTAATAGGTGATACGGTCTGCGATCTAGAATAGAATACTGCAGAGTTAGCATTGATGAGTATGAGATGGAGTCTGCATTTAGTAATTTGAGGGTTTATGGTGGCTAGTATTATATTCATGAGGTTGTGTCTGTGTATTTTGAGGATGCTTTGTGAATGCTTGTGTGATCTAGGTGTGGGTGTGATTGTGGAACTGGTTGTAGTGGCTGTGCAAAGGACTTGTCTAGAGAACTTTCCTGTAAGATCAATTTCCCATGACCTTAAAACCACCCATAAGTATATACTCTTTAAGGGAACATTAGCAGTTGGGCAAAACAAGAGGAACAACTAATCCCCCCATTCTCAATTTGGAGAGATTATCGCAGGATAACTCTGTTCACCACTGGTTTTACAGTGCTTTTTTCCTTATCCACTTGACAGAATGAGACAAAGCAACAAATATCTGGAAGGCAGAAAGGATTTGTTTTGTAGCCTCAAGGTTCACCAATTAAAAATTCTGAATTAAGGGGGCGTGGTTGGGCGGTCCAACATGGCGGACACGCTGTAGAGAAGCTCCCATAGCCCCACATACATCCAACATAATCCTGCTGGTCAATCTTTGCTCAAGGCCTCCTATCTGTATCCGGAAAGACCCCCGATGCGGCAATTCTCCAAGACCCATTGGTCAAGAGCTGCTCTCGGAAGCCGCTGCAAACAGTCCGATGAGCCACGCGGTCTGTAGCGTGAGGAGGAGCTGCGAGTTGCCGTGATGTCAGCCCAGCGGTGAACGCTCTCATTGGTGCGCCGTCCGGTCCGGAGCCGCAAAAAAAAGTGAGACGTACACGGGATCTCTGCCGGACAGGAGAGACCCCCTTATATCACATATTCCTCTGGTGGCTCCGCGGGGGAATGGCAGACATGAAGTGAGCCTGGAGAGAGGTGCATAGAGAAGTGCTGACCGCGGCCAGACGGCTACGACCCACATATATTAAATACCAGCCTCCGAAACCAAAGTGAAAGGGACACGCACCCGATGCAGTGGAATTGAATGCTTAACAGCACAGATCTACACCGGTAACCAGCACAATCAGAGAAGTAAGGCTCACTTGATTGTCCTAATATGCGGGATAACCAACGATCCTAAGAAGCTTAGCAGCAGCAGGTGGGAACTAAAATACCCACCGCAAACCATCAGGGGACAGCGCCTGTTGGGGGGGGTATATCCTCATCTGTGGAAGCAGCCAGACTAGGTCTTGGTGCGGCCTGTGGTTGGGGAGGGCCCATTACACACGGGCGCAGCAGCTCCTCATACATACCAACCCACGAGGGGTTCCATGTAAAATTAGCCCCCCAGATTCAGCAGACGCTGACCCAGGCTTTCATCGGCTATGTCCAAAGACAAAGCGGCAGGCCCAGGCACAAAACAGAGCACGATGGACAAATGCACGGGGACTACCACACCCATAGGGGTCCCGGATAATGCAGCGCTGCTAGCCACGATTACCTAATCGAGAGACATGCTAAACGCCAAGATTGGCGCGGTTGGGTCCGATGTAATTCTATTGCGCCAAGATTTACGCAACACTGTGGAACGCCTCACCTAAGCCGAATCCAGGGTCTCAGGTGTAGAATACGCAATCGCTACACTCCAAGGGAAGGTGACCAGCCTGGAGAAACTCGCACAGGGGCTCACTTCTCACATAGAAGACGCTGAAGGCAGAGCCTGTAGGAATAACCTTCGCTTTGTGGGCTTCCCGGAGGGCTGCGAGGGCACAGACATGGGTACATTTCTCACTCAATGGGTCAAAACCTGAATCCCCACAGAAGCTTTGTCCACCTGCTTCATAATAGAGCGCGCCCACAGAGCTCTCACTGTGAACCCCCCCCCCCCAGGGTGCAAGATCACGGCCTGTTATCGCACAAATATTTAATTTCCACGACAGAGACACTATACTGTGGCAAGCCAGTACACAAGAGTCCCTTACCTTTTAGTCCCAACGGATAATGATATTTCCAGATTACACTAGACTAGGCTGGTACAAAAGCAATGCCAGTCTTTCACCACAGCCAAAACTCGCCTCCGAGAACTGCAAATTTCATATATGCTCTTTTTCCCAGCCCGCCTGAGAGTCAGCTACAAAAAAAGCACTATGTTCTTTGACACACCAGAAGAGGTATTCCAGTGGACAGGCAAGCTCCGCCCGGTGAAGCCACATATGCCTCCGCCCCGAGATTCAGATTCATCATCTGGAGACCCACGCCACAGTCAGAATGCCAAGAAAGACCGGCAAAGACATCGT
This sequence comes from Calotriton arnoldi, assembly GCA_963921515.1. Classification (NCBI taxonomy): domain Eukaryota; kingdom Metazoa; phylum Chordata; class Amphibia; order Caudata; family Salamandridae; genus Calotriton; species Calotriton arnoldi. Next base: position 235,177 of record CAWUFW010008396.1, read on the forward strand.
TTGAGATCATCCTGGTGCTCCAGATCACGTGGCGACAAATAAACTGAGATCGTTGGCAGCGGAACATAGAATATGTAAAAGCAACATAACTTCAGCAACACAGGACACGCCATTATATTCATTAGAGACGATACTCGTTATGCCAGCACCAAAGTGGGCTACAACACCCGAGCGGACCATCTAGTACTTCTCAGGACATTTACCTTGGATGGGAAGTTTGGGGATCCATTGGACGAATTCTGCTCTCCTCCCCCGTTGGGATGAGCGCAGTATTTACTCCGCGACAGATACTTCAAAGTTTTATGAGGTATTGGGGTGGGAGTGGGTGGGGAGAAAGTTGGGGAATAAGATCTTGTACAGGACTCTGTTTTATATAATTGTCACCATGGTGCATCCAATGCTTCGATCTAGTGGTTCCCTCACCAGATACACCCCTGACCATATACACTACATGTCCCGATGACAACTCACAGTGGACAAGCTCCAGTCGGAAAGCTTAATATAGTTGTGTTAGAAGGTGGTTCTGACCACCTGAGCCGCCCGGATGTTTCGCTTTTTGAACACCTAATTGTTGAGCTTTTACTGTGGGAGAGCCTCCTAAGTTGGGACTCACCCACAGTGAACTCATGATGAAAGAGACTGTATGTGGATTTTACCGGTGTCCCCCTGGTGAGAGTAAGCTGCTGCGCTGCAGCCGGAGTAAGGGGCACCGGGCTGGTTACATTCAGACATGTGTGTACATGCGTATGCACACGTGTAGGGGCTGCGCAGGGGAGATTCCTGGCGTGCGCAGCCCAGGAGCAGTTACAGATTGAATGGTGTGGCAGGAATTATGCAGAGCTGGATGGTGACATGGAATAGGCTTTACACAATGGGAAGAAACATGCAAGGGAAAGTCAATGTGCTTTACTGTTTTCACTGAAAGACCACTTCATTATTCTCCTATGAGGATGGGGATCACATGGGATAGTTTCACTTCCCTAGGGCCTACAAATTCCAGACACGCACTAAAGTCCACTGTAACTTAGGTGAGAAGTACTATTCTGCAGAGTCCAAAGTCATATCTGTACTGCTTTTGGGTCATCCAGAAATGTCATATTCCTCTGAGTCAGCTCATAACCAGATCCTGGCTGGGTGTGACCCTGCCAGGCTGGATTAATGACCTTCCACCCCAAACTGAGGCATCAGAGGTCTAGCCCTTCACGGCAAGCATTCCAAGGGCGAAGGTCTCCTCTCCAAGAAGAGAAGATGGGTGGAGCTACAGGTTAATCCATCAGCAGCTGTCACCTGGTGCCAGGCACCAAGCTGCTCTGGAGAGAAGGCAGCAAGGGGGGAAAGGGCTTTCAGAGACCATGGGGCATGAGACCCCTGGACGACGCCATTTTGAACAAACCCAGAGGCCTGGGCAGGAAGGAGGGAGCAGGGGCAGAGAGGTGATGTGTCGCTGCTTGATAGGGCAAGAGGAGACTTCCTGCCAGCCCCCCCCCCAAATTCTTTTAAAAGAGCTCGCACAGGAAGAGGAGCTCTCTCTGGGGTGTGGTCTGCTGAGGAAGACTGGTGCTGGAGCCTGGCGCCATGGGCAGCTGGAAGGAAGAACCTCCAGTCTGGCCCAGGACCCTGACTTGCGCCACAAGGGGAGACCAGGACCAGTGAGCAGAAGCCTGGGCCTCTGCGCAGGGAGAGAGAGGCCCAGGGGGAGAGCCAGGTGCAAGGCTGGCGCAGGGAGCCAGTGAAGACTGTGCCCTGATGGATTCACCCTCCCTGAGAACAGGAGGGCGAAAGAAAGTGCTCCCAGTGGCTGGGGCACACCACCAGGAGCCAGAAGAGGCCAAAATGGAGCAAATCGGCTGCCTGGGGGTCGAGATATGCCCCCCAGAAGGTAGGCGACCTTTGACCTCTGCGAGGACCGACGACGAAGCGTGTGGGGCTCCGCCGCCAGTCCAAGATGTGCCCCCGGAGTGGGTCACGTCCCGGGGGCTGCCCCCACAAGAAGAAAAGTTGGGGAGCGCCATCGCGCTCCCCGTGAAAAGGCCCAAAAAGGGGTGCCAGGAGCCCACCCTGGCCCCCAGCGGTTCTGGAAGACAGGGGAGCGCCGTTGTGCCCCCCTGGGGAGAAGCTAAGCCGTGAAACGGGCCACGCGGGGTACCAGGATCCCACCCTGGCCCCTGGCAAGAACGGAGGCAGGGGAGCGCTGTCGCGCTCCCCTGGGTAACGTGAAAGGGGCCCTGGACACCCAACGCCGGGCCCTGAAGAGAGCGGAAGTCGGGGAGTTCCATCGCGCTCCCCGTGAACGATTGGCCTGGGGCCCAGGACCCCATCTCCGGGCCCCGAATTGAAGGCGGAGGAGGGGGGAGTGCCATCGCATCGCACTCCCCCGCGGCAGCGGGAAGGCAGGGGGAGTGCCGTCGCACTCCCCCGAAGACCCGCCAGGCTGGAGGCAGCCTCGTGTCTGCCCGCAGGAGCGGGCAGACCTGAAGTGGAGTGCCGGCTCCCGTGCCAGCACACGAGGGTGCTGGCCAGATGGGGAGCTGGCGGGAGCCGCCGGGGGTGGGCTCCCCGCGCAGCTCCCCACCAATCCAGCAATGCGGGGTGCCCGGGTGGGACCGGCCCCCCGCGAAGAGAAGAGCGGCTGGGGGTGGGCTTCCCGAGTCGCGTGCACTCACCTGGCACAGGAGGGGTATGGGTGGGACCACCCCTCCCCCCCCCCAAGGATCCGGAGCAGCGTGAGGCTGCCAACGATGGTGGCGCGGCTCTCCCCAAGCAGCGGGGGAGCCGCTACTATGATATGCACGCGCAAGGAGCGCTTTGCCCCATAATGGGACCGGCCTGCAAGGAAAAGAGGATGGTTCTTGGCGTGTGGTGACCCCAGGAGGATGGTGTTACCGCCAAATGAGTGCAAAGGTGCAGGGGGAGCTGCAGGAGCAACGCAGTCTCCCCCAGCACGAAGAGGAAAAGTCCCCCATTAAGTCTCTAGGGGACTCCAAAGAAATAACCCCTCAAGGGCGCAGCCCACAGTCAAAGCATCCCGGTTCTACAGCTGGGGTAACGTTAGGGACTGCCTCAATGTATGAAGGGCTGTGCTGGGGATGTCTGGAGAAGGGCATCCCCAGGAGGTGAAGAGGTGGAATTGCACGAGAAGTGCATTTACCAATGTTATTTCTATGGTGGGACTGTAAGTCACATGTGTAATGTGAATTCATAAGCAAAGTGGGGTTATGTTGCCGGACATTCCTGCTAGGGTGTCTGGCTGTATATGCTTAATCCTGTGATTATAACTGTGATGCCTTTTAGGGGCTGTGATTGCAATGCATTACAACTGTTATCAGCTATGATAAGTACCTCATTTAAAGTGATGTCTAAACATGTATTCTTGCTGCTGCTTTAGGTGAAGAACAACCCAGACTGTTAACCCCTAAGATGTAGAGGTGTTTACTGTATGGACAGTATGAGATGCTCAGTCAGGGTTATGTGTCCCCTGGGCAGGTGTACCTATTTTTAATGCTTGTTGAGATGATGGGGTGGGTCGCCACTGGGATGGTGCCAGTGGGCAAGGCGCTTGCCCCAGGTTATGTCAACCCACTGCATTAGGGGGCAAGATGTGCATACATGGGAGTGTTGGTACTAGACCCCACCACCCCTGTGGGAGGGTTGGAAATGTTACGCAATGTCACAAAGTAATTCCAACAGCTTATGTATATTTGTAAATTGGTGCATAGTATTGAGTAGTGTGTGTGTTTAATAAATGTACTCTTCCTTTTATAAAGCAAAGTACAGACTGGACAATCAATTATTGAGTGTTATTTCTGCGTACTAGTAAATGGCGATTACTAGCCTACACCACCTCCCTTGAGTAAGCCTTAGACTGCTCTGCAATGCTACCCTCTGAGAGTCAAGCGCTACAATAGGGTGTTTGGTTCCCAGTGAAGGATAAATGTGACATGTTATTTGTGCAGGCCTCACAGATACTGCCTCGTTTTCCAACAAATAACATAGAACGTCCACGGCCTATTAGATAAAGTAAAGCGTGGAGCTGTCCTTAAACACGCAAAACGCATGGAAGCAGACATCCTGCTCCTACAAGAGACTCAACTCATGGGGACTAAGACACCATTCCTGGCCAGCCTTGGTTTTATGCACATATTCCACTCGGGTTTCGCAAGAGGATCAGGAGGGGTCACTATACTGATTCACCGGAGAATCCCCTTCTCACATACTCGCACATGGACTGATACATTTTTATACAGGGCATGGTGGGCGGAAAATCTATAGGGTTGGGTAGCTTAAATGCCCCCCGCCCCTAACTCAAACATTCATCGACCACATCATAGATATCTGGGGATCAATACCAGGAAACCTTGCATTAATTGGGTGAGACTGGAATGATGTGATCCATCCAAAACACAACAGGTGGAGACACACCGCCCCACAGGGAACACTAAGAGAATCCTGTCTAGGCCCCATGGTGGCGATGCTGGGCTGGACAGATGCATGGAGGGCCCTTCATCCCGCGACTGCAGGGTACACATACTTCTCAGCCGTCCACGCCTCATTCTCTAGACTAGACTATATTTTCATCACTAGTGAACATGCCCACAGGATACCCGAAGCAGAGATCATGCTTAGAGGCCTGTCAGACCACTCCCCTGTGAAATTACACCTATTTATCGGCCCCAAACGATCCCCACTCCGTTGGTCGACTCCTGCCCTGGCACATGCATAATCTACTTTACAAAACTCACATACACAAAACCTTACTAGATTACTTCTCATTCAATGAAAAGACAGCTTTGTCCACCACAGTCCTTTGGGATGCAATGAAACCAACAATACGTGGATTCGATATAAGCTACTCCACAGCATTGAGGCGCCAAAAAACCAGACACTGACACAATTAGACGCACAAATTATAGAATTGGTGAGGCGCGATAGAGAGAGGGAAGGAAGCAGCGCCCGTAGGCAACTAGGCATACTGCAACAACAATACCAAAGGGAACTGCTGGATGAAGCTTAATGCGCATGGCAAGCCACACAAAGCAGGATATACCAATGGGGGGGACAAGTCAGGGAAACTCTTACACAGACTGTACCAATACACTTTAAAACTGGTTCAGATACCCTCGATCAAATCACACAATGATAGGATACTCACAGATCCGGCAGAAGTAGCCCAGTACTTTGCCGAATTTTATCAAACCTTGTATACTAAAGACGAAGTCCTAACAGAATCCCAGATAGAGGAATTTTTCCGAGATATACCACTTAGGGCGTTGTCTGCCGTAGCGCGCGAGTCATTGGATGCCCCTATTACACAAGAGGAATTAACCACGGCCATTTCAGACATGACACCAGGGAAAACACCAGGGCCCAATGGGGTTCCTTGTAAATTCTTCAAAGCAATCATGCCTATACTGGGCCCCCGATACCTGGCTACCATCCGTACTGCCCTAAAAGATAAATGCATGCCTCCTGTCCTGATTGAAGACATGCAGAAATTGTAGTCTTCCTGAAGCCTGGGCGCCCACCTGAACTCTGCTCATCCTACCGGCCAATCTCACTTCTAAATCTTGAAGCTAAACTTCTGGCAAAAGTGCTAGCAAATAGACTGATACCTCAATTGACCGATCTGATACATCCAGATCAAGCTGGGTTTATGCAGCAAAGAGCGACACAACACAACATACGTCGAGCTCACAACGCGATCGCCGTGGTCGATCGCCTAGGCCGCCTTGGGGCTTTGCTTCTCGCAGATATCGACAAAGTATTCGACTCTGTCTGTTGGACGTATATGTTTATATTGCTAAAACACTTGAATATGAGCCCCAAGTTTATAGCTTATGTGCGATTATTATACACAGCCCTTACAGCTTCTATAAGGGTGGTAGGTTCAGTGTCCACCCAATGCTCAACAGGGTGAGGCACTAGACTGGGAGGCCCCCTCTCCCCCCTCTTATTTGCTCTCACCATAGAACCTCTGGCCACATGGGTAAGACGTGATGCATTGGTGCGGGGCTTTGAGTGGACACCGGAGATATCAGACCGCATAGCTCTATATACCGATGATGTCGTCTTTTTCTTCACCGACCCTCATAGATCCGGCCCAAGAACCCTCCTAATTATGTGCATCTTTGGGGAGATGTCCGGCCTACATATGAACAAGCAGAAATCGGTTTGGGCGCTGAGAGGGGCCCTGGGGAAGTGGACGGTGAGCAGAAGAACTTACCTTAGTAACAAGTGGCCTAAACTACCTAGGAGTATTTTTATCTGATGTCAAATCTGTTTCATGGACACGAAACCTAGGAGCATTAACAGATAGTTATAAAGCTGAGGTGAGGTCCTGGTCCAGTCTCCCCCTATCACTTTACAGAAGATCAGCTTTCTTTAAGATGGTCTCCCTACCCCGATTACTACACCAACTGCAATCCCACCCATACCCAATTCCATTGACATGGTTCTTACAAATTAACACGATACTGGGTCAGTTTTTATGGGGAGGCAGTACCGCTCAGGTAGCTATTTGTAGCTGCCTCCAATCCACATACTGCGGAGACATCGCAGCCGCAGATATACAATCATATCATGTGGAAGCTCATCTGCAGATCCTGAATGAATGGTGGTATGGCTCCAGAAACGACCCGGCGTATAGATTGGAACAGTGGATCATGGGAGACCCCTCCCTATACACATTCCTCTACAACAGATCAGACCCAAAAGACCTTCCCCCTGCAATGAGGGTAGTGATCTTTGTCTTGCGACAGTCTCTCTGCCGGATGGGTTGGTGAGGCCGCATCACCAGAGAAAGCCCAATATGGCAAAACCGACTACTCCCCCAGGTGCATACCTCCAGGGATTCACAAACTGGGACCGAATCGGGATCTCATCCTTGGGTGATGTAATGAAGGGTCATCTCCTCAAATCATTCCAAGGCCTCCAAAAGGAATTCTCTATGCCCCACAATCAATTCTATAAATATCTACAATTAAGACATGCACTACATCTCTACATCCAAGATTTAACTAATCTCCCAGAATTCAGTCCGCTGAAGGGTAAACTCTTGATGGGCGATCTTGGAAAACACAAAATCTCGAAAATCTATCAATCCTTGATCACGAATAACCACAACACCCTAGATACCCTCAGGGCGACATGGGCAACTGACTTAGGCCCAATTGATGATGATGATGATTCGACAGAAGCACTTGAGTCACCAAGAGGGGCTGCGATCTCAGCCCGCCTAAGACTCATACAATTCAAGTATCTCCACAGGGTATACTATACCAGACATAGATTACGGAATATGGGGGTGATTGCATCCTCACAGTGCCTACTGTGTCAGCAAGACAAAGGTACGCTCATACATATGATCTGGTCCTGCACAGCCCTAGGTCGCTTCTGGCAAGGCGTTATAGATTGCCTGGCAGAGGTGCTGGCATGGGATCTCCCTAGATCCCCCAAACTCATACTATTTCACTACGCAGAGGGTATAGGGGGAACTATATATAAATGACACTTACTATTTCTTGCCTCACGTTCCCCAAACGCAATATCGCTAGACAATGGAAAACCTACACACCACCTCACCTAGGCACCTGGAAAAGAGGCATGGACTTCAATAAGGGTCTGGAACTTCCAGTTTTCATAACCTGCGGATGCCCACAGAAGCATACCAAAATATGGCAAAGAACCACATATAACATTAGACCAACGATTAGAAGATTAAATAATGTCATATGGGCTAGAACAGAATAATATTAATCATGTCAGGGCCCCTAATTAAAGGAGATATTAGGAGGGACAAGGCATGGAACAAATGTATGGATGTGCAAAGGTTTTATACAGTTTTGTTATTTTATTTGTTCTTGTATGTACATACGGCAACCATAGTAAGTGGGAAAATTGGTATCACTGCTGTATTCTAAAATGGAAACATATGTCTCATTATGTCCAGATCCTCCTGGCTTGTAAGGTACAAATTCAATAACATTTGTTGTAAAAAAAAAAATATAAGAATTAAGATTGGACTTCTAAACCTCGCAAAATGAAGCACATTTTTCTCTGCACCACATGTGAAGTGCATAACCTCAAAATTGCCAATTTATTTATTGCTATTACCCTTTAACGCTTGCAGTATTTTACATGCATTTACCTGGGTCTCCATTGGGTCCAGGGGGCCCCATATCACCACCATCGCCTTTTTCACCTAGACAGGAAACATTGCAAATTAATGCAGGTATGCACACAAGAGAACACACTATTCTTGCAAGGCTTCTGTGAGGAATTCTCAAACTATTCTACTAAGCACAGACCAAACACAACCAACTACATCAGTAAAGGTAGGCCAGCTAAAAGTTAGACAATTACAAATCGTATATCACAGGCAGTACAGGCACAGCCAAGCTGTTATGTTCCATATAGGTACCCTAATATAGGCCCGGGTAACATCATATCCCTTCACCTACATTACCTCCCCTACACTAAACTGTAACAGGCCTTTTAGGATTGAACCTTTACCTAGTTCTAGTCCTGGGTGCAGAAGGAGGGTTTCTCCTAAATAATAGAGTCCTATAACTCCATCAATAGACTCACACAGTATGAATGAATATTCATAAGGGTTCTTAGAAACCAGGCTGGGGCTACACCACCTTCCTCCCCATATCTACGTACACGGTTCATCCCATACGTCATCCTCACATCCAACAATGGCTAATACAAGCAACAAGGGACAAAGGACCCCTAGATACTTTCTGTATAAATACAGCACATCTTGCTAGTGTTAGTTAGAGGGAACCAAGACTTCCAGGCCGACACACTGACCAGAGACGCTGAGGCTCCTGCATGCAGACGCTCCAGCTGACAATGGGCTGAACATCCCATCGCGGGGTGTCCAGCTCGAGACCAAGAAGGGCTCCTACATTCTCACACTTCAGGTAATGGGGTTCGACTAAGTCCTAAAGGGTGGGTACAGTCCCGGGCACACGTAACGAGGATATAATATCAGGAGAAATGTCTCATACTGCAGAAATGTAGAGGGTCTACACCAGAATGATAGTCATAGGTGTTTAGTATAGTAACAGAGCATAAGCAACCAGCCAAAACAAAAGCAACCAGCCGACACGTGTTTCGTCACAAAGGGTAGTAACCCATGACTCTTCAGGGCTGAAAGGCGGTGCCAACAAGGTGGATTCAAGTGACCGTTCAAGAATCCAAAACGGCAATGAAGAGCAGTGCGAACCACGGTAGGTGGACTACTGCCAAATGTAAGGAAAGGAAGACGGATATCGCCGGGCGGCGGATAAGCCAATGAGGACTATTGACCTTCAGAAAAGTCGATGCAGTCTGTGGCGACGAGATTAACCAAGTGCTAGGTAGCACAGGGGGAATATAGAATTAGGCGTGCCAGGTCAGTAGTCCAGGACGACAACGGCGGATGCGCCGGAGTACAGGAAACTGGGAGAAGTGTTGTTCAGGAAGGAAAATGGTTCCGGAAGATCCAGGTCGTCCTGGACTACTGACCTGGCACGCCTAATTCTATATTCCCCCCTGTGCTACCTAGCACTTGGTTAATCTCGTCGCCACAGACTGCATCGACTTTTCTGAAGGTCAATAGTCCTCATTGGCTTATCCGCCGCCCGGCGATATCCGTCTTCCTTTCCTTACATTTGGCAGTAGTCCACCTACCGTGGTTCGCACTGCTCTTCATTGCCGTTTTGGATTCTTGAACGGTCACTTGAATCCACCTTGTTGGCACCGCCTTTCAGCCCTGAAGAGTCACGGGTTACTACCCTTTGTGACGAAACACGTGTCGGCTGGTTGCTTTTGTTTTGGCTGGTTGCTTATGCTCTGTTACTATATTAAACACCTATGACTATCATTCTGGTGTAGACCCTCTACATTTCTGCAGTATGAGACATTTCTCCTGATATTATATCCTCGTTACGTGTGCCCGGGACTGTACCTACTTCATTTGTGTGGATTTCTATCCATACCATCACGGGGGTTTTAGGGCATATCCCCTGACCTGGTTTGCACCGTTCACACTCCTAGTATAACATAAACTCAGCGCGAATTAGCTTGAGCGCCATTATTCCTGTCAATACTAAAAACCCCACACTGATACATAAGTCCTAAAGGGATTCTTGGCTTTACACCTACTCACATGCTAGGTACACCTAGGTACATCTAGATAGGCATCGTAGGAGTACGCGCTTTCTTTTATCAATGCATTTTATATTCATGTATTTATCCATGCGTAGTGCAAGATGGTAGAACTGTACTATCCATTTATATTCACTGTACTGCTAATCATATATCTCTACTACTGTCTAATGGTTGTTGCAGCTCATATGTTCTACACAAGAATAACGACTGTTCAATAAACCCTTATTGAAATGCCCAGGCTGTTTATTCTGTGTATCTCTGAGACAAGATAAGTGAGCACGAAAAGCGAAAGCGAAAAGTAGTATATTGTTTCCACGATTCTGAGGGATCAGGGTTGTCATGTTCTGAGGTTGCCAGAAACTATTCTCTCCCCGATAAAAGGAGACACAAGTGGCACTGTGAGCTAGCTTATGCAAACAGGCTAACATTCTCGGTGGGGGTGCTCAGAATCAGTCTGCCACCAAGCCCACAGTTTATGTTATCCGAACGCGCAGGTCCTGTATGGGTAATATAGGAACTACACGACATGGCGCCACCAACGATGGTTGGGCTCTTATTTAACAGTAGAATCTGAGTAGTTCAGTCGTGCTATTCTCAGAGACCCCTACTCACAAAACACCAGAGACGTCTGGAGTGGGTGGGCACAAACTCCGCCACAGCTGAGTAGGCGAGAAATCCTATTTATTGGCTGTTGGTTAATCAAGCTTGAAGGACATTTTGTTCCTAAAATTGTGCATAAACACCTTATCATAGTTTCCTTGAAACAATAGTCTGTGTTCTATATACAATGACTACTACCCCGGTCTTAGACCCGCTACAGCAAGCACTCCCCCTCACAGACGAGGAAGAAGATGCGAATGCAATACAAATTGCACAAAAATTCAGACGTACTATCACCCTGAAACTATTAGATTATGGTTTAACACCATGGGGTGGTATAGTAGCTTTCGTAATTGAGGCACACAAATCAAACAAGACAGAGGTATTTTATTCGTGGATTACATTCCCAGCAGCAAATGCAATAACGCAGACATTTCACTACTATGTAGAAGGAGATGCACCACAGGAATATGGTCTGTTCGAGGACATAGAAGTTCCACTCACTTACCAGGAACACCTATACTGGTTTAAAGGCGCCCTACCCCGTATAAGACACAGAGTAAGATTAGGTCCGCTCGGAGGAGACAGGGCAACATGGCCAATATTAGCGGCCTACACATCACATCCTGACATTGACACAATGCCACAGGCAGCCTTACTCTTACAACACAAGGATTTAATTAAAATCTACAGAAACCTGACACAGTTTGTCATGAGGACTTTCACAGTCCAACCAACATCAGTTTCAACAAATGGAACTCAAATTCAGGGTACAGTAACTAAAATTACACCACAAACATTACACGCAGTAATGGGCAAGATGCCCATGAAACATGAACAAATGCCATTCTGGGTAGCTCAGAAAATAACTCAGCTCGAGGCAGTATTCACGAATACTACTCCGTTTGAAAAACACAGAATGCTAACAATCTGCTTGCCCATGGAGATAACACCACAAGTAGAGGATTGCACCTCTTGGGGTACAGTCTTTGCTGCCATATATACCAGAACGCATGGTATTCCTTCGTTAGCAGTAGTACCAGATGTATTGAGACAAATACAAAACGAGTACGGAGCAGAACCTGCCCTGAACGTAGGGATGAAGTTATTAAATAACTAAGATCAGGTGTCAGCCATAATACTAGCTAATATTAAAGGGGAAGCAGCTTCAGTGGCAATCCGCCAACGCCTAAGGGAGTTCAGCCCGTTAGAACAACAACACGAACTGCTCAAAATAAAAGAAACTGCGTATGCAGAATTAGGCAGAGACAGTTTGGGTGGGAAAGCATTAAAACCACAACTGATGGGCAGTCCTGAAAAGGACACTACTAAGCAGACACCTGCTTCTTCTAAAAAGAAGTGGGATAATAAAAAACAACAAAACTTCAAAAACAGATCTCAATACCGAGGCAGATCTCCTCCACAGGAGCCCTCTGAAAAGAGGTACAACCTTAGGAATAGGGATAATATTAGGAAACCTGACCGGTATCAGGATACTGATACACGCTCCTCTCGTTCCTTTCAGGGCTCGACGAAAAACTCCAAGAGAGAAGAACGGTCAGAACACAAAGAAGAGCGTACAAAGTCCAGAGACAAGCAGCACGCTCAAGACTATACTTCCAAAAAAGAAGAAAAGCCAAAATCAAAACCTCAGTTTAAGAAGAAGAAAGCTGCAGGCATAAAGATCAGACATGCCCAGAATTCTGAGGACACAACTTCTGAACGGGGAATGGGCTCTGACGATGCTAGACAGTGCGGCAGAAGTAACAATAGCTCGCCAGAACCTGATGGAATTTCTGTTGACAGCGGACTTGAATGATTACATCACGGTGGAAACACCAGACACAAGGGTGAGCGTCCCACATAAGTTACACGAAATAACACTCCAAATGGAGGGGACAAGCCCAGGAAAGTTAAAGGTCTCTTTTGGGAAAATCTGTCATCTGGTTATGACATCCTATTAGCAGAACACGATTGGCCGCCAGCATTCGTTATGGAGTGCCCCAGGGGAGAAACAGTAATTTTTCCAGCATTTTCCGACCTCGTTCCCATTCATCTTAAACATGCATATGCACAGGAGTGGGCAGTTGCCCAAGCTCCAGCACTATACAAAAATCATGCCGGTTGGGATGAGGATTCAACCCACCACGTGATCCCGTTAAAACTTTCACCAAATGCTCAGAGGCAATACCCAATAAAGCAAGAAGCTAAAAAACAGGTCAGGGAGATCTTAGATCAACTTGAATACCAAGGGGTGATTGAAACATGCACCTCACCAATGAACAATCCTTTGTTTCCCGTATCAAAACCGGACAACTCATATCGTCTAGTTTTAGATTACATACATTTAAACTCATGCACAAAGACATTCGCTGTCCAAAACGCACACAGTGCCGCATTAATGAATAACATTGTGCAGAAAAAATACAAAACCACACTGGATATCTCAAATGGATTTTTCTGCCAAAATATAGTGCCTGAAAGCAGGTATTTGACCGCATTCTGAGCGTTGGGGTCTCATCTGCAATTTTGTCATCTCCCCCAGGGGTATAAGAACAGCCCGGGGGTATTCTTTGCAAGAGTAACAGAGTTACTCCAAAATTTTGATGAAGAAGCATTGTCCTATGTGGATGATATTTATCTGACGGACGATGACTTAAAAAAGCACTTGACCAGGGTGAGCACCATCACTATGGGATTCGCCTCTGAGGGCTACAAATTTAATTTCAAGAAATCAAAAATAGCCCACCTCAATGTCCTGTTTTTTAGGATATGAGCTTTCAAGTGAAGGGAAAAGCCTGGCAGCTAACTTTTTGGAAAAGTGTGCGCTGCTTCAACCACAAATCATTAAAAAATCTACAATCCATACTGGGATTCCTAAATTTCGGCAGAACATACATTTTAGATTACGCAGAAAAAGTAAAACCTTTCTACGACTTAATCAAACCTGACTTTTCAGTCAGACATTGGACACAGACACACAAATATCCTACGTTCACTACAAGAAGACATGATAGCTTCAAAACACTTACAGACACGCGTAAATGTATGCAACCTAGAGATCCGAGTAATAGCGGGTCAATGCGGGTACACTTACTTAACCTTCAATGAAGGCGAAGCAGTACAAATCGCATACAAATCACACCTGTATACAAACGCAGAAATGCGTTTCACTTCAACAGAAAAAATCCTGACAGCAGTTCAGACCGCTGTAGCAAGAGAAAGAGCACTGGCTCAGGGGAAACGCATAATTGTCGTGACCCCAGTACCAGCTTTAGAAGCTGTTACAAAGGTAAGCATTCCAAATGCAAAAGCCTTACATCCAAGATGGATACAATGGGCTAATTCTCTTACTGCAACGGACGTTGAATACAGATTTGACCCAAGTCTAAAAACACAAGCATTTCTGCAATACGAACAAGAATATCCTCTACCTAATTAAATATTGCCTCTAGATCAGTATGAATATATTATTTACACTGACGGATCTGCTCAACCGGCCATAGGGAGTAAGCAACAATACAGCGCGGCATGTGCAATCGTTAAAGGTCGCATGCGGGATGGAAAGTTCCATCCAAGTTGCACCAAAACGCAATCTCTAGGAGACTGCACGGCTCAGTTGGCAGAGTTAAAAGCACTGGTACTGGCACTTGTAAATACGGATCACGAATTCCCCACACTAATTTTGTGTGATTCCTTTTACTGTGTGCAGTCATACAATGAATATTTATATCATTGGGAACAAAACGGGTTTAAAGATGCCAAAGGTGGCACAATTAAGCATAAAATGCTATGGGAACAGGTAGTTGAGTTAAAGAACTAACTACCGACGGCTCACGTGATCCATACACTGAGTCATCCGCGTGATGGCGTTCACGTTGAAGGGAATTCATTGGCTGATGAAGCCGCAAAGGGGGCTGTACGTACAGCTTCCGTAGCTGCAATCACTCGTTCAAAAACGAGGATAGACGGTGAGATTATGGTCGCTGTCATTGCTTCAAGCAAAAACAGCGGAGCAGTACCAAAGAAATTTCCACTCAAGTACTCCTACAAGTTAGATGCAAACAACATTCCATTTGCTCAGGTTCCTGGAGTGGGGTACAGCGTAATACCAAATATGGATCATAGGCAAGGTTTAATACTAGCAGCACACAAGGGTTTGGGCTCTCCACATACAGGCGTTACAGCGACTATTTCATTGTTGAAACAGCGCTATTGGTGGCCAGGTCTAACAAAGCAAACTAAAGACTATGTCTTGAAATGCTACATCTGCCAACAGATGAAAGGCTCCACCAGAACACGCCCGGCGCAGACACCATTACTAATATCTGACAAACCTCTCGCATGTGTGTATCTGGACCACTGCGGCCCCTTACAATCTGATGGGGCTTACAAGTGTATCATGGTTGCAGTGGATTCCTGCCAAAGATTCCTATGGGTATGGCCTCAGCGCTCGGCTAACGCTCGAACTGTTATAAAAGATTTGCGAGTCTTTATCGGGACATACGCAGTTGGCACGTTACATTCTGACCGTGGCCCGGTGTTTAGCTCTCGGGCTTACAAAGACGCCATGAAAAGTATGGGCGTTGCACTGCGGTACTCCTCTCCGTACCATCCTGAGGGAAATTCGGTTGTGGAGAGGAAAAAACAGGACTTAAAGCAATCTTTAACAGCTAGGGTATTAGGCAAGGGCGGTAGTTGGGTCAGTCACCTTTATGGGGTACAAAGAGCACTTAATAACCAGCCAAGAAACTCTCTAGGGGGTGTCAAGCCATATGAGGTCCTATTTGGGACGAGAATGTGGGGACCTGATCTTGATTATGAAGGCGCAGTGGCGGATGAGATACCATTTGATATCCATGATCGTTTGGCTGTTTTACAGGATCTAAATGAATCCAGGACACAACAAAGCAACGTTGTCCAGAAACAGACCGCCACTGGGGAAGTCAAGGCAAACACGGCAAGACCTGTCTGGATCCCAAAAATCGGGGATCTGGTCAGAGAGAAAATAGCGGCCAAAAAAGAATTTGGTCCATCATACAGAAAGCCTGTACCTGTCCTAGCAGTTCAAGGAACAACAACTGTGCTTTTGCCGCCTCTTGCCGGAAAAAAGGAGAAAAGATTTGTCTCAATCGACTTAATCAAAGCACACTATGTGGCCGATACTGAACAGTAGGCCTCATGGACTCCACAGTAGCAGACGCCCTCCTCTCGATACAAAATTCAATTCAAAACAACACACAAGTTGCAATCAGACCAAATACAGACGTCTACGTCAACATGCCTCGACAAGAGCAAAATGCAATTTCAACAAATCCCGATGCAATTCCTACAATTGATCGAACTGCCTCTGGCTACTTCATGAACTTTTGATACGTTTTCCTTGGATCCAAGTGAACCAGAAACGACGCCAGCCCAAAGCTCATGTAAACAGCAAGCTAAAGACTTTGTGAACTTTCTCAAAAAGACTTACCTGGTATCGCCTTGGGTAGAACTATGGGTAATTACTGGGATTCTATTTTTTCTTTTCTGGCTAGGCTTAGTTATAACTTTTAGCATGCTTATTAATGGACAATACCTTCAACAAAGCTCTACAGCCCAAAAAGTTAATTTGATTTTAAAACCACATCAATCTTCACATCGTAAACAAAGAGACTTGTCAACAGTGAACATCACAGCGGTTCCTATACCGGACGGTGTAGTCTGGGACAAAGTTGATTTTGATATATTCGGTCCGACTGAACTTTTAAAACTTTCACATTTATTTAAAATTTCATTAAGTGATATCATTACCTCTAGTACATTTTCTGATGACTGGGACTCTGAAACTGTTAATAACATGTTGTCTGATCTAGAAAAAACTGCCGCATTTTCGAACACTGAAATGTTAGAAGGTAATTCAGACTGTGACGCTTTGTACTGTTACCAACAATATGGTCATAATTTCCTACACAAATCTATTTCGCCTAGAAATGTTTTTGAATACCATCAGTGGGAACATTGCCCTACACCACCAAAAAGTAGTTTGCATACATTTGCACAGAAATTTGCATATTTTTCAGGATTTAACACCACTGACCCGACCTCATATTATTATATGGTTACACCAACATCAGCACTGAAAATTATGTTGACTAACACCAAACAGATATACTCTGCTTCCTTTATTGCCCAATTGTCTGAACAAGGTTTTGACCTATGGAAGGACACAATAGACTTAAAATCAGTCTGGGGTTCTAGGGACTGGCAAGTCCAGGGAACAGAAGCGCTATTTAGAGCATGCCTCATTCCACAGCAGATGATATTTCTAAACAACACTGTGCAACAGACATCCTGTCTTGGACTAGCCAAGAACAAGGACCTGAACACACCTTGATTTCCAACACCATCGCAGATGGGGGGGGGGGGGCAAAATTCGACTTCACAGGAAGTGGCGACAGTAGATGACATTTTAAAGTACAATAGACCAGAACCTAATTGGAAAGAATGGTTGGTTTGCCCCTTAGACACGAACGAATGTCAGAAACGATTCTTGGGTATTACCGAAGGGTACAGTATCCACAGGCCAGACCCACGTTATGTACAAAGAGAACATCCAGGGGTAGCGACATCCTACAGTGTTGGGAAGTTGTGCCTTGATTGGCTAGAAACCTCAACTGATGTCACACAGAAAAGCTAGATCTATCAAGGACGCTTTGGTTTCCACACGACCTGCTCCCCAAAGGAAACCCACTAACACTATTCTCAACGCATGGGGGCTCCCTAACATTGTGGGCCACTACCCGTGTGGAGATTGTAGTGTATGCCATTTAACAGTGACCACCAAAAGTCTGAACCTAGAACCAGGCAAGACCTGGCATTTAAGGACACACACGAACTGCAACACAGCTCACGTCGTATATCGTATCACCTGTCCTTGCAATCTCTCGTACATTGGGATGACTAATCGGAAAGTGAAGACTAGGATTTGCGAGCATCGTAGCACAATCAGATGCAAAAAGTCAACAACAAGACTGACAAGCCATTTCCTTGAAGTTGGACATACCACTAACGACATCAGCTGGGTAGTCATTGAGGTCCTAGATCCTAACCTACCTAACATACAAAATCGTCTACTGGAGAAAGAACAAAGATGGGTTTATCGCCTATCTAGTCATCTGACGGGACTTAACGATAATATTCCTTGGCAAAGTCTCAGGAGACAGTAGTCCTTTCTCCACACTCTTATCAGCATAGGAGATTCACTTAATAGCCTTCTTTTCTGACAGAATTTAGATCAACTGCTATCTGTCTTTGAAATTATTAGCTATTCATTTAACAGAATCCATATCTATCTTCTATCTGTCTTGGAAATCATGCCCAATTGTGCATACTGTGCTTTATATGTGGTCTTTTCCCACACTATTTTGGTTGAAACACGGAGCGCATTCTATGCTCAGCGCTATCCGTCTGTCTGTCCTTTATCTTTATTTTTATTTATATTGCTTGGTGCACCACCCTCTAAACACATCATCGTGGGCATCATTTACCCCCATTTTTTTTTTTTTTTTTTCCCCCTTTTTTCATTTGATATAGAGCACACACTATGGCTCTCCTGCATCTATATCCTGATTTTTAACACTTAAGTATGGCCGCCACTGTCTATCTCGCTTACTTCGCGAGTTTTCCAACATGGCCGCCGCACTTTTGCTGTGTTTTGTCTGCAATACACAGACCAGTTGTTCCCTGCTAATGCCATCTCCTTACGTAGTGTCGTCATTTTCTTGTATGACGCCTGTAGTTTGGATTTAACTTCGTTCTCCCACCGCGTCCCTCACCAGCCGGGACTTCGGGTGACCGCAGTAGGTAGTCTCATGGGAATCCTCACGGAACCAAGTAAGGTTTTGTAGTTGTGGACGACGGGCATTCTGCCCCATGACTCTTTGGCTTTTTCACTAAAAGCCGCTTTGCACTAAAAATCGATCTTCTGTTTCTCTCCATGTTATCCCACAGATCGGTTGATCGGTTGAAACCCCTCTCATGCCCCGATTAGCTGCTTTCTTTTTCTACTAATTGTAATTATGACCCTTTTCATTTACGCTGCCACCTGTTTTTCTACCATTTTAACACTTGCTTTTTGCATAATTTGTAATACATGCATTTACAGGCGCTCGATCGGCCGCACATGCAACTCGCCACTGTCGTGCCACGCCGCATTATTTTACCATCACTCGGCATGCAGCGCGTATTTCTCACTCGCTGCTTGGATACATACAAGCACATGGCTTCTATCATGCCTTGATGTGATTATTCAATTCACGCTTTAGCATGGACACATGGTTTATATAATACACGTCTTAGCACATGACGTCCCTATGTGTTCATTCAGCTTTATCTAATTTCCTAGCATGCCTTAGAAACGTGCATGCTATATCATCATTACACTATCACTGTCACGATGGTGGCTAGGTCATTCTTGACGGCTTGTTGGAGATTGCAATTTTGAGTTGCTTTAAAAGATTGCATTTTATGTTGCTAAACGTTATATGTCTTGTGCTGTCTATTTCTTTCTCCCTAACAGGTTTTTGAGTGGTGTCTGTAAGTATATCGACACCGGGTCCACACACCTTAGTGCGTGTGTTGGTACTTTACTTTTTCACGTGGCCTTCACTTTGCCACTCACTTGAATTCTAGGTCCTGACGAAAGCCCATTTGAATTTTTGACGGGCTGAAACATGTAGACCGCATCACCTAAACCACTACAGATGAATATTTCTTGTTAGTCGGTTTCACATAGTTTTTAACCATACCCTGAGCCGCCACTAATAAATTTACTGGGCAAGGATTCTCAGAGGTATTTTTAATTTTTACATCACATCTTCACACTACACCTGCTCCGCTGCAATCAGGCGTCGTAGCACAACCGGGCGGCATTAGGCCTCCCGGTTGGGACTCCAATGATGAAGCATGACACCAACTAGGTTGGTGTGTGAGGAGTCTTTTAAATATACCTAATGGTCCTTGGACTTACCACACATAGTGATTGATAGATCTCCACTATTTCAGGGTCCGTCCATATTGTTTCTTTAGAAACCTCAACACTCACAGAAGTAAAACAACACTTAGGGGCCGATTCCGATCTGGGTCGGAAAACTCTCCGACCGAGCCGGATCCAGAGAGATTTCCGACCGAGCCGGACTCCCGCAGTCCGACCGAGCGAGTACGATGCGGCTGCATGCTGCCCGACTCGATTCGGTCGGATTCCCATTGAAGTCAATGGGAGCCGGTCGTACGACGCGTACATGGGCTCCCATTGACTCAATGGGTACGACTTGGACAAGGGCGCCCCCTACAG
The DNA here is from genome assembly GCA_963921515.1 of Calotriton arnoldi. Lineage (NCBI taxonomy): Eukaryota > Metazoa > Chordata > Amphibia > Caudata > Salamandridae > Calotriton > Calotriton arnoldi. Next base: position 255,266 of record CAWUFW010008396.1, read on the forward strand.
TGGGTGCGCGTCGGTGCAACCTGCACCGTACATGCATGTGTAGGGGGACCCTTGGGTCCCCCTGTGTGCGACTCGTGCGGCTACGGGTGAAGGGGGTCCGACACGGACCCCGAGCTACGGCTCCGACAGTTTTCCTGAGCCGGACGGTGCGAGTCGGTCGGGCTGTTCGAAGCGCACATCGTACTAACTTGGTCGGGTAACGTCTCCATTGCGTGGTGCGAATCGTGTCCGTACGAGTCGGTCGGAGCGGTTCAGACCCGGAAACGAGACGGTCGGAAACAACGCGTACGATCGCATCGTACTAGCTCGTTCGGACAGCTGTACGAGTTGGTCGGAAAAAACTCGCTCGGCTCGTATTTTTCCCGGCCGAATCACGTTCGGTGCGCCTCCGACCGAGATCGGAATCGGCCCCTTAGACTTACTCTCACAAGACATGGATCTTAGGGATTTTTTACTAGGTCCCAGCAAACCTCGTCAAACGTTTCATATATGCTGGCATTTATGCTGCCTAAAATGAAAACTGGAAAATATCCCAACAAGAGGCCGCAGAGAGAATACTGGAAATAGACCGTATTAACTTGGAGAAATCTCTAGCAGTGGTAGACAACGGGTGTTGGAAAGTGGATTATTGGGAGGGTCAAATGTAGGTCTGCCACTGGCAATAAGGCCACTAACCATTGGTAGGACTCACCATAGGTCTTAGAAAATTATTCCTATGCTCAACACTTGGTAACGTGGCTGCGAGCAGAAAGGCTTAACTTCAAAGACAGGTATGTAAAGCATTTAAAAACACCAATTCAGTAAATAATTAAGACACAATACATAATAAAAATCCAATACCAATTTATACACTTAGGAAATATTTTTATCTTTAAAATGACACCAAAACGACAAAAATCCAATGTAGGGAACCGGAGATATGAATTTTCAAAGATTTAGCAAAATATAGCACTTAGAAGCTTATAGCACCATATTGGGATACAGGCTTGTGATAGACCGACCCAAAGTCAAAGTTTCAGGCCGACCGCGATGGAGCCCTGAGTGGATACCCCACGCGGAAGGTCCCGGTCACAGTTTTTACCTTCGGACTTAGAAACTTTTCTGGAGCTTTTCTCCCCGAGGTCCCTCGAAGCTCTCAGCCAGTCCGGATTCGGTGAGGGTTCGCCGGCTTGCCTTGCGATGAGCTCCCGGTCACCTTTCTACGTTCGGACTTAGAAACTTTTGCGGTTCGACCTCTGCAGCGTTCCAGCGGAGCAAACCCAGTATCCAGGCCGACACGCGGTTGAAGGCAGGCGGCTTGGCTTTCGCGGTTGCTCTCGGTCACCTTTTCTACAAGCAGACTTAGAAACTTTTTTGGAGCTTTTTCTCACGGGGTCCCTCGATGCTCTTCACCAGGCCGGATTCGGTGAGGGTTCGCCGGCCTCGGATTTCTTCTACTCCCGGTCAAACCCTGGAAGTTGGACCGACGGGGCTTTTAGCGGGACGAACCTGGATGGCTTGGCCGGCTCGCAGTTGAAGGCAGGCGGCTTCGCTGGCCAGGTTGAGTCGGTCCCTCTATGGAGCTTTTTTTCAAAGTTCCTACAAAGTTCTCCAAACTTCTTGAACTTCTTCCTGAAGTTCCTCGAAGGGTCCCAAAGTGTCTCAAACTCACTCCAAGGGTCTGGAAGCTCCAAGATGGTCTTTGAAATTTGAGGACTTCAGTTCCCACAATCCACTTGGAAGTCACCCTTACAAATCCACTGGTAGTTCCCCAGGTTGATGATCCTTGGTGGTGAGGGTCCAGTTGAGCTCTGTTAACCTGTAGCTTGCAGGGAGTCCACTCTTTACTTCTTTTTCAGCAAGGTAGTCCACAGGGCTGTAGTTTCTGATGGTGCAGGCTTCAGAGGTCAGGCCTTAGAATTTGCACAGCAAAACTTCTCAGCTTGACACAATGTCTTGCTTTCTTCAGTTTCAAGCAGCAGATCTGGAGGGCTCTGTCCCTCTCAGATACTTATTCCTAGAGCGGAGGCAAGATGGCGACTGAGTGAGCTTGGTCGTAGGTGGCTCCCCCAGTGATGGCGAGTTTTTGATAAATATAGGACAAGGGACTTGAATGGCGCTCTGCCCGCATCGAAGTACCACCATAAAGAAGCCCGCATTAACGGAGCGCTGCTTACCGGAGATTCGGCGGGGGGCAACGGTGCTTGCAAAGATCGCAGAGCAGCTGATTGTTGGCTGCCACGGTCTGGAGTTGGAGTTGGCCCGGATCCAGTGCGTGCGAGGGAGCGGAGGAGCGGAACTGACCGTGGGTCCGGGGATCAGGGATATGGCTCCGAAGACAGGACCTAAAGCAAAAGGAGGACCGGTGCAGCCTGCCTCTGTGGAATCCCCAAGACAGCAGTGTGCGGCGGATCCGGATCCGATTCCTGCCGCGCAGGGACGCCGTCAGCAGCGTGTGAGGACGGAGAATGCTCAGGAGGGGAAGGAGAGGGGCGCGGGTGCACAGCCCCAGCCACCCCGGCCCGCTACTATCATTGACATGCTACGGAGCACAGGGATCAGCTCAGCATCAGCTGTCGCGAAGGAGCAGCTCGGCAATAATCAAGAAGATTCTTCTAAGGGGCCGAATACAAGTGGTAAGCCACCGCTGGGTCAGGGGGTAACCCTGGAATCTCAGGAAATAGAGACAACCACACTACAGGCACAAGATATTATTCTAACTAACACTGGAAATGAGGATGTGGATGTGAATGTGGGGGAAGCAGGACCTACCGTCGAGTTAGCAAAAGAGAAGCTGATACAACAGGAGGAAAGTTCGGGACTTTGTTTAAATTTAATGGGGAAAGCAAAAGAAGATAAAGGGCCCCCTAGGATGCGCAGGCTTTTGCAGGGGGGCAGGGAGGAGGTTGAATCGGAAGCAAATGACTTTTTCTCACTTTCCGATGCTACTTGGTCTGGACTGGGTTCAGGTCATGGGTCTAATTCAGAATCCAGTGAGGAAGACAGTATTTCGGGTATGGATACGGAAGGGAGAGGTAGGGATAGGGTTACACCTAATAGAAAAGCACACCCCCGGTCTGGGAGAATGAGCAACCCCAAACAAAAGGATCTTAGATGGGATTATTCTACAGGGGATAAACTGGTGGGGGCTCGGAATCTGCCTAATGTAGAAGATGGGCTGGTAGGCTCAACGATACTATCCCCTACTCTAGAATCCATATTGCAGTGTGTAATGGCACACAGGGAAGAAGCCCGAATGGAAAGTAAGCGCTCTCAGACTGCTAATCGGAAGATTCAGGGTGCAATCAGAAAAATCGCTCGATCTTGTAATGATATAAGTGACCGGATGACGGAGCTTGAAACAAGGACAGCTACATTAGAAGAGGATATTGCAGGTTCTAGAGGTCAAGCGACTGCACATGAGGAGCAGCTCTCTGATATTCAATGGAAACTTGAGGAAGGCGAAAATCGCCAAAGAAGGAACAACCTCCGTTTTTGGGAATTCCGGAGGGGAAGGAAGGCTCTGATGCACGCATTTTCATGGTTCAGCTGTTGGAGAAATCTTTTCCGGAAATGGTAGGATGGAACTGGACTCAAGAAATACAAAGAGCACATCGAGTTCCCTTTAATATCCGACAGCCAGTTCGCCCAGATGCCAAACCTCGCGCTCTTTTGGTGTACTTTGGAAATTTTTTATTGAGACAAAATGTGTTTGAAAAAGCTAGACCAGAAGCACAGAGGGAGGCTGATGGATTTACTTTTTTACTAGGCCAGATTTTTGCCACGTCACAGTAGAGCGAAGATGGCGGCTGCGGCAAATGATTACCCAGTTCCAGGAGAAGGGAGCACAGGCCTTTCTTCTTAATCCGGCTCGGTTGAAAGTCATTTGGAAAGAGCAAACTCGGTTTTTACATCAGAAATTAAGGCCAAGGAGTTTTTGAACACAGGGGGTGAATCCTGAATCTTGATTCTTTTGACCAATTGACAGAATTAACTGCTAGAGAGTGGTTAAAGATGTAGCTTTTGTTTCCTTTTCTGTTGTTTTTTTTTTTTTTTCTCAGGTAATAGGATATACAGTAATTTGTGTGGGGTGGGGTGTTTAATTTAGTCCAGGTTAGACAGTTAGGTCAGATTAAAACACTGAACGGTATGGCACGCCATCACATGGGAAGGAAGGGGCCACCACTCATCACTTACAGACCTAGAGAGGTCTGTTGCCTTACATAGCAGGGAGGGGGATGGGAGGGCAGGGAAGGGGCTACAGGGGGAGAGGGGTGGGAAGGGTGGGTGGGTAAGTGAGGGTAGGGGGGCAAAAAGCAGGAAATCCAGGAAAGCAAGATAGGTGATCAGAAGACAAGATGTATCAGTGGTAGCAGCAATACTAGAAGGAGGGCAAAAGAGAGGGTGAAAGTTCAAACTGGGAAGCCGCAAATATGGGTAGGCTGACAATATCCACAATTAATGTTGGTGGACTAAATGATAGGGGTAAAAGAAACAGGGCCGGGGAAATGCTTCGAGCACTTGGTGCAGATATTATATGTCAGCAGGAGACACATATTCCATGGCAGAAAAGAGGGGTTAATATTATACCTGGGTACTCTCAAGTGGTTTGCTCAGCCCAATCCACCAATACCAGAGGTGTGGCTATACATGTTTCTTCACGACTTTTACCTATTAATCGAGTTAAGGCAGGTAAATGGGGTCGGTGGGCTATTGCTCTTATACCTAATCATTGCACTATTTGTACAGTATATGGTTCCAATATCGACGATGCAGAATTGTGGGTAAAGTTGGAGATGGAATTAGCGGCCTGGCCCGCCCCGTTAATTATCTGTGGGGACTTGAATATTCATATAAATACTGGGGAGTGGGGTAGGGGAGAGTATATAGGGAGGAAGCCTCAGGTTTATAAAGCTCTAAAAGCTCTTACAGAGAGTTATGGTCTAGTAGATATGTGGGCATGTAAAAGAATGGGGGATCCAGGTTTTACTTATTTCTCATGCCCACATAGGAAGTATGTCAGACTGGATTATTTTTTGGGTTCAGTCTCTCTTATCGAGGGCGCAGATTAAAAGACTACCTAAGGTTCTCTCGGACCATAACCCACTGGTAATGAGTATTGAGGCCCCGACATATATAAAGGGCCCGCTGAAATGGACGTTCGACAAAAAATTATTAATGATCAATGGATTTATAGAGCATATTAGGCGGTGGACTAAACAGTTTTTTGATATGAATAGATATAGTGCCTCTAGAGAAATGGTTTGGGACGCATATAAGGCAGGGCTTAGGGGTGAAATAACGAGCTTTGGGGTATTTCATCAAAAACAACAAAGGGATGAAATACAGGCCTTGACTGAAGAATTGAGTTTGATGGAGCGACAACATATGAAAGCCATAGTACAGCAGCAGAAAGATCTGCAAACTAGTTTAGAATTAAAAGTAATTAGGGTTAAGGCGAAAATTAATGGAATTTATAACAAGAAAGTGGCTGAAAGATTTCAAATGGCAACTCGGGATAACTACGAGTACGGGGAGATGGCGGGGAAACACCTGGCATTGCGAATAAAACAAAAAGCAGTGGCAAACAACATCTTACAATTAAGAGGGAAGGACGGAATAATAGCTACAGATTTATCAGGAATATTAAAAATACTCACGGATTTCTATCAGGATCTCTATCGGTCCAGGGATTCTAGGTTTGATGGATTGAGGGTAGAGGTAGAGAATGAGGCCCCTCAGCTCCTGGAGCTTGAAGTAGATATTACACTGAATGAGGTCCTTGAGGCTTTAGGGACAATGGCTTTAGGTAAGGCGTCGGGTCCGGATGGGATCCCGATGGAGATTTATAAAGCTCTAAAGATAGAACTAACCCCATTATTGCTGGATTTGTTTTTATCGGTACAACATACGGGGTCCCACCACAATCTTGGCAGGAAACCAATATCGTAATATTTCTGAAGAAGGGAAAGGCGCCGGAAGATCCCGCTGCATACAGACCAATATCTTTAATTAACACCGACGAGAAATTATATTCTAAGATATTGGCTCTGAGAATGTCAAAGATAATTGGGACCTTGGTGAGCCCATGGCAGCACGGCTTCATCCCTGGTAGGGGTACCACAAATCACGTGCAAAGGGTTATCTCTCTATTTGATATCTCTGCAGCCTTAGGGACACGGATGTCTTTGATATTGCTGGATGCACAAAAAGCATTTGATCAAGTAGAGTGGGCGTATTTGTGGCAAAATTTAAGATCTCAGGGATTTGGTACAAGAATAATAACTGCTATCAGGGAGATGTATGTCCAGGCACATGCGAAAATTCAGCTAATGGGGAAGGAGTCAGGTAGGATTAAGATTACTCGGGGGACGAGGCAGGGGTGTCCATGCTCCCCTATCTTATTCGCCCTCTACATAGATCCCCTGATTAGATCTATACTGGCGGATCAAGCAATTACACCAATAGTGATCCGGGGCTATCATACAAAAGTACTAGCCTATGCAGATGACATCGCGGTTGTTACTCCAGACCCGCAGAGTGCTATAGACAAGATTGAAAGGCTCGCAATAGAATTTGGCAAACAATCAGGTTATAGTCTAAACACCGACAAGACACAGATTGTATGTACCAGAAATACGCAATTCCAGGATGTACGTAGGACAGAGGTAGCTACATATTTAGGGATAGCCATTACCGCAGATGTTGGCTCGACGTGGGAAATAAATTCGGCTCCTCTCTTTAAAAAAATGGAGGGGGACCTTAAGCGTTTGGATAATTTACACCTATCCATTATTGGCAGAGCAAACGTCATTAAAATGACGATGTTTCCTAAGGTGTTCTATCTATGTCGGTGCATACCCATAGAACCGGAAAATTATATATTTAAAAAGGCAGACGGAATGTTTTCCCAATTCATATGGGGGTATAAGAAAATTAGGAGATCTTTAAATTTCATGACCTTACCGCAGCACCGGGGGGGGCTGGCAATTCCTAATCTTTTATATTATTTCTGGGCAGTAATGCTGCAACACATGAGTATATTATTCAGGCCTCAAAGCCAGGATGGGGTGGTGGAGGTGGATAAGGAGACCCCGCCTTCTATTTATGAGCTAGCAGTTGGTAAACTTGCTCCAGGGCTAATGTTAAGGCAGCTCGAAGGCAGCTATTATAAGAAAACACGTTTTAAGATTATAAGAGCTGCCTGGAATATATGGCAAAAGATTAGTAAAAATCTGGAAATACCAAAAATTCATAGGTATATATGGTTGTGGCGTTCGTCTGCCTTCCCGGTCCCCTTTTATGATAATACAAGTAGAATATGGGAAAAAGCAGGAATAAAACAGATAGGTGACATTGCTGATCAGGAGGGGGTGGTTGCGTTTGAAGAACTCCAGATTCGATATGGGTTAGATTCGAGCACTATTTTTAAATATATACAAGCAAGGGAGGTGATAAACAAACTGGCCCTGCAAGTCACTAATTTTGCTCGAATCCCGCTATTAGAACTTTTGACGAAAAAGCAGATCCAAGTTAAGGATGTGTATACAATAATGTTGGAGGCTATTCCGGATGATATTTGTAAAGTAGAAAGTGCATGGGCAGTCAAATTGAACAACCCAGATATAGATATCTGTAGATCACTAGTGCTCTCTAAGGAAATTTTTTAAGTGCAAATCTCAAAGCCCAAACCTATAAAACATTGTTCAGACTCTATTTTACCCCAGCCAAACTCTGGGCATGGGGGAAAAGGGATAACAATAAATGCCCAAAGTGTGATCAGGGACCAGCTGATATAAGTCATATGTTTGCTGACTGTGGTAAATTGCTGACCCTGAAGGAGGGTATTGAACAGTTTTTATGTCAAAATCTGGGGCGGGTAGTATCTTTAACATCAACCATGTGGATATTGGGATTTGATGAAAGATTACAGCTAGACCTTACTCAAGTGTATCTATGCTTTATGGCGACAGCTATTTATCGTATTTTGATTGCTACTATGTGGAAGGATGTTGATCCACCGACATATCAGGCATGGTATGCTAAATTGTTTCATATATATAACCTTGAATGGGCATTGTATAAATGTAAAGGTCGGACGGGGAGGGCAAGGGGACAACGGGTATGGGGATTATTGATGGAAGAGTAGGGGGCCGGTACAGCCTTATTGGGAGTAGTCCTGGCATAAAAGAGTATAAAAACAGGAGCAAAATGTAGAATTATTTTCTAAAAATTTTTTATTTATTTTTTATTTTTTTGGTGTACCAAATATTTCCCTCTCTTCTGTTCTCTCCTTCTCTGTTCGCGTAAATGTATATGCTGTTTAAGGTATTAATGATGTATATGTCACGTAATGTCACGTATTGTACGATATATTTTCAAAATCTGTTGGTTTTAAATAAAAAATAAATAAAAAAGGAAGCATGGAGAGCACAACTGCTGAAGCAAAGAATTGCAGACAGCGGGTAGCATGGAGAGCAGAACTGCTGAGGCGAAGAAGGGCAGACAGCGGGACGTGGGAGAGCAGAACTGCTGAGGCGAAGAAGGGCAGACAGTGGGAAGCATGGAGAGAGGAACTTCTGAGGCAAAGAAGGGCAGATAGCGGGAAGTGGGACACAGAACTGCTGAGGCAAAGAAGGGTAGACAGTGATAAGTGGGAGAGCAGAACTGCTGAGGCGAAGAAGGGCAGACAGCGGGAAGCATGGAGAGCAGAACTGCTGAGGCAAAGAAGGGCAGACAGCGGGAAGTGGGAGAGCAGAACTGGTGTGGCGAAGAAGGGCAGACAGTGAGAAGTGGGAGAGCAGAACTGCTGAGGCGAAGAAGGGCAGACAGCGGGAAGTGGGAGAGCAGAACTGCTGAGGTGAAGAAGGGCAGACAGTGGGAAGTGGGAGAGCAGAACTGCTGAGGCGAAGAAGGGCAGACAGCGGGAAGCACGGAGAGCAGAACTGCTGAGGCGAAGAAGGGCAGACAGCGGGAAGTGGGAGAGCAGAACTGCTAAGGCGAAGAAGGGCAGACAGTGGGAAGCATGGCGAGCAGAACTGCTGAGGCAAAGAAGGGCAGACAGTGGGAAGTGGGAGAGCAGAACTGCTGAGGCGAAGAAGGGCAGACAGTGGGAAGTGAGAGAGCAGAACTGCTGAGGCGAAGAAAGGCAGACAGCGGGAAGCATGGAGAGCGGGAACTGCTGAGGCGAAGAAGGGCAGACAGCGGGAAGCATGGAGAGCAGAACTGCTGAGGCGAAGAATGGCAAACAGTGGGAAGCATGGAGAGCAGAACTGCTGAGGCGAAGAAGGGCAAACAGCGGGAAGCATGGAGAGCGGGAACTGCTGAGGCAAAGAATGGCAGACAGTGGGAAGCATGGAGAGCAGAACTGCTGAGGCAAAGAAGTGCAGACAGCAGGAAGCATGGAGAGCAGAACTGCTGAAGCAAAGAATGGCAGACAGCGGGTAGCATAGCGAGCAGAACTGCTGAAGCAAAGAATGGCAGACAGCGGGAAGCATGGAGATCGGGAACTGCTAAGGCAAAGAAGGGCAGACAGCGGGAAGCATGGAGAGCGGGAACTGCTGAGGCAAAGAAAGGCAGACAGCGGGAAGCATGGCGAGCAGAACTGCTTAGGCAAAGAAGGGCAGACAGCGGGAAGTGGGAGAGCAGAACTGCTGAGGCGAAGAAGGGCAGACAGCGGGAAGCATGGCGAGCAGAACTGCTTAGGCAAAGAAGGGCAGACAGCGGGAAGTGGGAGAGCAGAACTGCTGAGGCAAAGAATGGCAGACAGCGGGAAGCATGGCGAGCAGAACTGCTGAGGCGAAGAAGGGCAGACAGCGGGAAGCACGGAGAGCAGAACTGCTGAGGCAAAGAAGGGCAGACAGCGGGAACCATGGAGGGGGGAAAAAAAAAAAAACCAGATACTTATTCCAAGTTCTCTGGGTCAGACAGGAGGTCACTCCTGACCAATGGGAGCAGGGTAACTCCTCAAACATATGACCACATCCTGTAGAGTGTGGCATTATTTTGTCCCATAGTGCATCAAATCTTCCAAATCCATAATGGCTGATTTTCCAGCAAGGAGGTAAGAGCTGGCTAAACACACCCCTAGGATGGCTAATTTACTTAGACTCTCCCCCCCTGCATCTGCTCATACCTTCCTTAATCCTACCATCTGCCTAAGGTGGAAAGTTCAGAGTTGTAAATGACACTGTTCTCTGCTCTCCTCTTTGAAGAACATAGTTTACGACTCCTCCCCTGGCCTGGCATTCCTATGGAACAGCACACTGCCCTGCCAGCAGAGCTGGTTGACCCCAGGGGCTCTTTATCACCTCTTCAAGGCAGCCTGGCTAATCCACTTAACTCTGACCAATCAGGGCAGACCACTGGAAGGCTGAATCTGGACTTACAAACAAGAAAGTCTTATAACTTCTTGTATGTACACTTTAGGAGAAATTCAACAATATCATATTGTTGAATTTATTAATACCATTCGGGGAAGTATTTGAATGGCACTTCTAGCCCTCTCCTATCGAGTTATTAGTTAATAACTTCCTACCATGTTAACCTATAGAGCAGGGGATTTGCAATGGGAAAAATGACTTGGGCCATTTTTCCAGCACCAGGACTTACAAAAACATATTTTATAAGTACTTTGCTTATATCTACAGGACCCCCACCCCATGGGACAACTAGGGGAGACTTTAGGGGTTCTGAATCTGTAGAAATATTGCATATCCTCACTTCACAGTGCTCCTAGCATCAAAGTCGAATTTGGGCAGCACTTTACCACAATGTGGGAAGTGAAATGTGAAATTTCACTTAACCCAGGGCATATAAAACTCATTTATAAGGGTCTACCTTATAGATACCTGACCCCCCACCCCTGGGACACCTAGGGGAGACCCTGGGGGTCCCTAATATGCCATAACATTGTAGGTTATCCATTTTTAAGTGCCCCAAACACCAAAGTCGAGTTTGGGCACAATTTACTTTTTAAAAGCAGTCCTGGCACCCAGGGCTGCTTTTTAAAACTGACCTCAGGCCTCAGCAGTGCACACATGCAAGTGCAGAAAGCTGCTGGCCTCTAAACTGCCATGCCCTACTATATACTAGGGACTGATAGGTAGTTTCAATTCCCCTGCCCTATTATATACTAGGGGCTTATAGGGTAGGTCATGCCAATCACAGGGGTACTCCAACCCATAGTGTACCCTAGTGTATGTAGGTGTTTTCACTGTATTCTAAGTGTTTTCAGCATAGCACTGGCCCTGGGCCTGGTTAGGCAAAGCCCAGGGTCAGTCGGAGTCAGTTACCACCAGTACCAGTGAGCAAAACGTTGGGGGGTGCCCAGGGCACAGGATGACTTTGCAACATAGCCCCCCCCCCCAAACAAAAGGTGATGGGTTACTAACCTACACCCTGGTAGTCCTCATCAGCTAAGTGGAAAAACCTGGAAAGTCCATCTGCATTTGCATGGGCAACCCCAGGTCTGTGATCCACTATAAAGTCCATTTCCTGTAGGGAAATGGACCACCTTAACAGCTTGGGATTCTCCCCTCTCATCTGCATGAGCCATCTGAGAGGCCTGTGGTCAGTTTGAACACGAAAGTGAGTCCCAAACAAATATGGTCTCAACTTTTTCAGGGACCAAACCACAGCTCAAAGCCTCTCTCTCAATGGCACTCCACCTCTGCTCTCTGGGAAGAAGCCTCCTGCTAATAAAGGCAACTGGTTGATCAAGGCCCTCTTCATTTAGCTGTGACAACACTGCCCCAATCCCTTGTTCTGAAGCATCTGTCTGAACCACAAATTCTTTTGTGTAGTCAGGGGCTAGTAGCACTGGTGCTGAACACATAGCAGCTTTCAGAGTGTCAAAAGCCTTCTGACACTCTGGGGTCCAATCCACCTTCTTGGGCCTCTTTTTAGAAGTGAGTTCTGTTAGGGGCCCCACAATGGTCCCATAATTTTGAACAAACCTTCTATAGTACCCTGTCAGTCCAAGGAATGCCCTGACCTGAGTCTGGGTAACAGGAGCTGTCCAATCCAAAATAGTTTGGATTTTAGCTTGGAGAGGCTGTACATGGCCCCCACCTACCAGGTGGCCCAGGTACTCCACAGAACTCTGCCCTATTTGGCACTTGCTTACCTTAATAGTCAGGCCTTGCTGCTGCATGGCCTGAAGCACTTCCCTTAGGTGGCTTAAGTGATCCCCCCAGGTAGAACTGTATACACCTATATCATCCAGGTAAGCTGCACTGAACTGTTCCAACCCAGACAAGACCCTGTTCACCAACCTTTGGAAGGTGGCAGATGCATTCTTTAAGCCAAAGGGCATTACCTTGAACTGATAATGTCCCTCTGGTGTAGAGAATGCTGACCTCTCCTTTGCTCCATCAGTGAGGGCAATCTGCCAGTAACCTGAAGTCAAATCAAAAGTACTCAGGTACTTAGCAGCCCCTAACCTATCAATGAGCTCATCAGCTCTAGGTATAGGGTGAGCGTCAGTCTTTGTGACTGCATTCAATCCTCTGTAGTCCACACAGAACCTTAACTCCTTGGGTCCCCCTGAGGATTAGGTTTAGGCACCAGCACCACTGGACTGGCCCATGGACTCTCAGACGGTTCAATTACCCCCAATTCCAGCATCTTAGCAACCTCAGCTTTAATGCTGGCTCTGACATGGTCAGACAACCTGTACAGTTTATTTTTGACAGGTAGGCTGTCACCAGTGTCAATGTGGTGCACACACCACTCAGTGATGCCTGGGGTCAAAGAGAACAGGCCAGCAAACTGCTCCAGCACTTGCTTACAGTCTCTGTGCTGCTGGTCTGTCAACTTGGGAGAGAGTATCACCCCCTCCACTGACCCATCTTGCACATTAGTGGAGAGGAGGTCGGGCACAGGCTCAGTTTCCTCCTCCACACCCTCATCAGTGACGAGTAACATGGTCATGTCTGCCCTGTCATGGTGGGGTTTCAATCTATTCACATGCAGGACCCTATGAGGGTTCCTGGGGGTGCCAAGGTCAACCAAATAGGTAACCTCCCCCTTCTTTTCTAAGATTGGATAGGGCCCACTCCACTTGTCATGGAGGGCCCTGGGAGTCACAGGCTCCTACACCCACACCAATTGTCCTGGAGTATACTCAGGCATAGTAGCCTTTTGATCATACCAGTGCTTCATGAGCTCCTGGCTGGCCTCCAGTTTCCTGTTTGCCTTGTACATGTACTCTGCCATTCTAGATCTCAGGCCTACCACATAGTCAAGCACATTGTCCTTTGCTTCTTTAAGAGGCTTCTGTAAAGACTCTCTCAGCAGGCTCAATGGCCCCCTCACAGGGTGTCCAAACAACAACTCAAAGGGACTGAAACCAACCCCTTTCTGTGGCACCTCCCTGTAGGCAAACAGTAAGAATGGGAGGCGAACATCCCATCTCCTCCTGAGTTTCTCTGACAACCCATTTATCATGCCCTTCACGGTTTTGTTGAATCTCTCAACAAGACCATTTGTTTGTGGGTGATAGGGGGTGGTGAACTTGTAGTTGACACCACACTCATCCCACATAACCCTGGGCAAAGCACTACGCTACGCTCGCGAAGTTTGCGCTACTTCGCACTACGCGAATTGCACGTAGCACAGTGCAAACACGCGTAGCGGTCATTTTTTGCTTGCTCGCAGTACTCAACGTCAAGTTGGCGACCGGGAGCAAGCAAAATGACATCCCGGCGAGACTTTTTCCTCGTTCGCGATCAGCAACATCAAGTTGCCGATCGCGAGCGGAGAAAATAAACCTCCCGGCGAGATTCTCAACGCGGGAGGTCAGGTTTCTCATTGCGAGTGGTCGCGTATGCTCGCGACCGCTCGCGATGAGAAACTACCAGTCCGCGTTGAGAAGCTGCCGCTCGAGTAAAAATCTACTCGAGCGGCAGTAAAGACAGCTCGCACTGTGCAAGATGCCGTTTTCAATGATTGCACAGTGCGGACAAGCATCCGGCACTGTGCAATCATCGCGAACAGCGCACTACGCAGCTCGCGTAGTGCGAAGTGCACTTCGCGTAGCTTCGCGTAGCGCTACTTCGCGAACTACGCCCAGGGTTAATCCCACATAGCAGTCAGATAGCTGGACAGGAAATTCGTGCCCCTATCTGACACCACCTCTTTTGGAAAACCCACTCTGGTGAACACACCAAGCAGTGCTCTAGCCGCTGCAGGACCATCAATGATTCTAAGAGAGATTGCTTCAGGGTACCTAGTGGCATGGTCCACTACCACTAAGATATACCTATTACCTGATGCAGTAGGTGGGTCCAGGGGACCAACAATGTCCATCCCCACCCTTTCAAAAGGAACCCCAACCACTGGCAGTGGTATTAGGGGAGCCTTTGTCTTGCCCCCTGCCTTGCCACTGGCCTGACAGGTGACACAGGAGCTGCAAAACTCCTTTACCTTCTCAGACATATGGGGCCAGTAGAAATGGTTCACCAACCGGTTCCATGTCTTTGTCTGTCCCAAATGTCCTGCCAAGGGGATATCATGACCCAAAAGCAGGATGAACTCTCTGTACCTCTGGGACACCACCAACCTCCTGGTGGCCCCCTCCTTGAGGTTTCTCAGTATAAAGCAGTCCATCTTCCCAGTAGATTCTATGAAACCCACTGTCAACCCCTTCCTCTTGCTTGGAAGCAATCCGCCTCAAGCTCTCAAGGGTGGGACAGTCACGCTGTCCCTTACTGAACTCCTCTCTGGAGGGTCCACCTGCTCCTGTCAATTCTGCCAAATCTGACAGCTCTGGTAGGGATGGAGTCCCTCCCTCAGAGGCCAGATTCTCCCCATCAGGGTTAGATTCTGCCTGCATCTCTGGAGTTCCCTGGGCTGGCTCACCCAGGCCCTGTACCCTTGTCCTTGGATACTTGGCCCTTTGTTCCAGGGTCCAAGTGTCCAGCCTCTCGCTTCTGGCTAGTCTGTGACCTAGTCACAGCACATACCCACTCAGGGAGCTCCAATATTTTCATATGGAGTCCTCTCTCCACCTCTGACCACACAGAGGCTTCAAGATCATTGCCCAGTAAACATTGGACTGGGAGCACCTTAGACACAGCTACCTTCATAGGGCCTGTCACACCTCCCCATTCCAAATCCACCACAGCCATAGGATGGAGTTTGGTAGTGCTGTCTGCATAAGTCACCTGGTGAAACTCACCAGGTAACAACCTCTCTGGAGGCACCAGCTCATCCAGGACCATAGTTACACTAGCCCCAGTGTCTCTGATAGCCTCAACCTCAGTCCCATTCACTTTAGGCCTCTGCCTGTACTTGTCCATGTTTGGAGGTAAGGCAGCAAGGGTTGCAATATTCACCCCACCCAGGGACACTAAGGTTGCTTCCACCACCTGACTACTCCTCACTGGGGCACCACTCTCCACCCCTACACTGACACTGGCAATCCCTGTGGATGGCCCCTTAGGGGGAGCTTCTTGGCGCAGACAGCATCTCCCTGTTTGTGCCCTGGCTGGTTACAGTCAAAGCACTTACCCACTTTTGAGGGATCAAAGAACCTACCATTCTTTCCCTGATTCCACCTCCCTTTGGATTTGGGTTGGCTCGGGCCCCCCCTACTTGTGCAGGTTTTTGTGGGTCTTTGGAGGACTCCTTCTGGTTCTGACCTTCTTTCCCTTGGACTTTCCCCTGGGGAGGGACCAGTCCTCCTTTCTTCTGGTCACCCCCCTGGTGCTGAATGGAAACCCGTGTTCTCACCCACTCATCAGCTGCTTCACCCAGCTCTCTGGGGTCTGTCAGCTTAGAGTCCACTAGATACTGGCGTAACTTCTCTTCTGCACAATGAGTCAAAATATGTTCTTTCAAAAACAAATTATACAATCCCTCATATGTGTCAACTTTGTTACCAACAATCCAGCCTTCCAGTGCCTTCACTGAAACGTCCACAAAGTCTACCCAAGACTTTGAACTCAATTTCTTGGTGCCTCTAAACTTCACCCTGTACTGCTCTGGAGTCAGACCAAACCTCTTGACTAAGCATGCCTTCATCTGCTGGTATGATTCTGCATCCTCTCCCTTCAGGGTCAGGAGCCTATCCCTCCCAGCTACTGGAATCAACTCCCACAGGAGTGCACCCCAATACCTAGAGTGGACCCTACTCATTCTAAGGGCCCTCTCAAAAGCTGCTAGCCAGTTGTCAATGTCATCCCCCTCAGTGTACTTGGGTACTATACCCTTGGGAAGTTTGTGATCAAATGCACCACCCCTGGACATTTCAAAATCTTCATCATTTTCACTGCCACCATTTCTTTTCAACGCCTCCTCCCACTCCCATCTCTTCTCAGCCAATTCCAGTTTCCTCTGCTCCAAAGCTATCAAAGCTAATTGAGCCTTAAGCTGTCTCTCTGCAAGGGACGGTGGTGGTCCCTGAGTAAGGGACCCTTCCCCACTCCCACCATCTGGATTCATATGGGTAACACTAGATAAAATGGAAGAGGCATCATCCTCAACCTCCTCTTGGATGAGGTTGGGGGGACACCCTCTATCCCCCCTTGACTCTCCTCAGCTGCCCCAGCACAGGCCTTTAGGGACTCAAGCAACCCTGCCTTCTTAAGCTTCCTGAAAGCAGGCAGCCCCCTAAGCCTACACTGTTCCCTAAGATCAGCCATCTTAAACTGGGACAGTTTTGCCAGGTCCAACTCCATGGTTCCCTAATTTTGGGTCCCAAAAACTAGGCACAACAGACTTAGAACAATTTGGAAAAGTCATAACAATGGATTAAAAACAGTTTAGTCCAAATTCCAAAAATCAAACTCAAAAGTTTTGTTCTAAGGCAATTTAGAGGATTTTTATAATCTTAATTCACTTTACCAAAAGGTGCACTTTTAAACACAAGTCCTCATCCACACCGCTGAGCACCAAATGTTGGAAAGTGGATTATTGGTAGGGGCAAATGTAGGTCTGCCACTGGCAATAATGCCACTAACCATTGGTAGGACTCAGCATAGGTCTTAGAAAATTATTCCTATGCTCAACCCTTGGTAACGTGGCTGCGAGCAGACAGGCTTAACTTCAAAGACAGGTATGTAAAGCATTTAAAAACACCAATTCAGTAAATAATTAAGACACAACACATAATAAAAATCCAACACCAATTTATAAAAATAGGAAATATTTTTATCTTTAAAATGACACCAAAATGACAAAAATCCAATGTAGGGAACCGGAGATATGAATTTTCAAAGATTTAGCAAAATATAGCACTTAGAAGCTTATAGCACCATATTGGGATACAGGCTCGCGATAGACCGACCCAAAGTCAAAGTTTCAGGCCGACCGCGATGGAGCCCTGAGCGGATACCCCACGCGGAAGGACCCGGTCACAGTTTTTACCTTCGGACTTAGAAACGTTTCTGGAGCTTTTCTCCCCGAGGTCCCTCGAAGCTCTCAGCCAGTCCGGATTCGGTGAGGGTTCGCCGGCTTGCCTTGCGATGAGCTCCCAGTCACCTTTCTACGTTCGGACTTAGAAACTTTTGCGGTTCGACCTCTGGAGCGTTCCAGCGAAGCAAACCCAGGATCCAGGCCGACACCCGGTTGAAGGCAGGCGGCTTGGCTTTCGCGGTTGCTCCCGGTCACCTTTTCTACGAGCGGACTTAGAAACTTTTCTGGAGCTTTTTCTCGCGGGGTCCCTCGATGCTCTTCACCAGGCCGGATTCGGTGAGGGTTCGCCGGCCTCGGATGTCTTCTACTCCCGGTCAAACTCTGGAAGTTGGACCGACGGAGCTTTTAGCGGGACGAACCTGGATGGCTTGGCCGGCTCGCGGTTGAAGGCAGGCGGCTTGGCTGACCAGGTTGAGTCGGTCCCTCTATGGAGCTTTTTTTCAAAGTTCCTCCAAAGTTCTCCAAACTTCTTGAATTTCTTCCTGAAGTTCCTCAAAGGGTCTCAAAGTATCTCAAACTCACTCCAAGGGTCTGGAAGCTCCAAGATGGTCCTTGAAAGTTGAGGACTTCAGTTCCCACAATCCACTTGGACGTCACCCTTTCAAATCCACTGGTAGTTCCCCAGGTTGATGATCCTTGGTGGTGAGGGTCCAGGTGAGCTCTGTTAACCTGTAGCTTGCAGGGAGTCCACTCTTTACTTCTTTTTCAGCAAGGTAGTCCACAGGGCTGTAGTTTCTGATGGTGCAGGCTTCAGAGGTCAGGCCTTAGAATTTGCACAGCAAAACTTCTCAGCTTGGCACAATGTCTTGCTTTCTTCAGTTTCAAGCAGCAGATCTGGAGGGCTCTGTCCCTCTCAGATACTTATTCCAAGTTCTCTGGGTCAGACAGGAGGTCACTCCTGACCAATGGGAGCAGGGTAACTCCTCAAACATATGACCACATCCTGTAGAGTGTGGCATTATTTTGTCCCAGAGTGCATCAAATCTTCCAAATCCATAATGGCTGATTTTCCAGCAAGGAGGTAAGAGCTGGCTAAACACACCCCTAGGATGGCTAATTTACTTAGACTCTCCCCCCTGCATCTGCTCATACCTTCCTTAATCCTACCATCTGCCTAAGGTGGAAAGTTCAGAGTTGTAAATGACACTGTTCTCTGCTCTCCTCTTTGAAGAACATAGTTAACGACTCCTCCCCCTGGCCTGACATTCCTATGGAACAGCACACTGCCCTGCCAACAGAGCTGGTTGACCCCAGGGGCTCTTTATCACCTCTTCAAGGCAGCCTGGCTAATCCACTTAACTCTGACCAATCAGGGCAGACCACTGGAAGGCTGAATCTGGACTTACAAACAAGAAAGTCTTATAACTTCTTGTATGTACTGTTAGAAGGAGGTTCTGACACTCTGAGCCGCCCGGATTTTTCGCTTTTTGAGCACCTATTTGTTGAGCTTTTACTGTGGGAGAGCCTCATAAGTTGGGACTCACCCACAGTGAACTCATGATGAGAGAGACTGCATGTGGATTTTCCTGGTGTCCCCCTAGCTTGACTAGGCCGCTGTGCAGCAGATGGAGTAAGGGGCACCGGGCTGGTTACATGTAGACACATGTGTACATGTGTGTGCACACGTGTACAGGCTGCGCAGGGGAGATTCCTGGCGTGCGCAGCCCAGGAGCAGATACAAAGTGAATGGTGTGGCAGGACTTATGCAGAATTGGGTGGTGACATGGAATAGGCTTTATACAGTGGGAAGAAACATGCCAGGAAAGTCAGTGTGCTTTACAGTGTTTATTCCATTATTCTCTTATGAGGATAGGGAGCACATGGGCTAGTTTTACTTTCCTAGGGCCTACAAATTCCAGACACGCACCAAAGTCCACTGTAACCTATGTGAGAAGAAGTATTCTGCAGAGTCCAAAGTCATATTTGTACTGCTTTTGGGTCATCCAGAAATGTTATATTTCTCTGAGTCAGCTCATAACCAGGGCCTGGCTGGGGGCTGACCCCAGCAGGCTGGATTAATGACCTTTCTTCCAAGAGCGAAGACCTCCTCTCCACGAAGAGAAGATGGGTGGAGCTACAGGCTAATCCATCAGCAGCTGTCACCTGGTGCCAGGCACCCAGCTGCACAAGGTAGAAGGCAGCTCTGGGGGGAAGGGGCTTTCGGAGACCATGTGGAAGGAGACCCTGGACGACGCCATCTTGAACCAACCCAGAGGCCTGGGCAGGAAGGAGGGAGCAGGGGCAGAGAAGTGATGTGTCGCTGCATGATAGGGCACACAGAGACTTCCTGCCAGCCCCCTCCCCAATTCTTTAAAAGTGTTTGCACAGGAAGGGAAGCTCTCTGGGGTTTTGTCTGCTGGGGCAGAGGGTGCTGGAGCCTGGCGCAATGGGCAGTTGGAAGGAGGAACCCCCAGACTGTCCCAGGATCCTGAACAGCGCCAGGAGAAGAGACCAGGACCAGTGCGCAGAAGCAGGGGCCTCTGCGCAGGGAGAAGAAAGGCCCAGGAGAAGAGCCAGGCGAAAGGCTGGAGCAGGGAGCCAGTGAAGACCGCTCCCTGCTGAATGCACCCTCCTGGAGACCAAGAGGGCGAGAGAAAGTGCTCCCAGTGGCTGGGGAGCGCCACCAGGAGCAAGAAGAGGCCAAGATCACCAAGATCGGACCCCTGGGGGCTGAGAAATGCCCCACAGAAGGTAGGCGACCTTTGACCCCTGCCATGACCGACGACGAAGCGTGTGGGGCTCCGCCGCCGGTCCAAGATGGGCCCCCGGGGTGGGTCAGTTCCGGGGGGCTGCCCCCAACCGAAGTTAAGGCGGGGAGCGCTGTCGCGCTCCCTGTGAAGGGGGTGAAAAGGGGGCCCGGGATCCCAACTCCGGGCCCCGCTTCAGGCAGGGGGTGCCGTCGTGCCCCCCCGCGCGAAGATGGAAGTCGGGGAGCGCGACAGGTGCCCCCGAGGGGTGCCAGGAGCCCACCCTGGCCCCCGCCGAAGATCAAGTCGGGGAGCACCGTCGCGCACCCCGTGAAAATAAGCCCATGGGGCCCGGGACCCCATCCCCGGGCCCCGAAGAAGAAGCACGGAATCCAAGCCAGGGGGCACCGTCGCGCCCCCCGTGAAGGTGGCCTAGGGGCCCGGGACCCCATCCCCGGGCCCTGAAGAGAATGAGGAGGCCGGGGGAGTGCCGCCGCACTCCCCGAGGTCCGGACGGACCCGCCGGAAGCTCCGTGTCTGCCCGCAGGAGCGGGAAGACCAGGAGATGTGCCGGGAGCCGCCGGGGGTGGGGTCTCTGAGCGGCTCCCCAACAAGAAGCCAGAAGGGTGCCGGGTGGGACCGGGCCCCCGACGAGTGAAGAGCGGAAGGGGTGGGCTCCCGAGCCTAAACACTCACCTGGGGGTCTGGGTGGTACCGGACCCTCCAACGAGGGAACGCAGCGGCCGGAGGTCCACATCGCGGCTCTCCCCGACATAGCGGGAGAGCCGCTGTTATAATATTCACGAGGCAGGAGAGCCTCGCCCCATAATGCCTTGCAGGCCCGGATCGGCCTGCAAGGGAAAACCGCTGTTTTTCTGCGTGTGGTGGCCCCAGGAGGACGGGGTCACCACGAGGTGTGTGCTAAGGTGCAGGGGGAGCTGCAGGAGCTACGCAGTCTCCCCCCAGCATGAAGTGAACGTCTCTCCCTAAGTCTCATGGGGACTTGAAAAGGATAACCCCTCAAGGGCTCAGCCAGCATTTTAACACCTCCTGGGCTGGAACTTTTGTTCTACAGCTGGGGGTGTATTGCGAAGTGCACCAAGGGATAAAGGCCTGAGCTGGGGATGTCTGGAGAAGGGCATCCCCTTGAGGTGAAGAGGTGTAAGTGCACCTGAACTGCATTTACTAACGTTATTTCTTTTAGAGGGACTGAGAGTCACATGTGTAATGTGGAGTACCTGTGTAAGGTGATGT
The DNA here is from genome assembly GCA_963921515.1 of Calotriton arnoldi. Classification (NCBI taxonomy): domain Eukaryota; kingdom Metazoa; phylum Chordata; class Amphibia; order Caudata; family Salamandridae; genus Calotriton; species Calotriton arnoldi. Next base: position 276,604 of record CAWUFW010008396.1, read on the forward strand.
CATAAGCCAAATGGGGTTATGTTGATCAGACATTCCTGCTAGGGTGTCTGGCTGTATATGCTTAATCCTGTGAGTTCATCTGTGATGCCTTTAGGGGCTGTAATTGCAATGCATTCTAATGACCAATAAATGTGATGAGTACTGTCATTCTAAAGTGATGCTTAAACATGTATTCTTGCTGCTGCGCTTAGGTGAAGAACAATCCAGACTGTTAGCCCCTAAGATGTAGAGGTGTATCCTGTATGGTCAGTGGGAGATGCTCAGTCAGGATTATGTGTCACCAGGGCAGGGTTGCCTATTTTAAATACTTGTTGAGGTAATGGGGTGGGTCGCCACTGGGATGGTGCCAGTGCGCAGGGCCCTCGCTCCAGGTTATGTTCAACAACCTGCATTAGGGGGCAAGATGATGTGCATACATGGGAGTGGTGGTACTAGACCCCACCCCCCTGTGGGAGGGGTGGAGATGTTATGCAATGTCACAAAGTAATTCCAACAGCTTATGTATATTTGTAAATTGGTGCATAGTATTGAGTAGTGTGTGTGTTTAATAAATGTACTCTTACTTTTATAAAGCAAAGTACAGACTGGACAATCAATTATTGAGTGTTATTTCTGCGCACCTGTAATGGCGATTACTAGCCCACACCACCTCCCTTGAGTAAGCCTCAGACTGCTCTGCAACGCTACCCTCTGAGAGTCAGGCGCTACAATTGGGTGTTTGGTTCCCAGTGAAGGACAAATGTAGTCATGTTATTTGTGCAGGCCTCACAGATACTGCCTCGTTTTCCAACATGTACACTTTAGGAGAAATTCAACAATATCATATTGTTGAATTTATTAATACCATTCGGGAAGTCTTTGAATTGCACTTCTAGCCCTCTCCTATCAAGAGTTATTAGTTAATAACTTCCTACCATGTTAACCTATGTAGCAGGGGATTTGCAATGGGAAAAATGACTTGGGCCATTTTTCCAGCACCAGGACTTACAAAAACATATTTTATAAGTACTTTGCGTATATCTACAGGACCCCCACCCAATGGGACAACAAGGGAAGACTTTATGGGTTCTGAATCTGTAGAAATATTGCAGATCCTCACTTCACAGTGCTCCTAGCATCAAAGTCGAATTTGGGAAGCACTTTACCACAATGTGGGGAGTGAAATGTGAAATTTCACTTAACCCAGGGCATATAAAACTCATTTTATAAGGGTCTACCTTATAGATACCTGACCCCCCCACCCCTGGGACACCTAGGGGAGACCCTGGGGGTCCCTAATATGCCATAACATTGTAGGTTATCCATTTGCAAGTGCCCCAAACCCCAAAGTCGAGTTTGGGCACAATTTACTTTTAAAAGCAGTCCTGGAACCCAGGGCTGCTTTTTAAACTGACCTCAGGCCTCAGCAGTGCACACATGCAAGTGCAGAAAGCTGCTGGCCTCTAAACTGCCATGCCCTACTATATACTAGGGACTGATAGGTAGTTTCAATTCCCAGCCCTATTATATACTAGGGGCTTAGGTCATGCCAATCACAGGGGTACCCCAACCCATAGTGTACCCTAGTGTATGTAGGTGTTTTCACTGTATTCTAAGTGTTTTCAGCATAGCACTGGCCCTGGGCCTGGTTAGGCAAAGCCCAGGGTCAGTCAGTCAGTTACCACCAGTACCAGTCAGCAAAAAGTTGGGGGGTGCCCAGGGCACAGGATGACTTTGCAACAACGGGTTAACAACTTTGACCTCCAGGATATATTCCTTAGGCAACATTGTATCTTCTGCGATAGACATACTGGAACAAGATTTAGCCATATTACAATAAGGGCAATCTCAGCTACGTTCTGTTATGTTATTGAGCTGGACGCTGCAATCTTTGCGTGCAGGCTATGTGCCTTGGCGTTATATCAACAGTACGTCTCTGTTTTCTGAATATAATCTAACAGATAAACAAATGGAAATGGCACAAAGGGAAGCAAAATATACAATGCTGCGTATTGAAAAACTGGACAGGTTACCATTCACGGTAGCGGAATCTCCGTCTACGGAATGGCTTATCCATGGCCACATCACTCTACCAGTCACCACTTTTCAGTTTCAATATTGCCTTCAGCAAAGGCAGATGGGCAAATATGAAAAGATGGGTAAGGAATACATTAAGGAATCTTGGGAGTTACCATACAGATTTCGATGCCGGAGTGGGGATCGAGAAGTGTTTCTAAGCGGTACAAACTGCAAGAACGCTTTAAGCGGTTCTCTCATGTGCCAGGACATTTCACTGCACGGAGCTTGCAATGGTTCAGTAGCAAACTTGTCCTGTCACATGAAAGGGACTCCAGCAGCTGTGATCACACCGGTATTCGAGCTGCTCTCGAATGAGTTACTTGATGCTGAACGATCAAGGTTGCTGTGGGATGATTCCAGGCATTGCCTATCTGGTCACTGTGAACTCCAGGGTTACTTGCTGTATGCAAGTATTGTTTCCCCCAACAAGTACAGTCAAGGAGGGGCCATTATGGCCTTCGTTGAATGTTTCCTTTATACAATTTGATACTTTGAGCAGACTGAAAGCCATGCTTTTGCAGCAACCCGTACCCTTAACCTCCGCTCGAGAGACCTTTGATCTTCAAATCGCAAGGACCTCGACTGAGATACAGGCACTTATACGTACAAACTGCCCCTTTCATTTCGCAGAAATGGTGGGTCGTATCTTTAACATATCTGATACGAGTGGTATTATACACCTATTTAAGACCATAGGGTCAGGATTTCTAAGCACCTTTCAGACAATCCTCTGAGTTATTCCAAATTTTATACACTCCGTATTGGGACGCGTTTTTGGAGGTCTTCCACTGATCCTGCTTTCTATCGCGGGAATTCTGATTGTCATTTTTCTGCTCCGCAATGGACGGCCCAATTATCAACGAGATGGCAAAAGCACACCTTGAGCGCAAATATCGTGAGTGCATGGTGCAACATCTGGGCACACCTCGCCTACGGGAACTGAGCGCCTCTTGGTTCCTATTGTTTAGACCAGTCTGGATGGACTGCATCTTACCTGTTCTTCGATGCATGTTTTGCGGTGAAGAATGCATGTTGGACCTCTGTCTGACACTTGCAACGGACACGCCTGCGGACTTGAATACCCGGCTGGAACCCCTGAGGGCCCACGCTCTGCAATGTCCCCAGCATATTTCCATCTTGATGGCTGCATTCCTCGAGAATCCGCAGGTGCCTTTTACAACTGGGTTGAGCATCAGCTCCACCGCTAGCACCACTAGCACCGAGGTATCGACTACAGCACCGGCTGCCTCTACACCAGCTATTGGCAGTACTGAATATCATCTGTGCTCCATTGACGTACTTTGCGAGGTGTTACAAGGACCGTCCCCTGCAGCAGCAAGCAACGACGATGTTGCGTCTCCCAGCCAGGACACTAAATCTATAATTGGCTCATCGTGTGCTGGGAAAGAATTCAGTTTTTCTTTTTCTCAAACTCGACTACATTTTGAACATTTCCTTTAAATTGACACTTTCGCTGAAAAAGCATGGCCTTCGAACGCTTGTAGTGCTTCGACTTATATAAACGAACTCAATTAGGACTTCGGCTTAAGTATCAATCCCTAAAAACTGATTTTCGAAGTAAACAGATGTTTTATCTTTTCCTTTTTTCACCTTTTAAAACTGTTTTTAAATGATTTTATGACAAATGTTTTTACAACACTTCGTGATGGTTTTAATGGTTTTAATGCGCTACTACCTAATAGTGGAAATGGTTCGCCAGCATTTTTATCATTATTGACTGTTCGGAAGAGGAGTGGGTGTTATGTTCCATATAGGTACCCTAATATAGGCCTGGGTAACATCATACCCCTTCACCTACATTACCTCCCCTACACTACACTGTAACGGGCCTTTTAGGATTGAACCTTTACCTAGTTCTAGTCCTGGGTGCAGAAGGAGGGTTTCTCCTAAACAATAGAGCCCTATAACTCCATCAATAGACTCACACAGTATGAATGAATATTCATAAGGGTTCTTAGAAACCAGGCTGGGGCTACACCACCTCCCTCCCCATATCTACGTACACGGTTCATCCCATACGTCACCCTCACATCCAACAATGGCTAATACAAGCGACAAAGGACCCCTAGATACTTTCTGTATAAATACAGGACATCTTGCTAGTGTTAGTTAGAGGGAACCGAGACTTCCAGGCCGACACACTGACCAGAGACACTGAGGCTCCTGCATGCAGACGCTCCAGCTGACAGTGGGCTGAACATCCCTCGCGGGGTGTTCAGCTCGAGACCAAGAAGGGCTCCTACATTCTCACACTTCAGGTAATGGGGTTCAACTAAGTCCTAGAGGGATTCTTGGCTTTACACCCACTCACATGCTAGGTACACTTAGGTACATCTAGATAGGCATCGTAGGAGTACGCGCTTTCTTTTCTCAATGCATTTTATATTCATGTATTTATCCATGCGTAGTGCAAGATGGTAGAACTGTACTATCCATTTATATTCACTGTACTGCTAATCATATATCTCTGCTACTGTCTAATGGTTGTTGCAGCTCTCAGTTTTCAAGTCCAAACTAAAAAGGTGGCAGGGACATGTTTCGGGTTACTGTGGGGGCTCAAACCTCTACTGGGTTTTTTTGACCCGTCGACCCGGTAAGTCATCGTCCAGGCCTCTATTCTATCGAGGCTGGACTACGCCAGCTCGCTCTATCTAGGGACCAATACGGCAGAAATTTTGAGATTACAGAGGGTCCAAAATTCGGCTGCCAGGACCCTCCTTGGTCTCCCTAGAGTGTGTTTTGCGGTGGCTGCAATGCGCCGGCTGCACTGGTTGCCAGTGCCCAGGCGGATAGAGTTTAAAGCTCTCTGCATGGCCTTTAAGATTCTGAAATCTGCCTCCCCAGGGATCTTGGCCAACCTGCTCGTGCCTTATGTACCCGCCCACCAACTCCGCTCTTTGGGGCAACACCTAGTGGTGGTTCCCCGGGTAAGGAGGATACGCGCTGGGGGGGCGCTCGTTTCGCAACATGGCGGCAAAACTTTGGAATTCTCTTCCTTTAAAGATCCGCAGCTTGAGCAACTACCTAGCATTCCAGAAGGCAATTAAAACACACCTCTTTCCTTTGCCATAGGCTCTTGTCCTCACCAAGGGCCCTGTTCTTTCACTGCTGTCAGGGCCGGGATGCCTCTTCGCTGGGGCAGCTGTGCGCTATACAAAACACTATAACATAACATAACATATGTTCTACACAAGAATAACGACTGTTCAATAAACCCTTATTGAAACGCCCAGGCTGTTTATTCTGTGTATCTCTGAGACAAGATAAGTGAGCACGAGTGACTGAGCGAAAAGTAGTAAATTGTTTCCGCGATTCTGAGGGATCAGGGTTGTCATGTTCTGAGGTTGCCAGAAACTATTCTCTCCCCAATAAGAGGAGACACTAGTGGCACTGTGAGCTAGCTTATGCAAACAGGCTAACATTCTCGGTGGGGGTGCTCAGAATCAGTCTGCCACCAAGCCCTCAGTTTATGTTATCCGAACGCGCAGGTCCTGTATGGGTAATATAGGAACTACACGACAAAGCCTGATTACTGTAACCAGTTAAAAATAGTTATCTTCATTTGACCTGGAACATATTAATGAGTATTATCAACCAGACAAGCACAGTTGGATGCCTTCATCATAAACGACCTTACCATGTGAGGTGTGCCTCATCCAAATGACAGGATTTGCCTCTCCTAAGCAGTGAACCTATTATTGCTTAAAAAATATACCTGGTCAGTAACTATGACTTCTCCTCTCCTAGGATAAATATATAGGGAGAACCCCACAACAAGTGATTTTGTCGTCTGGTTAGTTATTTTCTGGTTTCCTTTGTTCACTGAGTTACCTGTGAGCATTCCTTCTATCACTATGCCCTGACGTGGGGTCCACTGCTCAGTGTGACATAAGACCCAAGCTATACCTCACTGACGAGGCCTATGTAGTCCGAAACTGTATTGAAGTACAATTTTTTTTAACTTTTGAAGTGGAGAATAAAGAGTCATTTTACGTCATACAGGATTGGCCTTACATAGTTTTGATTAATGGGATCTGGAGCGGCTGTCTTTTTTAGATTTATTTACAATCAATAGGGTTTTGTCTTTAGATCTGGATTATACAACTGGGATGACAGGGTGTGTGCCTGTTTTGCACACCATTTAGTATACTTTGCTATTGTTAGTGAAAGCGTTGTGAGGAATACTGATTAAACACTGTTGGAGAACGCTATTAAGGCGTCTATTTTTCTCAAATCAGAATGCAGGAAGTAATAGGGAGGTTCAGTAACCTGTAACTGACACAGTATTAGACAACACACTATACAGTAGCCTTTACATATTTATGCATATTTGCAATTTAAAGCACAAGCTGATAAAGTGATTTGTTCAGAATCCTATATTTTTGGTGATGTGCTGAGAAAGGATTTCAATCCCGAGCCACAGGCTCCATGGTAAGTTTAGCCACTAGACCACATCTCCAGCGAGCCCTCTCCAAATCTGACATTTTCTTCAAAAAACATTGTTCGATGAACACACAGCAGAATCCTCATATCACAGACTCGAAGAAAAAAGGATTCAGATGTCTGGCCCCATCACAGCTCAGTGCAAACTGTGAAATGTGTGCCATTTCCAAGGGCTTCACTGGCAAGACCATTACGTTTTCGCTCTTGCAAATTTGATCAGCATATAGGGCCTGATTACGATACTGGTCGGAAGCCGACTACTAGTCGGGCGGAAGCAGGACCGCCCGACTAGTAGTCGGCGGTCCAGCTGCCCGCATTACAATGCGACCGCCTTCATGGCGGTCGCAATGTGTATACTTTGTATTGCGGCGTGTGCTGCGGGCTGCAGCACATGCCGCAGTACAAAATATACCCATCTTACATATCCCTGCACTATGTGGCAGGCACCATACGGTGCCTGCCACATGGTACAGGGATATGTAGGGGGGCACCACAGGTGCCCCCCAGGGCCCATAGGGGAGGCCCAGAGGGGAAGGGGGCCCTGCTGGGGGCCCCCAAGTCACTTTCCGCCTGCCTTTTCATGGCGGGTTAACCGCCATGAAAGGGCCGGCGGAAAGGGACATCCTAATGTCTACGGCGGTGCCTGAGCAGGCACAGCCCCATTGTAGGGAATAGGAGTCCGACCTCCATACTGACAGGATCCTCGATCCTGTCGGACGCGGAGGTCTTTCCCCACGCCAGTCGTGATCTGACCACCTGCATCATAATGCGGTGGTCGGATCAGATGGGCTGGTGGGACCGCCACCGACGGCCTGACGGTGGTGGTCCTACCGCCATCGTAATCAGGCCTTTAGTCACCAGTGAAGAGCTATTTTCACTTACATGAACAACATTTTTGTGAATTGGGCCCAAACAAAACAAAAATATTTTTAAGTGCGAGAACCAGAAAATGAGAATTTTATAAACTCATTTTTTTGGAAGCATCACAGGGCAGGCCATCAAGCCCATTGCTCGATAGTGCATGACAGAAATGGATGAACATAAATACCTTTCGAACCAATTGGGCCAATTTTTCCATGGCGACCCATGCCACCCTTCAGTCCCTTGTCACCGATTTCTCCTATAAACGAAACAAAATAAAAACTGGCTGTGACACATGAATTCAATGTTTTAGTTAGTTTTATTAGTAAAGCAATTGCGGATTTCTAGATCAACCTATGTTCATAACGCAAGTGGAACTGTGTTATATATAGCGTGGCCTTCCCAATACGATGTCCAACATAATGTAAGCTAATAAACCTGCATAACACTTTTATGGCTTGAGGCCATGTTAGTTCAATCCCAGATGGAAGCAATCTGGAGCCTAAAATCCTGGGTTGCTTGAGTTATTTCACCGCTACCGCCCAGTATAGGTTCCTGCATGTTTTTAATTTTGAGTCAGACTAACTGTACATAGTTAGATTAAGTGGTTTTCAGGATGGCTTTTAAAAGACTCCAATATTTGCTGTAAAAGGCAACTTAGTTGGACTTTGAAACGACAATCTTAGCCGTTCACAGTGCATGCAAACCCCAGTTATTCTACATATGCACACGGCTGCCAAATTTTCCCGCACAGAGAATCTTTTCTCCTCTCTGCTGGTGGACATCTGCAGTCCATTTATACCACACATTTGTACGCAATCATGTTGTGCCTCAGCTTCCTCAAAAACACTACTCCAAAACACTGCAGTAAAACTTTATATGAATTATATTCATAATAATATTATTTCTCTTGATATCCTTCCTCAATACATTAACCACATGCATGAGAGGTTTTCTATTCAGATTGACTGAGCAATTTCCTTCATTTCTAAACATGAAAAACTTTACACGAAACACTTAACTAGTACCTTCACAACAGGAAATCGAAAATGCCTACACAATTAGATATTTACAAAACACTATAGTTAAACTGATTGAAAAAAACAGTAAATAAAACAATATTGGCATCATCACAATAAAATAACATACTCCACAGGAAGTTCAATTTAAACTCTCTGCCGTGACAGAAACCTACATATATGCAGATCACTCTGAGGCTGGTTCCAAAACCTTTTGCGCATCTACGTTGAACTTACATGTTCAAAAAGGCCATCTGTGGTCTAAGTTCTAGCTGCTGAGTCAAAGAACGACGACATGCAGACATTTACTCTAGCACATGGAATGTAGTTGGACAGGAAATCTGACCGTAGGCTAAAAGCACAGAGGAAGATGCATAGGTGTTCTGGGCTCGAGACTATGGAATGCTGTAGCGAATGGCAGCTCTGTGCGACCCCCGGTTCGGCGGGTCAGCTCTGTGCGACCCCCGGTTCGGCGGGTCGCACAGAGCTGTCATGCGCTGCAACAAATACCCAGCGTCCTGGGCTCTGGGCAGAAGCTTGCTTACCTGAGTTCAGCAAACTTTTTCAACTCAGGACCGAAGGATGAGAGCTCCAGGTCCATGCTGACCACTTTTACCAGGGTGAGGGGACAATAATTTCCCCATGCTCACCGTCCACATTATTTTAATACCATATAGCTGCCTCTTCTATTAAATTTAATTTGGTAACTGTAATGGTTTTTTTAAAACTCCACTCACTTATCACGGGCCCCCACTTAGTTTTAGAAGTGCCTCCCTGTCTTCAGGTGAAGGCCCGCCCTCTACCAAACCAAGTTTCTAGAGGGCGAGGACTGCCGATGATGAAGCATGACACCTGGTGGTGTGTGAGGACAGTCCTTCACTTTTTGTGAGATGCCAGCACTCATGATTTAGGTTTAGAGTACCTTCGGTCACAGTGTTAGGAGCAGCTTCATTTGTGCTAAACATTTCGTGTTGGAGGCTAGCTTGCTCATAGTGCCCCGCGCCTCTAGTTCCCTCCCCCTGAATCTCCCTGGGGTTAGTGTGTTTCCATGCTGTACACTGGCATGGATTCATGTTCCTCGGATTCGGGTCATCTTAGTCACTCTGATTCTGTTTATCTTTCTTCTAGCGCTGTAAGGCGGCCAGATGGACGTGCATCGTTTTTAAAACTTCCAATACATGGCTGCTTTTACTCAGATTAAGGTATGGATTTGGTATGAGGGAAGGGATGTTTCCAAGGGGATGCCAGGTAAAATACATGGAACTACCGCAATGTTGTAACTTTGTGAGCAATTGAAATTATATTGCATGGCAATATCCACCCTGGAGACAGGTGTGAACGAATTTAAGTAAATGTTAGTGTTTCAAGGATGAAAAGGCGGGAACACCTGTCATAGTGAGGAAAAGACACAGACATGCCTGCTTCTTTTAACAAGGAAGTTCTTCAGCCTCAGCTGCACAAATGCAAAGCTGGACTACAGCACCTTGTATATTTTCCATGAAAACATGGTAGATATGATACAAATGGCCAAACATACGAGTACAGGCAATACACGACACACACACACACACACACAGCCACAAACAGAATACCTCACGTGCGCCTTCACAAAGGCAACAAACATTTACAATACATTCCACCATCATATAGCACGTTCGATGGCCTATGTACACAGAAACAGGCAGGGCACTCCCAATCATATGCTGCCATTTACTCACAAAATCCATTAATAAAAAGCACCCTACATACAGGGCACGAGTCGGGGGTACACAAGGGTGGACGGCGTCCACCCACTATTTTCACAGGGTGAACGCCGTCCACCCTGCCAAGAATTTGAGCCCCAATGAAAAATGTGCTGAACTCGTCCCGGTGTAATTTTCAAACACCGGGACACTTTCAGCAGAGCCTGCACGTTGTCTGCTTTCCATCTGCAACAAGCAACAACGTGCAGGTGGGGACGGGGCTTTCTTATTGAAGACTCCTGCTGGCGCCATAACAAAGGCCGAATTTGAGGGGTCATCAGGCCTCCTTTTGTTCGGAGTCTGTTGGCTGGGAGCAGTCAGTAGCCTCACACCTGATGCAAATGAAGCGGAGGGGAAACAAAGGCTCACACCTTGTTAGCACTTCACAAATACTTAAGAGAGGCAGCTTTTCACTTTATTCAGTCCCTGTTTAGGAGATATGCCTGCACTTTAAGAATGTCAGATGTGTTGGTCTTTCCCAGTATTTACACAAAGCAAATTGCATTTATATAGAGCTTACTACACCTGAGGAGGCGTTGAAATAATTTAAGTACCACTAATTTTTCTTGTATAGCCCTACTCATCCCATTGCAGGGTGTGAGCGCTTTACATCAACACGTGCATATTACATGTACAATAAATTATATAAGTTTGTAAATGGATGTACAGGATGTGTTACATAAAACTGGGGGACTGCAAGGTGTAGAAGTTGCATATCATCTTCAATAGCTTACTGTGCAATTATCCTCGCAATGCCCTCAAACGTACACATGATAGACCTGCTAAACATATATGTGAGAACTTTAGCTCTGATGTCACTTCTCGTGATGCCACTTCCTGTAAAGTCGTGGCTTGTGATGCCACTTTCTATGATGTCAATTCCTGTGATGCCATGTGTGATGTCATGCTCCATGATGTTGCGCACCTTGATGTCGAGCGCCGTGACATCCGCGCCGTGATGTCACTTGCATACTGCCTAATTAGGTTAGTCCCCCCACTTCTTTTTTTAGGACTTGTGCCCTGCCTACATAACTAAAAATACATTCCTGCCGCCGCACAGACACCAGGACTAATGCGTCCAACCAAACACCAGCTACCACTGACACAACACTCTTTTTGACCAGCCCTCCTTTAATCTACAGGCAATATTTGCTCACCTCTTACCAAGTCAGACAGTGGTTTCTCATTTCACCCCAAAATCTCCTCATCCACACACAGCAGAAAACCACACGAAGCAGTGTTTAATGTGTGCAGGGGCGCTGGCCGTCACTGCTAAGACGTATTTCTCAGGAAGGAGACTCTTTTGTGCTGCTGTTTAGCCATGCTCAGCAATGGCAGCAAATAATTTCAAGGCCAGGACACGTTGCTTCAAGAACTGTAGCCCTTCTCTGTATCATATGATGTGTACACAAAGAGACACCAGAAAAAGGAATGACTCACTTCCATGAGCTGCAGCACTACCCCTTCCACACTTGTAACCATTCAGCTGAGTGGGCTCATCACACGTGAGCTGTGAACATACACGACTAATGTAGCACAAAACTCATTTTCATTTGTAGCGGTGCATTATAATCACACATGTAGAATGCATCAGCATATAATCCTTTGTCGTGTTAACATAAGGTGTTAGGACTTTGAATCGTAATAACATAAATGTGATGTATTTAGGCCGTTGCATAGAAAACGTGAAGAATTAACGTGAAAACGAATTGTAACTAGTAGAAAACACCAGCGTGAAGAATTTGTGTTATGCTGTCGACAACCATTTATTATTGAATGTGTTCATTAGATCATGTCATTTTATATGTAGATAGGAATATTAACTGAATATGCCTTATTTCCTATGCAATTCATAAAGCTCATGTTCCATTTCTCTTATGTTAGCTTAATCTTGTAGGCCTGAAACGCATTTCTCTGGAAGCTTTCAATTTAGAATTAATAGTGAATTTCATGTGTGCTGTGGATTTCATTCTTTCTCATGCTTGTGTTGCACATGGAAGAAGCACCTTTGTTAGTTAGAATAATGTCTTTGTTTTAGGGAGTTAGGCAAGGAGAGAAGAGGATACATTGAGACTTAAGGCCGATAAGGAGTACTGCTGTATCCTCACACCGAAGAAGTCCACGGAATCAAGGTCGTTATGTTGCTGTTAAGGAACATCGCCGTCCTGTGGAAAACTACCTGTGGAAACATGGTCAGAGTGGATGGCGTGATCCAAAAGGAATCCTGGGAAGATATCGGTGATATTGGAATGTTGCAAGTAGTGAAAGGGCCCACTTCGTCACTGCCTTCAGAGAGAGAGCATCTTAGAACGAGCTCTGTCTCAATAGCTTAATGCTACTTAACCCATTGATGTGGAGAGACTTCTATGGAAGACTCCACATGCTGACACCTTTTCTCTACCCTGTCTCGAAGTACACTTAATTAGGGATGTCACGTTAGCGTTAGTGTAGGGATAGATTAATGCTTTATTCTCATCAACCCTCAATGCAGGGGAATTTGGACTCATGAGTTTTGATTCTCTGCATTCTACTTCTTGAGTTAATTGTCTTGTGCATGCTGCACCGATTCAATTTTATTCGCAGATTTGACTTTATGTTGATTCCAATGTATTTTTACACCCTCATCTTGAGGTGTCTTTATATCCAGTTACTTTTGACTTTGTAATAAATTAACTATCCTTACTTAATAGTCTGTGGTTACTATGTGTCTAGGAGAAGTGTTTTTGAACTGGTTGACATTGATAACGATTTCTCTCCCCTCCACGCTTACATGCTAAGAAAAAGAACCATCGACTTGTGATTCTAGAACATGCGGGCCCTGCCCTTTCACAAGGTAGTATCCCTGCCCACCAGTGCAAGATGTCCCTCTCTGAGCACATCCCTTTCTACCTATTTTTGCAATTGGCACCTGTACAGACCAAACACAGTCCTTGCATGGGCATGAATAAGGCACCTGGATGCATGGATCACATTGTGTGCAGCAGGAGCCATACAGCTCTAGACCTGCACCAAGCAACAGCATAACGCCAGAAAGATTACACAATGTTGAAATCTGTAGGACACAGCAGGAGCTGGACACTGAGGCAACACGGGTATCAACACAACCCTGAAACAGGAGATGGTGGGGCAGCAGTAGAATGGAGACAAGCCCCGGGGAAGAAAATTGAAGGGCTGTGACTAGATAGCAGCACAGGCATAGGAGGCTCCACATAAACTTGTCAGCAGAACCAGAGCCATATACAGATGCAAAGACACCCCACCATGAGGGAAACAAAGACTAGAAGCAAGAAAACATGTGGTGGGAGCAGCAGGAGAATCAGGGATGAGACACAATAGGCTAGCTGTACAACAACACTTGGGTGTGGATCAAAATAGGTGAAGGCTCCTGTTTTCAATGAGGATTCCTACAAACTTTGGGCTGAAACAAGGCTGTGTGCTTGCCCCCTTACTTTTTAATCTATACATAGCCGACTTGCCAAAGCACCTTGATGAAGCAAATTGCCTCCAACTAGGAGGCCATCGCATGACACACCTGCTATACGCATATGCTGGAGAGCCAGACAAAGATTGGCCTTCAACAGCAACTGACCACCCTACATGCCTACATTGCCAAGAATATGCTAGAAATGAATCGAGCAAAGACCAAGATGGTCACATTCAGCTCAAAACCAAATCTGGTAGGTGCAGCTTTATGGCATCTGGCTCCATCACAGCAAGGGCTACAAATATCTGGGCATCCTTCTAGATAGTAAAGGATCATTAACATCTCACTTACACTCCATAAACAACAAGGGCTTTAGTTTAATGTTTGCTCTCAGCCGTCGCATTGAAATTACGAGGACCAAGTCTCAATCCCCTTCTCCAGGTGATGAAAGCAAACAATCATTCCCGCACTAACCTACGGGAGTGAAATCACCCTGGGCAGGGAAGATGGGCCAGTAGACAAACTGGTTACCAGAATCTACAAAGCCACTCTCCGCCTTCCAAAGAGTATGTCTCTGGCACAAGTGAGACTTGAGTACAACATCTTAAAACATTGTGCCAGAGGCAGCTGTTTCCTTAACTTCTGCCGCAGGCTCAGATCGGCACCACCCGACAGCATGCATGGACTAATCTGGTGCGAATTAGAGGGTGCCGATTCAACATCATTGTACAGGCAACATCTCAAGGACAAATTGGTGGAATTCTCCCTGTCTGAGGCCTGGAGTAAACACCTCTCTCACCAGGTCTTTAAGAATTTAACAATATCCACAGCAAAAAAATTGTCAAAAGTGGAAGATTTGTCAGACCTAAGGAAGCGCTCCCATGCATGGTCAGTTATAAACTCCTATTCTTCCAATAAGCAGCAGAACTACCTTTCCTGCACATACCCTAAATGGATTAAGGCAAGGCTCGTGGCATTAAGACTGGGCAAGTGGAATCTTCGTGCTCACTTTCTGGCCTGGCGCTGCTCAGATCCACATCCTATGTATCTGCCCTCAATTGCTGCAGCAAAGGAGAATTCTTCTCTGTGCCGATTTAATTCGGCCAGGAGTGCACACCTGCCGGCAGGCAGTCATTGCCAGCCTTAATCCTTCTAACCTATGTCAAAACTGTCAAGTTTCTCCAGATGGTTTCAACCAAACTGGACTTTCTCAATTCCACCAGTACCGTAGTAACACGTTCTTAAATGCTGTAAGTGTTGTTACTCATAATAGCTTTAAAATTCCAAAACTGCTGATCCTCCCTCTGGATTTGGGCACAACTCGCTCAGTGTTTTTACAATATTCCACTGACTATTACCATTCTTTGTCTTGGTTTGCTCTAAACGTGCACTGCCTGGAAGGTATTAGGACAGCCTTTGAGCAAGACAAGCTTGCGACCTGCTTTCGTTCAGCAATGTTTGCAGATCTGTCGTTCCACAACAGGCCTGCGTTCTGCGTATTTTGCACATTGCTTCATAATCTAAGCATAAAAATGTGATCTGTTACTAGCACTACCCTTAAAAAATATGGTTCAGCTGAATCTTCTCTGCCTGTATTCTGTAGATCTATCATTTCATAGCAGGTCTGTGTTCTGCGTATTTTGCACACCGTTTCAATTCCATGCGCAAAGGTCCATTCGTTATGTGCTCTGACTGCTTTTTACCTATTTAAAAAAAAACAGATCAGCTGAAACCTCTCTGCTGGTATTTAGCAAAGCTTGTTTTATCATATGGTTCTACCATTGTACGCTGTATATTTTACCTCTTTTTAAAAGTTTGTTAAGGTTTTAACTAACCATACCATAAAATTGACTATGACAATAGGCTAGCACTAGGTTTGCCCCGCCTTATCACCAGTTAGCCTGCTCTCAGCAGCAAATCTCTCATTAATTCTTGCTTTTACATACTGGGCCTAGGTCGGTCTAAGCTAATTTCAGGGTGTGTTTTCCTTGTTCTTCCCCCACACCAACTTCCCACTCCTCCTCTTATCTACTTCTTTGCCTCCTTCCTTGGACCAGACCAACACCTTCATTTGAGCCCCTGCCATGCCAATGAGACTCATGGGCGACATGACATGAAGTCCACCTGCCTTCCTAGTCAGCAGTCTCGACAGACAGACATGGCAGACATGATTCTCAGGTCTCCCCATCCAATTGCCTCTTCCACAGCTTGGGACTTGGTTAAAGCATCTGTATGTTCGTAGGGACCAAAGCAAACTTTCACCTGCCAATGACATCTGTGAATATGGTATTATAAGTGTCTACTTGATTCTTCAGCTCCCTGCAAGGGATAATGCTGTATGTATATTATCACGTGATTTTTATTTCAGGAGTTTATGTGAAGATGCATGGAACGCTACATGAGAGGGAGGAAAGAAACCATAAGTGATGTGGACAGACTTTGAAAGAGAGCTGGGGTGACACACAAAAATGGATCATAGGTACAGGGTCGACCTGGGATCAAAATTGGCACAAGCACCCAAAATGTAGTTCACATTTGTGAATTGTGACGTTTTGAGCAACATTGCTAGGGTAGAACTTTCTACCATTCAAAATTTCACTATCAGTTTTTCCTCCCTCTCATGCGCTCTCTTTCACTTCTCCGTTAGCTTCTTTCTCCTCATCTCGGCCAGTTTCTTTATATATATATATATATATATATATATATATATATATATATATATATATATATATATATATATATATATAATCTACTGGCGGTCGCCAGTAGATAGTTATAGTTAGGACCTAGTTTCCATAGGAAAAGCGTTTTTTCTTTTCCCAATAACTTTGGCGCCGGATGACGAATCATCACGAAATTTTCAAAACTAGTGGGGCGCTCCGATGAGCTCCTTTCTTGAAAGTTTCGGGGTGATTCGGCAAGCGAGGGCCGAGAAAAAGGGGGTCCCAAAACGTGTTTTCTCCATGTTAATTCCCATAGGAAACTTTAGACACGGCTACATCCCTAACTGCTGAACGGAATTACACCAAATTTGGCAAAAAGGTAGTGCTTGGTTCAGAAAGCGCCCTTTTTTTAAATGGTGTAAATCCGTTCAGTAGTTGCGGAGAAAAAAAAAATAGAGGTCAAAAAATCAATTTCCCATAGGAAACTTTAGACACGGTTACAGCCGAAACTGCTGAACGGAATTACACCAAATTTGGGAAAAAGGTAGTGCTTGGTTCATAAAGCGCCCTTTTTTTAAAATGGTGTAAATCCGTTCAGTAGTTCCTGAGAAATTCAAAAATAAAAGTTTCGATATCTATGGCCGCGGTGGATCCGCGCACCCTCCCGATCACGAGCTTCATGCTAATTGGCTGTCAACACTCCAAACCAGGAAGTGTTGGCAGCCATCTTATGCCTCGGTAACCGAGGCACAAGAAAACAGAAAAACTAAGGCGCAAAACAAGAAAAGGGGCAGGGTAGAAACACCCTGACCCCTAGGCCTGCTCAGGAAGTCCCAAAAAGCATTTTTTTTATATAAATCGGCCGAATTCGCGCTGGGTGCGCGAATCCGGCCGTGAAAATAAAAACGAAGCGCGGGCTCCGCGCTTCGTTTAATTGAAGCCCCAGGTGGGCCAGGTCCCGGGGCAGTAAATAAATGTGTGGGGGGCCCCAATCCCCCCACACTGCTCCGGGGACTGCCACCCCCCGGGGCTTTGCAACAATATTTGCGGGGGCACACGGCCCCCCCGCAGCCCCGGGGACCGCCACCCCCCGGGGCTTGTCATTTATAGAGTTTGGGGGCCCTCTAAGGCCCCCCAATCCCCGGGGACCGCCACCCCCCGGGACTTTCATCAATTATAATCGCAGGGGCACACTGCCCCCCCGCAGCCCCGGGGACCGCCACCCCCCGGGGCACTAATATTTAAATTTGGGGGTCCGTAACGGACCCCTGAGCCCCGGGCACCACCACCCCCCGGGGCTTTGCATTATGTGGGAGGGGGGCCGCGCGGCCCCCCTCATGGAGCCAGTGATGGCCCTGGGGACCGGCACCCCCCAGGGCCGGCTCCTGCAGTATCCCGGGGTGCCCACCCCCGGGACACTGCTGTTTGCAATGACAGGGCGGGAGCCGCGCGGCTCCCGCCCTGTCATTGCAAACTGTGGTTTGGGTTTTGAGCGAGAGCAGGAAGCCTGCTCTCGCTTCCAAAATCAAACCACATTGCTTTCCACACGGGGAGCTGCATGTCAGCAGCTCCCCGTGTGGAAAGCAATGCCGGCTCCCACAGGAGGCGGGGAGCCGGCAGGGACCGTGGGGGCATTGGGGCTCCCCACGGTCCCCAAAGGAGAGGGCCAGCCCCGGGGATGGGGTCCCCGGGGCTAGAAGTGGCCCGGGAGGGGGGCCACGCGGCCCCCCTCCCCTTTGTATATATATATATATATATATTATTTTTTTTTAAAAGGAGAGGGCAGGCCCCGGGGGATGGGGTCCCCGGGGCCATATTTGGCCTGAGGAGGGGGGCCACGCGGCCCCCCTCACACAAAAAAAAAGGATGGCCAGGCCCCAGGGGATGGGGTCCCCGGGGCCAGAAGTGGCCTGGGAGGGGGGCCACGCGGCCCCACTCCCCCCCCAAAAAAATAATAAATAAAGGCAGGCCCCGGGGGATGGGGTCCCCGGGACCAATAGAGGCCTTAGGAGGGGGGGCCATGCAGCCCCCCTTCCTATAAAAAAGAATATGTTTGGCCAAGCCCTGGGGGATGGGGTCCCCGGGGCCGGAATCGGCCACGGGAGGGGGGCCCACGCGGCCCCCCTCCCATTTACATTTTTTTATTTAAAAAAAAGGGGGCCAGGCCCTGGGGGATGGGGTCCCCAGGGCACAAAAAAAAGGCAAGAGAAGGGGGCCACACAGCCCGCCTTCCTAAAAAAAAAAGCTGGCATCACGGCTAGGCCCCGCCCCCTCCCTGCAACACTCAGCAAACGCGCCCCTGGCGCGTTTAAAGTTGGGGAATTAATTTCCCTTGAATACTGAGGGTCCCTGGGGGCCAACTAGCCCACCAGGAACCTCCAGTATGCGCCAGGAGCTGCGTTGCAGAGAGGTGGTCCAGGCCACGCCCCTTTTACACCTCTCTGCAATGCAGCTCTGTGGCGCTTACTGGAGGTACCTGGTGGGCTAGTTGGACCCCAGGGACCCTCAGGATTCAAGGGGACTTAATCCCCAACTTAAAATGTGCCATGGGGCGCATTTGCACAGTGGTGAAGGGAGGGGGTGGGGCCTGAGGTGCCATGTGTGCAAACACGCCCTGTGCGCGTTTTAAGTTGGGGAATTAATTCCTCTTCAATCCTGAGGGTCCCTGGGGTCCAACTAGCCCACCACGTACCTCCAGTAAGCGCCACAGAGCTGTGTTGCAGAGTGGTGTAAAAAGGGGCGTGGCCTGGGCCACCTCTCTGCAACACAGCGCAGTGGCGCTTACTGGAGGTACCTGGTGGGCTAGTTGGCCCCCAGGGACCCTCAGGATTGAAGAGGAATTAATTCCCCAACTTAAAACGCGCCACAGGGCGTGTTTGCACACATGTCACCTCAGGCCCCGCCCCCTCCCTTCACCACTGTGCAAACGCGCCCCCTGGCGTGTTGTAAGTTGGGGAATTAATTCCCCTTGAATACTGAGGGTCCCTGGGGGCCAACTCGCCCACCAGGTACCTCCAGTATGTGCCAGGGAGCTGCGTTGCAGAGAGGTGTTCAGAGGCCACGCCCCTTTTTACAC
The DNA here is from genome assembly GCA_963921515.1 of Calotriton arnoldi. NCBI lineage: Eukaryota > Metazoa > Chordata > Amphibia > Caudata > Salamandridae > Calotriton > Calotriton arnoldi. The sequence continues at coordinate 295,911 of CAWUFW010008396.1, forward strand.
CTCTCTGCAACGCAGCTCTGTGGCGCTTACTGGAGGTACCTCATGGGATAGTTGGACCCCAGGGACCCTCAGGATTCAAGGGGACTTAATCTCCCAACTTAAAACGCGCCACGGGGCGCATTTGCACAGTGGTGAAGGGAGGGGGCGGGGCCTGAGGTGACATGTGTGCAAACACGCCCTGTGGCGCATTTAAAGTTGGGGAATTAATTCCCTTTCAATCCTGAGGGCCCCTGGGGGCCAACTAGCCCACCAGGTGCTTCCAGTAAGTGCCACTGCGCTGCGTTGCAGAGAGGTGGTCCAGGCCACGCCCCTTTACACCTCTCTGCAACGTAGCTCTGTGGCGCTTACTGGAGGTACCTGGTGGGCTAGTTGGACCCCAGGGACCCTCAGGATTCAAGGGACTTAATCCCCCAACTTAAAATGCGCCACGAGGCCCGTTTGCACAGTGGTGAAGGGAGGGCGGGGCCTGAGGTGACATGTGTGCAAACACGCCCTGTGGTGCGTTTTAAGTTGGGGAATTAATTCCTCTTCAATCCTGAGGGTCCCTGGGGGCCAACAACCCCACCAGGTACCTCCAGTAAGCGCCAGGGAGCTGCGTTGCAGAGAGGTGGGCCAGGCTACGCCCCTTTTTACACCTCTCTGCAACGCAGCTCTGTGGCGCTTACTGGAGGTACCTGGTTGGCTAGTTGGACCCCAGGGACCGTCAGGGTTCAAGGGGACTTAATCTCCCAACTTAAAACAGCCACAGGGCGTGTTTGCACACATGTCACCTCAGCCCCCCCCCCTCCCTTCACCACTGTGCAAACGCGCCCCGTAGCGCGTTTTAAGAGGTAGTTTTAATCCCCCTGCCCTATTATGTACTAGGGCCTTACAGAGGAGGTCATGCTAATCACAGGGGTACCCCAATGCATAGTGTTCCCTAGTGTATGTAGGTGTTTTCACTGTATTCTAAGTATCTTTTAGCATAGCACTGGCTCTAGGCCTGGTTAGTCGGAGTCAGTTACCACCAGTACCCGTCTGAAAAAGTTGTGGGCACAGGATGATTTTGGAACAAGGCCTCTTTCTGCTCCTCTCTTGGTTCTTTCTGCACATGTCTTGCTTCTTCCTGCACTTTTCTTCGTCTTTGTGGACTTCTGTTGCTTCTTTCTGCATTTCTTTTGCTTCTTTCTGTGCGTTTTTCTTCTTTCTTCACATGTCCTACCTCTGTAGGCATAGTTAGAAACTAGCATTTGAAAAACCTTTGAAATTCACTGAAAAAACCATAGGTTTCAGGCACGTTATAGTTAGAAATTAGCATTTAAAAAACCTTAGAAATTCACTGAAAAACCATAGGTTTTAGGGAAAGTTATAGTTAGTTGGACATTTCACTCGTACAAAACCATAGAAATTCCCCCGTTATAGTTAATACAGCTAACTATAACTCGCGCCCCCGCAATGCACTGCTGAGGACGTCACATATTACATCACTCATGACATGGTCAGTGACATCACTGATGACATCTGACATTACATCACTGATGACATCACTGATGACATCATCCTGTGATTGTGTGTTTCTGTAAAGTTTAAATATGTTTAATATATATAGGGAAAGGCGTATTGAAGAATGAGTGGGTGTATAAGTGTCTGAATGGATGATTTAGTAGGTGTGTGAATGACTCTATAAGTGAGTGGTTAAACGTATCTTACTGAATGCATGGGTTAGTGACTAAACTGTGGGAATGTCTGTATCCGTCTGTCTGTTGGTGTGTAAGCGGCTGCATGGGTTTGCGAATAGCTACATGAGTGTCTATATGGGTTATTGATTGGTTGTCTGAGTATCTGTATGGGTGCCTGAGTGTTTGTGTGGGTGGGGTGTGTGTGACTGTGTGCATAGATGTGTGAGTGGGTGATTCACTGGGTGCATGGTTTCAAGAGTGCATCTGTGATGGACTGTATGGGTGGGTGAGTGTGTGTATAGGTGTGTTGGTGAGTGAATGTATATCTCAGTGGTACATGTGTGAGTAACTACATATGTGAAAGGCAGTATATATGTATGTTGGAGAAAATAAATGACTATAAGTGAGAGTGTGTGATTGTGAGAGTGGCTGTATGGATGAGTGTGTGCTTGTATCAGTGATTGTATAAGAGCGTAAGAATGTGCTAGTATTTGTATGAGTAATTGAGCTGGTGTGTGTATAACTGTATAGGTGAGTAAATGGCAGTGTGATTAATTATTTCCATGACTGACTAGGTGTGTGAGTACCTCTATGGATGAGTGGCGGTGTGTGAGTGTCTATATAGGTGTATGAGTGCATATGATAGTCCTGTACTGAGTGACCATAAGTATGAGTGACTGTACGGGTGAGTGAGTGGATGTGTGTGTAAACCTAAGAATCAGTGAGTGGGTATGTAGTTATTGGTGATGGAGTGTCTATGGTTTTGAGAATGGCAGTCTGTAATTTAGAGTGGGTGTATCAAAGGTTATATTAGGGTTTGAGAAGATGCATCTAATTATCACATGGATGATGTCATCAGTGATGTCATCACATTTGAGATGTCATCAGTGATGTCATCAGTGATGTCATTTGAGATGTCATCAGTGATGTCATCAGTGATGTCACTGACCATGTCATGAGTGATGTAATATGTGACGTCATCAGCAGTGCATTGCGGGGGCGCGAGTTATAGTTAGCTGTACTAACTATAACGGGGGAATTTCTATGGTTTTGTACGAGTGAAATGTCCAACTAACTATAACTTTCCCTAAAACCTATGGTTTTTTCAGTGAATTTCTAAGGTTTTTTAAATGCTAATTTCTAACTATAACGTGCCTGAAACCTATGGTTTTTTCAGTGTATATATATATATATATATATATGTTTATGTATATATGTATATATGTCTATATATATATATATATATATATATATGTATATAGATATATATATGTCTATATATATATACATGTATGTATGTATTTTACATAGTAAGCCATTCTTTTCTTCACATAGGGCGTCCTGATATGCACCCCTTATCTTCTATCAACCTAAAATCTGAAGTTAACATAATTTGTTACCATTACTTTTATAACTCCACCAAAACTCCACAATTTTCCACTTGACACTTGATTTGAAATACTTCTAACAGTCAGTGACTAGGTTGTTGGATAGAATTTTGTGCTCAAAGTGAATACCCATTTGCACAACTTCACCCTATCTCCCACAGCAAACTAACTTCTTCACAGGCAGTCTTCAATCAAACTCCTTCTTGGACTTAGCCTGCCGTTGTACAATAGGTACTCTCACCCCTTTCAAGCCTTTTTTGTTTAATTAAACCCTTTGAAAACCTTTTGGATAAAACTTTAGGCCACCTGGAGCACAAATTAATATAAGCCATCATGACCTTAGGGTAACAATTCCACACAGTGAAGGCTAAGCAATCTTGTATCAGTGCAGTAACATTGCTGACATGCACAGAGAGAGAAAACGGTGTGTAAAGATGAGGCACACCCACCCTCCTCATGGAGGAGAACAAAATGCTGCTTCTCATACGCATGGTGACTAACCATTCTGAGAATGCAGTACATTGAACCTGAATGTGGCAAAGCGATCTGATGGGTTTGTAATGAAATGCCTCTTTTAGCATGAGCACTCCCAAGTTTTTGAACTGCTGCTGCTGGTTTTTCGACTCTAATTGCCATACTGGCCTCGGTGCCAGTGCTCTAACTCTTAAAAAGGTATATATCTAATTGGTTCATCCACAATTAGCATAAGTTAAATTACTTATAAGTCCCTAGTAAATGGTACCAGGGCCTGTAATTTAAAGTGTCCCTAGTAAACTGCAGCACTTATTGTGCCACCACCATGAGTGCGACAAAGCAAAGCATGACTCTCAGCCTGCCATTGCTGGCTGGCAGAGCAGTTTTACACTGTTATCTCAACTTTGTCACTTAAAGTAATGGCAAAGCCGAAACCTTTCTTTTTAATATTTATAAGTCGCCTCCTAAGGCAGGCCTAATGAGCACTAAAAGCAGGGTGCTTTGTATTAAAAAGATGGACATTTATTTTAGAGGTTCTACATGACCTGATGGTAAAAAAATACCCTGCATTATCATTTTTACTGTGGAGGGGCATAAAAGTGGCACCCCTGGCACCAAGACCTCAGATCACGTCAATACTGGAGAGAGGACAGGAGAAAGACTGCTCTGCTGTTCCCTGGACCCAGCAAAGAGAGGCTGCACCAAAGACTGGACTATACCTGCTGCTTCCTCAGCTAGCAAAGAAAGGTCCGCGCCTGTGGTGTCTCCCTTGAGGAAAAGTCATCACGAGCCCCAGACAGAGACGGGGACTCTAAGAGCCAGTTGGCTGCCTCTCTTTTACAGCCACATGGCCTTAAAAGCTGAAAAAGCCTGTCTTGGAGAGTTGGTAGCCAGGAATGCCTGATCATCACTGACCACCAAAGTGCAGCTTGGGAAGCTGAGTCCTGACCTTCAAAGTTGTACCCGAGGCTGCTGGACCTGGGATAGTTGAGAGAGTGAAGTTTAGTAACCCAGCAAGGATGATACTGCCAATTAAAGAGAACCGCTTGTTTTGCTGTAATCGGGGACCAGTGGCTACTGTTTGGCTGGACTCCACCCATACCTCATGGGACATCAACCCCTGAGGCCAAAGTCGCCCCTCGAGGGTCATGGACCAATGGATGGCCACAGAAAGACCCCAGACATTGGCCCAGATCCTCAGTATTCTTGAACATCTTCAACATTCTGCACCCCTTGCATCATGACCACTCCATTGATTCCTATGGCAGTTCGCTTACCGACTCTGGAACTGGCATGAAGACTGCTTTAATTGCGAGGTAACTGTTCATCACAACCTTATTGATCCCTGTGACTGGCTCCCTGACTGAGTTGGTTGCCACATGAGTGGTACATTACAAGGATTTATTACACTAAGAGAAAAACTGGGATTTAATGGTTCTTTAAAAATGTACATCCGTGGGACCCTCTGCGAGGTGTCTAATCAAAGAATAAACGACAACCTTTTTTTATAAATTGGTGTCAGATTTCTATTTTGTTGCACTTTATTCTGATTCAGCGGTTTTGGTAATTTGTCATGCTTTACACTTGTTTCTTTGATAAAGCCTGACTGCTCTGAGCCATAGCTGCCCAGGACTGAGCTATGGTTTTACAAATAAACCTGAATAGACCTAATACGGAATTGTGCCATTATTACATGGTGAGGTGGCACAACCACACCTTATAATAAACCACTTTTCTTACAGGGTTGTTATGATATTCACCAGCCAGAATGTGAAGCAAACATAATACAGACATTTGGGTTGTCTTGAACACAAGAAGCAGGAGGCAAATAAGCAATTGTGGGCTTGTGCAAAGACCATCTGGCATCAAAAGTGGATCAGCAATGCTCTCCAACAAATCCTAATATCTGTTCACCACAACCTGGCATGAGCAGAAGGCCAACAATGTAAACAGCAGCAAAATATCAGCAGACATCAGAGGTAGTCCCATGATGACAGGAAACACCTCTCTTTACAGGAAGGGCAAGTAAGTAGCAAATGGCAGACATGAAGCACTGAAATTCCAAAAACAGGAAAAAATAGTCATCACAGCAACGTGGTAGTCTATCCATGAATTAATCATTACAGACTGGTGGCAGTGCAATGAACTGAAAATGAGAGGACAAATTTAGATGAAACAGTGCCCCACAATCGAGTGAACTACAGAGCCAAGAGCAAATTGTTATCCTCATTGGCAAAATGACCCAGCAGGGAACAGAAGCAGGCGTAGATAGGCGTGGTTGTTGGATTTGGCCCAGTCTGCAGGGTACCCGCAAATGTTTTGCCATTACCCCTCCTATTTTCTACATTTCTTTTAAAGGCATTAGGACTGTGTGCACTTTATCACTGCCACCCAGTGCTAAAGTACTAATGCTCTCTCCTTTAAATATGGTACAATTGGCTTACGCCCAATTTGCACATTTAATTTACTTTTAACTCCCTAGTAAAGTGGTACTACATGTAACCAGGGCCTGTAAATTAATGCTACTATGGGCGTGCAGCACCTATTGCGTCACCCACTTCAGTAGCCCTTTAAAACATGTCTGAGGCCTACAATTGCAGCATGTGTGCAGTTTTAAACTGCTATTTCGAACTGATAAAATAAACCTTTTGCCAGGACTAAGCCTCAGTTTTTAGTACATATAAACCCCCCTATGTTAGGCCCTAAACAGCCCATGGGATAGGGAGCACTGTATTTAAAATTTGGACATGTATTTTTAAGTTTTATTTGTCCTCGTAGGAAAAACGCCTAGATTTGCATTTCACTACTGTGAGGCCTACCTCTCCCATAGGATAATATTGGGTTTCCTTATTACATTTAAGAAGAGCTAACTTGTGATTGGGAACATGTAGAAATGTCATGTTAGTTCTCAAAAGAAATATAATTTAAAATCCTCATTAATAGTAAAGTCGGTTTGTAAGTCACAATTCTGAAAATGTCACTTTTAGAAAGTTAGCATTTTCTTACCCTAACCCTTTGGTGCCTGCAGCCTGTGTCCTGGGTCATAAGACTGTGAATAGTTTGCAGTTGGCCTTTTTGTATTGCTTCCCTCACAGTGAGACAAAGGGGGATTAAGTGTTGGCAGAATGGGCTACCCTGCCATGATGGTGGTTGGCTGAGCTGTTCCCTGCCTCACATACGTTTCAAAGGAGCTGCCACCAACACACACTCAAAGAAGTTGACCCCAGTCTTTTGTCACTCTAGACCTCTTGGAGCCAGGGCAGGGGACATTTCCAGAACCAGATGTAGAAGGGCCTAGCTGTTTCTCCTACTTCAAAAGCTGGCCTCAGCTGTAAATATTGGACCCTCAGACCGACTTTCCAGTTCACTCCTGGACCTGCGAAGGACCTTCAGAAAGACTGCCTTGTATGTCAGAGGAATGCCTTGCTGCTTGAGGCCTGCTCTCTACTTCAGAGGACTGCCCTGCTGCATGAAGCCTGACCTGTACCCTCAGAGGACTGCCCTGCTGCTTGAGGCCTGGGCTACCAGAGTGACTCCAAGAGCTTGTTGGCTGTCCTCCTGTTTTGAGCAAACACAAGGAGTTGATGGACGGAGCACTGAAACTTTTCAGACACTCACCCCCAGTCACAGATCTGGGTTTAATCCATCATCGTTCTTTAGCTCACATCGCCACCCCAGGTCAGACCCAGCCATATGCAAATCAGTCTTGACCCTGTTCCTTATGGGAACAGTCCAGCCCGAACTGCCAAGCCAGGTCTTCCCTGGACCGGAAACAAGCATCCTGGGACCATTTTCAGGTTAGCACTCTTCTTCAGCCAGGCTACCTTGAATGCAGTGGCAAAGTGAGCAAGGGACCCACGTCTGGGCATACCCTGCCAACTTAGGGCGAACAAAGCAAACACAAGGAGATGATGGACAGAGCACTGAAACTTTTCAGACACTCACCCTCAGTCACAGATCTGGGTTTAATCCATCATCGTTCTTCAGCTCATATCGCCACCCCAGTTCAGACCCAGCCATATGCAAATCAGTCTTGACCCTGTTCCTTAGGGGAACAGTCCAGCCCGAACTGCCAAGCCAGGTCTTCTCTGGACCGGAAACAAGCATCCTGGGACTGGTTTCGGGGTAACACCCCTCATCAGGCTACCTTGAATCCAGTGGCAAAGTGAGCAAAGGACCCATGTCTGGGCATATCCTGCCAACTTTGAGCTACAGAGACACAAAAAGCTCCAACAACTTTGAACCCGAACCTGCACCCTGCCTGAACTTAGGACTCAGGACATTTTCCACCAAAACGTGGCATTTAGAGCTGACCGGAACCAACCAGCTCACCAATCCGCCCAAGGTGCATTGCTGGTTGGCCTGACTTTGTGGTAGCAAATCCTGTTCAGCTGCTCCTCTTCCGAAAGGTATCTGGTCTCGTGGAGCCCTCGCCGGCTACAGCCTGCAGCTTCATCCTGCTGGAGATTTTCGACCTACAAAAAAGTGGCATAGTTCGAACATAGAAATCTTCACCCCGACTTCATCCTGCGGCTCGCCAGCAATGACGCCGCCTCCTTGGACACAGCCGGCTGCCTTGCCCCTGAACCTTATCTTCTTAGGCAATTTTCTTCAACAATTCTTCTAAGCCCAAATGTGAGCAGAGACCAGGCCCAATCCACCTCATATACTTGAAAAGCGCTCCATCGCGATGGGCCATAACTTTTGAATTTGCCTCAGCCTCGCGTGACTAGATGCCCGTGGTTGGCGCTTTAATCTTTTAGGCACTAGTTTTCACAAATTCATAACTCTGGTTAATTTGTTTTGGTATCAACTTATTTATTACATTTTACTGTGTTTTCCTAAACTGGTGTGGACTTCTTCTTGTGTTCTGATCGTGTGCTGCGTGAATACTTAACACATTGCCTCTAAGTTAAGCCTGATTGTTTTTGTGCCAATCTTAAGTTCAGGTTAATTTAGTGCCTTCTGTGGTTCACCTTGACAGGAATTGGGGTTGTTGCTCAAGAAAGATTTGCGCCCCCTCAATCAAAAACCCAATTTCCTACATTGGTGCTCAGTGGTTGGATTCAGTATTTGTGTTTTTGGAGTGCCACTCAGTGATTTTGGGTAACACTAAAATCCCCAAAAATAATCAGATATCAATTTAATTTAATTTTTTTTAAATATCCTTGATTGGCCTATACTGGTTTTTCTAAATTCTCCTTAGTTCTTAATTTGGCTGTTTTTCTTTTTCCAAATTGAAGTTACCTTACCTTCATTTACTTACAATGGAAAATGAGCTGATCAATGTGGATAACCTTGGCAAGGCAGAGCTGCAGAGGCTTTGCAAAGAGAGCAGGATGACTGTGGGGAAGGCACCCACTAAAGTTGATCTTGAAAAGTCCTCAGAGCCTTTGAGGATGCCAAAAGGATGCTGTCTACCCCACAGGAGCAGGAAGAGAATGGTCCTGAGGATGAGGAGGAGGAGGGCCTGGCCACAGGACCTCACCTGCAGCAATCTTAGAAGGAGCAGGATAACTTGTTCATAGGAGTGGAGCCCCAGCCAGGACAGGGAGCAGTGTGTTCTCCAACAACCTATCCCCTGAAGAGTTGACAGAAAGGAAAGCAGAAAGGGAGTCCAGGCTGCAGATGGCTAAACTGAGGATGGAGGAAAGAAGGGCTGAGGCAGAGACATCCCTGGAGCAAAAGAAATTGGCCCTGGAAAAGAAAAAAGCTGAGGTTGAAAGGACCTAGGCTGAAAGGAAACTGATCTTGGCATATGAAGTGAGTCAGAAGGAGCTGGGCCTTAAAGCTAAGCACGCAGCAGAGGCCAGAAGCAAAGGTGGCAGCAATCGATTGTCCCATGGAGAGGTGAGGGTCCACATACACCAAGACCTGGTGCTAGCTATGTGGTGGGGGATGATACAGACAAATCTTTTTCACCCTATGAGGTAGCCCCAAGGATGCACAGGGTCCCAGAGGAGGAGTAGGGGGAAAGCCTGTGGAAACACATGCCCACAGTGGGGTGGGCCATCCTCCTTACACTAGTGGGGGGGGGGGATAAGATAAAGTATGCTCCCATAAAGGCCATTCTGCTCACTAAGTTTAGGCTCACCACAGAGCAAAACTGCATATGGTTATGGGATACTCAGAAGTTGCCAAACCAATCTTGGGTGGATTTTGGAAAAATACTAGAACAAGGCACTGGGTGATTGGATGAAGGGCAGCAAAGTAAGTGATTTAATTGGGCTGTATGACCTAATTCTGAGAGAGCACAGGCTCAGTACTTGCTTTACAAAGTCGTACCAACATCTGATTGATAGTAAGCTCACTGACTCGAGGGAGCTTGGAAAGGAGACTGACCTCTGGATTGGTACCAGAGTATCTAAGAAGGTACCAGCTGCCAACACGAAGCTCCAGCAGCGACCTGCTCCTCACGTGACAATGGACTTCTCGAATCCCCCTCCAAAGTGAAGCTCCAGCTTAGGCTCCCCGCGTGGACTTCTACTGTGAGAATGTAAACTCTTCACCGGGACGGACCTGGTCCCTTTATCGAACTCCTGCTCCATCGTGGTCAGCCTGAACTTGTGACTGTGACCCTGTCTAGTGTGCAAGATACCCGTGTGTGGTGCATTTTGCTTCTTGGCACTGTTTTCACCTAGAACTTTAAAAACTCAAAACTCTAATTCTACTGATTGGATGTTTGTTGCTTTCATTAAATTTTATTTATTGAAGTGTAATCTATTTTTCCAAATTGGTGTGGGATTTTGTTTGTGTTGTGTTTTCACTTTATTACTGCTTGAGTGCTGCATACATAATTTACATATGGATTCTAAGTTAATCCTGACTATTTTTGTGCCAGACCGCCAGAGGGTTAAACAGAGGATTATTTAGTCATTTTTGTGGTTCAGCCTGACAAGGTCTGCGTTTATTATTTCAGTGGGGCTTCCACCCCTCTCACCTAATAACCCAATTTCTTACAACGTCATTCTCCTGTGGGACTCAAATGGTGCCCATGGTCTCTAACGTGAGCTCCAAAGGGACTTATCTCACATGCATGTTAGGAAAAAAGAATTGATTTTATTTTCTCTAACTCAAGAAACGGTTCCTGGGGTGCACTGGTTGACAGGAGTTGCATGGCATTTGTGGGTAGGGTAGATCGTAGTTTGAGAAAAAGGTTGTTTTCCCTCTTTGCTTTATATGCTTTGTTCACAATTAATTTTTTGTAATTTTAATGAACTGATTATTTTTTTATGTGATTTTTAACTACTACACTAATCTGCTATTGTTGTAAAGAGCTTCTTAGCCTATTACTAGGTTAGTTATGGGATATATTACATGGATAACAAATATAAAATATGCACTACTATAAGATATCAAATATTTCCTCGATTTCAAAGCCTTGATCGAAGACAAAAGAGTCTGTCAACAAACAAAGAAAAGCAAAGTACATACATATTCCCATACTTATTAAATTTTACCTTTTTCTCCTGATGGGCCAACTCTGCCAGGCCTCCCTGGAACACCTTTCTCTCCTTTTTCACCAGTATCACCTAGAAAAATAATAAAATGTAAAAACTATAATTAAAGTGCTGTTTGTGTTAGAACATTATGATGGAACCCAGCATGCATTTCCCACACATGCCTTTACTCCGCAGTCACTACTGCGACGTTGCCACGCATTCTCTTACCACACAAGACGCTACAACAACTTGCCTTAGGGAAGCGCAGGACTTCGGAATAGTATAAATTACTATTCCAACTCCAGTCAGTGTATCAGTAGAAAAGGTGTAGGACTTAAAATCCAACAAAGCGCCCCCTAAAGCAAGTCATTGTAACGACTTGCGTGGTAAAGGAATGCGTGGTAAAGTCATAGTCAGGGTAGTGACTTCAGAGTAAAGGCAGGTCGTGATTCTGCCTGCGGGGTAAAGGATGTTTCCCGAACTTATTTTTTATCAAAAGTAATTTGCAAGCTTTAAAATGAGCAAGAAAAGCAGGCACACTACCTCAGTTTCACATATGAAATAGCCAGACCTGAATAGAAGAATTAAAAAAACTAAAAGTAGGTATCATTGCGACAACTACAGCTAAAATAGTGGCGTCTTCATTACATTTTTGGGGAAATAACCTATTTTCAGTCAGGGGTCTGGTGAATGCCAGTTGTAAGAAGCTTCTGTCAGATTTAAATACATTTTACAGAAGTCAGGTCTCCAACCAGAATAACCTTTCACAGTGTCCTGGCCTCCCATCACAGTCCTAACTAAACTACATTGTGCCATCACCACGTGACCAGCAACTCTTTTCCCTCCAACAACTAACTACAAGGCATTAAGTCTGCCTAACCTGTTGAATGAAATGAAAAATACAAAAAAAGTGATGCATGGAATGCTTGAATTAATCAGTCACTAGAAATAACTCAGACCACATCCTAAACAATCGTTTTTTTGCCTACCATTCAACCTCAGATTAGACCCAGCCATATGCAAATCAGTCTTGGTCCTACTCTAATAGGAACAACCCAGCCCAAGCAACCCAAGACCAGTTTCGGCCTAGTTGGGCTTTTTTCAGTTGGGTGCAAACTTGAAAAAGGAACCAGATAAGAAAGTTAGCAACCGCCTTCACAGCAACGTTTTTTAAAAAAATGCTAAGTTAATAATGATTGCAAAACCATTTTGTGAACTGTTATTAAAATGCACAATAAAATGTAAAGTAATCAAAAACAGACAAAATGTGCAATCTTTGCATCAGCCTAGGTGGCTGATGCAAATCATACAAGGAGGCCCACAATACATAGCACATCTCCACAATTCCTGCATCCTATTTTTGGTGATAAGATTCAGCTGCTTACAGGATGCAGAGAAGGAATGAAAGAGAGCAATGCTTGCAGGCCACACATGAACCCATTGCTGCAGTTTACTGGTCAATGGCAAAATATGCTTTTATGCTTAGTATCCTAGCACACAATTCTATCATTGGTGACATGGTGGCAAGTTCAGACATAGATGTTACAGCCCCACATATCAGCTTGACCACACTGTTATGGTTTATGGCGCTGTACAAGTACAGTGTACTACCATAATATTATTGTTGGGGTATTGCCTGACATAAATATCGTATCCTAAACATTATTTATAAGAGGAGTTAATATTTAAAAATCTACACCCAGTGGAGCGATATTTTTGTAAACGATATTAAGGACACAATAATATTGGCAGCCATTATTTCTAAGATATTCTGATCCCAAGTCCATGAGATATATACAGGATAAAAGGAAGCTAGGAAATTTCTAGCTGAAAAAATAGAGGAATATGGTACAAACAATGCTGTCTAAAACTGCATTTGTTGCTCTTATTTATTTATAAATTAATTGTATGGATTGCTGTTGATAAGTAGAAGGTGACTTTTCACAAATTAATTACGCATTTCAGATTGCTTCATTTTTGAAGTTTCTTTTTTTAATGAGGAAGAGGTCAAAAAGGAGTGTTTCATTTTAATTTGTAAACAAAAATGTCTATGCATGTTCCAACTATACGAATCGCACAATAAATACACATGGAATTAAAGCTTTATATGTCAGTGACTACATTTTTTTCTACAAAAATGTAATGCAACAAAAAAGTCGAGAATTTTCCCAACAACTAGGGCCTGGTGTATAGTAGGGTTTTACCCATTATGTGTCTTTGGGGATATGTGTTGTATGTTAGATGAAAAACCCTAACCACGTTCCTTTGCCTCTTGTCACAGAATTGCAATCTTTAAACTCATTTGTGATGTTATGTGAATCACTACTTTCCAACATATGCCTCTGAACACATGTTACAAAGTTGCTGCTTTTTTGTAACACTAAATATTGTGTATTTTGTGATTTATTTTCTTTCTTCATCGTTGAGGAAAGAGACAGATGACTCACACATTCACTCAATTGTATGTTGTTCATCTCTTGTGTACACTCAAACATGATAATTCACTGACTCGTTATAAATCATGCATCATATCTATTATTCCATTTGTTAATTTACAATCAATCTGAGATTTTTTGAATCGTCGAAATTCATTTTTACAGAAATACTTCCTGATTGTAAATGCTAATTATCTTCATTATTTCCCGATGCATTTTGGACCATGTGTATGGTCCTTCGTGAGGAGAAGAATTAAATATAACTGAGTCCTATAACAGAAAACACATTCTTACATTTAATACAAACTATTCCACAGGCAAAAATTCTCTAAACAAAAAATGGAGAATTCGAAACTAAGTTTTAAAATAGTGACATCTCTTACTATAAAAGAAACACTCCTACGCCCAGAGTTGCCTAACCAATGCCTCTGCACGCTAGACTCCACTACTGCATTAACATGAAAATTCACAGTGAAATAATGGATGTTAAAATGTTGTTGCAATTAGGTACAGAGACCAAAAACATGTAGGATCGGATAGTCAATTTATAACCTCAAGGTCTATCCCGTGTGATACGAGTGGAATAGAAAAACGGGTTTGTTACATGTACCAAACAGCTTGCACCAAGCCCTAACTCGACATTCAACAAATGCAAATGTACTGATAAACAAAATCAGTTCATTGCCTCTCTAGAGAAATAGATACCCCTACTATAGCCTCTCAGAAGGGTGACCCTTGACCTCTGGGTAGGTCGCCCCCCATCCGCACAGCGCCACCTGTGCGTCCAGCTCCCTGCTGCTGCTGATCTGAGGCCCTCCTCCACCCGCAGGCTACCACCTGCGCCTCATCCCTGGTGGCCAGTGGTAGGCCGTAGGTAGGTTCTTGTCGTTGTGAGCGTCACTGTTACTGTCTCTCCCCTCTATATTTGTGCCCCAACTGTTTTTCCACTGTTTTTGCCCTTCCGTTCTGTGCCCCCACTGCTGTGACTGTTTTTCGTTCTGTGCCCCCACTGTTTTTCCACTGTTTTTGCCCTTCCGTTCTGTGCCCCCACTGCTGTGACTGTTTTTCGTTCTGTGCCCCCACTGTTTTTGCCCTTCCGTTCTGTGCCCCCACTGCTGTGACTGTTTTTCGTTCTGTGCCCCCACTGTTTTTCCACAGTTTTTGCCCTTCCGTTCTGTGCCCCCACTGCTGTGACTGTTTTTCTTTCTGTGCCCCCACTGTTTTTCCACTGTTTTTGCCCTTCCGTTCTGTGCCCCCACTGCTGTGCACTGTTTTTTCGTTCTGTGCCCCCACTGTTCTTCCACTGTTTTTGCCCTTCCGTTCTGTGCCCCCACTGCTGTGACTGTTTTTCGTTCTGTGCCCCCACTGTTTTTCCACTGTTTTTGCCCTTCCGTTCTGTGCCCCCACTGCTGTGCACTGTTTTTTCGTTCTGTGCCCCCACTGTTTTTCCACTGTTTTTGCCCTTCTGTTCTGTGCCCCCACCGCTGTGACTGTTTTTCGTTCTGTGCCCCCTGTGCCCTTTTTGATTTCTGTACCCCCTCGCCCTCCTGTTTCCCGCCGCTGTGTCCCCTGCGGCCCCGTTCCTCGCTGACCACTCGCTGCCCCTGCCTCCCGCCTCCCAGCTGCTCCTCCCTCCCACCTCCCCATATATGGCGGCGGCAGCGCGGCCGCGCCGCTGGTGCGCCGAAGGCGCGCCTAAGGCAAGCCCGTCTGCACCCGTCCGCGCCTGGACCGCGCCCAGTGCAAGAACCCCTGGGCCGTGCGCCCCCCGCTCCAGCCTCGAGGACCGACGCCGATACGATGCCACCACACTCCACGCTCTCAACCCCGGACGGACACACAACTGCTTCAAGGCCGCCACGAAACGCACCCATGGTCCCTTCACCTGCCGGAACTGCAGCTACACCAGCCTCAGAGCCACCGAAGCGCCCGCCAAGAAGTACCTCAACCACCTCCGATGCATCCTACTGAACACCCGCTCCACACGCAAACACGCCGTCGAGCTCTGGGACCTGCTCGACACATCATCACCAGACGTCGCCTTCCTGACAGAGACCTGGATGAGCGACTCCTCCGCACCCGACATCGCCATAGCCATCCCAGACGGCTATAAGATCACCCGTAGAGACCGCATCAACGCAGTAGGAGGAGGAATCGCCATCGTCCACAAGAACACCATCAGGGTCTCGACCAGCACCGACGACACTCTCAGCACCGCCGAACACATGCACTTCCAGATCCACACGGACCCCAACACCACCCTTAGAGGCACCCTTGTCTACAGACCCCCTGGGCCCCGACCCCAGTTCAGCGACTCCATCGCCGACTTCATCAGCACGCACGCCCTGACCTCCACCGACTACATCCTCCTCGGAGACCTGAACTTTCACCTGGAGAACAACAACGACAGCAACTCCTCCACCCTGATCGACAACCTCGCCAACCTCGGACTGAAACAGCTCGTCACGACGCCGACCCACATCGCCGGACACACGCTCGACGCTATTTTCTCCTCAAGCTCCCACGTCTCCTTCAGCCACACCTCCGAACTCACCTGGACCGACCACCACTGCATCCACTTCACCTTCCGGAAACCCGCCGCACACCACCGCACCCTACAGATCCCCCGCAGATGCTGGAGCAAAGTCACCGAAGACCAACTCCAGACAAACCTCGCACTCAGCCCACCCACCGGCGCCTCCAACCCCGCCGCCCGCAATCTCAGACGATGGATGGACGACTGCGCCAACACCTTAGCCCCGCTGAAAAAACCAACCTACAAAGACACCAGCAAGAGAGCCAGCTGGTTCACACCGGAACTCCTAGCATCCAAGCGCACCTGCCGGAAACTGGAGAACAAATGGCACAGCGAGAAGACGCCGGACAGCCGCGCAGCCCACAAAGACGCCATCCGCAACCACCATCACCTCATCAGGTCCGCCAAGAGGACCTCCTTCAAAGACCGCCTCGACAACAATGCACACAACAGCAAGGAGCTCTTCAGCATCGTGAAGGAACTCTCCAACCCCAGCTCCAACGCCAACGACATCCCGCCGTCGCAAGCCCTGTGTGATTCCCTCGCCACCTTCTTCCACCGCAAGATCGCCGACATCCACGACAGCTTCGACTCCCGGACGACCCCAACAGGCCCCGGCACATCAGACCCGCCGCACCCCATCGACCACGACCCCCTGACAGCCTGGGTCAACGTGAACACCGAGGACACAATCAAGACCATGGGCACAATCCCTCCGGCTCCCCATCAGACCCTTTTCCACACCACATCTTCAACAAAGCCGGCAGCTCCATCGCACCCCACCTGCGAAACGTCATCAACCTCTCCTTCGAGACCGCGACCTTCCCAGAGAGCTGGAAATACGCCGAGATCAACGCCCTACTCAAAAACCCAAGGCGGACCCGAGCGACCTCAAGAACTTCCGGCCCATCTCCCTGCTTCCATTCCCAGCTAAGGTCATCGAGAAGATCGTCAACAGACAGCTCACCCGCTACCTCGAAGATAACAGCATCCTGGACCCCTCCCAGTCAGGATTCCGCAGCAACCACAGCACCGAGACCGCCCTCATCGCCGCCACAGACGACATCAGGATCCTGCTGGACAACGGCGAGACGGCGGCCCTCATCCTCCTGGACCTCTCCGCCGCCTTCGACACTGTTTGCTACCGCACACTACGCACACGCCTCCACGACGCAGGGATCCGAGACAAGGCCCTGGATTGGACCACCTCCTTCCTTTCCGGCAGAACCCAGAGCGTCCGCCTCCCCCATTCCGATCCGAAGCCTCCGAGATCATCTGCGGCGTACCCCAGGGATCTTCCCTCAGCCCGACACTGTTCAACATCTACATGGCTCCACTCGCACGCATCGCCCGACAGCACGACCTCAACATAATCTCCTACGCCGACGACACTCAACTGATCCTCTCCCTCACCAAGGACCCCCTCGCCGCCAAATCCAACCTCCACGAAGGAATGAAAGCTGTCGCCGACTGGATGAAGTGCAGCCGACTTAAGCTGAACACAGACAAGACGGAGATCCTCATCCTCGGCTCCAACCCATCAGCCTGGGACGACTCCTGGTGGCCCTCGTCACTAGGGGCACCCCCGACACCAACCGACCACGCACGCAACCTGGGAGTCATCCTCGACTCAACGCTCACCATGACCAAGCAAGTCAACGCAGTCTCCTCCTCCTGCTTCAACACCCTCCGCATGCTCCGCAAGATCTACAGGTGGATCCCGACAGACACGAGAAGAACAGTCACCCAGGCCCTCGTCAGCAGCAGACTCGACTACGGAAACGCCCTCTACGCAGGAGCCCCGACCAAGCTCATCAAACGACTGCAAAGAATCCAAAACGCCTCTGCACGCCTGATCCTTGACATTCCACGCCACAGCCACATCACCCCCACCTGAAAAACCTGCACTGGCTCCCCGTCGACAAGAGAATCTCCTTCAAACTCCTGATCCACGCACACAAGGCACTCCACAAAACCGGCCCAGCCTACCTCAACAGTCGACTCTCCTTCTACGTTCCCAACCGTCAACTCCGCTCCGCCGACCTCTCCCTGGCCACCGTCCGCGCATCCGGAGAACCACCACCGGAGGAAGATCCTTCTCTCACCGCGCCGCCAAGATCTGGAACACCCTTCCCCTCAACCTACGACAGACCCAAGACCTTCTGACCTTCAGGAGACGACTCAAGACCTGGCTATTCGACCAGTAGCGGCAACACCCCCCCTCCTCTCCCTCAGCGCCCTGAGACCCTCGCGGGTAAGTAGTGCGCTTTACAAATCTTGTGATTGATTGATTGATTGATTGACAACGATTAAAGCCAAGAATGTGCTGTTAGACCAGAGTCTCCGCACTATTGTCGGATTGATAGTGGCAAACCGAGTGCTTGTCCAGCGGCATGTTAAATTGTGAACCGAAACTACAGTTTTAAAGAATTATATGTGCTTAGTAGAACATGCTCTGCAATGACATTATGGCTAATCAAATGCAAAGAGAACATGAACTCTCTATTCTGATTAGCTTAAATAGTAAAAAGAGGTTTCAAGTTTATTTAATTCAAATGCACAGGTAAATTAAAACCATTGCACTAAAGTACATTTCTAAAAACTGTGTAAAAGAAATATTTAAAAGAGAAGAAATCGTTGTGCAAATTAGCAATGTACAATTGCAAACAAGTGCAATTTGTGCAAATTAGCAACAATTTAAAGTGCCTAGTGTACCAGGTTTTTCCATGTAAAGGTGAAATACCTTTGCCTGAAACTAATCCTAGATTTTAAGATTAGGGCAATACTGTCAAAAATCTGTATAGAGGGTTATGTACATATAGTCCCATGCATTTGCCACTGGCATTGTGTACACCACTTATATAGGATAGTCTTTTTACTCAGAAGTTTAAACTTAGATAAATATGAATAAAAACCAGTAAAACTTTGTAAAAAGAAAATCAAAAATGTCTGATGCACCTGATTTTTCCTGTGCAGGAAGAAGACATCTTTGATCTGAAGCTTTTCAGTTATTGAGTGAGCTGTAGTGTAACCCAAATTTGATACGGGCGGGAGCGTTATGCTTATGTGCTCCATCGTGCTAGTACCTAATTTATTAGGTTTGACCGTGCTCCTGAAAGCAAAATATAGTCCAAGGCTTTTCAGTTTTTTAAGAAAGTGGCAGTACATTCGGATTTTATACATACGGTTGTGCTGGCGCGCTCCAACGTCCAGGTTTTATTTGCTGTTTACAGTCTCAGTTAGGCTTTTGATTTTGTGATTAAGTCTGTTTGAGTATCTTACCAGACTACAGTTGAGCTGTATTTCTGAGGAGTTAAAAACGACTATGATTGCTGGCCTACAATGGCGTATTCCTTCCGGTTCCATACTGGTCTCAAAATGGTTTTACGAGCATTTATGTTTGCTTTGCATATGCAGATTTGATGGATCACCGTCTCTGGAGCTTTACCACAGAGTCGGCAATTCTCTGTTGTACCAGTTCGTTTCCATGGTGCTAGATGCAGGAGCGATCATAGGCACCCCAAACGAAATCTAAGGAACAATGTCTTAACTTGGGGTTTGATGGCAATGCCCAGGAATGGTTGAGGGCTTAGCTTATCACAGGACGGCATTACAAGCTAAGCATGTCATCTTTGCGCAAATGCCTCCTTGTCTGCTAACAGCGAATGACTCTTGACTCTTTTATATACAGTGGTCTTAACTAGGGAGTAGTTAGAAAATGTCTCCCAGTCCACTGTAAATCCAAGAGTCATTAGAGTACCAGTGACATAGTCTCTGGCCGGGGAGTAGTTTCTACTACAAATTTATTACCAGAGATGACTGTTTAAGGATCCACTATTGGCTTTCTTTGCCACTAGATTCAAGCTAGCCTGGCTGATATGGGGTGTTACCCCGAAACCGGTCCCAGGATACTTGTTTACAGTCCAGGGAAGACCTAGCTTGGCAGTTCGGTCTGGACTGTTCCAATGAGGTACAGGGTCAAGACTGATTTGCATATGGCTGGGTCTGAACTGGGGTGGCGAAGTGAGCTAAAGAATTATGATGGATTCAACCCAGATCTGTGACTGAAGGTGAGTGTCTGAAAAGTTTCAGAGCTCTGTCCATCATCTCCTTGTGTTTGCTTTGTTCGCCCTAAGTTGGCAGGGTATGCCCAGACGTGGGTCCCTTGCTCACTTTGCCACTGAATTTAAGCTAGCTTGGCTGATGAATTCAAGCTAGCCTGGTTACCCCGAAACCGGTACCAGGATGCTTGTTTCCGGTCCAGGGAAGACCTGGCTTGGCAGTTCGGTCTGGGCTGTTCCCATGAGGTACAGGGTCAAGACTGATTTGCATATGGCTGGGTCTGAACTGGGGTGGCGAAGTGAGCTAAAGAATGATGATGGATTCAACCCAGATCTGTGACTGGGGGTGAGTGTCTGAAAAGTTTCAGTGCTCCGTCCATCATCTCCTTGTGTTTGCTTTCTTTAATTTATAGCAGAGCTTGATGAAAGCACCTTGCCTCACTATGGATTGTTTTACTAAGCCGAATTCCAGGCGCAGCGGGGCTGGAGATGAATGGTGTGGCAAGAAAAAGACCGACTTGAAGAGTCTGATGATAGTCTTGTCCAGGAGGGAAGCATCTATGCCCCTTAGGGCTTCACTTCCGTGAGCAATGGTTGGAATTAGTTTAGTTTGTATTATTTTCAGAAGAGGTGCATATCTAAAGGGTCCTATGGCAGCTTTTATGAGCCTGAAAGCTGCGGCAAGATATCTGGCTTTTAGACGCATGAGCTGGAGAAGCTGTTGAAAATAGCCTTGCCTATCAATTAACATAGCCAAGTACTTGTATTCTGATACTACCTCTACTTTTTCTTTTTCCAGGTACCACTGGTTGAGACACAGAGATGATTTCCTTTGGAACAATATTTTGGACTTCTTCAAGTTAATTTCCATTGCATTTATGTTAGAGTATGAGGCTGTGGCATTTAGAAGCCTCTAGAGGCCGATTTTTGTACTGCTTAACAGCACCAAGTTATTCGCATACATCATGCATGGCAACAAGATGTAATCGAGATTGGGGGCATGCGAGTACACCTAGGCTAGGCTAGTAGGAAGATCCTCTAAAAAAAGGATGAAAAGAGAGAGGGCTTATACACATCCTTGCCTTAGACCTTGATGGGTTGGAATCATCCTCGACAAATGATAGCCATCGCTTAATTTGATCCTGACCCAGGTGTCAGTGGTAGGAGGAATAAAGCTTGTAGCAAATTATTCCAAATGTTCCAACTAGCTACTTTGCTCCACAGTTTTCCTTTGTCCACACGGTCAAAGGCAGTCTTGTAGTCTATAAAGGAAAGAAAAAGGGGTTGTTTGGTTGACCGGTTTTGGTCGAACAGCAGGGATAGGGCCAACACGTTTGTGTAGTTCCCACACCTTTTGAAAACCCTATTTGGTTGAATGGAATAAGATTGTTTTCTGCTGCACAAGACTAGCTCCTCAAGAAGACAGCTGGCAAAGTATTTTGATTCCACATCCAAGAGAGCTATAAGCCGATAGTTTGCAGGGTCTGAGTTGTTACCCCCTTTGGAGATGGTGTTGGTGATGATTATGCTCTCATACACTGACTCCAAGTGTCTAGCTCAGAATGACTTGTCTTCTTTGAAGATGGCCGATGGAATGCCATTTGGACCTGGTTCACCCTCTAGTCGACTTTTCAAGATTTGACGCTTGATCACTGCTGCCTGGATATTTAGAGGGCTTAGGGACAGGGTTCCATTCATGGGGACAGGGGTCCATTAATGGTGTTTCAGGTTCGGATTGGACCGTAGCTTGCTGTTCTGGGACCTTGTCCGAAGATTGCGTAATAAAAAGAGTATAAAGAGGTATATCATGTTATAGCCGTGTGCCACATTGGACTATAACCTCCAAGTTCAATCCAGTTACTGCAATCTAGAATGCTGGTTTCATTGATGTGAGAAGAGTGAAATTTCTATATGCTACGACTAGTGTACAGCTCATGTTTCATCCAATCTGTAAAGACACGTGCATATTGTGTCAGGTATGTTTAAAATATGAAAGGACTCAATCATATGATAAACCATGCGTGGCATCTTGGACTGGTATAAGATTCTGAATAAGAGTACTTCACAAATGGATCATTGACCTAGATTTAAGCCTATAGGCTATGTGCTTGTGAAACGTAAAATTCCATACGGGTGAGATGTTTAAAGAAATGCCCTTCGAACGCAATATTGTGAGGATCACTAACAATTTTTGATTTTGTGATTTTGCATATGTGTTCGAGGCCCCACGTGTTGCTGGTAACTGGATGAAAGCTATTCGTTTATTGTATCCAAAGTACATGGTCAATATATTGCATTGATCCAGTAACATTTTAGTGAAATCATTGATCTATTAAATATAACCCTTATTGGTTGAAAGTTGCTGTGTAATGTGTCCTTTCGTGTTTTCATAGTCAAAATATTTAAAGGTATTGGCAGCTAAAAAGGTGACAGAAATTCACTGCATGGTTAATGGAAAAGAAACGTTACAGCGCTCATCAAGGGTTCAAACAGACATGGTACAGATACTCTTACTTTCAAACAAACATTTATAGCATTCTTGCATAAAGCGACGTTCGCACAAGTACCTTTTGGGGTTTTATTTGTAGCCCCTGTAGATACTGTTAATTTGGATGATACCCTTATCTACAGTAGCAGCCTGTGGTGGGAGTGCTGCCGGGCGGTGACGTGGGGCGGGGGAGGGGCAAGGTGGGGGGTACCTGCTCTTACCTGCACCGGCCATCACTGGGCAGCAAACTCAGGGAATACCCCCCCCCGGAGGCAAAAGCTCTAGCTATGCCACTGTGGTGTTGAAAACAGAAACTGATTGGGGCAACAGTCAAACCTATAATTAATGATGTTGGATAGCATATTTTTCATCCTGGTGCCATGGTCACTTCTCTTTGGAATAAGCTGCAGCTACATATGTGAGGTAACAGTGAAGAAATGAGAGCGCTTAATGGAAAGTTGCCAGATCCAGTTTCTTCATGTATGTTAATCGCAGTGCAGCGTGTGATTCATTAGTACAGCACTTAAGGCCTGATGTGAGGCTGCCCGTCTTTCCTGTTACTGCTGTGCTTACTTGCACATCTTGATCTCTATAACAATGAAAACTTTTGTGAAATATTTATATCAATAGACTCAGGGATGCAAACCAACCATGAGAAAAGGTGTTTGTGCACACTCAACAATATTAACTCAGAATTGAAAAGCTTGTTTTACATATTTCTCATATAATGCCAATTTTAAAAATTGTGAAAAGTTGCACAGTGCGCTCAAATTCAAGTGTTTCAACGATCCTGACTGCACGTTGTTATAAGTCTCTGTCACTTAACTCTTAACCCCTTCGCTGCTAGGCCTTTTCCCCCCCTGTGCTAAGCCTTTTTTTGGCTATTTGGGGTAGTTTGCGCTTAGGCCCCTGTAACTTTTTGACCACATAAGGTATCCACGCCAAATTTGCGTCCTTTTTTTCTAACATCATGGGGATTGTAAAGGTACCCAGGGTTTGTGGATTCCCCTGGAGGGGACCCAGGAATTAGCCAAAATACAGCAAAATGTGTTTTTTTTGGGGAAAAATGCGAAAAAGGGCTACAGATGAAAGCGTCTTGTTTTTCCCTGCAAATGGCATCAAAAAAGGGGTTGTGGTGCTGAAATCACCATCTTCCCGGCTTTCAGGGACAAGCAGACTTTTGTCAGAAAACCAACTTTTTTACACAGTTTTGGCATTTTTCTGGGACATAGCCTATTTTTGCTATTTTTTGTGCTTTCAACCTCCTTCAAGTTAATGGTAGAAATGGGTATGAAACCAATAATAGATCCTGGAAAGCCATACATTTCTGAAAAGTAGACAAAATTCTGAATTCAGCAAGGGGTCATTTGTGTAGATCCTTAAAGTTTTCCTTATAGAAACTAACAGTTAAATAAAGGAAAAATTGAAAATTAGTTGAAAAAACAGCCATTTGTGTCAACGTTTTCACCTGTAACTTCTTCTAATTATGACAGCTATTTGAAAGCAATATACCGTTATATCCGCTGGACCTTTCTGGTTGTGGGGATATATAGGACTTGTAGGTTCACCAAGAACCCGACGAACCCAGAGCTAATAACTGAGCAGCATCTTGCAATGGTTTTTATTATGTACCGGGTATATAGCAATTATTTTGGGAAAATGTATACATGGAAAAATTGTTATGAAAGACACCTATGTATTTCTGAAATGGGAACAAAATGTAGATTTTAGAAACAGTAGATATTTGCACATTTCCGAAATTGGGAGTACCCATGAGAATTATAGGTCATTTTTCAAAATGACTTATTTTTTCCACATTGTCTTTCATTTGGAAGGCAGAAATGCATCGAAAGTCAATAGGTAATAACAGTTGCTCTAAAATTCTGTGCTACCCCAAGTCTCCCGATAAAAATGGTACCTCACTTGTGTGGGTAGGCCTTGTGCCCACAACAGGAAATGGCTCAAAATGCAACGTGGACGTACCACAATGAAAAATTACCCTTTTTTTGCAAAGTGCCTAGCTGTAGTTTTTGAACCCTAGCTCTGCGGGCACTTAGGGAAACCTTGCAAACCTATACATTTTTGAAAACTAGACACCCATGGGAATTCAGGATGGGGTGACTTGACTGGCTCTCACCAGGTTCTGTTACCCAGAATCCCTTGCAAACCTAAACAATTGGCAAAAAACCACATTTTCCTCACTTTTCTGTGGTGGAAAGTTCTGGAATCTGCGTGGATCCACAAAATTCCACCCACCCCGCGTTCCCCAAGGTCTTCCGAAAAAAATGGTACCTCACTTGTGTGGGTAGGCCTAGTGCCCGCGACAGGAAGCAGCGCTAAACGCAACGTGGACGCACTACATTTTCACAGTGAAAAATGACCCTTTTTTTGCAAAGTGCCTGTGAAGGTGTTCCGTCATGGCCGGACATCGATGACCCCTCCAACATGGCGATCAGTGAAGCCCAAACAGGAAGTGCACGGAGCGGTCTAGACGCTCATTCCGGGACAGGCAAACCAGCAACCAATCCCGGAGGAGGGACTACAAAGGAGGCGTTTGTACGAAGGGAGCTCTCGAAGGAGGAGGTAGGAGGAGCGACGGAGGACAACGCGAGCCTAGAACGAGCAGAGGAAAACCCGAAGATCGAATACCCGAAGGCGGAAGAAGCAACACGACGGCCGGACCTGCCAAGATCGGAGGAAGAGACCCACGAGAACGACCGCTCTGGGAGCAGCGCCCTTGAGTCCGGTACTCCAGCGGGGAAAGCGGAGGCTGTGACTCCCCTCCCCACGGCCCAGGAGGGTCGTGGGTCCAGGCAAGTGCCGGGCACCTTGTTGTTTCGGAATTGGTGGGCGGGGCTACGGGGCATGGCACGATAAACACACCAACCCTTCCCTCACTTAGGCACCTCATGGATAGGATCTGGTGACGGCAGCACTGTCCCCCTTTCACTTTCAAGACCACAGGAGAGAGACCTGACATTTCTTTTCTTTTCTTGTTATTTCCCGGTTCCCCACCAAGGAGACGGACCCCTTCAACCCAAAGGCGAAGTCCTGGAACACTCCACAGCGGGGGACCACCAGAAGACCCAGGAAGGACTCACTGGAAGAAAAATTCTCCCCCCCCCCAGCCTCAGAGACACTCATGGATATCCCTCCTACAATCGTTTGTTTTACTTTATGGACCCCATTCATCCTTTGAGGAGACGAACCCCCTGTGCAGAAAAGCCCAAGGTATACTGGGCCTAACAGGGAAAAGAACCCCCACAAATAAAAGAGTCTTATCACTCCTACCATACGTCTATCGAGTCATTTTCGAGGGCCGAAGGTCCCTAGGCCGCGTCCGGGGGAGGGGCGCGGTGACAAGTGGTGTCAGAAGTGGGATCAACGTGTCTAGCCAGTCACGACACGACCCATCGCCATGGAATCCATAGTGACCCAGCTGGCAGAGGGCCAACGACACCTTCAGCTCCTCTTCGAGGAACAGACGAAGATAGCCCAACGGGAACGGGAAGCCCTGCAACGGGCCCTGCGGGATCAAGCATCCCTACTGACTTCCAACCAACAGGTCCATGGTACGGCTATCCTGAGGTTGACAGACGCCATAACAAACGCCCGGGTACATCCCGACGTGCCCAGCTCTGTGCTTCAGAAGTTCCAGGAGGGGGAAGACCCCGATTACTTCTTTACGAATTTTGAGAGGGTTGCTTCCACCGCAGCTTGGCCCCAAGAGAGATGGGGGCAGTACATCGCTCCTTTGTTGTCCGGAACATTACAAGCCGCATTCCAGGCAGCCAACCCTGACGGAACAACCCCCTACAATGACGTGAAGAGGGCCATCCTGGAGCGGCTCGGTTGCGATCGGGAGTATTATCGCAGCAGGTTCCGCAAAGAAAGGTGGTCCACCGGGGATGAACCCAGAGCCCTGTACTACAGGATAAGGGATTTAGGGAACCGGTGGTTACGACCGGCCTCCTCCACTATGGACGATGTAACAGAACGTATTAACCTGGAACAGTACCTGGATGCCCTCCCCCTTCCTACACGGTCTTGGGTCAAACAACACCCCCACCTAACAAGTACCCTGGCCGTAGACTTGGCATGCGCCTTCCATAGGAGCCCCGATTTCAAGGCGCAGTCACAACGTCTCCCGTTTTCCAACCCCAAAAACCCTGTCAGGGCCCCGGAGGGCAAGACACATCCTCCCCAGAGACCTATACCCCGACCAGTACAGGGAGTTCCAGCGCTCCAGGGACCAAAATGCTTTAACTGTGCTGAATGGGGCACATAGCCCGGCAGTGTCCAACACGACATCCTCCCCAGGAACCCATGGAGATCGGGTACACGAGGGGACGGGTACTGGTCTCTGGGGAAGGCCCTTAGCATATAAAAACCCATACATGTGAGCGGCAAACCTGTGGTGGCTTTAATGGACACGGGGTGTCACCATACCGTTGTTAGGAAGGACCTTGTCCCTGAGTCCCAAATCCTGAGAAGGGAATACGTCCAAGTCACCTGTGTGCACGGGGAGAAGAAACTGTACCCCCTCGCAGAGGTCCTGCTGGAGATAGACGGGGAACCCCAGCTAAGGAAGGTGGGGGTGGTGTCCTGTCTCCCTGAGTCTGCCCTTTTGGGGACCGATCTTCCACACTTCCAGGAATACCTTTCCAACCTCCTGTCTCATCCCTCCGTGGTAGGGTGGTTAGACCAGGCCCCGTTCTCTCATGAAAACATAGAAGGACCCAAACCGAGAACCCCAATAACACGCAGACAGAAAAGAGAAGAACGGAGTGAGTATTCGAGGGCCCATAGTACTCTACCGTCTTCTCTTCTTTTTTTCACAGAGACACCCCAGTCCCCTGGTCGAAACTTTCGGGCCGCACAGCGAGATGACGGCATGTTAAAAAACGCCTGGGAACAGGTCCAAGAGGATCACCCTGAAAAGGTAGGCCCATTGTTTTGCGTAAAAAGGGGTTTGTTATATCGAGTGTCCCGAGAAGCAGGACGCAAGAAGGAACAGCTGTTAGTCCCTAAGCCATTTAGAGAGCAAGTGGTAGACCTGGCCCACAGTCGGACGGGGGGGGACACTACGGGAAAGAACACACCCTACAGTATCTATTGGATAGGTTCTATTGGCCTGGGGTCTGTCAGGACGTAGCCCGGTACTGCGCGCTATGTCAGCGATGCCAGTTAGTTAACAAACCCGTTCTTCCCAAGGCTCCACTGCACCCACTTCCGATCATTGACGTGCCCTTTCAAAGAGTAGGGATGGACCTAGTGGGACCACTTCTTCCCTCTTCCCGAGGACACCAATACTTGCTCGTACTGGTTGATTATGCAACAAGATATCCCGAGGCGGTCCCCCTGCCTAGCATAACCACCACGGCTGTGGCCCAGGCGATGGTCTCCTTCTTTTCCCGGGTAGGCTTCCCCCGCGAGTTGCTCACGGATCAGGGAACCCCATTCGTCTCCCGCCTGATGAAGCAGATATGTGGGATACTGGGCATTAAGCAGATACGGACTGCCATGTACCATCCCCAAACCGATGGCTTGGTCGAACGGTACAATAAAACCATAAAGACCATGTTAAAGAAAGTCATCGATAAGACAGGTAGAGACTGGGACAGGCAGCTTCCCTTAGTGCTGTTCGCTATCCGTACCCATGCCCAGAGCTCTACGGGTTTTTCCCCGTTCGAGCTGCTGTTCGGAAGACAGCCCCGCACCCTCCTCAACATGGCAGTAGAACAGTGGGAGGAAGAGGAGGACGAAAGCAAACCGCTCTTACAATACAGCCAGGGGTTACGAGACGCTCTAGCCTCCCTCTGGGAGGAGGTCCATGTGAACATGGAAAAAGCACAGGCCACACAAAAGAAGTATTACGACAAAGGCACAAAACTAAGAGAGTTTAAGGTGGGAGACCCAGTATTGATTCTTCTTCCCAGCTCTGACAAGAAGTTACTGGCAACCTGGCAAGGCCCTTACAAAATACTAAGTAGAATCACCCCTGTCTCTTACCGTGTGGCGGTCCCCCACAAGACCCAAACAGGCCAGACATACCACGTAAACCTGCTAAAAGCATGGGAGGACCCCCAACAGCCCTCCCCTGGGGTGGACACATCAGTGTTCCACGTGACTCTCACCCAACCCCTGGACATCCCCCTAGTATCCCCGTCCAGCATAGCCAATGAACCCGTACGTCTAGGCGAGCAGCTCTCCCTTACCCAGGTACGGCAAATGCAGGCTTTATGCAGAGAGTATGCTGATGTGGTGTTGGGAGTACCGGGAAGGACGACCTTGGTAGAACATAACATAGACACCGAGGGGGCCGATCCGGTTAAGTTGAGACCATATCGTATACCTGCTGCACCAAGACAAGCCGTGGACCTGGAGGTACAGGACATGTTGAAGGCAGGCATCATCGAGCCCTCGCACAGCCCCTGGTCTTCCCCAGTCGTTCTCGTTCCCAAACCGGACGGGAGCATACGGTTTTGCATCGACTTCCGCAGGTTGAACGCCAGATCCAAGTTCGATGCTTATCCTATGCCCCGTGTCGATGAACTAATCGAACGACTGGGAGAGGCAAAGATCATGTCCACGATTGATCTCACAAAGGGGTATTGGCAAATACCCCTGGCCAAAGAAGACAAAGAAAAGACAGCTTTCTCAACCCCATCAGGTCTCTACCAATTTAAAGTCCTTCCTTTCGGCCTTCATGGCGCTCCGGCCACATTCCAGAGGCTAATGGATGTTCTCCTAAAAGAACACCATGCCTATGCCATGGCCTATCTAGACGATATAGTCATCCACAGCCCTGACTGGGTAACCCACCTTATACATCTGCGGGCGGTTTTGGACACCCTGAGAAAGGCCGGCCTCACAGTTAACCCCAAAAAAACAACGTTTGGGACGGATCATATCGAGTACCTCGGATACGATATCCAAGCTGGAATGATCAGGCCCCAGCTGAACAAACTCGAGGCCATTACCCATATACCCCGTCCAACCAATAGAAAGGACGTCCGTTCGTTCCTAGGGTTGGTGGGTTATTACAGGAGGTTTATCCCCTGTTTTTCTGACGTAGCCTCCCCCCTTACGGACCTCCTATCTAAAACCACGACAGGGAAACCCTTCCAATGGTCCCAGCCCCAGGAACGTAGCTTCTCCCTACTAAAGACGCTACTCTGCAGCGCTCCAGTCCTTATCTGTCCTGACCACACCAAAACGTTTGTCCTGCAGACCGATGCGTCCGGGAGGGGACTTGGGGCTGTCCTGTCCCAACCTGACGAGAAGGGTGAGCTGCGTCCTATCCTTTTTCTAAGTTGTAAGCTCTTTCCCAGGGAAACGCGATATGCCACAATAGAAAAAGAGTGTCTAGCCATCAAGTGGGCGGGAGAAGCATTGCAGTATTATCACATTGGTAAGCGGTTCCTTCTATTGACTGACCATGCCCCCTTGACCTGGCTCTCCATGCATAAAGACTCGAACCCAAAGGTGCTCAGGTGGTTCCTTGCGTTGCAACCCTTTTCTTTTTGTACCTTACATGTCCCCGGGAAGCTGCAGGCGAATGTGGACTTCCTCTCCAGATATCCCGTGACTGAATGGCCCGCACGTCCATTCTTGGGGGGAAGGCAATGTGAAGGTGTTCCGTCATGGCCGGACATCGATGACCCCTCCAACATGGCGATCAGTGAAGCCCAAACAGGAAGTGCATGGAGCGGTCTAGATGCTCATTCCGGGACAGGCAAACAGCAACCAATCCCGGAGGAGGGACTACAAAGAAGGCGTTTGTACGAAGGGAGCTCTCGAAGGAGGAGGTAGGAGGAGAGACGGAGGACAACGCGAGCCTAGAACGAGCAGAGGAAAACCCGAAGATCGAATCCCCGAAGGCGGAAGAAGCAACACGATGGCCAGACCTGCCAAGACCGGAGGAAGAGACCCACGAGAACGACCGCTCTGGGAGCAGCGCCCTTGAGTCCGGTACTCCAGCGGGGAAAGCGGAGGCTGTGACTCCCCTCCCCACGGCCCAGGAGGGTCGTGGGTCCAGGCAAGTGCCGGGCACCTTGTTGTTTCGGGATTGGTTGGCGGGGCTACGGGGCACGGCACGATAAACACACCAACCCTTCCCTCACTTAGGCACCTCACGGATAGGATCTGGTGACGGCAGCACTGTCCCCCTTTCACTTTCAAGACCACAGGAGAGAGACCTGACATTTCTTTTCTTTTCTTGTTATTTCCCGGTTCCCCACCAAGGAGACAGACCCCTTCAACCCAAAGGCGAAGTCCTGGAACACTCCACAGCGGGGGACCACCAGAAGACCCAGGAAGGACTCACTGGAAGAAAAGTTCTCTCCCCCCCCCCAGCCTCAGAGACACTCAAGGATATCCCCTCCTACAATCGTTTGTTTTACTTTATGGACCCCATTCATCCTTTGAGGAGACGAACCCCCTGTGCAGAAAAGCCCAAGGTATACTGGGCCTAACAGGGAAAAGAACCCCCACAAATAAAAGAGTCTTATCACTCCTACCATACGTCTATCGAGTCATTTTCGAGGGCCGAAGGTCCCTAGGCCGCGTCTGGGGGAGGGGCGCGGTGACAGTGCCTAGCTGTAGTTTTTGAACCCTAGCTCTGCTGGCACTTAGGGAAACCTAGCAAACCTATACATTTTTGAAAAGCAGATACCCAGGGGAATCCAGGATGGGATGACTTGACTGGCTCTCACCAGGTTCTGTTACCCAGAATCCCTTGCAAACCTAAAAAATTGACACAAAAAACACATTTTCCTCACTTTTCTGTGGTGGAAAGTTCTGGAATCTGTGTGGATCCACAAAATTCCACCCACCCCGCGTTCCCCAAGGTCTTCCGAAAAAATGGTACCTCACTTGTGTGGGTAGGCCTAGTGCCCGCGACAGGAAGCAGCGCAAAACACAACGTGGACGCACCACATTTTCACAGTGAAAAATGACCCTTTTTTTGCAAAGTGCCTAGCTGTAGTTTTTGAACCCTAGCTCTGCCGGCACTTAGGGAAACCTAGCAAACCTATACATTTTTGAAAAGCAGACACCCAGGGGAATCCAGGATGGGGTGACTTGACTGGCTCTCACCAGGTTCTGTTACCCAGAATCCCTTGCAAACCTAACAAATTGGCAAAAAAACACATTTTCCTCACTTTTCTGTGGTGGAAAGTACTGGAATCTGCGTGGATCCACAAAATTCCACCCACCCCGCGTTCCCCAAGGTCTTCCGAAAAAAATGGTACCTCACTTGTGTGGGTAGGCCTAGTGCCCGCGACAGGAAGCAGCGCAAAACGCAACGTGGACGCACCACATTTTCACAGTGAAAAATGACCCTTTTTTTGAAAGTGCCTAGCTGTAGTTTTTGAACCCTAGCTCTGCCGGCACTTGGGGAAACCTAGCAAACCTATACATTTTTGAAAAGTAGACACCCAGGGAATCCAGGATGGGGTGACTTGACTGGCTCTCACCAGGTTCTGTTACCTAGAATCCCTTGCAAACCTAAAAAATTGGCCAACAAAACACATTTTCGTCATATTTCTGTGTTGGAAAGTTCTGGAATCTGCGTGGATCCACAAAATTCCACCCACCCCGCGTTCCCCAAGGTCTTCCGAAAAAAATGGTACCTCACTTGTGTGGGTAGGCCTAGTGCCCGCGACAGGAAGCAGCGCAAAATGCAACGTGGACGCACCACATTTTCACAGTGAAAAATGACCCTTTTTTGCAAAGTGCCTAGCTGTAGTTTTTGAACCCTAGCTCTGCCGGCACTTAGGAAACCTAGCAAACCTATACATTTTTGAAAAGTAGACACCCAGGGGAATCCAGGATGGGGTGACTTGACTGGCTCTCACCAGGTTCTGTTACCCAGAATCTCTTGCAAACCTAAAAAATTGGCAAAAACACATTTTCCTCACTTTTCTGTGGTGGAAAGTTCTGGAATCTGCGTGGATCCACAAAATTCCACCCACCCCGTGTTTCCCAAGGTCTTCCGAAAAAAATGGTACCTCACTTGTGTGGGTAGGCCTAGTGCCCGCGACAGGAAGCAGCGCAAAACGCAACATGGACGCACCACATTTTCACAGTGAAAAATGACCCTTTTTTTGCAAAGTGCCTTGCTGTAGTTTTTGAACCCTAGCTCTGCTGGCACTTAGGGAAACCTAGCAAACCTATACATGTTTGAAAAGTAGACACCCAGGGGAATCCAGGATGGGGTGACTTGACTGGCTCTCACCAGGTTCTGTTATCCAGAATCCCTTGCAAACCTAAACAATTGGCAAAAAAAACACATTTTCCTCACTTTTCTGTGGTGGAAAGTTCTGGAATCTGCGTGGATCCACAAAATTCCACCCACCCCGTGTTCCCCAAGGTCTTCTGAAATAAATGGTACCTCACTTGTGTGGGTAGGCCTAGTGCCCGCAACAGGAAGCAGTGCAAAACGCAACGTGGACGCACCACATTTTCACAGTGAAAAATGACCCTTTTTTTGCAACGTGCCTAGCTGTAGTTTTTTAACCCTAGCTCTGCCGGCACCTAGGGAAACCTACCAAACCCACACTTTTCTGAAAAGTAGACACCCGGGGGATTCCAGGGAGGTATTGCTTGCGTGGATCCACCAACGTTTTCTTACCCAGAATCCCCTGCAAACCTGACATTTTGCTGAAAAAAATCCCTTTTTTCACACATTTTTGTGTGGTAAAGTTGTGGCATCACGGGGCTGACACAAATTTCCTACCACCCAGCGTTCCCCCAGGTCTCCCGATAAAAATGGTGCCTCACTCGGGTGGGAGGCCCAAGTACCCGCGACAGGCAAGGGCCCACAACGTATTGAGGTGACCTCAAAATGGCCTATCACAAAACGACCTGGTTTTGCAAGGGGGTTCCCATGACGTTTTGGCCCGGGGCTTGGCGGCCACCTAGGGAAACCTACCAAACCCACACATTTCTGAAAAGTAGACACCCGGGGGATTCCAGGGAGGTATGGCTTGCGTGGATCCCCCAACGTTTTCTTACCCAGAATCCCCTGCAATCCTGATATTTTTCTGAAAAAAATCACTTTTTTCACACATATTTGTGTGGTAAAGTTGTTTCATCACGGGGCTGACACAAATTTCCTACCACCCAGCGTCCCCCCAGGTCTCCCGATAAAAATGGTGCCTCACTCGGGTGGGAGGCCCAAGTACCCGCGACAGGCAAGGGCCCACAACGTATTGAGGCGACCTCAAAATGGCCTATCACAAAACAACCTGGTTTTGCAAGGGGGGTCCCATGACGTTTTGGCCCGGGGCTCGGCGGCCACCTAGGGAAACCTACCAAACCCACACATTTCTGAAAAGTAGACACCCGGGGGATTCCAGGGAGGTATGGCTTGCGTGGATCCCCCAACATTTTCTTACCCAGAATCCCCTGCAAACCTGTAATTATGCTGAAAAAATCAATTGTTTCACACATTTTTGTGTGATAAAGTTGTGGCTTCACCGGGCTGACACAAATTTCCTATCACCCAGCGTTCCCCCAGGTCTCCCGATAAAAATGGTGCCTCACTTGGGTGGGAGGCCCAAGTACCCGCGACAGGCAAGGGCCCACAACGTATTGAGGCGACCTCAAAATGGCCTATCACAAAACGACCTGGTTTTGCAAGGGGGGTCCCATGTCGTTTTTGCCCGGGGCTCGGCGGCCACCTAGGGAAACCTACCAAACCCACACATTTCTGAAAAGTAGACACCCGGGGGATTCCAGGGAGGTATGGCTTGCGTGGATCCCCCAACGTTTTCTTACCCAGAATCCCCTGCAATCCTGATATTTTGCTGAAGAAATCACTTTTTTCACACATTTTTGTGTGGTAAAGTTGTGGCATCACCGGGCTGACACAAATTTCCTACCACCCAGCGTTCCCCCAGGTCTCCCGATAAAAATGGGGCCTCACTCGGGTGGGAGGCCCAAGTACCCGCGACAGGCAAGGGCCCAAAACATTTTGTGATAGGCAATTTTAATGTTGCCTCAATACGTTTTGGGCCCTTGCCTGTCCCGCTACTGGGCCTCCCACCCGAGTGAGGCACCATTTTTATCGGGACCTGGGAACGCTGGGTGGCAGGAAATTTGTGTCAGCCCGGTGATGCCACAACTTCCACACAAAATGTGTGAAAAAATGATTTTTTCAGTAAAATTTCAGGTTTCTGAGGGATTCTGGAAGAAAACGTTGGTGGATTCATGCAAGCCATGCACTCCCTGGAATCCCGGGTGTCTACTTTTCAGAAATGTGTGGGTTTGGTAGGTTTCCTAGGTGGCCGCCGATCCCAGGCCAAAAAGTCATGGACCCCATTGCAAAACCAGGTCGTTTCTGTGATAGGCAATTTTGATGTCGCCTCAATACGTTTTGAGCCCTTGCCTGCCGCAGCGTACTTGGGCCTCCCACCCGAGTGAGGCACCATTTTTATCGGGAGACCTGGGAACGCTGGGTGATAGGAAATTTGTGTCAGCCCGGTGATGCCACAACTTTCCCACACAAAAATGTGTGAAAAAAGTGATTTTTTTTCAGTAAAATTTCAGGTTTCTGGGGGATTCTGGGTAAGAAAACGTTGGTGGATTCACGCAAGCCATACCTCCCTGGAATCCCCCGAGTGTCTAGTTTTCAGAAATGTGTGGGTTTGGTAGGTTTCCTAAGATGGCCGCCGAGCCCAGGGCCAAAACCTCACTGGTGTGCGTGGTTCAAGTACCCGCAACAGGCAAGGGCCCAAAACGTATTGAGGAGGCATCAAAATGACCTATCACAAAACAAGCTGGTTTTACAAGGGGAGTCGCCTGGGTTTTTGGCCCCGGACTCTGCGGCCATCTTGGGAAACCTACCAAACCCATACATTTCTGAAAACTAGACACCCGGGGGAGTCCAGCGAGGTATGGCTTGCGTGGATCCCCCACGTTTTCCTACCCAGAATGCCCTGCAAACCTCAAATTTAGCTGGAAAAAATCACTTTTTTCTCAAATTTCTGTGTAGGAAAGTTCAGGAATCTACGTGGATCCACAAATTTCCTACCACACAGTGTTCCCCCATGTCTCCCGATAAAAATGATACCTCACTCGCGTGGGTGGGTCAAGTACCCGTGACAGGAAAGGGCCCAAAACCTATTGAGGCGACATCAAAATTACCTATCACAAAACAACCTGGTTTTGCAAGGGGGTCCCATGAGTTTTTGGCCCTGGGCTCGGTGGCCATCTAGGGAAACCTACCAAACCCATACATTTCTGAAAACTAGACACCCGGGGGAGTCCACCGAGGTATGGCTTGCGTGGGTCCCCTAACGTTTTCCTACCCAGAATCCCCTGCAAACCTCAAATTTAGCTGAAAAAATCACTTTTTTCTCAAATGTCTGTGTGAGAAAGTTCTGGAATCTACGTGGATCCACAAATTTTCTCCCACCCAGCGTTCCCCCAGGTCTCCCGATAAAAATGATACCTCACTCGCATGGGTGGATCAAGTACCCGCGACAGGCAAGGGCCCAAAACCTATTGAGGCGACATCAAAATTACCTATCACAAAACAACCTGGCTTTGCAAGGGGGGTCCCATGAGTTTTTGGCCCAGGGCTCGGCGGCCATCTAGGGAAACCTACCAAACCCACACATTTCTGAAAACTAGACACCCGGGGGAGTCCAGCGAGGTATGGTTTGCGTGGGTCCCCTAATGTTTTCCTACCCAGAATTCCCTGCAAACCTCAAATTTAGCTGAATAAATCACTTTTTTCTCAAATTTCTGTGTGGGAAAGTTCTGGAATCTACGTGGATCCACAAATTTCCTCCCACCCAGCGTTCCCCCGGGTCTCCTGATAAAAATGATACCTCACTCGCGTGGGTGGGTCAAGTACCCGCGACAGGCAAGGGCCCAAAACTTATTGAGGAGACATCAAAATTACCTATCACAAAACAACCTGGTTTTGCAAGAGGGTCACCTGGGTTTTTGTCCCGGGCTCGGCGGCCATCTTGAGAAACTACCAAACCCAAACATTTCTGAAAACTAGACACCCGGGGGAGTCCAGTGAGGTATGGCTTGCGTGGGTCCCACAACGTTTTCCTACCCAGAATCCCCTGCAAACCTCAAATTTAGCTGAAAAAATCACTTTTTCCAAACATTTTGCGTGGGATCACCGTGCCGGCACAAATGTCCTACCACCCAGCGTTCCCCTTGTTCTCCCGAGTAAAATGATACCTCACTTGTGTGGGTGGGCCAAAGGCCTGTGACTGGGAAGAGCCCAAAACATAGGGATTTAGGGTATAGCACCGAGAATTCTAAGCACTACATTTTTTTTTTAAATACGTTTTTAGCCAGTTCTGCTTTGGACACCCACACAAGTGAGGTATCATTTTACTCGGGGGAACAAGGGCAACGCTGGGTGGTAGGACATTTGTGCTAGCACGGTGATTCCACGCAAAAATATGTGGAAAATATGTTTTTTCAGCTAAATTTGAGGTTGCAGGGGATTCTGGGTAGGGAAACGTTGGGGGATCCACGCAAGCCATACCTCATTGGACTCCCAGGGTGTCTAGTTTTCAGAAACGTGTGTGATTGGTAGGTTTCCCTAGATGGCGCGCGCCCGGGGCCAAAACCAGGTGCCCCCCCAAAACCAGGTAGTTTTGTTATAGGTAATTTTGAAGTCTCCACAATACGATTTGGGCCATTTCCTGTTTCAGCCACTATGCCTACCCACACAAGTGAGGTACCATTTTATCGGGAGCCCTGGGGAACGCAGGGTGGTAGGAAATTTGTGGATCACGCAGATTCCAGAACTTTCCCACACAGAAATTTGAGTAAAAAGTGATTTTTTCAGCTAAATTTGAGGTTTGCAGGGCATTCTGGGTAGGAAAACGTTTGGGGACCCATGCAAGCCATACCTCTCTGGACTCCCCGGGTGTCTAGTTTTCAGAAATGTGTGGGTTTGGTAGGTTCCCAAGATGGCCGCTGAGCCCGGGGCCAAAAACCCAGGTGACCCCTTGCAAAACCAGGTTGTTTTGTGATAGGTAATTTTGATGTCTCCTCAATATGTTTTGGGCCCTTGCCTGTCGCGGGTACTTGACCCACCCACGCGAGTGAGGTATCATTTTTATCGGGAGACCTGGGAAAGCTGGGTGGTAGGAAATTTGTGGATCCACGTAGATTCCCGAACTTTCCACACAGAAATTTGAGAAAACGTGATTTTTTCAGCTAAATTTGAGGTTTGCAGGGGATTCTGGGTAAGAAAATTTTGGAGGACCCACGCAAGCCATACCTCGCTGGACTCCTCCGGGTGTCTAGTTTTCAGAAATGTGTGGGTTGGGTAGGTTTCCCTAGATGGCCGCCGAGCCCGGGGCCAAAAACTCATGGGACCCCCCTTGCAAAACCAGGTTGGTTTGTGATAGGTAATTTTGATGTCGCCTCAATAGGTTTTGGGCCCTTGCCTGTCGCGGGTACTTGACCCATCCACACAAGTGAGGTACCATTTTTCACGGAAGACTTTGGGGACGCGGGGTGGGTGGAATTTTGTACATCCACGCAGATTCCTGAACTTTCCACCACAGAAATGTGAGGAAAATGTGTTTTTTGGACATATTTTTAGGTTTGCAAGGGATTCTGGGCAACAGATCCTGGTGAGAGCCAGTCAAGTCACCCCATCCTGGATTCCCCTGGGTGTCTATTTTTCAAAAATGTATAGGTTTGCTAGGTTTCCCTAGCTGCTGGCAGTGTTAGGGTTCAAAATCTACAGCTAGGCACTTTGCAAAAAAAGGGTCCGTTTTCACTGTGAAAATGTGGTGTGTCCATGTTGCGTTTGGGCCGTTTCCTGTCGCGGGCACTAGGCCTACCCACACATGTGAGGTGCCATTTTTCTCGGAAGACTTTGGGGAACACGGGATGGGTGGAAATTTGTGGATCCACGCAGATTCCAGAACTTTCCACCACAGAAATGTGAGGAAAATGTGTTTTTTTGACAAATGTTTCGGTTTGCAAGGGATTCTGGGTAACAGAACCTGGTGAGAGCCAGTCAAGTCACCCCATCCTGGATTCCCCTGGGTATCTAGTTTTAAAAATGTATAGGTTTGCTAGGTTTCCCTAGGTGCCGGCAGAGTTAGGGTTCAAAATCTACAGCTAGGCACTTTGCAAAAAAGGGTCCGTTTTCACTGTGAAAATGTGGTGTGTCCATGTTGCGTTTTGGGCCGTTTCCTGTCGCGGCCACTAGTCCTACCCACACAAGTGAGGTACCATTTTCTCGGAAGACTTTGGGGAACGCGGGGTAGGTGGAATTTTGTGGATCCACGCAGATTCCAGAACTTTCCACCACAGAAATGTGAGGAAAATGTGTTTTTTGGACAAATTTTTAGGTTTGCAAGGGATTCTGGGTAACAGAACCTGGTGAGAGCCAGTCAAGTCAGCCCATCCTAGATTCCCCTGGGTGTCTAGTTCTAAAAAATGTATAGGTTTGCTAGGTTTCCCTAGGTGTCGGCAGAGCTAGGAACCATATTCCACAGGTAGGCACATTCCGAAAAAAAGTCAGTGCCTAGTGGGCTTTCTGCCGCCCTGGGGAGGGGGAAAATCAGGGGCTATTGCCCCGATATGCCCCCGAGGGGGGCAGAAAGACTGTGGCTATTCTTTTGGGGGGTCGGGGGCATTGGGATGCCCATTCTAGTCAGCCCCCAACCCTGCGTATAAAAAAGCCAGCATAATCGCTGGCACATAGTGGGCTTTCTGCCCCCCCTGGGGGGCAGATCAGGGGCTACTGCCCCCATCTGCCTCCTGGGAGGGGCAGAAAGACAGTGGCATCTTTTTGGGGTGGGTGGGGGCATTGGCATGTCCATTCTTGGCAGCCCCCACCCCGAACTTTGTAAAAAAAATCCCTGGTGGCTGGTGGGGTTTCTGCCCCCTGGGGGGTGCAGATAAGTTGCTATTGCCCCATCTGCCTCCCAGGGGGGGGCAGAAAGACTGTAGCATTTTTTTTGCGGTGGGGGCATTGACATGCCCATTCTGGGCAGCCCCCACCCCTACCTATATAAAAAAATCCCTGGCGCTTAGTGGGCTTTCTGCCCCCTCCCGGGGGGCAGATCAGGGGCTATTGCCCCCATCTGCCTCCTGGGGGGGCAGAAAATCTTTTTTTTCTTTGGGGGTAGGGTGGGGGCATTTGCATGCCCATTCTGGGCAGCCCCACCCCGGGCCTATAAAAAAATAATCCCTGGCATCTAGGGTGTTTCTGAACCCCCGGGGGGGCAGATTGGTGGCCACTGCCAACATATGCCCCCCCGGGGGGGCAGAAAGACTGGATTTCGTGGGGGGAGGGGTGGGGGCATTGGCATGCCCATCTTGGGCAACCCCCACCCCTAAAATTATCAAGGGGAAAAAAAACCTGGTGTCTAGTGGGCTTTCTGCCCCCCGGGGGGGCAGATTGGGGGCTACTGCCCCCATCTCCCCCCAGGAGGGGCAGAAAGACTGTACCTTTGCGTCGGGGTGGGGGCATTGGCATGCCCATATTGGGCAGCTCCTACCCCAAATTATAATTTAAAAAAAAATCCCTGGTATCTAGTGGGCTTTCTGCCCCCCCGGGGGGGCAGAAAGACTGTCCCTTTGTGGCGGGGGTGGGGGCATTGGCATGCCCATATTGGGCAGCCCCACCCCTAATTATAATTTTTTTTTAAATCCCTGGTATCTAGTGGGCTTTCTGCCCCCCCGGGCTAGACTAATTTTGTGGCCAGGGGAGTGGGGGCATCGGCATGCCCGTTTTGGGCAGCCCCCACCCTTAATAAATATCCCATAAAAAATCCCTGGTTTCTAGTGGGCTTTCTACCCCCCCGGGGGGGGCAGATTGGGGGCTGCTGCCCCATCTACCCCCCAGGGGGGGCAGAAAGTCTAATCATGCCAAAATGTTTATGGGAGGAGCAAAGGCCCTTGCCCAAGGGGCTGCTCCCCCCTCCCTGGTGCCTAGTGGGTGGACCCCTGCTTGGGGATCGCCCTCCTGGGGTGATCCCCAAGCAGGGATCCAATAAGGAGGGGTACCATTGGAAAGGGAGATTCTCCCTTTCCAACGATACCTCTCCTGAGTTTCTACGTGCTCAGGGGGCTGAGATAGCCCCTGAGCACGTAGAAGCTGAAACTGAAATGAGCCTCTTGGCTCATTTCAGTTTCAGTTTCACTGAAATGACATCAGCGCGACGTGCGCGCCGATCGTCATTTCAGGGAAACCAGGGAGGCCTCGGGAGCTGGGAAGCTCTTCCCCAGCTCCCGAGGCTCTTTGGCATAAAGGGAATCCCTCTGGTGCGTGCACCTGAGGGATTCCGGGGGCTGTGTGTCATGACGAGCTGGACTCGTCATGAGCACACGACCACTGTGTGCCATGACGAGTCCAGCTCGTCATGAGCACAGAAGGGGTTAAGGTACCTCAAAGGAAAGCGAATTCATTTCTGTCTCCCTAGTATAGTCAGTGCTTAATTTGTAAAATATTAAGTGCCAGGGCTCTGACCAGGAGGCCACTGCAGCTTGCACCACCCATCGCCCTTGTCATCGCTGCCAAAACAACTACTAACCATCTCTCTGGCATGTAAATGCGACAGGTCAGAATATTCCAGGTCCCCAAAGCTAAAGGAATGGCTGGGGAGGCAGGTATTGGCAATTTTAATGTACATTGTATTACTAAACAACCGTTGTTCTGCTCATCTCTAACTTAGATGAGCGGCGCCACCATGTGGTAGACTGTTCTAAGTTTTGGTGTTGACAATTAGGTGCCGGTGCCAGCACTGGAAACCAATTAAGTGCTGGTGCTGAGCACCGGAAAGCACCGGCTCAAATTAAGCACTGAGTATAGTAATCCCTGACATGGCTTCTGCGTAAAAAACAAATAATGTGATCCAAGGAGGCAGATTGAGTAGCATTTGACATGTGCACAGGGTTGTGCATGCCTTGCCAAGGAGCCTTCTCACATAGAATGTGCACAGTCCAGCCTTTCATGCACTGGGTCTGTGTTTGTTCTTGTATGTAGTAGGTCAGTCCTGATTACACCAGGTTTGTGCCTGAGTGTGCACTCACCCTGCGGGCTAAATACTATGTGCCTCATTTATGGCATTTTGGCGTAGGGCAGTGCAGCCAGGCACCTTGCTGCGTTACCCTACTCCAAAGTGAAAGGGCAGGAATGCAACATATTAAGTAATACAGTGCAGTCCTGTCTTTTCTGCCTGTGCTGGTGCCGTTTCGGCAGCCTAGCGCTATGTAGGCACCCTTGCACCAATGTAGGCACACTTGCACCATAAGGGTGCTTTCATTGCAGGCAGGATTGTTTTGTGCAGGAAGGGGCACCTTCCTGCACAAAAACAATCCTATGAGGCGTTTTCCTTTTTCCATGTGTGCTGCAGAATGCAACACACATGGAAAGAGGAAAAAAACTAGGAGAAATAAACACATTTCTCCTCGTTATGCCTCACCACGAGAAGCATAAGGATTTGGCGCTTCCCCAGATTTGCATGTTCTTGTAAATCTGGGGCAGCGTCAAAGTCCATGGGTGTTGCGAGGGAAAACCCACTGCAACGCCCATGGAATGCCTCCCGGGCGCAGAGTAAGGCGACGTAGCGATTAGCGCTGCCTTGCTTTACTCATTACTTATGAGGCCACTCAAAGCCACAAAGGGTGGCTTTGCGTGGCTTCATAAATCTTTATGAGAGCCCTGCATCGCACATGCACCAATTTACGTGGTGCAGAAG
Organism: Calotriton arnoldi; assembly: GCA_963921515.1. Taxonomy (NCBI): domain Eukaryota; kingdom Metazoa; phylum Chordata; class Amphibia; order Caudata; family Salamandridae; genus Calotriton; species Calotriton arnoldi. Next base: position 338,102 of record CAWUFW010008396.1, read on the forward strand.
TGATGCAGGGCTCACATAAATAAGCCCCTATGTGCCTAAGTGTTCACCAAGCCATCAGGCCTGTAGATAGTTTGTATTGTGTGTTGCCTTCACATGAACTATTAGAAGACTGGTGCACAATTTACGTGTCCTTGTAAGTGTGCAAAGAGCGAGGATCTCTTTACAAAATGGATGGACATGTTACACCTTCTTTAACCATCTTGGTCATACTGAGCGTGTGAATGAGTGTGTGTTACCCTTTCCCAGGTGTGTGATTAATGTATGTGTGTGTTTGTGTGCCTGTGTGCGCATGCAGTAGTAGTACCTTAGCTTCGTTGGAGTATTATGATGCGAAATATTTTTCATGGTACTGTGTTAGGCTTTAAAACATAAGAATATTTCATCAGTCCCCGTTTAGATTTGCCTGTAAAAAAAGTATAGTTTTTTAGTCCATGTATTTGAAAAACTGTGCTTTGAAATAAATGACCTGGCTTTAGCTTTTCAAACTTTTTTGTAGGGGAGAACCCTCTCCCTAAAAACCTGGAGAAGATCAGGCTTGCTCATCACCCTAGTTCCCTTGGGTCAATATGGGGTTGCTATGAACATATTTGCTTGGGTGATTTGGGTTCTGAGTTCAGCTCAGTTGCCTGGTATGTCTGACACTTGATAGGCAGGTCAGTGAAGAGCAGCAGCTCTACCCTCAATGTCCTTTTAAGCAAGCCATGCTTTTCATCAGTATGGCAACCCACTGATGAGTTTCCCATACCCACTTAGTAAGGTCAAGCTAAGACTTCAGATCCAATACAGAAAGAAGGCTAGCTTTATGCATTGAAATGTGTGGTTGTGTACATTCTGCCAGCAAATAAGGCTCCCTGCCATCTGCCCATTAGCCCAATATTTTCCTGCGAGATTAATGCTCTCTTCTTTCCCCACAACATGCCACCTACTGCTAGCCGTACTGCCCATTCACATGGCACATGCAACTCTCTTACACTTGAGGTGAGTAGTAGGTCCTACAAATATCAGTTGTCAGCTGGTCCACACACAAAAAACACACCTATTCGGCAGTCAGCACCTCCTGGTGCAATATGTGTTTCCCCCATGGCCTCATACCATACCTAGATCCAACTCTCGGGGTGCGTGGGTACCACAGACCAGGCCCGGTTCTAGCGGGTGGGCCGGGTGGGCCAGGCCCACCCAAACATGAGCCTGGCCCACCCAAACATGAGCCTTGGCCCTCACAGTGAATCTGCCAACGATGCACAACGATAATAAAAAATGTACGGATAACTCTGGTGATTTATGATCCTGCTGGAGAGCAATCATTTTGTCTGTTGGTAGATTTAAATGCAGATAAACTGAATTTTATGTGGATAGCTCAGTGGGTTATTGCCTTTGTCACAGAGACTATGCACGTTCCCCCTTCTTCCTACCTCCTGAACAATCAACACAAAGAGGCCGTTTGCGTCGTAAATGGGGTTCAAAGTGGGGAGATCTGCATATCAAAAGAAAGTCAAGGCTTGTGTGAAACCATACAACGCAGTGGACTTAATAGGATACAAAGCGAGGCAGTATAGCCCATCCTGTCAATGCGCCTGCTGCTTCTGTGTGCAACATTCAGCTTAGACGGACATTCTTACTGGACCAGCTTTGCCTTTCATCCCTCTGAGTTTGAAATGGGCACTGTGAATTCGGGGTGATATGTACCCACAGATGACCTAGTCCTGTATGGTCGTCCCCTGAGAATGAGTTACAATGTGAAACAATACCGTGGCGCTCGCCTAAATCCTACTTGACAGCACTCCTCATTCAAACCAACATCCTTCAAAAGGGGCATTTTAATTTAAAATAAACGCAAGATTTACTGCACCACTATCCCCTAACAGGTACAAACAAACATACAAAAATATACATAAAAACCAATAACTTTTGACTTTTTACAAAGTCATGCAATTGATAACACATATTAAAAACATCGATTTGTGTTTTTTACACAGGTACTTTCAGTCCAGAAGTCTATCTACTCGGTGCTTTTCATTGGCATGCTGCACTTTACACCCAACTTTACACCCAACAAGCTCTTCACAACCAATGGCAGGTCGGAACACTGATGTGGACATGCGGGGAAGACATACGTTAGGGGCAGTCATGTTCATTCATTGCATGGCCTATGTGCTGGAAGCCTGCACAGCTTGCTGGGAACAGGTGGCGGACAGGGTCTGTCTGAAGGACAGCCAGAGGGTTCACACTGCAGAAATGCTTATTTTCTTTTATATGGTGCGCATGTAGTCCGAGTTGGCGTCAGAGCCCTTTAATAAAAGGCAAAATAGACACTGTACATTATGTACATTCAGAGCCGAAACAACTAAATCACGATGCCTCATCAGAAGTAGTAAGTGCTATATAAATAAATTGCCATTCACACGTGTCCTCATTACAGAAGTGCTCTTTCGATGAACGAAGGTTGTGAGTGAAGAATTTGAAGACCCGCAGGACAAGGGAGCGTCATGGCCAGAGAGGCGGGAGATTTAAAACAAGCATTTACAATGCAATAAGTCTTGCATTTGCTAGAGTTTGAGATATTGGCATTGTAAATGACAATGCCTTTTATTTATGTGTTGGTTTTTAAAACATAAATAAAAGGCATTGTCATTTACAATGCCAATAGCTTAAACTCTTGCAAATGCGAGACCTATTGCATTGCAAATGCGTGTTTATTTAATTAGCAGTCAGGTCATTAGGGCAACTGTGGAACATACTGTAAAGTGTGTGCTAATTATATTTACTGCTATATTCAATGTTTCAAGTTTGGAGGTGATTTTACTAATGTTTTTACCAGGAATAATGAAAGTGGAACCGGATGGTGGCTGGTATGGGGCTGGGGACCAAGGTCAGCTGTGAGATAAGATGCGCTGGAAAGGGGTGGTAGAAAAGTGGATAATCAAGCCTGTAAGGGAGTGCGTTGCAGGGTCTGGGGTCAGGTGGAGGTAGTAATGGAGAGGGATTCTCCCTGACGGCTCGCACAGAGGGAGCCCGAGTAGTGTCACTTGCCTGATACTCCCACCTCAGAAACCTCCTCTTTCCATCAAAGGGACATTACATGGAAAAAAACACTTTTTGAGAGTGATAACATTTAGAAAGAGATTTGGAAAAGAGAGTGTTTTACTGGGCCTTGTAAGACTAAGAAGAGATAAAGGAGGGCCCTGAAGCAGGCCTGGCTAGACATATAAGCGACAAATCGGGCCGCAGTGGCCCACCCGGATGCACTCTTGGCCCACCCAAATAAAAATTCCTGGAGCCGGGTCTGCCACAGACTCCGAAGCACTCGCTCATTAGACTAAACATCCCTGGGGGGCTTATTTACAAGCCCCTTGCGCCGCCGGTGCGCCACTTTTAATATGAGAAAAAGCAGCCAAAAGAAGGAGCGGCGCAGGAACACTGTGAGAAACCAACCACCGCAGAGCACTGCAAGCTCCACCTCCCGGCGGCCAGCCTCAATTACATCTATTTGTATCATCAATGCTGTCTAACTTAAAGAATGGGAATGCACAAGTTTCATTGGGATATAACCTTTCCTTTCTTTCCTCGATAGAACACTATTTCAGTCAAGATGATACTAGCCTTTCGGCAAGTGAGACCTAAGTATGTGGCTTCCTTGGATTAAAGAATACAGCTCAGGAGTGTTCTCGACTTCACAGCAATTAAATTAGTACACAAAACAACTTCTTGTTTCCTCAATGTGATTGTTTCAGGAGGGTTTATTGAAAAAAGGCAATTCCACTTGTATCCATATTGTTGGAGAGTCAAAAACTCAGCTTCTCACTTTTTGTGAAGATCCGATATTGGGTACATAAAACACAACAGCCTTCTTTAAGAAACATAAATACTGCTGCTGTTCGGAGGCCGCCCACGCCCAAGGTTCAGGGCTCAATAATGTGCCATGTGAAGCATTTTTAAAACGCTTATGTTTGGTTGAATAGGGTTATACCTCAACGAAGAGTTTAAATAACAAAACTCCGCACACTGAATGTGCCCATTCTTAAAATCTGCACCACCCACATCTCACGTATACAAAACTGATTTTTAAGCAATCATAAATGTTGCCAGTAGATGTCACTGTTACTTTACATTTACATATTAAAAAAAAGTATTTACAATAAAAAATGTCTTCAGTTTTTGCAATGCTGGCAACTTCTTTCTGCCTGTTCCAATGGCTGTTTGTTATAGCTTTTTGTGTTATGGGGGACATAAACAACAGGAGGGTGAAGGTTGGGAAATAGTACCTGTATTACAACACTAGCAGCGGACGGACGCTAGGGGGAATCAACAGATGCCAGATTCCGAGGGAAGACTTAGTGGTGCTGAGTGATGCTGAGGTGGTGGCGGTGACTGGTGCAGAGGTGTGGAGGTGATGCTCAGGTGATGCTGAATGATACTCAGGTCTTGCTGAGTGATGCTGATGTGGTGGTGTACTGGTACAGAGGCGATGCTGAGTGATACTGAGGTGGTGCTGACTGACGCTGTGGTGCTGAGTCATGCGGAGGTGGTGGTACTGCACTGGTGCTCAGGGGGTGCAGAGCTGCTGCTCAGGTGGTACTGAGTGATGCTGAGGTGGTGCTGCACTGATGCTGAGGTGGTGCTGCGTTGGTGCTGAATTGCTGCTGAGGTTTGGCTGCGCTGGTGGTGGTGCACTGATGTGGAGGTGGTATTATGCTGATGCGGTATTATGCTGATGCAGAGATGGTGCTGAGGTGGTGCTGCGCTGGTGGTGCACTGATGAGGAGGTGGCACTGAAAGATGCTGAGGTGGCACTGAGTGATGCTGTGGTGACGCTGAATGATGGTGTGGTGGGGCTGGGGGCTGAGGTGGCGCTGAGTGATGCTGTGGTGGTACTGAGTGATGCTGTGGTGGTGCCGAGTGATGCTGTGGTGCCGCCGAGTGATGCTGTGGTGGTGCTGAGTGATGCTGTGGCGACGCTGAGTGATGCTGTGGTAGCACTGAGTGATGGTGAGGTGGCGCTGAGTGATGCTGAGGTGACGCTGAGTGATGCTGAGTTGGCGCTGAGTGGTGCTGAGTTTGCGCTGAGTGATGCTGAGATGGCGCTGAGTGATGCTGTGGTGGCGCTGAGTGATGCTGTGGTGGCGCTGAATGATGCTGTGGTGATGCTGAGTGATGCTGAGGTGGGGCTGAGTGGCACTGAGAGATGCTGTGATGGCACTGAGAGATGCTGTGATGGCACTGAGTGATCCTGTGGTGGCGCTGAGTGATGCTGTGGTGACGCTGAGTGATGCTGTGGTAGCACTGAGTGATGCTGAGGTGGCGCTGAGTGATGCTGAGGTGGTGCTGAGTGATGCTGTGGTGACGCTGAATGGCGCTGAGAGATGCTGAGGTGGTGCTGAGTGATGCTTTGGAGGCGCTGAGTGATGCTGTGGTGATGCTGAGTGATGCTGTGGTGACACTGAGTGATGCTGTGGTTACGCTGAGTGATGCTGTGGTGGCGCTGAGTGATGCTGAGGTGGCGCTGAGTGATGCTGTGGTGGTCCTCAGGTGGTGCCGAGTGATGCTGTAGTGGTGCTGAGTGATGCTGAGGAGGCACTGAGTGATGCTGTGGTTGTGCTGAGTGATGCTGTGGTTGTGCTGAGTGATGCTGAGGTGGCACTGAGTGATGCTGTGGTGGCACTGAGTGATGCTGTGGTGGCTCTGAGTGATGCTGTGGTGGCTCTGAGTGATGCTGTGGTGGCGCTGAGTGATGCTGAGGTGACGCTGTGTGATGCTGTGGTGCCGCTGAGTGATGCTGAGGTGGTGCTGAATGATGCTGAGGTGGCGCTGAGTGATGCTGTGGTAGCGCTGAGTGATGCTGAGGTGGCGCCGGAAGAACCCAGAGAGTCCGCCTCTCCCCGTTCAGATCCGAAGCCACCGAAGTCATCTGCGGCGTTCCACAAGGATCCTCACTCAGCCCGACCCTCTTCAACGTTTACATGAGCCCCCTCGCAGCCATCGCACGCCGACACAACCTCAACATCATCTCCTACGCCGACGACACCCAGCTGATCCTCTCCCTCACACGACCCCACCACCGCCAGAGCCAACCTGCACGACGGGATGAGAGACGTCGCCGACTGGATGAGGAACAGCCGCCTTAAACTGAACTCAGACAAGACGGAAGTCCTCATCCTGGGCTCATCACCTCCGCCTGGGACGACTCCTGGTGGCCCCGGCCCTGGGCACCGCACCCAAGCCAACGGACCACGCACGCAACCTGGGCTTCATCCTGGACTCCTCCCTGTCGATGACCAGACAAGTCAACGCCGTCTCATCTTCATGCTTCAACACCCTGCGCATGCTCCGCAAGATCTTCAGATGGATCCCCACTGAAACCAGGAAGACCGTCACCCAGGCACTCGTCACCCAGCCGACTGGACTATGGGAACACCCTCTACGCCGGAACCACAGCCAAACTTCAAAAGAGACTCCAGCGCATCCAGAACGCCTCCGCACGACTCATCCTGGACATCCCCCGACACAGCCACATCACCGTACACCTGAAAGACCTGCACTGGCTCCCCGTCAGCAAGAGAATCACGTTCAGACTCCTCACCCACGCACACAAGGCCCTCCACGACCTGGGCCCAAAGTACCTCAACGACCGCATGTCCTTCTACACGCCCACACGCCAGCTACGATCAACCAGCCACGCCCTCGCCACCGTACCACGCATCCGCAGAACCACCGCCGGAGGAAGATCCTTCTCCTACCTGGCGGCCAAGACCTGGAACTCCCTCCCACTCACCTTCGGCGAACCCAGGACCATCTCGCCTTCAGGAAGCAGCTCAAGACCTGGCTGTTTGAGCAGTAACTTACCCCCTCCCCCAGCGCCTTGAGACCCTCCCGGGTGAGTAGCGCGCTCTATAAATGCCGTGATTGATTGATTGATTGATTGATTGAGTGTGTCTGTGGTGGCACTGAGGTGGCGCTGAGTGATGCTGTTGTGGCGCTGAGTGATGCTGAGGTGGCGCTGAGTGATGCTGTGGTAGCGCTGAGTGATGCTGTTGTGGCGCTGAGTGATGCTGTGGTGGCGCTGAGTGATACTGTGGTGCTGTGTAGGCGCTGAGTGATGCTGTGGTAGTGCTGAGTGATACTAAGTTGGCGCTGAGTGATACTGACGTGGCGCTGAGTGATGCTGTGGTGGCGCTGAATGTTGCTGAGTTGGCACTGAGTGATGCTGAGGTGGCGCTGAGTGATGCTGAGGTGATGCTGAGTGATGCTGTGATGGCACTGAGTGATTCTGTAGTGGCGCTGAGTGATCCTGTGGTGGCACTGAGTGATGCTGAGGTGGCGCTGAGTGATGCTGTGGTCGTGCAGAGTGATGCTGTGGTGGCGCTGAGTGATGCTGTGGTGGTGCTGAGTGATGCTGTGGTGATGCTGAGTGATGATGTGGTGATGCTGAGTGATGCTGTGGTAGCGCTGAGTGATGCTGTGGTAGCGCTGAGTGATGCTGTGGTAGCGCTGAGTGATGCTGTGGTGCTGCGGTGGCGCTGAGAGATGCTGAGGTGGTGCTGAGTGATGCTTTGATGGAGCTGAGTGATGCGGTGGTGCTGAGGGATGCTGTGGTGGCTCTGAGTGATGCTGTGGTGGCGCTGAGTGATGCTGTGGTGGCGCTGAGTGATGCTGTGGTGGCGCTGAGTGATGCTGAGGTCGCGCTGAGTGATGCTGTGGTGGCGCTGAGTGATGCTGTGGTGGCGCTGAATGATGCTGTGGTGGCGCTGAGTGATGCTGTGGTGGCACTGAGTGATGCTGTGGTGGCACTGAGTGATGCTGTGGTGGCGCTGAGTGATGCTGTGGTGGCACTGAGTGATGCTGTGGTGGTGCTGAGTGATGCTGAGGTGGCACTGAGTGATGCTGAGGTGGCGCTGAGTGATGCTGTTGTGGCGCTGAGTGATGCTGAGGTAGCGCTGAGTGATGCTGAGGTGGCGCTGAGTGATGCTGAGGTGGCGCTGAATGATGCTGAGGTGGCGCTGAGTGATGCTGTGGTAGCGCTGAGAGATGCTGAGGTGGTGCTGAGTGATGCTTTGGTGGCGCTAAGTGATGCTGTGGTGGTGCTGAGTGATGCTGTGGTGACGCTGAGTGATGCTGTGGTGACGCTGAGTGATGCCGTGGTGGCGCTGAGTGATGCTGAGGTGGCGCTGAGTGATGCTGTGGTGGTGCTCAGGTGGTGCTGAGTGATGCTGTGGTGGTGCTGAGTGATGCTGAAGTGGTGCTGAGTGATGCTGTGGTGGTGCAGAGTGATACTGTGGTGGCGCTGAGTGATGCTGTGGTAGCGCTGAGTGATGCTGAGGTGGCGCTGAGTGATGCTGTGGTGGTGCAGAGTGATGCTGTGGTGGCGCTGAGTGATGCTGTGGTGGTGCTGAGTGATACTGTGGTGGCACTGAGTGATGCTGTGGTGGCACTGAGTGATGCTGTGGTGGCGCTGAGTAATGCTGTGGTGGCGCTGAGTGATGCTGTGGTGGCGCTGAGTGATGCTGAGGTGGCGCTGAGTGATGCTGTGGTGGCGCTGAGTGATGCTGAGTTTGTGCTGAGTGATGCTGTGGTGACGCTGAGTGATGCTGAGGTGGTGCTGAGTGATACTGTGGTGGCGCTGAGTGATGCGGTGGTGGCGCTGAGTGATGCTGAGGTGGCGCTGAGTGATGCTGAGGTGGCGCTGAGTGATGCTGTGGTGGCGCTGAGTGATACTGTGGTGGCGCTGAGTGATGCGGTGGTGGCGCTGAGTGATGCTGAGGTGGCGCTGAGTGATGCTGAGGTGGCGCTGAGTGATGCTGTGGTGGCGCTGAGTGATGCTGAGGTGGCGCTGAGTGATGCTGAGGTGGCGCTGAGTGATGCTGTGGTGGTGCAGAGTGATGCTGTGGTGGCGCTGAGTGATGCTGTGGTGGCGCTGAGTGATGCTGTGGTGGTGCTGAGTGATGCTGTGGTGGCACTGAGTGATGCTGTGGTGGCACTGAGTGATGCTGTCGTGGCGCTAAGTAATGCTGTGGTGGCGCTGAGTGATGCTGTGATGGCGCTGAGTGATGCTGAGGTGGCGCTGAGTGATGATGTGGTGGCGCTGAGTGATGCTGAGTTTGTGCTGAGTGATGCTGTGGTGTCGCTGAGTGATGCTGAGGTGGCGCTGAGTGATGATGTGGTGGCGCTGAGTGATGCTGAGTTTGTGCTGAGTGATGCTGTGGTGACGCTGAGTGATGCTGAGGTGGTGCTGAGTGATGCTCAGGTTGCGCTGAGTGATGCTGTGGTGGCGCTGAGTGATGCTGTGGTGGCACTGAGTGATGCTGTGGTGGCACTGAGTGATGCTGTGGTGGCGCTAAGTAATGCTGTGGTGGCGCTGAGTGATGCTGTGATGGCGCTGAGTGATGCTGAGGTGGCGCTGAGTGATGATGTGGTGGCGCTGAGTGATGCTGAGTTTGTGCTGAGTGATGCTGTGGTGGCGCTGAGTGATGCTGAGGTGGCGCTGAGTGATGATGTGGTGGCGCTGAGTGATGCTGAGTTTGTGCTGAGTGATGCTGTGGTGACGCTGAGTGATGCTGAGGTGGTGCTGAGTGATGCTCAGGTTGCGCTGAGTGATGCTGTGGTGGCGCTGAGTGATGCTGAGGTGGCACTGAGTGATGCTGAGGTGGCGCTGAGTGATGCTGTGGTGGTGCTGAGTGATGCTGAGGTGGCGCTGAGTGATGCTGAGGTGGCGCTGAGTGATGCTGAGGTGGTGCTGAGTGATGCTGAGTGATGCTGTTGTGGCGCTGAGTGATGCTGAGGTAGCGCTGAGTAATGCTGTGGTAGCGCTGAGTGATACTAAGGTGGCGCTGAGTTATATTGACGTGGCGCTGAGTGATGCTGTGGTACCGCTGAGTGATGCTGTGATGGTGCTGAGTTATGCTGTGGTGACACTGAGTGATGCTGTGGTAGCACTGAGTAATGCTGTGGTGCTGTGGTGGCGCTGAGTGACACTGAGGTGGCACTGAGTGACGCTGTGGTGGCACTGAGTGATGCTGAGGTGGCGCTGAGTGATGCTGTGGTGACGCTGAGTGATGCTGTGGTGGCGCTGAGTGATGCTGAGGTGGGACAGAGTGATGCTGAGGTGGGGATGGGTGATGCTGTGGTGGTGCTGAGTGATGCTGTGGTGGTGCTGAGTTATGCTGTGGTGACACTGAGTGATGCTGTGGTAGCGCTGAGTAATGCTGTGGTGCTGTGGTGGCGCTGAGTGACGCTGAGGTGCCACTGAGTGATGCTGAGGTAGCGCTGAGTGATGCTGTGGTAGCGCTGAGTGATACTAAGGTGGCGCTGAGTTATATTGACGTGGCGCTGAGTGATGCTGTGGTACCGCTGAGTGATGCTGTGATGGTGCTGAGTTATGCTGTTGTTGTGCTGAATGATGCTGTGCTGCCGCTGAGTGATGCTGAGGTGCCACTGAGTGATGCTGAGGTAGCGCTGAGTGATGCTGTGGTAGCGCTGAGTGATACTAAGGTGGCGCTGAGTTATATTGACGTGGCGCTGAGTGATGCTGTAGGTACCGCTGAGTGATGCTGTGATGGTGCTGAGTAATGCTGTTGTTGTGCTGAATGATGCTGTGCTGCCGCTGAGTGATGCTGAGGTGCCACTGAGTGATGCTGAGGTAGCGCTGAGTGATGCTGTGGTAGCGCTGAGTGATACTAAGGTGGCGCTGAGTTATATTGACGTGGCGCTGAGTGATGCTGTGGTACCGCTGAGTGATGCTGTGATGGTGCTGAGTTATGCTGTGGTGACACTGAGTGATGCTGTGGTAGCGCTGAGTAATGCTGTGGTGCTGTGGTGGCGCTGAGTGACACTGAGGTGGCACTGAGTGACGCTGTGGTGGCACTGAGTGATGCTGAGGTGGCGCTGAGTGATGCTGTGGTGACGCTGAGTGATGCTGTGGTGACGCTGAGTGATGCTGTGGTGGCGCTGAGTGATGCTGAGGTGGGACAGAGTGATGCTGAGGTGGGGATGGGTGATGCTGTGGTGGTGCTGAGTGATGCTGTGGTGGTGCTGAGTTATGCTGTGGTGACACTGAGTGATGCTGTGGTAGCGCTGAGTAATGCTGTGGTGCTGTGGTGGCGCTGAGTGACGCTGAGGTGGCACTGAGTGACGCTGTGGTGGCACTGAGTGATGCTGAGGTGGCACTGAGTGATGCTGTGGTGACGGTGAGTGATGCTGTGGTAGCGCTGAGTGATGCTGTGGTAGCGCTGAGTGATGCTGTGGTGCTGCGGTGGCGCTGAGAGATGCTGAGGTGGTGCTGAGTGATGCTTTGATGGAGCTGAGTGATGCTGCGGTGGTGCTGAATGATGCTGTGGTGACGCTGAGTGGCGCTGAGAGATGCTGTGATGGCGCTGAGTGATGCTGTGGTGATGCTGAGTGATGCTGTGGTAGCACTGAGTGACGCTGAGGTGTCGCTGAGTGATGCTGAGGTGGCGCTCAGTGATGCTGTGGTGGCACTCAATGATGCTGTGGTGACGCTGAGTGGTGCTGAGAGATGCTCAGGCGGTGCTGAGTGATGCTTTGATGGTGCTGAGTGATGCTGTGGTGGTGCTGAGTGATGCTGTGGTGGCGCTGAGTGATGCTGTGGTGGCGCTGAGTAATGCTGCGGTGGCGCTGAGTGATGCTGCGGTGGTGCAGAGTGATGCTGAGGTGGTGCTGTGGTGGTGCTGAGTGATGCTGTGGTGACGCTGAGTGATGCTGTGGTGACGCTGAGTGATGCTGTGGTAGCGCTGAGTGATGCTGTGGTAGCGCTGAGTGATGCTGTGGTGCTGCGGTGGCGCTGAGAGATGCTGAGGTGGTGCTGAGTGATGCTTTGATGGAGCTGAGTGATGCTGCGGTGGTGCTGAGTGATGCTGCGGTGGCTCTGAGTGATGCTGTGGTGGCGCTTAGTGATGCTGAGGTGGCGCTGAGTGATGCTGAGGTGGCGCTGAGTGATGCTGAGGTGGCGCTGAGTGATGCTGTGATGGCGCTGAGTGATGCTGTGGTGATGCTGAGTGATGCTGTGGTAGCACTGAGTGACGCTGAGGTGTCGCTGAGTGATGCTGAGGTGGCGCTCAGTGATGCTGTGGTGGCACTCAATGATGCTGTGGTGACGCTGAGTGGTGCTGAGAGATGCTCAGGCGGTGCTGAGTGATGCTTTGATGGCGCTGAGTGATGCTGTGGTGGTGCTGAGTGATGCTGTGGTGGCGCTGAGTAATGCTGCAGTGGCGCTGAGTGATGCTGCGGTGGTGCAGAGTGATGCTGAGGTGGTGCTGTGGTGGTGCTGAGTGATGCTGTGGTGACGCTGAGTGATGCTGTGGTAACGCTGAGTGATGCTGTGGTAGCGCTGAGTGATGCTGTGGTAGCGCTGAGTGATGCTGTGGTGCTGCGGTGGCGCTGAGAGATGCTGAGGTGGTGCTGAGTGATGCTTTGATGGAGCTGAGTGATGCTGCGGTGGTGCTGAGTGATGGTGCGGTGGCTCTGAGTGATGCTGTGGTGGCGCTGAGTGATGCTGAGGTGGCGCTGAGTGATGCTGTGGTGGCGCTGAGTGATGCTGTGGTGGCGCTGAGTGATGCTGTGGTGGCGCTGAGTGATGCTGTGGTGGCGCTGAGTGATGCTGTGGTGGCGCTGAGTGATGCTGTGGTGGCGCTGAGTGATGCTGTGGTGGCACTGAGTGATGCTGTGGTTGTGCTGAGTGATGCTGAGGTGGCACTGAGTGATGCTGTGGTAGCACTGAGTGATGCTGTGGTGCCTCTGAGTGATGCTGTGGTGGCGCTGAGTGATGCTGAGGTGACGCTGTGTGATGCTGTGGTGCCGCTGAGTGATGCTGAGGTGGCGCTGAATGATGCTGAGGTGGCGCTGAGTGATGCTGTGGTAGCGCTGAGTGATGCTGGGGTGGCGCTGAGTGTGTCTGTGGTGGCACTGAAGTGGCGCTGAGTGATGCTGAGGTGGCGCTGAGTGATGCTGTGGTAGCACTGAGTGATGCTGAGGTTGGACCGAGTGATGCTGAGGTGGGACTGGGTGATGCTGTGGTGGCGCTGAGTGATGCTGTTGTGGTGCTGTGGTGGCGCTGAGTGATACTGTGGTGCTGTGTAGGCACTGAGTGATGCTGTGGTAGCGCTGAGTGATACTACGTTGGCGCTGAGTGATACTGACGTTGCGCTGAGTGATGCTGTGGTGGCACTGAATGATTGCTGAGTTGGCACTGAGTGATGCTGAGGTGGCGCTGAGTGATGCTGAGGTGGTGCTGAGTGATGCTGTGATGGCACTGAGTGATTCTGTAGTGGCGCTGAGTGATCCTGTGGTGGCACTGAGTGATGCTGAGGTGGCGCTGAGTAATGACGTGGTCGTGCAGAGTGATGCTGTGGTGGCGCTGAGTGATGCTGTGGTGGTGCTGAGTGATGCTGTGGTGATGCTGAGTGATGCTGTGGTGATGCTGAGTGATGCTGTGGTAGCGCTGAGTGATGCTGTGGTAGCGCTGAGTGATGCTGTGGTGGTGCTGAGTGATGCTGTGGTGGTGCTGAGTGATGCTGTGGTGATGCTGAGTGATGCTGTGGTGATGCTGAGTGATGCTGTGGTAGCACTGAGTGATGCTGTGGTAGCGCTGAGTGATGCTGTGGTGCTGCGGTGGCGCTGAGAGATGCTGAGGTAGTGCTGAGTGATGCTTTGATGGAGCTGAGTGATGCTGCGGTGGTGCTGAGTGATGCTGTGGTGGCTCTGAGTGATGCTGTCGTGGCGCTGAGTGATGCTGTGGTGGCGCTAAGTGATGCTGTGGTGGCGCTGAGTGATGCTGTGGTAGTGCTGAGTGATGCTGTGGTGGCGCTGAATGATGCTGTGGTGGCGCTGAGTGATGCTGTGGTGGCACTGAGTGATGCTGTGGTGGTGCTGAGTGATGCTGTGGTGGCGCTGAATGATGCTGTGGTAGCGCTGAGTGATGCTGTGGTGGCACTGAGTGATGCTGTGGTGGTGCTGAGTGATGCTGTGGTGGCACTGAGTGATGCTGTGGTGGTGCTGGGTGATGCTGAGGTGGCACTGAGTGATGCTGTGGTGGCACTGAGTGATGCTGTGGTGATTCTGAGTGATGCTGTGGTGGCTCTGAGTGATGCTGTGGTGGCGCTGAGTGATGCTGTGGTGGCGCTGAGTGATGCTGAGGTGACGCTGAGTGATGCTGAGGTGACGCTGAGTGATGCTGCTGTGGCGCTGAGTGATGCTGAGGTGGCGCTGAATGATGCTGAGGTGGCGCTGAGTGATGCTGTGGTAGCGCTGAGTGATGCTGAGGTGGCACTGAGTGTGTCTGTGGTGGCACTGAGGTGGCGCTGAGTGATGCTGTTGTGGCGCTGAGTGTTGCTGAGGTGGCGCTGAGTGATGCTGTGGTAGCGCCTGAGTGATGCTGAGGTTGGACCGAGTGATGCTGAGGTGGGACTGGGTGATGCTGTGGTGGTGCTGAGTGATGCTGTTGTGGTGCTGAGTGATGCTGTGGTGGCGCTGAGTGATACTGTGGTGCTGTGTAGGCGCTGAGTGATGCTGTGGTAGCGCTGAGTGATACTAAGTTGGCGCTGAGTGATACTGACGTGGCGCTGAGTGATGCTGTGGTGGCGCTGAATGTTGCTGAGTTGGCACTGAGTGATGCTGAGGTGGCGCTGAGTGATGCTGAGGTGGTGCTGAGTGATGCTGAGGTTGGACCGAGTGATGCTGAGGTGGGGCTGGGTGATGCTGTGGTGGCGCTGAGTGATGCTGTTGTGGTGCTGAGTTATGCTGTGGTGATGCTGTGGTGGCGCTGAGTGATGCTGAGGTGGTGCTGAGTGATACTAAGTTGGCGCTGAGTGATACTGACGTGGCACTGAGTGATGCTGTGGTGGCGCTGAATGTTGCTGAGTTGGCACTGAGTGATTCTGTAGTGGAGCTGAGTGATCCTGTGGTGGCGCTGAGTGATGCTGAGGTTGGACCGAGTGATGCTGAGGTGGGGCTGGGTGATGCTGTGGTGGCACTGAGTGATGCTGTTGTGGTGCTGAGTTATGCTGTGGTGATGCTGTGGTGGCGCTGAGTGATGCTGAGGTGGTGCTGAGTGATGCTTTGATGGCGCTGAGTGATGCTGTGGTGGTGCTGAGTGATGCTGTGGTGACGCTGAGTGATGCTGAGGTGGCGCTGAGTTATGCTGTGGTGCTGTGGTGGCACTGAGTGATGCTGAGGTGGCGCTGAGTGATGCTGTGGTCGTGCAGAGTGAGGCTGTGGTGCTGCTGAGTGATGATGTGGTGGCGCTGAGTGATGATGTGGTGGTGCTGAGTGATGCTGTGGTGATGCTGAGTGATGCTGTGGTGATGCTGAGTGATGCTGTGGTAGCACTGAGTGATGCTGTGGTGGCGCTGAGTGATGCTGTGGTGGCGCTGAGTGATGCTGTGGTAGCACTGAGTGACGCTGAGGTGTCGCTGAGTGATGCTGAGGTGGCGCTCAGTGACGCTGTGGTGGCACTCAGTGATGCTGTGGTGCCGCTGAGTGGCGCTGAGAGATGCTCAGGCGGTGCTGAGTGATGCTTTGATGGCGCTGAGTGATGCTGTGGTGGTGCTGAGTGATGCTGTGGTGGCGCTGAGTAATGCTGCGGTGGCGCTGAGTGATGCTGCGGTGGTGCAGAGTGATGCTGCGGTGGTGCAGAGTGATGCTGAGGTGGTGCTGAGTGATGCTGTGGTGACGCTGAGTGATGCTGTGGTGACGCTGAGTGATGCTGTGGTAGCGCTGAGTGATGCTGTTGTAGCACTGAGTGATGCTGTGGTGCTGCGGTGGCGCTGAGAGATGCTGAGGTGGTGCTGAGTGATGCTTTGATGGAGCTGAGTGATGCTGCGGTAGGGCTGAGTGATGCTGTGGTGGCTCTGAGTGATGCTGTGGTGGCGCTGAGTGATGCTGTGGTGGCGCTGAGTGATGCTGAGGTGGCGCTGAGTGATGCTGTGGTGGCACTGAGTGATGCTGTGGTGACACTGAGTGATGCTGTGGTGGTGCTGAGTGATGCTGAGGTGGCACTGAGTGATGCTGTGGTGGCACTGAGTGATGCTGTGGTGGCACTGAGTGATGCTGAGGTGACGCTGAGTGATGCTGTGGTGCCGCTGAGTGATGCTGAGGTGGCGCTGACTGATGCTGAGGTGGCGCTGAGTGATGCTCAGGTGGTGCTGAGTGATGCTGTGGTGGCGCTGAGTGATGCTGAGGTGGCGCTGAGTGATGCTGTGGTGGCACTGAGGTGGCGCTGAGTGATGCTGAGGTGGCGCTGAGTGATGCTGTGGTAGCGCTGAGTGATGCTGAGGTGGCGCTGAGTGTGTCTGTGGTGGCACTGAGTGATGATGTGGTGGCGCTGAGTGATGCTGAGTTTGTGCTGAGTGATGCTGTGGTGACGCTGAGTGATGCTGAGGTGGTGCTGAGTGATGCTCAGGATGCGCTGAGTGATGCTGTGGTGGCGCTGAGTGATGCTGAGGTGGCACTGAGTGATGCTGAGGTGGCGCTGAGTGATGCTGTGGTGGCGCTGAGTGATGCTGAGGTGGCGCTGAGTGATGCTGTGGTGGCACTGAGGTGGCGCTGAGTGATGCTGAGGTGGTGCTGAGTGATGCTGTTGTGGCGCTGAGTGATGCTGAGGTAGCGCTGAGTAATGCTGTTGTTGTGCTGAGTGATGCTGTGCTGCCGCTGAGTGATGCTGAGGTGCCGCTGAGTGATGCTGAGGTGGCACTGAGTGATACTGAGGTTGTGCTGAGTGATGCTGTGGTAGCGCTGAGTGATACTAAGGTGGCGCTGAGTTATACTGACGTGGCGCTGAGTGATGCTGTGGTGGCGCTGAGTGATGCTGTGATGGTGCTGAGTGTTGCTGTAATGGAGCTGAGTGATGCTGTGGTGGCGCTGAGTGATGCTGAGGTGGGACAGAGTGATGCTGAGGTGGGGATGGGTGATGCTGTGGTGGTGCTGAGTGATGCTGTGGTGGTGCTGAGTTATGCTGTGGTGACACTGAGTGATGCTGTGGTAGCGCTGAGTAATGCTGTGGTGGCGCTGAGTGACGCTGAGGTGGCGCTGAGTGACGCTGTGGTGGCACTGAGTGATGCTGAGGTGGCGCTGAGTGATGCTGTGGTGACGCTGAGTGATGCTGAGGTGGCGCTGAGTGATGCTGTGGTGACGCTGAGTGGCGCTGAGAGATGCTGTGATGGCGCTGAGTGATGCTGTGGTGATGCTGAGTGATGCTGTGGTAGCACTGAGTGACGCTGAGGTGTCGCTGAGTGATGCTGAGGTGGCGCTCAGTGATGCTGTGGTGGCACTCAATGATGCTGTGGTGACGCTGAGTGGCGCTGAGAGATGCTCAGGTGGTGCTGAGTGATGCTTTGATGGCGCTGAGTGATGCTGTGGTGGTGCTGAGTGATGCTGTGGTGGCGCTGAGTAATGCTGCGGTGGCGCTGAGTGATGCTGCGGTGGTGCAGAGTGATGCTGAGGTGGTGCTGAGTGATGCTGTGGTGGTGCTGAGTGATGCTGTGGTGACGCTGAGTGATGCTGTGGTAGCGCTGAGTGATGCTGTGGTAGCGCTGAGTGATGCTGTGGTGCTGCGGTGGTGGTGAGAGATGCTGAGGTGGTGCTGAGTGATGCTTTGATGGAGCTGAGTGATGCTGCGGTGGTGCTGAGTGATGCTGCGGTGGCTCTGAGTGATGCTGTGGTGGCGCTGAGTGATGCTGTGGTGGCGCTGAGTGATGCTGAGGTGGCGCTGAGTGATGCTGAGGTGGCGCTGAGTGATGCTGTGGTGGCGCTGAGTGATGCTGTGGTGCTGCGGTGGCGCTGAGAGATGCTGAGGTGGTTGTTGGAACCGGGTTTACCGGGTCCGCCACGGTAGCATGGCGCGAAGCGGGAAAGCACGCGAAGGCAATGTGTAAGGCAGTTGTGCAGCACACTCTTACTTTGACTCAGAAATGCGAACGCAATAACATGACACCACACCAGGCTTTTGTATTTAAAATCAAGATCTTTTATAAATAAATTAAGTTGGCATTAGATGAGGCAGATTAATTCAGATCTACATTCAAATTCATTGCATTACTCAATTGGTGCACATTTTAAATAAAGCATCATAGCTCATCAACATTGTAGGCCACTAAGAGGCCGCAGGAATTATCTCCTACACGTAGCACTTAATAATGATCTCAAGGTACGTTAATAAAACAGGGGCCTAGACATGCAGTTCACTTTAGCATATTCAATTACTTAAAAGAAGGCTTTTCACTTTACATTTAAATAGGCCTGCATTAATCTAGGCGCGCCCACATTCAGTACAGTGGGCGTCGCAATTCCAGTACACCTGTAACATAAAACACTTCAACTCAATTCAATTAAATACTTTCCCCCTGTGGTAAAAGACTTCGCAGTTAAAAGCATGGCCTAGGCAGTAATTACAATAGGCATCTGCAATAAGTTATTAAATACTGTAGGGAACCCCTCGACATGTCCAGTATCCTGGGGCTTCTATGACCCTTAGGGGTTAACTCTAGGCTAGGCCCACTCCTCTCCGGGGCCTCGCCTCATGGGGAAAGTGTACCCAATTAATTATAGGGTTAATGGTGGCCCCCGGCCCCCAGTGGCGTTTTGTGGGCCCTAGGGGCCTCCTGGGCTCACCTGTGCGCTGGTTCGTTGGTCGCGCTTCCTTGGCGACTGGCACTCCCCAGGCCCGGCCCGTGTTCTGGAGGGCGGGGCCCGGTAGGGGTACCTCGGCCTTCAGGCCGGACTGGCTGGACGTTGCGGGGGCCGGTATCACCTTACTCCGGCCCCCGGGATCAGGGTATGACTGCACGGCACGTTGCGGGCTTCAGGGACTGGGAGCGGGACGTTGCGGGGGCCGGGATCACCTTCCTCCGGCCCCCGGGATCAGGTAGGGTAAGTGCGCGGGCTCAGGGTCGCGGGGAAGGGAGCGGGAGCCGGCAGTCCTCTCCGGCCGGCTCCCCGTCTCCCTCTGCACTGCCGGGGCTCTTCCCGGGCTTCCGTCGGCGCTGGGGGCGTGACCGGGGCCGGCGCCCAATCGTTGCGCGGCCTTCCTGGGGTCACGCCCGGCGACCCCGGTTGCTCGGCAACGGCGTCGGCGGGGCCTGGAGGCCTCGCTGGTGATCGCGCTGGCGATTTCTTGGGCCGCGACGGCGGCGGTGGCAATTCTTCGGCCGCGACGGCGGCGGGGACATTCTTCGGCCGCGACGGCGGCGATGAGGCCAGGGCCCAGTGGCAGTCTTCGGCCGTACGGCGGCGATGGGGGCAATCTGTGGAGGCTTCGGTGAGGGCGCGGACGGCGCACCTCACCACACAGACCTGAGGGGCTTCCCTCACCTCAGCGCTCCCTTCGGTGAGGGCGCGACGGCGCACCTCACCTCACGGCACTTCTCCTCAGGCGGCGACGGCCGCGGCGGTGATCTTCTCACAAGGTCAGTGACCTGAGGGGTGCCAGAACGCAGGGCGCACCAGCAGCCTGTGGGCAGGGCTGACTGGAAAAGTACTTGGGGACAGCCCAGCAGCAGGCAGGAATGAGTAGGGGGTGAAGGTCTAGCGCTTCAGGGTACGGCGCTTTACCTGGTGATCCCCAGTTGGGCAGTTTAGGCTTCAGGCCTGGCTGGACGGTCAGGCCTCCTCAAATTAAGGTGTCTTGCGACTGCTCCAGCTTGGTTGCTTCTTAGGCGCTTCTGGTGAGGAGTTTCTTGTCAGAAGTTCCTTAGTATAAGTTTCTTGTCAGAGTTTCTTGTCAGAAGTTTCTTCTCATGAGGGGGGAATGAGTTGGTGGTCTGGGAGTGCTTGATGTTCCTCCCTGCACGCTGAAGGTGGTTCCCTGGGTCCCCTCACACTGGGCAAGGTCAGTGGGTGGTGGGCGTTCCTCAGCTATCTTACTCCAGCAGGGCCTCAGCCCTGTCAGCAGCAGTAGTGTAGGTCTCCCCCTAGGCCCTAAAGCCTATACTCCGGCGGAGGTTCTCCCAGGATCAGTGGTGCCTCATCAACTGACTCCAACTGACTAAAGTTTTCCCTCCAAGCCTTTTATACTCCTAGGTCAGGTGACTCTCCCAAAGGCGGCAAAACATAACTCCTCCCACAGCCCGGAAGGTTCTGGAACCTTCTACATGCCTGGCTATGTGGCCCAGAGGCGGGGATGGAATGGATACTGTATCCCTATGTCCCAGCCTGACCCTGGCTACTAGTGTGTATGCGTGTAAGGCCCCTCTGCAGTAGCAGGGGCCTGTGGCAGCCATCTTGAGTGAGTTTCACACATGGTAAAACGGCTAGGGGAAAACCGAAACATTTCTGGGAAAAAGGGCCAAGTCCAACACAACCCCCTCCCAGCCAAAAGCCAGGGTAGACCGATCAATGCCTTGATGGGCTTCCCTGCTTCGGGCGAGAAAACTTGGACGCGGGCCTTTTCCCCAGCTGCAGGAAGGTCCTGCAGGTCCTTCTCCACTCTGGAACCCGGTGGTTCCCTCTCTCAAACCTCCCTGGACCAACGAAGCCACCCCACTGGCGCTCCCTAATTGGCTGCAGCCAGGACCGGGCGCTAGGCCGTCCAGATGTCTCTGGCCCTTGCGGTCTCACAGAGCGGGGGGCAGTAGCCCCAGGCCCGTTGGCCACTCTCCTTCTCCTCCTTGCAGTTCCAAACTGCCACTGGTCCACCCACCTGGGGTCCGCACCCTCAGGCTGACCAGCAGTCAGGGGCGAGGCTCTCCTCCCCCTACCTCTCCTTCTGGGGTTCCGCCCTCTCCTCCTATGCGGGGCACCCTCAGACCACCACTCTCTCACTCTTCCAGGGCCGTGACCCTGCATCCGATCCACCAACCCAGGGTCTAAACCCTTAGGTTGCCCCGGTGCCAGAGGCGAGTCCTCCCTTCCTCTGCACCCCCTCCCAGAGTTCAGCACCCTCCCACCTGGAGAAGCACCCCTGGGAGTCAGCTCCGGAGGGACACTGCTTACAGACGTCCCTCCCGCCAGGTCAGGCAGCCCCTGAACCTGGCACCCCAGCCCAGGATCTAAATCCTGTGGCTGGGCAGACCCCAGAACCCCTGGAGCTCTGAATACATACGCCCCGGGTTCTCCTGTCACTGGGGGATCCCCTACCATGGATGGCCCATCGGGACAGCCTAGGCTCCCAACCTGGGGTTCCCTTATGGAACTCTCCAGGCCCTGAGACTGCGGTTGGGGCACCTCGGGACACCTCCCCGTCTCACTCCTTCCTATAGATAGGATGTGAGGCCCTACAACCCGCTCACTATCCTGGGACCTAGCTGGGCTATTCTCCACCTCTCCCACCTCGCTGGGTTGGAAGATCCCTGCACCACTCCCTTCAGGATCACTCCCCAAACTGGCTATCACCTCTCTTGGTAGATAAAATTTGGGCTCCTGTGGAACCCCAGCAGGTACGCTGCCACCATTCACTTTGCCCTGCATCTCCATCTGCAAGGCTCGGAGCTCTAGTTCCTTCAGGCTAAGCTCATGTGCAAGCTTCCTTTCCTCCATGGCTAGCCTTGCCTGTTCTCGCTCCCTTTCCATCCTAGCAAGTTCTAATGTTAATCGCCTCTGCTTCCTTCTGTCCTCAAATTCCTCTGCCGACAACCTCCCCCTGACGCCCTACTGCCTGCCCTGGAACGTCTTCCTGGCAACACATTCTCGCTAACATCAATGCGCAGTAGGTCCAGTTCTCCTGGGTTGTCTGCCTCCCCTGCTCCTCATCCCCTCTTCCCTCCGGGTGGGCCATTACCCATGCCCTCAAAGCTTTCTGAAGCACCTCCTTCCTGGCGCCTCGCTTGACGGCCACCCCCTCTCTAGGCAGAACTCCTTGAGCTGTGTCACCGTATACCTTTCTAGGTTGGCTAACTCAAACTCCATCCTCCTAGGTGGGGTCCCAGACAATTTAAGGAAGGGGTTCTAAACTGTAGGTAACAGGTCTAACGCAGGAATGTACACAATCGGCAATTACCATAGAATTCCTAGCACTTTCATTACAATAGGTGTCTAATTGCGGCGCACACTGAGTCACTGTAGGGTGCTGCACAAGCACCAGTCCTTATCCAACCGCTGAACACCAAATGTTGGAACCGGGTTTACCGAGTCCGCCACGGTAGCATGGCGCGAAGCGGGAAAGCACGCGAAGGCAATGTGTAAGGCAGTTGTGCAGCACACTCTTACTTTGACTCAGAAATGCGAACGCAATAACATGACACCACACCAGGCTTTTGTATTTAAAATCAAGATCTTTTATAAATAAATTAAGTTGGCATTAGATGAGGCAGATTAATTCAGATCTACATTCAAATTCATTGCATTACTCAATTGGTGCACATTTTAAATAAAGCATCATAGCTCATCAACATTGTAGGCCACTAAGAGGCCGCAGGAATTATCTCCTACACGTAGCACTTAATAATGATCTCAAGGTACGTTAATAAAACAGGGGCCTAGACATGCAGTTCACTTTAGCATATTCAATTACTTAAAAGAAGGCTTTTCACTTTACATTTAAATAGGCCTGCATTAATCTAGGCGCGCCCACATTCAGTACAGTGGGCGTCGCAATTCCAGTACACCTGTAACATAAAACACTTCAACTCAATTCAATTAAATACTTTCCCCCTGTGGTAAAAGACTTCGCAGTTAAAAGCATGGCCTAGGCAGTAATTACAATAGGCATCTGCAATAAGTTATTAAATACTGTAGGGAACCCCTCGACATGTCCAGTATCCTGGGGCTTCTATGACCCTTAGGGGTTAACTCTAGGCTAGGCCCACTCCTCTCCGGGGCCTCGCCTCATGGGGAAAGTGTACCCAATTAATTATAGGGTTAATGGTGGCCCCCGGCCCCCAGTGGCGTTTTGTGGGCCCTAGGGGCCTCCTGGGCTCACCTGTCGCTGGTTTGTTGGTCGCGCTTCCTTTGCGACTGGCACTCCCCAGGCCCGGCCCGTGTTCTGGAGGGCGGGGCCCGGTAGGGGTACCTCGGCCTTCAGGCCGGACTGGCTGGACGTTGCGGGGGCCGGTATCACCTTACTCCGGCCCCCGGGATCAGGGTATGACTGCACGGCACGTTGCGGGCTTCAGGGACTGGGAGCGGGACGTTGCGGGGGCCGGGATCACCTTCCTCCGGCCCCCGGGATCAGGTAGGGTAAGTGCGCGGGCTCAGGGTCGCGGGGGAAGGGAGCGGGAGCCGGCAGTCCTCTCCGGCCGGCTCCCCGTCTCCCTCTGCACTGCCGGGGCTCTTCCCGGGCTTCCGTCGGCGCTGGGGGCGTGACCGGGGCCGGCGCCCAATCGTTGCGCGGCCTTCCTGGGGTCACGCCCGGCGACCCCGGTTGCTCGGCAACGGCGTCGGCGGGGCCTGGAGGCCTCGCTGGTGATCGCGCTGGCGATTTCTTGGGCCGCGACGGCGGCGGGGGCAATTCTTGGGCCGCGGCGGGGACAATTCTTCGGCCGCGACGGCGGCGATGAGGGCCCAGTGGCAAGTCTTCGGCCGTGACGGCGGCGATGGGGGCAATCTGTGGAGGCTTCGGTGAGGGCGCGGACGGCGCACCTCACCACAGAGACTCGAGGGGCTTCCCTCACCTCAGCGCTCCCTTCGGTGAGGGCGCGACGGCGCACCTCACCTCACGGCACTTCTCCTCAGGCGGCGACGGCCGCGGCGGTGATCTTCTACACAAGGTCAGTGACCTGAGGGGTGCCGGAACGCAGGACGCACCAGCAGCCTGTGGGCAGGGCTGACTGGAAAAGTACTTGGGGACAGCCCAGTAGTAGGCAGGAATAGTGAGGGGGTGAAGGTCTAGCGCTTCAGGGTACGGCGCTTTACCTGGTGATCCCCAGTTGGGCAGTTTAGGCTTCAGGCCTGGCTGGACGGTCAGGCCTCCTCAAATTAAGGTGTCTTGCGACTGCTCCAGCTTGGTTGCTTCTTAGGCGCTTCTGGTGATGAGTTTCTTGTCAGAAGTTCCTTAGTATAAGTTTCTTGTCAGAGTTTCTTGTCAGAAGTTTCTTGTCATGAGGGGGGAATGAGTTGGTGGTCTGGGAGTGCTTGATGTTCCTCCCTGCACGCTGAAGGTGGTTCCCTGGGTCCCCTCACACTGGGCAAGGTCAGTGGGTGGTGGGCGTTCCTCAGCTATCTTACTCCAGCAGGGCCTCAGCCCTGTCAGCAGCAGTAGTGTAGGTCTCCCCCTAGGCCCTAAAGCCTATACTCCGGCGGAGGTTCTCCCAGGTTCAGTGGTGCCTCATCAACTGACTCCAACTGACTAAAAGTTTTCCCTCCAAGCCTTTTATACTCCTAGGTCAGGTGACTCTCCCAAAGGCGGCAAAACATAACTCCTCCCACAGCCCGGAAGGTTCTGGAACCTTCTACATGCCTGGCTATGTGGCCCAGAGGCGGGGATGGAATGGATACTGTATCCCTATGTCCCAGCCTGACCCTGGCTACTAGTGTGTATGCGTGTAAGGCCCCTCTGCAGTAGCAGGGGCCTGTGGCAGCCATCTTGAGTGAGTTTCACACATGGTAAAACGGCTAGGGGAAAACCGAAAAATTTCTGGGAAAAAGGGCCAAGTCCAACACAACCCCTCCCAGCCAAAAGCCAGGGTAGACCGATCAATGCCTTGATGGGCTTCCCTGCTTCGGGCGAGAAAACTTGGACGCGGGCCTTTTCCCCAGCTGCAGGAAGGTCCTGCAGGTCCTTCTCCACTCTGGAACCCGGTGGTTCCCTCTCTCAAACCTCCCTGGACCAACGAAGCCACCCCACTGGCGCTCCCTAATTGGCTGCAGCCAGGACCGGGCGCTAGGCCGTCCAGATGTCTCTGGCCCTTGCGGTCTCACAGAGCGGGGGCAGTAGCCCCAGGCCCGTTGGCCACTCTCCTTCTCCTCCTTGCAGTTCCAAACTGCCACTGGTCCACCCACCTGGGGTCCGCACCCTCAGGCTGACCAGCAGTCAGGGGCGAGGCTCTCCTCCCCCTACCTCTCCTTCTGGGGTTCCGCCCTCTCCTCCTATGCGGGGCACCCTCAGACCACCACTCTCTCACTCTTCCAGGGCCGTGACCCTGCATCCGATCCACCAACCCAGGGTCTAAACCCTTAGGTTGCCCCGGTGCCAGAGGCGAGTCCTCCCTTCCTCTGCACCCCCTCCCAGAGTTCAGCACCCTCCCACCTGGAGAAGCACCCCTGGGAGTCAGCTCCGGAGGGACACTGCTTACAGACGTCCCTCCCGCCAGGTCAGGCAGCCCCTGAACCTGGCACCCCAGCCCAGGATCTAAATCCTGTGGCTGGGCAGACCCCAGAACCCCTGGAGCTCTGAATACATACGCCCCGGGTTCTCCTGTCACTGGGGGATCCCCTACCATGGATGGCCCATCGGGACAGCCTAGGCTCCCAACCTGGGGTTCCCTTATGGAACTCTCCAGGCCCTGAGACTGCGGTTGGGGCACCTCGGGACACCTCCCCGTCTCACTCCTTCCTATAGATAGGATGTGAGGCCCTACAACCCGCTCACTATCCTGGGACCTAGCTGGGCTATTCTCCACCTCTCCCACCTCGCTGGGTTGGAAGATCCCTGCACCACTCCCTTCAGGATCACTCCCCAAACTGGCTATCACCTCTCTTGGTAGATAAAATTTGGGCTCCTGTGGAACCCCAGCAGGTACGCTGCCACCATTCACTTTGCCCTGCATCTCCATCTGCAAGGCTCGGAGCTCTAGTTCCTTCAGGCTAAGCTCATGTGCAAGCTTCCTTTCCTCCATGGCTAGCCTTGCCTGTTCTCGCTCCCTTTCCATCCTAGCAAGTTCTAATGTTAATCGCCTCTGCTTCCTTCTGTCCTCAAATTCCTCTGCCGACAACCTCCCCCTGACGCCCTACTGCCTGCCCTGGAACGTCTTCCTGGCAACACATTCTCGCTAACATCAATGCGCAGTAGGTCCAGTTCTCCTGGGTTGTCTGCCTCCCCTGCTCCTCATCCCCTCTTCCCTCCGGGTGGGCCATTACCCATGCCCTCAAAGCTTTCTGAAGCACCTCCTTCCTGGCGCCTCGCTTGACGGCCACCCCCTCTCTAGGCAGAACTCCTTGAGCTGTGTCACCGTATACCTTTCTAGGTTGGCTAACTCAAACTCCATCCTCCTAGGTGGGGTCCCAGACAATTTAAGGAAGGGGTTCTAAACTGTAGGTAACAGGTCTAACGCAGGAATGTACACAATCGGCAATTACCATAGAATTCCTAGCACTTTCATTACAATAGGTGTCTAATTGCGGCGCACACTGAGTCACTGTAGGGTGCTGCACAAGCACCAGTCCTTATCCAACCGCTGAACACCAAATGTTGGAACCGGGTTTACCGAGTCCGCCACGGTAGCATGGCGCGAAGCGGGAAAGCACGCGAAGGCAATGTGTAAGGCAGTTGTGCAGCACACTCTTACTTTGACTCAGAAATGCGAACGCAATAACATGACACCACACCAGGCTTTTGTATTTAAAATCAAGATCTTTTATAAATAAATTAAGTTGGCATTAGATGAGGCAGATTAATTCAGATCTACATTCAAATTCATTGCATTACTCAATTGGTGCACATTTTAAATAAAGCATCATAGCTCATCAACATTGTAGGCCACTAAGAGGCCGCAGGAATTATCTCCTACACGTAGCACTTAATAATGATCTCAAGGTACGTTAATAAAACAGGGGCCTAGACATGCAGTTCACTTTAGCATATTCAATTACTTAAAAGAAGGCTTTTCACTTTACATTTAAATAGGCCTGCATTAATCTAGGCGCGCCCACATTCAGTACAGTGGGCGTCGCAATTCCAGTACACCTGTAACATAAAACACTTCAACTCAATTCAATTAAATACTTTCCCCCTGTGGTAAAAGACTTCGCAGTTAAAAGCATGGCCTAGGCAGTAATTACAATAGGCATCTGCAATAAGTTATTAAATACTGTAGGGAACCCCTCGACATGTCCAGTATCCTGGGGCTTCTATGACCCTTAGGGGTTAACTCTAGGCTAGGCCCACTCCTCTCCGGGGCCTCGCCTCATGGGGAAAGTGTACACAATTAATTATGGGGTTAATGGTGGCCCCCGGCCCCCAGTGGCGTTTTGTGGGCCCTAGGGGCCTCCTGGGCTCACCTGTGTGCTGGTTCGTTGGTCGCGCTTCCTGGCGACTGGCACTCCCCAGGCCCGGCCCGTGTTCTGGAGGGCGGGGCCCGGTAGGGGTACCTCGGCCTTCAGGCCGGACTGGCTGGACGTTGCGGGGCCGGTATCACCTTACTCCGGCCCCCGGGATCAGGGTATGACTGCACGGCACGTTGCGGGCTTCGGGACTGGGAGCGGGACGTTGCGGGGGCCGGGATCACCTTCCTCCGGCCCCCGGGATCAGGTAGGGTAAGTGCGCGGGCTCAGGGTCGCGGGGAAGGGAGCGGGAGCCGGCAGTCCTCTCCGGCCGGCTCCCCGTCTCCCTCTGCACTGCCGGGGCTCTTCCCGGGCTTCCGTCGGCGCTGGGGGCGTGACCGGGGCCGGCGCCCAATCGTTGCGCGGCCTTCCTGGGGTCACGCCCGGCGACCCCGGTTGCTCGGCAACGGCGTCTGCGGGGCCTGGAGGCCTCGCTGGTGATCGCGCTGGCGATTTCTTGGGCCGCGACGGCGGCGGGGCAATTCTTCGGCCGCGACGGCGGCGGGGACAATTCTTCGGCCGCGACGGCGGCGAGGGCCCAGTGGCAGTCTCGGCCGGACGGCGGCGATGGGGGCAATCTGTGGAGGCTTCGGTGAGGGCGCGGACGGCGCACCTCACCACACACACTCGAGGGGCTTCCCTCACCTCAGCGCTCCCTTCGGTGAGGGCGCGACGGCGCACCTCACCACACGGCACTTCTCCTCAGGCGGCGACGGCCGCGGCGGTGATCTCCTCACAAGGTCAGTGACCTGAGGGGTGCCAGAACGCA
Source organism: Calotriton arnoldi (assembly GCA_963921515.1). Lineage (NCBI taxonomy): Eukaryota > Metazoa > Chordata > Amphibia > Caudata > Salamandridae > Calotriton > Calotriton arnoldi. The sequence goes on from CAWUFW010008396.1 coordinate 366,003, forward strand.
GGACGCACCAGCAGCCTGTGGGCAGGGCTGACTGGAAAAGTACTTGGGGGCAGCCCAGCAGCAGGCAGGAATGAATGAGGGGGTGAAGGTCTAGCGCTTCAGGGTACGGCGCTTTACCTGGTGATCCCCAGTTGGGCAGTTTAGGCTTCAGGCCTGGCTGGACGGTCAGGCCTCCTCAAATTAAGGTGTCTTGCGACTGCTCCAGCTTGGTTGCTTCTTAGGCGCTTCTTGTGAGGAGTTTCTTGTCAGAAGTTCCTTATTATAAGTTTCTTGTCAAAGTTTCTTGTCAGAAGTTTCTTCTTATGAGGGGGGGAATGAGTTGGTGGTCTGGGAGTGCTTGATGTTCCTCCCCGCACGCTGAAGGTGGTTCCCTGGGTCCCCTCACACTGGGCAAGGTCAGTGGGTGGTGGGCGTTCCTCAGCTATCTTACTCCAGCAGGGCCTCAGCCCTGTCAGCAGCAGTAGTGTAGGTCTCCCCCTAGGCCCTAAAGCCTATACTCCGGCGGAGGTTCTCCCAGGATCAGTGGTGCCTCATCAACTGACTCCAACTGACTAAAAGTTTTCCCTCCAAGCCTTTTATACTCCTAGGTCAGGTGACTCTCCCAAAGGCGGCAAAACATAACTCCTCCCACAGCCCGGAAGGTTCTGGAACCTTCTACATGCCTGGCTATGTGGCCCAGAGGCGGGGATGGAATGGATACTGTATCCCTATGTCCCAGCCTGACCCTGGCTACTAGTGTGTATGCGTGTAAGGCCCCTCTGCAGTAGCAGGGGCCTGTGGCAGCCATCTTGAGTGAGTTTCACACATGGTAAAATGGCTAGGGGAAAACCGAAAAATTTCTGGGGAAAAGGGCCAAGTCCAACAGTGGTGCTGAGTGATGCTTTGATGGAGCTGAGTGATGCTGCGGTGGTGCTGAGTGATGCTGTGGTGGCGCTGAGTGATGCTGTGGTGGCGCTGAGTGATGCTGTGGTGGCGCTGAGTGATGCTGAGGTGGCGCTGAGTGATGCTGTGGTGGCGCTGAGTGATGCTGTGGTAGCGCTGAGTGATGCTGTGGTGGCGCTGAGTGATGCTGTGGTGACGCTGAGTGATGCTGTGGTGAAACTGAGTGATGCTGTGGTGATGCTGAGTGATGCTGAGGTGGCACTGAGTGATGCTGTGGTGGCACTGAGTGATGCTGTGGTGGCGCTGAGTGATGCTGTGGTGCCGCTGAGTGATGCTGTGGTGCCACTGAGTGATGCTGAGGTGGCGCTTACTGATGCTGAGGTGGTGCTGAGTGATGCTCAGGTGGTGCTGAGTGATGCTGTGGTGGCGCTGAGTGATGCTGTGGTGGCACTGAGTGATGCTGAGGTGGCGCTGAATGATGCTGAGGTGGCGCTGAGTGATGCTGTGGTATCGCTGAGTGATGCTGAGGTGGCGCTGAGTGTGTCTGTGGTGGCACTGAGGTGGCGCTGAGTGATGCTGTTGTGGCGCTGAGTGATGCTGAGGTGGCGCTGAGTGATGCTGTGGTAGCGCTGAGTGATGCTGAGGTTGGACCGAGTGATGCTGAGGTGGGACTGGGTGATGCTGTGGTGGCGCTGAGTGATGCTGTTGTGGTGCTGAGTGATGCTGTGGTGGCGCTGAGTGATACTGTGGTGCTGTGTAGGCGCTGAGTGATGCTGTGGTAGCGCTGAGTGATACTAAGTTGGCGCTGAGTGATACTGACGTGGCACTGAGTGATGCTGTGGTGGCGCTGAATGTTGCTGAGTTGGCGCTGAGTGATGCTGAGGTGGCGCTGAGTGATGCTGAGGTGGCGCTGAGTGATGCTGTGATGTCGCTGAGTGATTCTGTAGTGGCGCTGAGTGATCCTGTGGTGGTGCTGAGTGATGCTGAGGTTGGACCGAGTGATGCTGAGGTGGGGCTGGGTGATGCTGTGGTGGCGCTGAGTGATGGTGTGGTGGCGCTGAGTGATGCTGTGGTGATGCTGTAGTGGCGCTGAGTGATGCTGAGGTGGTGCTGAGTGATGCTTTGATGGCGCTGAGTGATGCTGTGGTGGTGCTGAGTGATGCTGTGGTGACGCTGAGTGATGCTGAGGTGGCGCTGAGTTATGCTGTGGTGCTGTTGTGGCACTGAGTGATGCTGAGGTGGCGCTGAGTGATGCTGTGGTCATGCAGAGTGATGCTGTGTGGTGCTGAGTGATGCTGTGGTGGTGCTGAGTGATGCTGTGGTGGTGCTGAGTGATGCTGTGGTGATGCTGAGTGATGCTGTGGTGATGCTGAGTGATGCTGTGGTGGCGCTGAGTGATGCTGTGGTGGTGCTGAGTGATGCTGTGGTGGCGCTGAGTGATGCTGTGGTGGCGCTGAGTGATGCTGTGGTGGTGCTGAGTGATGCTGTGGTGGTGCTGAGTGATGCAGAGGTGGCGCTGAGTGATGCTGTGGTGGCGCTGAGTGATGCTGAGTTTGTGCTGAGTGATGCTGTGGTGACGCTGACTGATGATGTGGTGCCGCTGAGAGATGCTAAGGTGGCGCTGACTGATGCTGAGGTGGCGCTGACTGATGCTCAGGTGGCGCTGAGTGATGCTGTGGTGGCGCTGAGTGATGCTGAGGTGGCGCTGAGTGATGCTGAGGTGGCGCTGAGTGATATTGTAGTGGCGCTGAGTGATGCTGAGGTGGCGCTGAGTGATGCTGTGGTGGCGCTGAGGTGGCGCTGAGTGAGGCTGAGGTGGCGCTGAGTGATGCTGAGGTGGCGCTGAGTGATATTGTAGTGGCGCTGAGTGATGCTGAGGTGGCGCTGAGTGATGCTGTGGTGGCACTGAGGTGGCGCTGGAGTGATGCTGAGGTGGCGCTGAGTGATGCTGATGTGGCGCTGAGTGATGCTGTTGTGGCGCTGAGTGATGCTGAGGTGGCGCTGAGTATTGCTGTGGTAGTGCTGAGTAATACTAAGGTGGCGCTGAGTGATACTGATGTGGCGCTGAGTGATGCTGTGGTGGCTCTGAGTGATGCTGTGGTGGCGCTGAGTGATGCTGTGGTGGCACTGAGTGATGCTGAGGTGGCGCTGAGTGATGCTGAGGTGGCGCTGAGTGATGCTGAGGTGGCGCTGAGTGATGCTGTGGTGGTGCTGAGTGATGCTGTGGTGGCGCTGAGTGATGCTGTGGTGGCGCTGAGTGATGCTGTGGTGGCACTGAGTGATGCTGTGGTGGCACTGAGTGATGCTGTGGTGGCACTGAGTGATGCTGTGGTGGCACTGAGTGATGCTGTGGTGGCTCTGAGTGATGCTGTGGTTGCGCTGAGTGATGCTGAGGTGCCGCTGAGTGATGCTGTGATGCCGCTGAGTGATGCTGAGGTGGCGCTGAGTGATGCTGTGGTGGCGCTGAGTGATGCTGTTGTGGCGCTGAGTGATGCTGTTGTGGCGCTGAGTGATGCTGTTGTGGCGCTGAGTGATGCTGAGGTGGCGCTGAGTGATGCTGTGGTAGCGCTGGGTGATGCTGTGGTGGCGCTGAGTGATGCTGTTGTGGTGCTGAGTGATGCTGTGGTGGCGCTGAGTGATACTGTGGTGCTGTGTAGGCGCTGAGTGATGCTGAGGTGGCGCTGAGTGATGCTGTTGTTGTGCTGAGTGATGCTGTGGTGCCGCTGAGTGATGCTGTGGTGCCGCTGAATGATGCTGAGGTGGCACTGAGTGATGCTGAGGTTGTGCTGAGTGATGCTGTGGTGGCGCTGAGTGATGCTGAGGTGGCACTGAGTGATACTGACGTGGCGCTGAGTGATGCTGTGGTGGCGCTGAGTGATGCTGAGGTGGGACAGAGTGATGCTGAGGTGGGGCTGGGTGATGCTGTGGTGGTGCTGAGTGATGCTGTGGTGGTGCTGAGTTATGCCTTGGTGACACTGAGTGACGCTGTGGTGGTGCTGAGTGATGCTGAGGTGGTGCTGAGTGATGCTTTGATGGCGCTGAGTGATGCTGTGGTGGCGCTGAGTGATGCTGAGTTGTTGCTAAGTGATGCTGTGGTGACGCTGAGTGATGCTGAGGTGGCGCTGAGTGATGCTGTGGTGCTGTGGTGGAGCTGAGTGATGCTGAGGTGCAGGTGCGGTCGGTGGTAGGAGTGCCGGTCGGGCGGTGACGTGGGGCGGGGAGGGGCAGGTTGGGGGTAGTAAACTACGGATTAAGGCCGAATACAGGTAAGTGAACATTTAAATAAATAAAGCGATTTCGTTGTGAGCGCTGAATCGCCAAATGCGATGCAGTGCGCGCAAGAATTCGATTTATTTGAATGTTTACTGACCTGTATTCGGCCTAATCCGTAGTTACTACCACCTGCCCTCCCCACCCCACGTCACCGCCCGACTGGCACTCCTGCCACCGACCGCGCCTGCTGAGGTGGTGCTGAGTGATGCTGTGGTGGCGCTGAGTGATGCTGTTGTGGCGCTGAGTGGCGCTCAGAGATGCTGTGATGGCACTGAGTGATGCCTGGGTGGCACTGAGTGATGCTGTGGTGGCGCTGAGTGATGCTGAGGTGGCGCTGAGTGATGCTCAGGTTGCGCTGAGTGATGCTGTGGTGGCGCTGAGTGATGCTGAGGTGGCACTGAGTGATGCTGAGGTGGCACTGAGTGATGCTGAGGTGGCGCTGAGTGATGCTGTGGTGGCGCTGAGTGATGCTGTGGTGGCGCTGAGTGATGCTGAGGTGGCGCTGAGTGATGCTGTGGTGGCACTGAGGTGATGCTGAGTGATGCTGAGGTGGTGCTGAGTGATGCTGAGTGATGCTGTTGTGGCACTCAGTGATGCTGAGGTGGCACTGAGTAATGCTGTTGTTGTGCTGAGTGATGCTGTGGTGCCGCTGAGTGATGCTGAGGTGCCGCTGAGTGATGCTGAGGTGGCACTGAGTGATACTGACGTGGCGCTGAGTGATGCTGTGGTGGCGCTGAGTGATGCTGTGATGGCGCTGAGTGATGCTGTAATGGCGCTGAGTGATGCTGTGGTGGCGCTGAGTGATGCTGAGGTGGGACAGTGTGATGCTGAGGTGGGGCTGGGTGATGCTGTGGTAGTGCTGAGTGATGCTGTGGTGGTGCTGAGTTATGCTGTGGTGACACTGAGTGATGCTGTGGTGGCGCTGAGTGATGCTGAGTTGGCGCTGAGTGATGCAGTTGTGGCACTGAGTGGCGCTCAGAGATGCTGTGATGGCACTGAGTGATGCTTGGGTGGCACTGAGTGATGCTGTGGTGGCGCTGAGTTGGCGCTAAGTGATGCTGAGGTGGTGCTGAGTGATGCTGTGGTGCTGTAGTGGAGCTGAGTGATGCTGAGGTGGCGCTGAGTGATGCTGTGGTGGTGCTAAGTGATGCTGTTTTGGCTCTAAGTGGCGCTGAGAGATGCTGTGATGGCATTGAGTGATGTTGTGGTGGCGCTGAGTGATGCTGTGGCGGCGCTGAGTGATGCTGTGGTAGCACTGAATGATGGTGAGGTGGCGCTGAGTGATGCTGAGGTGGCACTGAGTGATGCTGAGTTGGCGCTGAGTGGTGCTGTGGTGGCGCTGAGTGATGCTGAGATGGTGCTGAGTGATGCTGTGGTAGCACTGAGTGATGCTGTGGTGGCGCTGAGTGATGCTGTGGTGATGCTGAGTGGCGCTGAGAGATGCTGTGATGGCGCTGAGTGATGCTGAGGTGACGCTGAGTGATGCTGTGGTAGCACTGAGTGACGCTGAGGTGTCGCTGAGAGATGCTGAGGTGGCGCTCAGTGATGCTGTGGTGGCACTCAGTGATGCTGAGTTGGCGCTGAGTGGTGCTGTGGTGGCGCTGAGTGATGCTGAGATGGCGCTGAGTGATGCTGTGGTAGCACTGAGTGATGCTGTGGTGGTGCTGAGTGATGCTGTGGTGACGCTGAGTGGCGCTGAGAGATGCTCAGGCGGTGATGAGTGATGCTTTGATGGCGCTGAGTGATGCTGTGGTGGTGCTGAGTGATGCTGTTGTGGTGCTGAGTGATGCTGCGGTGGTGAAGAGTGATGCTGAGGTGGTGCTGAGTGATGCTGTGGTGGTGCTGAGTGATGCTGTGGTGATGCTGAGTGATGCTGTGGTAGCGCTGAGTGATGCTGTGGTAGCGCTGAGTGATGGTGTGGTGCTGCGGCGGCGCTGAGAGATGCTGAGGTGGTGCTGAGTGATGCTTTGATGGAGCTGAGTGATGCTGCGGTGGTGCTGAGTGATGCTGTGGTGGCTCTGAGTGATGCTGTTGTGGCGCTGAGTGATGCTGTGGTTGCACTGAGTGATGCTGTGGTGGCGCTGAGTGATGCTGAGGTGCCGCTGAGTGATGCTGAGGTGGCACTGAGTGATACTGACGTGGCGCTGAGTGATGCTGTGGTGGCGCTGAGTGATGCTGTGATGGCGCTGAGTGATGCTGTAATGGCGCTGAGTGATGCTGTGGTGGCGCTGAGTGATGCTGAGGTGGGACAGAGTGATGCTGAGGTGGGGCTGGGTGATGCTGTGGTGGTGCTGAGTGATGCTGTGGTGGTGCTGAGTTATGCTGTGGTGACACTGAGTGATGCTGTGGTGGCGCTGAGTGATGCTGAGTTGGCACTGAGTGATGCAGTTGTGGCACTGAGTGGCGCTCAGAGATGCTGTGATGGCACTGAGTGATGCTTGGGTGGCACTGAGTGATGCTGTGGTGGCGCTGAGTTGGCGCTAAGTGATGCTGAGGTGGTGCTGAGTGATGCTGTGGTGCTGTAGTGGAGCTGAGTGATGCTGTGGTGGTGCTAAGTGATGCTGTTTTGGCTCTAAGTGGCGCTGAGAGATGCTGTGATGGCATTGAGTGATGTTGTGGTGGTGCTGAGTGATGCTGTGGCGGCGCTGAGTGATGCTGTGGTAGCACTGAATGATGGTGAGGTGGCGCTGAGTGATGCTGAGGTGGCACTGAGTGATGCTGAGTTGGCGCTGAGTGGTGCTGTGGTGGCGCTGAGTGATGCTGAGATGGCGCTGAGTGATGCTGTGGTAGCACTGAGTGATGCTGTGGTGGCGCTGAGTGATGCTGTGGTGACGCTGAGTGGCGCTGAGAGATGCTGTGATGGCGCTGAGTGATGCTGAGGTGACGCTGAGTGATGCTGTGGTAGCACTGAGTGACGCTGAGGTGTCGCTGAGAGATGCTGAGGTGGCGCTCAGTGATGCTGAGGTGGCACTGAGTGATGCTGAGTTGGCGCTGAGTGGTGCTGTGGTGGCGCTGAGTGATGCTGAGATGGCGCTGAGTGATGCTGTGGTAGCACTGAGTGATGCTGTGGTGGCGCATAGTGATGCTGTCGTGACGCTGAGTGGCGCTGAGAGATGCTCAGGCGGTGATGAGTGATGCTTTGATGGCGCTGAGTGATGCTGTGGTGGTGCTGAGTGATGCTGTTGTGGTGCTGAGTAATGTTGTAGTGGCGCTGAGTGATGCTGCGGTGGTGCAGAGTGATGCTGAGGTGGTGCTGAGTGATGCTGTGGTGGTGCTGAGTGATGCTGTGGTGACGCTGAGTGATGCTGTGGTAGCGCTGAGTGATGCTGTGGTAGCGCTGAGTGATGTTGTGGTGCTGCGGTGGCGCTGAGAGATGCTGAGGTGGTGCTGAGTGATGCTTTGATGGAGCTGAGTGATGCTGCGGTGGTGCTAAGTGATGCTGTGGTGGCTCTGAGTGATGCTGTTGTGGTGCTGAGTGATGCTGTGGTTACGCTGAGTGATGCTGTGGTGGCACTGAGTGATGCTGAGGTGGCGCTGAGTGATGCTGTGGTGGCGCTGAGTGATGCTGTGGTGGCGCTGAGTGATGCTGTGGTGGCGCTGAGTGATGCTGTGGTGGCGCTGAGTGGTGCTGTGGTGGCGCTGAGTGATGCTGTGGTGGCACTGAGTGATGCTGTGGTGGTGCTGAGTGATGCTGAGGTGGCACTGAGTGATGCTGTGGTGGCACTGAGTGATGCTGTGGTGGCTCTGAGTGATGCTGTGGTGGCGCTGAGGGATGCTGTGGTGGCGCTGAGTGATGCTGAGGTGCCGCTGAGTGATGCTGAGGTGGCGCTGACTGATGCTGAGGTGGCGCTGAGTGATGCTCAGGTGGTGCTGGGTGATGCTGTGGTGGCGCTGAGTGATGCTGAGGTGGCGCTGAATGATGCTGAGGTGGCGCTGAGTGATGCTGTCGTAGTGCTGAGTGATGCTGAGGTGGCGCTGAGTGTGTCTGTGGTGGCACTGAGGTGGCGCTGAGTGATGCTGTTGTGGCGCTGAGTGATGCTGAGGTGGCGCTGAGTGATGCTGTGGTAGCGCTGAGTGATGCTGAGGTTGGACCGAGTGATGCTGAGGTGGGACTGGGTGATGCTGTGGTGGCGCTGAGTGATGTGTTGTGGTGCTGAGTGATGCTGTTGTGGCGCTGAGTGATACTGTGGTGCTGTGTAGGCACTGAGTGATGCTGTGGTAGCGCTGAGTGATACTAAGTTGGCGCTGAGTAATACTGACGTGGCGCTGAGTGATGCTGTGGTGGCGCTGAATGTTGCTGAGTTGGCACTGAGTGATGCTGAGGTGGCGCTGAGTGATGCTGAGGTGGTGCTGAGTGATGCTGTGATGGCACTGAGTGATTCTGTAGTGGCACTGAGTGATGCTGAGGTTTGACCGAGTGATGCTGAGGTGGGGCTGGGTGATGCTGTGGTGGGGCTGAGTGATGCTGTGGTGGTGCTGAGTTATGCTGTGGTGATGCTGTGGTGGCGCTGAGTGATGCTGACGTGGTGCTGAGTGATGCTTTGATGGCGCTGAGTGATGCTGTGGTGGTGCTTGAGTGATGCTGTGGTGACGCTGAGTGATGCTGAGGTGGCGCTGAGTTATGCTGTGGTGCTGTTGTGGCACTGAGTGATGCTGAGTTTGTGCTGAGGGATGCTGTGGTGACGCTGACTGATGATGTGGTGCCGCTGAGTGATGCTAAGGTGGTGGTGACTGATGCTGAGGTGGCGCTGAGTGATGCTCAGGTGGCGCTGAGTGATGCTGTGGTGGCGCTGAGTGATGCTGAGGTGGCGCTGAGTGATGCTGAGGTGGCGCTGAGTGATATTGTAGTGGCGCTGAGTGATGCTGAGGTGGCGCTGAGTGATGCTGTGGTGGCGCTGAGGTGGCGCTGAGTGATGCTGAGGTGGGCTGAGTGATGCTGAGGTGGCGCTGAGTGATATTGTAGTGGCGCTGAGTGATGCTGAGGTGGCACTGAGTGATGCTGTGGTGGCACTGAGGTGGCGCTGAGTGATGCTGAGGTGGCGCTGAGTGATGCTGATGTGGCGCTCAGTGATGCTGTTGTGGCGCTGAGTGATGCTGAGGTGGCGCTGAGTATTGCTGTGGTAGTGCTGAGTAATACTAAGGTGGCGCTGAGTGATACTGATGTGGCGCTGAGTGATGCTGTGGTAGCGCTGAATGATGCTGTGGTGGCGCTGAATGATGCTGAGATGGCGCTGAGTGATGCTGTAGTGGCGCTGAGTGATGCTGTAGTGGCGCTAAGTGATACTGAGGTGGGGTCGAGTGATGCTGAGGTGGGGCCGAGTGATGCTGCGGTGGCGCTGAGTGATGCTGAGATGGCGCTGGGTGATGCTGAGGTGGCGCTGAGTGATACTGTGGTGGCGCTGAGTGATGCTGAGGTGGCCCTGAGTGATCCTGGGATGGCACTGAGTGATGCTGGAGTGGAACTGAGTGATACCGTGGTAGGGCTGAGTGATGCCGAGGTGGCACTGAGTGATGCCGAGGTGGCACTGAGTGATGCTGTGGTGGTACTGAGTTATGCTGTGGTTGTGCCGAGTGATGCTGTGGTGCCGCCGAGTGATGCTGTGGTGCCGCCGAGTGATGCTGTGGTGCCGCCGAGTGGTGCTGAGGTGGCGCTGAGTGATGCTGAGTTGTCGCTAAGTGATGCTGTGGTGTAGCTGAGTGATGCTGAGTGATGCTGAGGTGGCGCTGAGTGATGCTGTGATGGCACTGAGTGATGCTGTTGTGGCAATGAGTGGTGCTTAGAGATGCTGTGATGGCCCTGAGTGATGCTGTGGTGGTGCTGAGTGATGCTGTGGTGGTGCTGAGTGATGCTGTGGTGGCGCTGAATGATGCTGAGGTGGCGCTGAGTGATGCTGTGGTGGCGCTGAGTGATGCTGAGGTGGCGCTGAGTGATGCTGTGGTGACGCTGAGTGCTGCTGAGGTGGTGCTGAGTGATGCTGTGGTGGTGCAGAGTGATGCTGTGGTGGCGCTGAGTGATGCTGTGGTGATGCTGAGTGATGCTGTGGTGGCGCTGAGTGATGCTGTGGTGGCGCTGAGTGATGCTGTGGTGCTGTAGTGGAGCTGAGTGATGCTGAGGTGGCGCTGAGTGATGCTGTGGTGGCGCTGTGTGATGCTGTTTTAGCTCTAAGTGGCGCTGAGAGATGCTGTGATGGCGCTGAGTGATGCTGTGGTGGCGCTGAGTGATGCTGTGGTGGTGCTGAGTGATGCTGTGGTAGCACTGAGTGATGGTGAGGTGGCGCTGAGTGATGCTGAGGTGGCGCTGAGTAATGCTGAGTTGGCGCTGAATGATGCTGTGGTGATGCTGAGTGATGCTGTTGTGGCACTGAGTGATGCTGTGGTGAAGCTGAGTGGCACTGAGAGATGCTGTGATGGCACTGAGTGATGCTGTGGTGAAGCTGAGTGGCACTGAGAGATGCTGTGATGGCACTGAGTGATGCTGTGGTGGCGCTGAGTGATGCTGGGGTGACGCTGAGTGATGCTGTGGTAGCACTGAGTGATGCTGAGGTGGCGCTGAGTGATGCTGAGGTGGTGCTGAGTGATGCTGTGGTGACGCTGAGTGATGCTGAGGTGGTGCTGAGTGATGCTGAGGTGGTGCTGAGTGATGCTTTGATGGCGCTGAGGGATGCTGTGGTGGTGCTGAGTGATGCTGTGGTGACGCTGAGTGATGCTGTGGTGGTGCTGAGGTGGCGCTGAGTGATGCTGTGGTGGTGCTGAGGTGGTGCTGAGTGATGCTGTGGTGGTGCTGAGTGGTGCTGTGGTGGTGCAGAGTGATACTGTGTTGGCGCTGAGTGATACTGTGGTGGTGCTGAGTGATGCTGTGGTGACGCTGAGTGATGCTGTGGTGACGCTGAGTGATGCTGTGGTAGCGCTGAGTAATGCTGTGGTGCTGTGGTGGCGCTGAGAGATGCTGAGGTGGCGCTGAGTGATGTTTTGATGGCGCTGAGTGATGCTGTGGTGGTGCTGAGTGATACTGTGGTGGTGCTGAGTGATGCTGTGGTGGCGCTGAATGATGCTGAGGTGGCGCTGAGTGATGCTGTGGTGGCGCTGAGTGATGCTGAGGTGGCGCTGAGTGATGCTGTGGTGACGCTGAGTGCTGCTGAGGTGGTGCTGAGTGATGCTGTGGTGGTGCAGAGTGATGCTGTGGTGGCGCTGAGTGATGCTGTGGTGATGCTGAGTGATGCTGTGGTGGCGCTGAGTGATGCTGTGGTGGCGCTGAGTGATGCTGTGGTGGCGCTGAGTGATGCTGTGGTGGCGCTGAGTTATGCTGTTGTGGCGCTGAGTGATGCTGAGGTGGCGCTGAGTGATGCTGTGGTGGCGCTGAGTGATGCTGAGTTTGTGCTGAGTGATGCTGTGGTGACGCTGAGTGATGCTGTGGTGCTGCTGAGTGATGCTGAGGTGGCGCTGAGTGATGCTCAGGTTGCGCTGAGTGATGCTGTGGTGGCGCTGAGTGATGCTGAGGTGGCACTGAGTGATGCTGAGGTGGCACTGAGTGATGCTGAGGTGGCGCTGAGTGATGCTGTGGTGGCACTGAGGTGGCACTGAGTGATGCTGAGGTGGTGCTGAGTGATGCTGAGTGATGCTGTTGTGGCGCTGAGTGATGCTGAGGTGGCGCTGAGTAATGCTGTTGTTGTGCTGAGTGATGCTGTGGTGGCACTGAGGTAGCGCTGAATGATGCTGTGGTGGCGCTGAATGATGCTGAGATGGCGCTGAGTGATGCTGTAGTGGCGCTGAGTGATGCTGTAGTGGCGCTAAGTGATACTGAGGTGGGGTCGAGTGATGCTGAGGTGGGGCCGAGTGATGCTGCGGTGGCGCTGAGTGATGCTGAGATGGCGCTGGGTGATGCTGAGGTGGCGCTGAGTGATACTGTGGTGGCGCTGAGTGATGCTGAGGTGGCCCTGAGTGATCCTGGGATGGCACTGAGTGATGCTGGAGTGGAACTGAGTGATACCGTGGTAGGGCTGAGTGATGCCGAGGTTGCACTGAGTGATGCCGAGGTGGCACTGAGTGATGCTGTGGTGGTACTGAGTGATGCTGTGGTGGTGCCGAGTGATGCTGTTGTGCCGCCGAGTGATGCTGTGGTGCCGCCGAGTGATGCTGTGGTGCCGCCGAGTGGTGCTGAGGTGGCGCTGAGTGATGCTGAGTTGTCGCTAAGTGATGCTGTGGTGTAGCTGAGTGATGCTGAGTGATGCTGAGGTGGCGCTGAGTGATGCTGTGATGGCACTGAGTGATGCTGTTGTGGCAATGAGTGGTGCTTAGAGATGCTGTGATGGCCCTGAGTGATGCTGTGGTGGTGCTGAGTGATGCTGTGGTGGTGCTGAGTGATGCTGTGGTGGCGCTGAATGATGCTGAGGTGGCGCTGAGTGATGCTGTGGTGGCGCTGAGTGATGCTGAGGTGGCGCTGAGTGATGCTGTGGTGACGCTGAGTGCTGCTGAGGTGGTGCTGAGTGATGCTGTGGTGGTGCAGAGTGATGCTGTGGTGGCGCTGAGTGATGCTGTGGTGATGCTGAGTGATGCTGTGGTGGCGCTGAGTGATGCTGTGGTGGCGCTGAGTGATGCTGTGGTGCTGTAGTGGAGCTGAGTGATGCTGAGGTGGCGCTGAGTGATGCTGTGGTGGCGCTGTGTGATGCTGTTTTAGCTCTAAGTGGCGCTGAGAGATGCTGTGATGGCGCTGAGTGATGCTGTGGTGGCGCTGAGTGATGCTGTGGTGACGCTGAGTGATGCTGTGGTGTCGCTGAGTGATGCTGTGGTAGCACTGAGTGATGGTGAGGTGGCGCTGAGTGATGCTGAGGTGGCGCTGAGTAATGCTGAGTTGGCGCTGAGTGGTGCTGAGTTTGCGCTGAGTGATGCTGAGATGGCACTGAGTGATGCTGTGGTGGCGCTGAGTGATGCTGTGTTGGTGCTGAATGATGCTGTGGTGATGCTGAGTGATGCTGTTGTGGCACTGAGTGATGCTGTGGTGAAGCTGAGTGGCACTGAGAGATGCTGTGATGGCACTGAGTGATGCTGTGGTGAAGCTGAGTGGCACTGAGAGATGCTGTGATGGCACTGAGTGATGCTGTGGTGGCGCTGAGTGATGCTGGGGTGACGCTGAGTGATGCTGTGGTAGCACTGAGTGATGCTGAGGTGGCGCTGAGTGATGCTGAGGTGGTGCTGAGTGATGCTGTGGTGACGCTGAGTGATGCTGAGGTGGTGCTGAGTGATGCTGAGGTGGTGCTGAGTGATGCTTTGATGGCGCTGAGGGATGCTGTGGTGGTGCTGAGTGATGCTGTGGTGACGCTGAGTGATGCTCTGGTGGTGCTGAGGTGGCGCTGAGTGATGCTGTGGTGGTGCTGATGTGGTGCTGAGTGATGCTGTGGTGGTACTGAGTGGTGCTGAAGTGGCGCTGAGTGATGCTGTGGTGGTGCAGAGTGATACTGTGTTGGCGCTGAGTGATACTGTGGTGGTGCTGAGTGATGCTGTGGTGACGCTGAGTGATGCTGTGGTGACGCTGAGTGATGCTGTGGTAGCGCTGAGTAATGCTGTGGTGCTGTGGTGGCGCTGAGAGATGCTGAGGTGGCGCTGAGTGATGTTTTGATGGCGCTGAGTGATGCTGTGGTGGTGCTGAGTGATACTGTGGTGGTGCTGAGTGATGCTGTGGTGGCGCTGAATGATGCTGAGGTGGCGCTGAGTGATGCTGTGGTGGCGCTGAGTGATGCTGAGGTGGCGCTGAGTGATGCTGTGGTGACGCTGAGTGCTGCTGAGGTGGTGCTGAGTGATGCTGTGGTGGTGCAGAGTGATGCTGTGGTGGCGCTGAGTGATGCTGTGGTGATGCTGAGTGATGCTGTGGTGGCGCTGAGTGATGCTGTGGTGGCGCTGAGTGATGCTGTGGTGGCGCTGAGTGATGCTGTGGTGGCGCTGAGTTATGCTGTTGTGGCGCTGAGTGATGCTGAGGTGGCGCTGAGTGATGCTGTGGTGACGCTGAGTGATGCTGTGGTGCTGCTGAGTGATGCTGAGGTGGCGCTGAGTGATGCTCAGGTTGCGCTGAGTGATGCTGTGGTGGCGCTGAGTGATGCTGAGGTGGCACTGAGTGATGCTGAGGTGGCACTGAGTGATGCTGAGGTGGCGCTGAGTGATGCTGTGGTGGCACTGAGGTGGCACTGAGTGATGCTGAGGTGGTGCTGAGTGATGCTGAGTGATGCTGTTGTGGCGCTGAGTGATGCTGAGGTGGCGCTGAGTAATGCTGTTGTTGTGCTGAGTGATGCTGTGGTGGCACTGAGGTGGCGCTGAGTGATGCTGAGGTGGTGCTGAGTGATGCTGAGTAATGCTGTTGTTGTGCTGAGTGATGCTGTGGTGCCGCTGAGTGATGCTGAGGTGCCGCTGAGTGATGCTGAGGTGGCACTGAGTGATGCTGAGGTGGCACTGAGTGATACTGAGGTTGTGCTGAGTGATGCTGTGGTAGCGCTGAGTGATACTAAGGTGGCGCTGAGTTATACTGACGTGGCGCTGAGTGATGCTGTGGTGGCGCTGAGTGATGCTAAGGTGGCGCAGAGTGATGCTGAGGTGGCGCTGAGTGATGCTGTGATGGCGCTGAGTGATGCTGTGATGGCGCTGAGTGATGCTGTAATGGCGCTGAGTGATGCTGTGGTGGCGCTGAGTGATGCTGAGGTGGGACAGAGTGATGCTGAGGTGGGGCTGGGTGATGCTGTGGTGGTGCTGAGTGATGCTGTGGTGGTGCTGAGTTATGCTGTGGTGACACTGAGTGACGCTGTGGTGGCGCTGAGTGATGCTGTGGTTCTGTGGTGGCACTGAGAGATGCTGAGGTGGTGCTGAGTGATGCTTTGATGGCGCTGAGTGATGCTGTGGTGGCGGTGAGTGATGCTGAGTTGTTGCTAAGTGATGCTGTGGTGACGCTGAGTGATGCTGAGGTGGCGCTGAGTGATGCTGTGGTGCTGTGTTGGAGCTGAGTGATGCTGAGGTGCAGGCGCGGTCGGTGGTAGGAGTGCCGGTCGGGCGGTGACATGGGGCGGGGGAGGGGCAGGGTGGGGGGTAGTAAACTACGGATTAAGGCCGAATACAGGTAAGTAAACATTTAAATAAATAAAACGAATTTCGTTGTGAGCGCTGCATCGCCAAATGCTGAGTGATGCTGAGTGATGCTGAGGTGGCGCTGAGTGATGCTGTGGTGGAGCTGAGTGATGCTGAGGTGGTGCTGAGTGATGCCGTGGTGGCGCTGAGTGATGCTGTTGTGGCACTGAGTGGCGCTCAGAGATGCTGTGATGGCACTGAGTAATGCTTGGCTGGCACTGAGTGATGCTGTGGTGGTGCTGAGTGATGCTGTGGTGGCGCTGAGTGATGCTGAGTTGGCGCTAACTGATGCTGAGGTGGCGCTGAGTGATGCTGTGGTGCTGTAGTGGAGCTGAGTGATGCTGAGGTGGCGCTGAGTGATGCTGTGGTGGTGCTGAGTGATGCTGTTTTGGCTCTAAGTGGTGCTGAGAGATGCTGTGATGGCGTTGAGTGATGCTGTGGTGGCGCTGAGTGATGCTGTTGTGGCGCTGAGTGATGCTGTGGTAGCACTGAATGATGGTGAGGTGGCGCTGAGTGATGCTGAGGTGGCGCTGAGTGATGCTGAGTTGGCGCTGAGTGGTGCTGTGGTGGCGCTGAGTGATGCTGAGATGGCGCTGAGTGATGCTGTGGTAGCGCTGAGTGATGCTGTGGTGGCGCTGAGTGATGCTGTGGTGACGCTGAGTGGCGCTGAGAGATGCTGTGATGGCGCTGAGTGATGATGAGGTGACGCTGAGTGATGCTGTGGTAGCACTGAGTGACGCTGAGGTGTCGCTGAGTGATGCTGAGGTGGCGCTCAGTGATGCTGTGGTAGCACTCAGTGATGCTGTGGTGACGCTGAGTGGCGCTGAGAGATGCTCAGGCGGTGCTGAGTGATGCTTTGATGGCGCTGAGTGATGCTGTGGTGGTGCTGAGTGATGCTGTGGTGGCGCTGAGTAATGTTGTGGTGGCGCTGAGTGATGCTGCGGTGGTGCAGAGTGATGCTGCGGTGGTGCAGAGTGATGCTGCTGTGGTGCAGAGTGATGCTGAGGTGGTGCTGAGTGATGCTGAGGTGGTGCTGAGTGATGCTGAGTGATGCTGTGGTAGCGCTGAGTGATGCTGTGGTAGCGCTGAGTGATGCTGTGGTGCTGCGGTGGCGCTGAGAGATGCTGAGGTGGTGCTGAGTGATGCTTTGATGGAGCTGAGTGATGCTGCGGTGGTGGTGAGTAATGCTGTGGTGGCTCTGAGTGATGTTGTGGTGGCACTGAGTGATGCTGTGGTGGCACTGAGTGATGCTGTGGTGGTGCAGAGTGATGCTGTGGTGGCGCTGAGTGATGCTGTGGTGGCCCTGAGTGATGCTGTGGTGGCCCTGAGTGATGCTGTGGTGGCGCTGAGTGATGCTGTGGTGGCGCTGAGTGATGCTGTGGTGATGCTGAGTGATGCTGTGGTGCCGCTGAGTGATGCTGAGGTGGCGCTGACTGATGCTGAGGTGGCGCTGAGTGATGCTCAGGTGGTGCTGAGTGATGCTCAGGTGGTGCTGAGTGATGCTTTGGTGGCGCTGAGTGATGCTGAGGTGGCGCTGAGTGATGCTGTGGTAGCGCTGAGTGATGCTGAGGTGGCGCTGAGTGTGTCTGTGGTGGCACTGAGGTGGCGCTGAGTGATGCTGTTGTGGCGCTGAGTGATGCTGAGGTGGCGCTGAGTGATGCTGTGGTAGCGCTGAGTGATGCTGAGGTTGTGCGAGTGATGCTGAGGTGGGACTGGGTGATGCTGTGGTGGCGCTGAGTGATGCTGTTGTGGTGCTGAGTGATGCTGTGGTGGCGCTGAGTGATACTGTGGTGCTGTGTAGGCGCTGAGTGATGCTGTGGTAGCGCTGAGTGATACTAAGTTGGCGCTGAGTGATACTGACGTGGCGCTGAGTGATGCTGTGGTGGCGCTGAATGTTGCTGAGTTGGCACTGAGTGATGCTGAGGTGGCGCTGAGTGATGCTGAGGTGGTGCTGAGTGATGCTGTGATGGCACTGAGTGATTCTGTAGTGGCGCTGATTGATCCTGTGGTGGCGCTGAGTGATGCTGAGGTTGGACCGAGTGATGCTAAGGTGGGGCTGGGTGATGCTGTGGTGGCACTGAGTGATGCTGTGGTAGTGCTGAGTGATGCTGTTTTGGCTCTAAGTGGTGCTGAGAGATGCTGTGATGGCGTTGAGTGATGCTGTGGTGGCGCTGAGTGATGCTGTTGTGGCGCTGAGTGATGCTGTGGTAGCACTGAATGATGGTGAGGTGGCGCTGAGTGATGCTGAGGTGGCGCTGAGTTATGCTGAGTTGGCGCTGAGTGGTGCTGTGGTGGCGCTGAGTGATGCTGAGATGGCGCTGAGTGATGCTGTGGTAGCGCTGAGTGATGCTGTGGTGGCGCTGAGTGATGCTGTGGTGACGCTGAGTGGCGCTGAGAGATGCTGTGATGGCGCTGAGTGATGCTGAGGTGATGCTGAGTGATGCTGTGGTAGCACTGAGTGACGCTGAGGTGTCGCTGAGTGATGCTGAGGTGGCGCTCAGTGATGCTGTGGTAGCACTCAGTGATGCTGTGGTGATGCTGAGTGGCGCTGAGAGATGCTCAGGCGGTGCTGAGTGATGCTTTGATGGCGCTGAGTGATGCTGTGGTGGTGCTGAGTGATGCTGTGGTGACGCTGAGTAATGTTGTGGTGGCGCTGAGTGATGCTGCGGTGGTGCAGAGTGATGCTGCGGTGGTGCAGAGTGATGCTGCTGTGGTGCAGAGTGATGCTGAGGTGGTGCTGAGTGATGCTGAGGTGGTGCTGAGTGATGCTGTGGTGATGCTGAGTGATGCTGTGGTAGCGCTGAGTGATGCTGTGGTAGCGCTGAGTGATGCTGTGGTAGCGCTGAGTGATGCTGTGGTGCTGCGGTGGCGCTGAGAGATGCTGAGGTGGTGCTGAGTGATGCTTTGATGGAGCTGAGTGATGCTGCGGTGGTGGTGAGTAATGCTGTGGTGGCTCTGAGTGATGCTGTGGTGGCCCTGAGTGATGCTGTGGTGGCCCTGAGTGATGCTGTGGTGGCAGTGAGTGATGCTGTGGTGGTGCAGAGTGATGCTGTGGTGGCGCTGAGTGATGCTGTGGTGGCCCTGAGTGATGCTGTGGTGGCCCTGAGTGATGCTGTAGTGGCGCTGAGTGATGCTGTGGTGGCGCTGAGTGATACTGTGGTGATGCTGAGTGATGCTGTGGTCGCACTGAGTGATGCTGTGGTGCCGCTGAGTGATGCTGAGGTGGGGCTGACTGATGCTGAGGTGGCGCTGAGTGATGCTCAGGTGGTGCTGAGTGATGCTTTGGTGGCGCTGAGTGATGCTGAGGTGGCGCTGAGTGATGCTGTGGTAGCGCTGAGTGATGCTGAGGTGGCGCTGAGTGTGTCTGTGGTGGCACTGAGGTGGCGCTGAGTGATGCTGTTGTGGCGCTGAGTGATGCTGTTGTGGCGCTGAGTGATGCTGAGGTGGCGCTGAGTGATGCTGTGGTAGCGCTGAGTGATGCTGAGGTTGTGCGAGTGATGCTGAGGTGGGACTGGGTGATGCTGTGGTGGCGCTGAGTGATGCTGTTGTGGTGCTGAGTGATGCTGTGGTGGCGCTGAGTGATACTGTGGTGCTGTGTAGGCGCTGAGTGATGCTGTGGTAGCGCTGAGTGATACTAAGTTGGCGCTGAGTGATACTGACGTGGCGCTGAGTGATGCTGTGGTGGCTCTGAATGTTGCTGAGTTGGCACTGAGTGATGCTGAGGTGGCGCTGAGTGATGCTGAGGTGGTGCTGAGTGATGCTGTGATGGCACTGAGTGATTCTGTAGTGGCGCTGAGTGATCCTGTGGTGGCGCTGAGTGATGCTGAGGTTGGACCGAGTGATGCTAAGGTGGGGCTGGGTGATGCTGTGGTGGCACTGAGTGATGCTGTGGTGGTGCTGAGTTATGCTGTGGTAGTGCTGAGTTATGCTGTGGTGATGCTGTGGTGGCACTGAGTGATGCTGAGGTGGTGCTGAGTGATGCTTTGATGGCGCTGAGTGATGTTGTGGTGGTGCTGAGTGATGCTGTGGTGACGCTGAGTGATGCTGAGGTGGCGCTGAGTTATGCTGTGGTGCTGTGGTGGCACTGAGTGATGCTGAGGTGGCGCTGAGTGATGCTGTGGTCATGCAGAGTGATGCTGTGGTGGCGCTGAGTGATGCTGTGGTGGTGCTGAGTGATGCTGTGGTGATGCTGAGTGATGCTGTGGTGGCGCTGAGTGATGCTGTGGTGGCGCTGAGTGATGCTGTGGTGGCGCTGAGTGATGCTGTGGTGGCGCTGAGTGATGCTGTGGTGGCGCTGAGTGATGCTGTGGTGGTGCTGAGTGATGCCGAGGTGGCACTGAGTGATGCTGTGGTGGCGCTGAGTGATGCTGAGTTTGTGCTGAGTGATGCTGTGGTGACGCTGACTGATGATGTGGTGCCGCTGAGTGATGCTAAGGTGGCACTGACTGATGCTGAGGTGGCGCTGAGTGATGCTCAGGTGGCGCTGAGTGATACTGTGGTGGCGCTGAGTGATATTGTAGTGGCGCTGAGTGATGCTGAGGTGGTGCTGAGTGATGCTGTGGTGGCGCTGAGGTGGCGCTGAGTGATGCTGAGGTGGCGCTGAGTGATGCTGAGGTGGCGCTGAGTGATGCTGATGTGGCGCTGAGTGATGCTGAGGTGGCGCTGAGTATTGCTGTGGTAGTGCTGAGTAATACTACGGTGGCGCTGAGTGATACTGATGTGGCGCTGAGTGATGCTGTGGTGGCGCTGAATTATGCTGAGGTGGCGCTGAATTATGCTGAGGTGGCGCTGAGTGATGCTGTGATGGCGCTGAGTGATGCTGTAGTGGCTCTGAGTGATGCTGTAGTGGCGCTAAGTGATACTGAGGTGGGGTCGAGTGATGCTGAGGTGGGGCCGAGTGATGCTGCGGTGGCGCTGAGTGATGCTGAGATGGCGCTGGGTGATGCTGAGGTGGCGCTGAGTGATACTGTGGTGGCGCTGAGTGATGCTGAGGTGGCCCTGAGTGATCCTGGGATAGCACTGAGTGATGCTGGGGTGGAACTGAGTGATGCCGTGGTAGTGCTGAGTGATGCCGAGGTGGCGCTGAGTGATGCTGTGGTGGTACTGAGTGATGCTGTGGTGGTGCCGAGTGATGCTGTGGTGGTGCCGAGTGATGCTGTGGTGGTGCCGAGTGATGCTGAGGTGGTGCTGGGTGATGCTGTGGTGGTGCTGAGTGATGCTGTGGTGGCGCTGAGTGATGCTGAGTTGTCGCTAAGTGATGCTGTGGTGTAGCTGAGTGATGCTGTGGTGGCACTGAGTGATGCTGTTGTGGCGCTGAGTGGCGCTTAGAGATGCTGTGATGGCCCTGAGTGATGCTGTGGTGGCACTGACTGATGCTGTTGTGGCGCTGAGTGATGCTGTGGTGGCGCTGAGTGATGCTGAGTTGGCGCTGAGTGATGCTGAGTTGGCACTAAGTGATGCTGAGTTGGCGCTAAGTGATGCTGAGGTGGCTCTGAGTGATGCTGTGGTACTGTAGTGGAGCTGAGTGATGCTGAGGTGGCGCTGAGTGATGCTGTGGTGGCGCTGTGTGATGCTGTTTTAGCTCTAAGTGGCGCTGAGAGATGCTGTGATGGCGCTGAGTGATGCTGTGGTGGCACTCAGTGATGCTGTGGTGGTGCTGAGTGATGCTGTGGTGGTGCTGAGTGATGCTGTGGTGGTGCTGAGTGATGCTGTGGTAGTGCTGAGTGATGCTGTGGTAGCACTAAGTGATGGTGAGGTGGCGCTGAGTAATGCTGAGTTGGTGCTGAGTAATGCTGAGTTGGCGCTGAGTGATGCTGAGATGGCTCTGAGTGATGCTGAGATGGCTCTGAGTGATGCTGTGGTGGCACTGAATGATGCTGTGGTGATGCTGAGTGATGCTGTTGTGGCGCTGAGTGATGCTGTGGTGAAGCTGAGTGGCACTGAGAGATGCTGTGATGGCGCTGAGTGATGCTGTGGTGGCGCTGAGTGATGCTGGGGTGACGCTGAGTGATGCTGTGGTAACACTGAGTGATGCTGAGGTGGCACTGAGTGATGCTGAGGTGGTGCTGAGTGATACTGTGGTGACGCTGAGTGGCGTTGAGAGATGCTGAGGTGGTGCTGAGTAATGCTGTGGTGACGCTGAGTGGCGTTGAGAGATGCTGAGGTGGTGCTGAGTGATGCCTTGATGGCGCTGAGTGATGCTGTGGTGGTGCTGAGTGATGCTGTGGTGATGCTGAGTGATGCTGTGGTGGTGCTGAGGTGGCGCTGAATGATGCTGTGGTGGTGCTGAGGTGGTGCTGAGTGATGCTGTGGTGGTGCTGAGTGGTGCTGAAGTGGCGCTGAGTGATGCTTTGGTGGTGCAGAGTGATACTGTGTTGGCGCTGAGTGATACTGTGGTGGTGCTGAGTGATGCTGTGGTGACGCTGAGTGATGCTGTGGTGACGCTGAGTGGCATTGAGAGATGCTGAGGTGGTGCTGAGTGATGCCTTGATGGCGCTGAGTGATGCTGTGGTGGTGCTGAGTGATGCTGTGGTGATGCTGAGTGATGCTGTGGTGGTGCTGAGGTGACGCTGAATGATGCTGTGGTGGTGCTGAGGTGGTGCTGAGTGATGCTGTGGTGACGCTGAGTGATGCTGTGGTAGCGCTGAGTAATGCTGTGGTGCTGTGGTGGCGCTGAGAGATGCTGAGGTGGCGCTGAGTGATGTTTTGATGGCGCTGAGTGATGCTGTGGTGGTGCTGAGTGATACTGTGGTGGTGCTGAGTGATGCTGTGGTGGCGCTGAATGATGCTGAGGTGGCGCTGAGTGATGCTGTGGTGGCGCTGAGTGATGCTGAGGTGGCGCTGAGTGATGCTGTGGTGACGCTGAGTGCTGCTGAGGTGGTGCTGAGTGATGCTGTGGTGGTGCAGAGTGATGCTGTGGTGGCGCTGAGTGATGCTGTGGTGATGCTGAGTGATGCTGTGGTGGCGCTGAGTGATGCTGTGGTGGCGCTGAGTGATGCTGTGGTGGCGCTGAGTGATGCTGTGGTGGCGCTGAGTTATGCTGTTGTGGCGCTGAGTGATGCTGAGGTGGCGCTGAGTGATGCTGTGGTGGCGCTGAGTGATGCTGAGTTTGTGCTGAGTGATGCTGTGGTGACGCTGAGTGATGCTGTGGTGCTGCTGAGTGATGCTGAGGTGGCGCTGAGTGATGCTCAGGTTGCGCTGAGTGATGCTGTGGTGGCGCTGAGTGATGCTGAGGTGGCACTGAGTGATGCTGAGGTGGCACTGAGTGATGCTGAGGTGGCGCTGAGTGATGCTGTGGTGGCACTGAGGTGGCACTGAGTGATGCTGAGGTGGTGCTGAGTGATGCTGAGTGATGCTGTTGTGGCGCTGAGTGATGCTGAGGTGGCGCTGAGTAATGCTGTTGTTGTGCTGAGTGATGCTGTGGTGGCACTGAGGTGGCGCTGAGTGATGCTGAGGTGGTGCTGAGTGATGCTGAGTAATGCTGTTGTTGTGCTGAGTGATGCTGTGGTGCCGCTGAGTGATGCTGAGGTGCCGCTGAGTGATGCTGAGGTGGCACTGAGTGATGCTGAGGTGGCACTGAGTGATACTGAGGTTGTGCTGAGTGATGCTGTGGTAGCGCTGAGTGATACTAAGGTGGCGCTGAGTTATACTGACGTGGCGCTGAGTGATGCTGTGGTGGCGCTGAGTGATGCTAAGGTGGCGCAGAGTGATGCTGAGGTGGCGCTGAGTGATGCTGTGATGGCGCTGAGTGATGCTGTGATGGCGCTGAGTGATGCTGTAATGGCGCTGAGTGATGCTGTGGTGGCGCTGAGTGATGCTGAGGTGGGACAGAGTGATGCTGAGGTGGGGCTGGGTGATGCTGTGGTGGTGCTGAGTGATGCTGTGGTGGTGCTGAGTTATGCTGTGGTGACACTGAGTGACGCTGTGGTGGCGCTGAGTGATGCTGTGGTTCTGTGGTGGCACTGAGAGATGCTGAGGTGGTGCTGAGTGATGCTTTGATGGCGCTGAGTGATGCTGTGGTGGCGCTGAGTGATGCTGAGTTGTTGCTAAGTGATGCTGTGGTGACGCTGAGTGATGCTGAGGTGGCGCTGAGTGATGCTGTGGTGCTGTGTTGGAGCTGAGTGATGCTGAGGTGCAGGCGCGGTCGGTGGTAGGAGTGCCGGTCGGGCGGTGACATGGGGCGGGGGAGGGGCAGGGTGGGGGTAGTAAACTACGGATTAAGGCCGAATACAGGTAAGTAAACATTTAAATAAATAAAACGAATTTCGTTGTGAGCGCTGCATCGCCAAATGCTGAGTGATGCTGAGTGATGCTGAGGTGGCGCTGAGTGATGCTGTGGTGGAGCTGAGTGATGCTGAGGTGGTGCTGAGTGATGCCGTGGTGGCGCTGAGTGATGCTGTTGTGGCACTGAGTGGCGCTCAGAGATGCTGTGATGGCACTGAGTAATGCTTGGCTGGCACTGAGTGATGCTGTGGTGGTGCTGAGTGATGCTGTGGTGGCGCTGAGTGATGCTGAGTTGGCGCTAACTGATGCTGAGGTGGCGCTGAGTGATGCTGTGGTGCTGTAGTGGAGCTGAGTGATGCTGAGGTGGCGCTGAGTGATGCTGTGGTGGTGCTGAGTGATGCTGTTTTGGCTCTAAGTGGTGCTGAGAGATGCTGTGATGGCGTTGAGTGATGCTGTGGTGGCGCTGAGTGATGCTGTTGTGGCGCTGAGTGATGCTGTGGTAGCACTGAATGATGGTGAGGTGGCGCTGAGTGATGCTGAGGTGGCGCTGAGTGGTGCTGTGGTGGCGCTGAGTGATGCTGAGATGGCGCTGAGTGATGCTGAGATGGCGCTGAGTGATGCTGTGGTAGCGCTGAGTGATGCTGTGGTGGCGCTGAGTGATGCTGTGGTGACGCTGAGTGGCGCTGAGAGATGCTGTGATGGCGCTGAGTGATGATGAGGTGACGCTGAGTGATGCTGTGGAGGCACTGAGTGACGCTGAGGTGTCGCTGAGTGATGCTGAGGTGGCGCTCAGTGATGCTGTGGTAGCACTCAGTGATGCTGTGGTGACGCTGAGTGGCGCTGAGAGATGCTCAGGCGGTGCTGAGTGATGCTTTGATGGCGCTGAGTGATGCTGTGGTGGTGCTGAGTGATGCTGTGGTGGCGCTGAGTAATGTTGTGGTGGCGCTGAGTGATGCTGCGGTGGTGCAGAGTGATGCTGCGGTGGTGCAGAGTGATGCTGCTGTGGTGCAGAGTGATGCTGAGGTGGATCTGAGTGATGCTGAGGTGGTGCTGAGTGATGCTGAGTGATGCTGTGGTAGCGCTGAGTGATGCTGTGGTAGCGCTGAGTGATGCTGTGATGCTGCGGTGGCGCTGAGAGATGCTGAGGTGGTGCTGAGTGATGCTTTGATGGAGCTGAGTGATGCTGCGGTGGTGGTGAGTAATGCTGTGGTGGCTCTGAGTGATGCTGTGGTGGCACTGAGTGATGCTGTGGTGGCACTGAGTGATGCTGTGGTGGTGCAGAGTGATGCTGTGGTGGCGCTGAGTGATGCTGTGGTGGCCCTGAGTGATGCTGTGGTGGCCCTGAGTGATGCTGTGGTGGCGCTGAGTGATGCTGTGGTGGCACTGAGTGATGCTGTGGTGATGCTGAGTGATGCTGTGGTGCCGCTGAGTGATGCTGAGGTGGCGCTGACTGATGCTGAGGTGGCGCTGAGTGATGCTCAGGTGGTGCTGAGTGATGCTCAGGTGGTGCTGAGTGATGCTTTGGTGGCGCTGAGTGATGCTGAGGTGGCGCTGAGTGATGCTGTGGTAGCGCTGAGTGATGCTGAGGTGGCGCTGAGTGTGTCTGTGGTGGCACTGAGGTGGCGCTGAGTGATGCTGTTGTGGCGCTGAGTGATGCTGAGGTGGCGCTGAGTGATGCTGTGGTAGCGCTGAGTGATGCTGAGGTTGTGCGAGTGATGCTGAGGTGGGACTGGGTGATGCTGTGGTGGCGCTGAGTGATGCTGTTGTGGTGCTGAGTGATGCTGTGGTGGCGCTGAGTGATACTGTGGTGCTGTGTAGGCGCTGAGTGATGCTGTGGTAGCGCTGAGTGATACTAAGTTGGCGCTGAGTGATACTGACGTGGCGCTGAGTGATGCTGTGGTGGCGCTGAATGTTGCTGAGTTGGCACTGAGTGATGCTGAGGTGGCGCTGAGTGATGCTGAGGTGGTGCTGAGTGATGCTGTGATGGCACTGAGTGATTCTGTAGTGGCGCTGATTGATCCTGTGGTGGCGCTGAGTGATGCTGAGGTTGGACCGAGTGATGCTAAGGTGGGGCTGGGTGATGCTGTGGTGGCACTGAGTGATGCTGTGGTAGTGCTGAGTGATGCTGTTTTGGCTCTAAGTGGTGCTGAGAGATGCTGTGATGGCGTTGAGTGATGCTGTGGTGGCGCTGAGTGATGCTGTTGTGGCGCTGAGTGATGCTGTGGTAGCACTGAATGATGGTGAGGTGGCGCTGAGTGATGCTGAGGTGGCGCTGAGTTATGCTGAGTTGGCGCTGAGTGGTGCTGTGGTGGCGCTGAGTGATGCTGAGATGGCGCTGAGTGATGCTGTGGTAGCGCTGAGTGATGCTGTGGTGGCGCTGAGTGATGCTGTGGTGACGCTGAGTGGCGCTGAGAGATGCTGTGATGGCGCTGAGTGATGCTGAGGTGACGCTGAGTGATGCTGTGGTAGCACTGAGTGACGCTGAGGTGTCGCTGAGTGATGCTGAGGTGGCGCTCAGTGATGCTGTGGTAGCACTCAGTGATGCTGTGGTGATGCTGAGTGGCGCTGAGAGATGCTCAGGCGGTGCTGAGTGATGCTTTGATGGCGCTGAGTGATGCTGTGGTGGTGCTGAGTGATGCTGTGGTGACGCTGAGTAATGTTGTGGTGGCGCTGAGTGATGCTGCGGTGGTGCAGAGTGATGCTGCGGTGGTGCAGAGTGATGCTGCTGTGGTGCAGAGTGATGCTGAGGTGGTGCTGAGTGATGCTGAGGTGGTGCTGAGTGATGCTGTGGTGATGCTGAGTGATGCTGTGGTAGCGCTGAGTGATGCTGTGGTAGCGCTGAGTGATGCTGTGGTAGCGCTGAGTGATGCTGTGGTGCTGCGGTGGCGCTGAGAGATGCTGAGGTGGTGCTGAGTGATGCTTTGATGGAGCTGAGTGATGCTGCGGTGGTGGTGAGTAATGCTGTGGTGGCTCTGAGTGATGCTGTGGTGGCGCTGAGTGATGCTGAGGTGGCGCTGAGTGATACTGTGGTGGCGCTGAGTGATGCTGTGGTGGCCCTGAGTGATGCTGTGGTGGCCCTGAGTGATGCTGTGGTGGCAGTGAGTGATGCTGTGGTGGTGCAGAGTGATGCTGTGGTGGCGCTGAGTGATGCTGTGGTGGCCCTGAGTGATGTTGTGGTGGCCCTGAGTGATGCTGTAGTGGCGCTGAGTGATGCTGTCGTGGCGCTGAGTGATACTGTGGTGATGCTGAGTGATGCTGTGGTCGCACTGAGTGATGCTGTGGTGCCGCTGAGTGATGCTGAGGTGGGGCTGACTGATGCTGAGGTGGCGCTGAGTGATGCTCAGGTGGTGCTGAGTGATGCTTTGGTGGCGCTGAGTGATGCTGAGGTGGCGCTGAGTGATGCTGTGGTAGCGCTGAGTGATGCTGAGGTGGCGCTGAGTGTGTCTGTGGTGGCACTGAGGTGGCGCTGAGTGATGCTGTTGTGGCGCTGAGTGATGCTGTTGTGGCGCTGAGTGATGCTGAGGTGGCGCTGAGTGATGCTGTGGTAGCGCTGAGTGATGCTGAGGTTGTGCGAGTGATGCTGAGGTGGGACTGGGTGATGCTGTGGTGGCGCTGAGTGATGCTGTTGTGGTGCTGAGTGATGCTGTGGTGGCGCTGAGTGATACTGTGGTGCTGTGTAGGCGCTGAGTGATGCTGTGGTAGCGCTGAGTGATACTAAGTTGGCGCTGAGTGATACTGACGTGGCGCTGAGTGATGCTGTGGTGGCTCTGAATGTTGCTGAGTTGGCACTGAGTGATGCTGAGGTGGCGCTGAGTGATGCTGAGGTGGTGCTGAGTGATGCTGTGATGGCACTGAGTGATTCTGTAGTGGCGCTGAGTGATCCTGTGGTGGCGCTGAGTGATGCTGAGGTTGGACCGAGTGATGCTAAGGTGGGGCTGGGTGATGCTGTGGTGGCACTGAGTGATGCTGTGGTGGTGCTGAGTTATGCTGTGGTAGTGCTGAGTTATGCTGTGGTGATGCTGTGGTGGCACTGAGTGATGCTGAGGTGGTGCTGAGTGATGCTTTGATGGCGCTGAGTGATGTTGTGGTGGTGCTGAGTGATGCTGTGGTGACGCTGAGTGATGCTGAGGTGGCGCTGAGTTATGCTGTGGTGCTGTGGTGGCACTGAGTGATGCTGAGGTGGCGCTGAGTGATGCTGTGGTCATGCAGAGTGATGCTGTGGTGGCGCTGAGTGATGCTGTGGTGGTGCTGAGTGATGCTGTGGTGATGCTGAGTGATGCTGTGGTGGCGCTGAGTGATGCTGTGGTGGCGCTGAGTGATGCTGTGGTGGCGCTGAGTGATGCTGTGGTGGCGCTGAGTGATGCTGTGGTGGCGCTGAGTGATGCTGTGGTGGTGCTGAGTGATGCCGAGGTGGCACTGAGTGATGCTGTGGTGGCGCTGAGTGATGCTGAGTTTGTGCTGAGTGATGCTGTGGTGACGCTGACTGATGATGTGGTGCCGCTGAGTGATGCTAAGGTGGCACTGACTGATGCTGAGGTGGCGCTGAGTGATGCTCAGGTGGCGCTGAGTGATACTGTGGTGGCGCTGAGTGATATTGTAGTGGCGCTGAGTGATGCTGAGGTGGTGCTGAGTGATGCTGTGGTGGCGCTGAGGTGGCGCTGAGTGATGCTGAGGTGGCGCTGAGTGATGCTGAGGTGGCGCTGAGTGATGCTGATGTGGCGCTGAGTGATGCTGAGGTGGCGCTGAGTATTGCTGTGGTAGTGCTGAGTAATACTACGGTGGCGCTGAGTGATACTGATGTGGCGCTGAGTGATGCTGTGGTGGCGCTGAATTATGCTGAGGTGGCGCTGAATTATGCTGAGGTGGCGCTGAGTGATGCTGTGATGGCGCTGAGTGATGCTGTAGTGGCTCTGAGTGATGCTGTAGTGGCGCTAAGTGATACTGAGGTGGGGTCGAGTGATGCTGAGGTGGGGCCGAGTGATGCTGCGGTGGCGCTGAGTGATGCTGAGATGGCGCTGGGTGATGCTGAGGTGGCGCTGAGTGATACTGTGGTGGCGCTGAGTGATGCTGAGGTGGCCCTGAGTGATCCTGGGATAGCACTGAGTGATGCTGGGGTGGAACTGAGTGATGCCGTGGTAGTGCTGAGTGATGCCGAGGTGGCGCTGAGTGATGCTGTGGTGGTACTGAGTGATGCTGTGGTGGTGCCGAGTGATGCTGTGGTGGTGCCGAGTGATGCTGTGGTGGTGCCGAGTGATGCTGAGGTGGTGCTGGGTGATGCTGTGGTGGTGCTGAGTGATGCTGTGGTGGCGCTGAGTGATGCTGAGTTGTCGCTAAGTGATGCTGTGGTGTAGCTGAGTGATGCTGTGGTGGCACTGAGTGATGCTGTTGTGGCGCTGAGTGGCGCTTAGAGATGCTGTGATGGCCCTGAGTGATGCTGTGGTGGCACTGACTGATGCTGTTGTGGCGCTGAGTGATGCTGTGGTGGCGCTGAGTGATGCTGAGTTGGCACTAAGTGATGCTGAGTTGGCGCTAAGTGATGCTGAGGTGGCTCTGAGTGATGCTGTGGTACTGTAGTGGAGCTGAGTGATGCTGAGGTGGCGCTGAGTGATGCTGTGGTGGCGCTGTGTGATGCTGTTTTAGCTCTAAGTGGCGCTGAGAGATGCTGTGATGGCGCTGAGTGATGCTGTGGTGGCACTCAGTGATGCTGTGGTGGTGCTGAGTGATGCTGTGGTGGTGCTGAGTGATGCTGTGGTGGTGCTGAGTGATGCTGTGGTAGTGCTGAGTGATGCTGTGGTAGCACTAAGTGATGGTGAGGTGGCGCTGAGTAATGCTGAGTTGGTGCTGAGTAATGCTGAGTTGGCGCTGAGTGATGCTGAGATGGCTCTGAGTGATGCTGAGATGGCTCTGAGTGATGCTGTGGTGGCACTGAATGATGCTGTGGTGATGCTGAGTGATGCTGTTGTGGCGCTGAGTGATGCTGTGGTGAAGCTGAGTGGCACTGAGAGATGCTGTGATGGCACTGAGTGATGCTGTGGTGGCGCTGAGTGATGCTGGGGTGACGCTGAGTGATGCTGTGGTAACACTGAGTGATGCTGAGGTGGCACTGAGTGATGCTGAGGTGGTGCTGAGTGATACTGTGGTGACGCTGAGTGGCGTTGAGAGATGCTGAGGTGGTGCTGAGTAATGCTGTGGTGACGCTGAGTGGCGTTGAGAGATGCTGAGGTGGTGCTGAGTGATGCCTTGATGGCGCTGAGTGATGCTGTGGTGGTGCTGAGTGATGCTGTGGTGATGCTGAGTGATGCTGTGGTGGTGCTGAGGTGGCGCTGAATGATGCTGTGGTGGTGCTGAGGTGGTGCTGAGTGATGCTGTGGTGGTGCTGAGTGGTGCTGAAGTGGCGCTGAGTGATGCTTTGGTGGTGCAGAGTGATACTGTGTTGGCGCTGAGTGATACTGTGGTGGTGCTGAGTGATGCTGTGGTGACGCTGAGTGATGCTGTGGTGACGCTGAGTGGCATTGAGAGATGCTGAGGTGGTGCTGAGTGATGCCTTGATGGCGCTGAGTGATGCTGTGGTGGTGCTGAGTGATGCTGTGGTGATGCTGAGTGATGCTGTGGTGGTGCTGAGGTGACGGTGAATGATGCTGTGGTGGTGCTGAGGTGGTGCTGAGTGATGCTGTGGTGGCGCTGAGTGATGCTGAAGTGGCGCTGAGTGATGCTTTGGTGGTGCAGAGTGATACTGTGGTGGCGCTGAGTAATGCTGTGGTGGCGCTGAGTGATGCTGTGGTGGCGCTGAGTGATGCTGTGGTGACGCTGACTGATGATGTGGTGGCGCTGAGGTGGCGCTGAGTGATGCTGAGGTGGCACTGAGTGATGCTGAGGTGGCGCTGAGTGATGCTGAGGTGGCGCTGAGTGATATTGTAGTTGCGCTGAGTGATGCTGAGGTGGCGCTGAGTGATGCTGTGGTGGCGCTGAGGTGGCGCTGAGTGATGCTGAGGTGGCGCTGAGTGATGCTGAGGTGGCGCTGAGTGATATTGTAGTTGCGCTGAGTGATGCTGAGGTGGCGCTGAGTGATGCTGTGGTGGCGCTGAGGTGGCGCTGAGTGATGCTGAGGTGGTGCTGAGTGATGCTGAGGTGGCGCTGAGTGATATTGTAGTTGCGCTGAGTGATGCTGAGGTGGCGCTGAGTGATGCTGTGGTGGCGCTGAGGTGGCGCTGAGTGATGCTGAGGTGGCGCTGAGTGATGCTGATGTGGCGCTGAGTGATGCTGATGTGGCGCTGAGTGATGCTGTTGTGGCGCTGAGTGATGCTGAGGTGGCGCTGAGTATTGCTGTGGTAGTGCTGAGTAATACTAAGGTGGCGCTGAGTGATACTGATGTGGCGCTGAGTGATGCTGTGGTGGCGCTGAATGATGCTGAGGTGGCGCGAGTGATGCTGTGATGGCGCTGAGTGATGCTGTAGTGGCGCTGAGTGATGCTGTAGTGGCGCTAAGTGATACTGAGGTGGAGTCGAGTGATGCTGAGGTGGGGCTGAGTGATGCTGCGGTGGCGCTGAGTGATGCTGAGATGGCGCTGGGTGATGCTGAGGTGGCGCTGAGTGATACTGTGGTGGCGCTGAGTGATGCTGAGGTGGCCCTGAGTGATCCTGGGATGGCACTGAGTGATGCTGGGGTGGAACTGAGTGATGCCGTGGTAGGGCTGAGTGATGCCGAGGTGGCACTGAGTGATGCTGTGGTGGTACTGAGTGATGCTGTGGTGGTGCCGAGTGATGCTGTGGTGCCGCCGAGTGATGCTGTGGTGCCGCCGAGTGATGCTGTGGTGCCGCCGAGTGATGCTGTGGTGCCGCCGAGTGATGCTGTGGTGCCGCCGAGTGATGCTGAGGTGGCGCTGAGTGATGCTGAGTTGTCGCTAAGTGATGCTGTTGTGTAGCTGAGTGATGCTGAGTGATGCTGAGGTGGCGCTGAGTGATGCTGTGGTGGCACTGAGTGATGCTGTTGTGGCGCTGAGTGGCACTTAGAGATGCTGTGATGGCCCTGAGTGATGCTGTGGTGGCGCTGAGTGATGCTGTTGTGGCGCTGAGTGATGCTGTGGTGGCGCTGAGTGATGCTGTGGTGGCGCTGAGTGATGCTGTGGTGGTGCTGAGTGATGCTGTGGTGGCGCTGAGTGATGCTGTGGTGGCGCTGAGTGATGCTGTGGTGGTGCTGAGTGATGCTGTGGTAGCACTGAGTGATGCTGTGGTGATGCTGAGGGATGCTGTTGTGGCACTGAGTGATGCTGTGGTGAAGCTGAGTGGCACTGAGAGATGATGTGATGGCACTGAGTGATGCTGTGGTGGCGCTGAGTGATGCTGGGGTGACGCTGAGTGATGCTGTGGTAGCACTGAGTGATGCTGAGGTGGCGCTGAGTGATGCTGAGGTGGTGCTGAGTGATGCTGTGGTGACGCTGAGTGGTGTTGAGAGATGCTGAGGTGGTGCTGAGTGATGCTTTGATGGCGCTGAGTGATGCTGTGGTGGTGCTGAGTGATGCTGTGGTGACGATGAGTGATGCTGTGGTGGTGCTGAGGTGGCTCTGAGTGATGCTGTGCTGGTGCTGAGGTGGTGCTGAGTGATGCTGTGGTGGTGCTGAGTGGTGGTGAAGTGGCGCTGAGTGATGCTGTGTTGGCGCTGAGTGATACTGTGGTGGTGCTGAGTGATGCTGTGGTGACGCTGAGTGATGCTGTGGTGACGCTGAGTGATGCTGTGGTAGCGCTGAGTAATGCTGTGGTGCTGTGGTGGTGCTGAGAGATGCTGAGGTGGCGCTGAGTGATGTTTTGATGGCGCTGAGTGATGCTGTGGTGGTGCTGAGTGATACTGTGGTGGTGCTGAGTGATGCTGTGGTGGCGGTGAGTGATGCTGAGGTGGCACTGAGTGATGCTGTGGTGGCGCTGAGTGATGCTGAGGTGGCGCTGAGTGATGCTGTGGTGACGCTGAGTGCTGCTGAGGTGGTGCTGAGTGCTGCTGAGGTGGTGCTGAGTGATGCTGTGGTGGTGCTGAGTGATGCTGTGGTGGTGCAGAGTGATGCTGTGGTGGCGCTGAGTGATGCTGTGGTGATGCTGAGTGATGCTGTGGTGGCGCTGAGTGATGCTGTGGTGGCGCTGAGTAATGCTGTGGTGGCGCTGAGTGATGCTGTGGTGGCGCTGAGTGATGCTGAGGTGGCGCTGAGTGATGCTGTGGTGGCGCTGAGTGATGCTGAGTTTGTGCTGAGTGATGCTGTGGTGACGCTGAGTGATGCTGTGGTGCCGCTGAGTGATGCTGAGGTGGCGCTGAGTGATGCTCAGGTTGCGCTGAGTGATGCTGTGGTGGCACTGAGTGATGCTGAGGTGGCGCTGAGTGATGCTGTGGTGGCACTGAGGTGGCGCTGAGTGATGCTGAGGTGGTGCTGAGTGATGCTGAGTGATGCTGTTGTGGCACTGAGTGATGCTGAGGTGGCGCTGAGTAATGCTGTTGTTGTGCTGAGTGATGCTGTGGTTGCACTGAGGTGGCGCTGAGTGATGCTGAGGTGGTGCTGAGTGATGCTGAGTAATGCTGTTGTTGTGCTGAGTGATGCTGTGGTGCCGCTGAGTGATGCTGAGGTGCCGCTGAGGTGGCGCTGAGTGATACTGAGGTTGTGCTGAGTGATGCTGTGGTAGCACTGAGTGATACTAAGGTGGCGCTGAGTTATACTGACGTGGCGCTGAGTGATGCTGTGGTCGCGCTGAGTGATGCTAAGGTGGCGCAGAGTGATGCTGAGGTGGCGCTGAGTGATGCTGTGATGGCGCTGAGTAATGCTGTAATGGCACTGAGTGATGCTGTGGTGGCGCTGAGTGATGCTGAGGTGGGACAGAGTGATGCTGAGGTGGGGCTGGGTGATGCTGTGGTGGTGCTGAGTGATGCTGTGGTGGTGCTGAGTTATGCTGTGGTGACACTGAGTGACGCTGTGGTGACGCTGAGTGATGCTGTGGTTCTGTGGTGGCACTGAGAGATGCTGAGGTGGTGCTGAGTGATGCTTTGATGGCGCTGAGTGATGCTGTGGTGGCGCTGAGTGATGCTGAGTTGTTGCTAAGTGATGCTGTGGTGACGCTTAGTGATGCTGAGGTGGCGCTGAGTGATGCTGTGGTGCTGTGGTGGAGCTGAGTGATGCTGAGGTGCAGGCGCGGTCGGTGGTAGGAGTGCCGGTCGGGCGGTGACATGGGGCGGGGGGTAGTAAACTACGGATTAAGGCCGAATACAGGTAAGTAAACATTTAAATAAATAAAACGAATTTCGTTGTGAGCGCTGCATCGCCAAATGCTGAGTGATGCTGAGTGATGCTGAGGTGGCGCTGAGTGATGCTGTCGTGCTGTGGTGGAGCTGAGTGATGCTGAGGTGGTGCTGAGTGATGCCGTGGTGGCGCTGAGTGATGCTGTTGTGGCACTGAGTGACGCTCAGAGATGCTGTGATGGCACTGAGTGATGCTTGGCTGGCACTGAGTGATGCTGTGGTGGTGATGAGTGATGCTGTTTTGGCTCTAAGTGGCGCTGAGAGATGCTGTGATGGCGTTGAGTGATGCTGTGGTGGCGCTGAGTGATGCTGTGGTGGCACTGAGTGATGCTGTGGTAGCACTGAATGATGGTGAGGTGGCGCTGAGTGATGCTGAGGTGGCGCTGAGTGATGCTGAGTTGGCGCTGAGTGGTGCTGTGGTGGCGCTGAGTGATGCTGAGATGGCGCTGAGTGATGCTGTGGTAGTGCTGAGTGATGCTGTGGTGGCGCTGAGTGATGCTGTGGTGACGCTGAGTGGCGCTGAGAGATGCTGTGGTGGCGCTGAGTGATGCTGAGGTGACGCTGAGTGATGCTGTGGTAGCACTGAGTGACGCTGAGGTGTCGCTGAGTGATGCTGAGGTGGCGCTCAGTGATGCTGTGGTGGCACTCAGTGATGCTGTGGTGACGCTGAGTGGCGCTGAGAGATGCTCAGGCGGTGCTGAGTGATGCTTTGATGGCGCTGAGTGATGCTGTGGTGGTGCTGAGTAATGTTGTGGTGGCGCTGAGTGATGCTGTGGTGATGCTGAGTGATGCTGTGGTGGCGCTGAGTGATGCTGTGGTGGCGCTGAGTAATGCCGTGGTGGCGCTGAGTGATGCTGTGGTGGCGCTGAGTGATGCTGAGGTGGCGCTGAGTGATGCTGTGGTGGCGCTGAGTGATGCTGAGTTTGTGCTGAGTGATGCTGTGGTGACGCTGAGTGATGCTGTGGTGCCGCTGAGTGATGCTGAGGTGGCGCTGAGTGATGCTGAGGTGGCGCTGAGTGATGCTGTGGTGGCACTGAGTGATGCTGAGGTGGCGCTGAGTGATGCTGTGGTGGCACTGAGGTGGCGCTGAGTGATGCTGAGGTGGTGCTGAGTGATGCTGAGTGATGCTGTTGTGGCGCTGAGTGATGCTGAGGTGGCGCTGAGTAATGCTGTTGTTGTGCTGAGTGTTGCTGTGGTTGCACTGAGGTGGCGCTGAGTGATGCTGAGGTGGTGCTGAGTGATGCTGAGTAATGCTGTTGTTGTGCTGAGTGATGCTGTGGTGCCGCTGAGTGATGCTGAGGTGCCGCTGAGGTGGCACTGAGTGATACTGAGGTTGTGCTGAGTGATGCTGTGGTAGCGCTGAGTGATACTAAGGTGGCGCTGAGTTATACTGACGTGGCGCTGAGTGATGCTGTGGTGGCGCTGAGTGATGCTAAGGTGGCGCAGAGTGATGCTGAGGTGGCGCTGAGTGATGCTGTGATGGCGCTGAGTGATGCTGTAATGGCGCTGAGTGATGCTGTGGTGGCGCTGAGTGATGCTGAGGTGGGACAGAGTGAT
The DNA here is from genome assembly GCA_963921515.1 of Calotriton arnoldi. Taxonomy (NCBI): domain Eukaryota; kingdom Metazoa; phylum Chordata; class Amphibia; order Caudata; family Salamandridae; genus Calotriton; species Calotriton arnoldi. The sequence continues at coordinate 401,310 of CAWUFW010008396.1, forward strand.
GCTGAGGTGGGGCTGGGTGATGCTGTGGTGGTGCTGAGTGATGCTGTGGTGGTGCTGAGTTATGCTGTGGTGACACTGAGTGACGCTGTGGTGGCGCTGAGTGATGCTGTGGTTCTGTGGTGGCACTGAGAGATGCTGAGGTGGTGCTGAGTGATGCTTTGATGGCGCTGAGTGATGCTTTGGTGGCGCTGAGTGATGCTGAGTTGTTGCTAAGTGATGCTGTGGTGACGCTTAGTGATGCTGAGGTTGCGCTGAGTGATGCTGTGGTGCTGTGGTGGAGCTGAGTGATGCTGAGGTGCAGGCGCGGTCGGTGGTAGGAGTGCCGGTCGGGCGGTGACATGAGGCGGGGGGTAGTAAACTACGGATTAAGGCCGAATACAGGTAAGTAAACATTTAAATAAATAAAACGAATTTCGTTGTGAGCGCTGCATCGCCAAATGCTGAGTGATGCTGAGTGATGCTGAGGTGGCGCTGAGTGATGCTGTCGTGCTGTGGTGGAGCTGAGTGATGCTGAGGTGGTGCTGAGTGATGCCGTGGTGGCGCTGAGTGATGCTGTTGTGGCACTGAGTAATGCTGTTGTTGTGCTGAGTGATGCTGTGGTTGCACTGAGGTGGCGCTGAGTGATGCTGAGGTGGTGCTGAGTGATGCTGAGTAATGCTGTTTTTGTGCTGAGTGATGCTCTGGTGCCGCTGAGTGATGCTGAGGTGCCGCTGAGGTGGCACTGAGTGATACTGAGGTTGTGCTGAGTGATGCTGTGGTAGCGCTGAGTGATACTAAGGTGGCGCTGAGTTATACTGACGTGGCGCTGAGTGATGCTGTGGTGGCGCTGAGTGATGCTAAGGTGGCGCAGAGTGATGCTGAGGTGGCGCTGAGTGATGCTGTGATGGCGCTGAGTGATGCTGTAATGGCGCTGAGTGATGCTGTGGTGGTGCTGAGTGATGCTGAGGTGGGACAGAGTGATGCTGAGGTGGGGCTGGGTGATGCTGTGGTGGTGCTGAGTGATGCTGTGGTGGTGCTGAGTTATGCTGTGGTGACACTGAGTGACGCTGTGGTGGCGCTGAGTGATGCTGTGGTTCTGTGGTGGCACTGAGAGATGCTGAGGTGGTGCTGAGTGATGCTTTGATGGCGCTGAGTGATGCTGTGGTGGCACTGAGTGATGCTGAGTTGTTGCTAAGTGATGCTGTGGTGACGCTTAGTGATGCTGAGGTGGCGCTGAGTGATGCTGTGGTGCTGTGGTGGAGCTAAGTGATGCTGAGGTGCAGGCGCGGTCGGTGGTAGGAGTGCCGGTCGGGCGGTGACATGGGGCGGGGGGTAGTAAACTACGGATTAAGGCCGAATACAGGTAAGTAAACATTTAAATAAATAAAACGAATTTCGTTGTGAGCGCTGCATTGCCAAATGCTGAGTGATGCTGAGTGATGCTGAGGTGGCGCTGAGTGATGCTGTCGTGCTGTGGTGGAGCTGAGTGATGCTGAGGTGGTGCTGAGTGATGCCGTGGTGGCGCTGAGTGATGCTGTTGTGGCACTGAGTGACGCTCAGAGATGCTGTGATGGCACTGAGTGATGCTTGGCTGGCACTGAGTGATGCTGTGGTGGCGCTGAGTGATGCTGAGTTGGCGCTAAGTGATGCTGAGGTGGCGCTGAGTGATGCTGTGGTGCTGTAGTGGAGCTGAGTGATGCTGAGGTGGCGCTGAGTGATGCTGTGATGGTGCTGAGTGATGCTGTTTTGGCTCTAAGTGGCGCTGAGAGATGCTGTGATGGCGTTGAGTGATGCTGTGGTGGTGCTGAGTGATGCTGTGGTGGCACTGAGTGATGCTGTGGTAGCACTGAATGATGGTGAGGTGGCGCTGAGTGATGCTGAGGTGGCGCTGAGTGATGCTGAGTTGGCGCTGAGTGGTGCTGTGGTGGCGCTGAGTGATGCTGAGATGGCGCTGAGTGATGCTGTGGTAGCGCTGAGTGATGCTGTGGTGGCGCTGAGTGATGCTGTGGTGACGCTGAGTGGCGCTGAGAGATGCTGTGGTGGCGCTGAGTGATGCTGAGGTGACGCTGAGTGATGCTGTGGTAGCACTGAGTGACGCTGAGGTGTCGCTGAGTGATGCTGAGGTGGCGCTCAGTGATGCTGTGGTGGCACTCAGTGATGCTGTGGTGACGCTGAGTGGCGCTGAGAGATGCTCAGGCGGTGCTGAGTGATGCTTTGATGGCGCTGAGTGATGCTGTGGTGGTGCTGAGTAATGTTGTGGTGGCGCTGAGTGATGCTGCGGTGGTGCAGAGTGATGCTGCGGTGGTGCAGAGTGATGCTGAGGTGGTGCTGAGTGATGCTGTGGTGGTGCTGAGTGATGCTGTGGTGACGCTGAGTGATGCTGTGGTGACGCTGAGTGATGCTGTGGTAGCGCTGAGTGATGCTGTGGTAGCGCTGAGTGATGCTGTGGTGCTGCGGTGGCGCTGAGAGATGCTGAGGTGGTGCTGAGTGATGCTTTGATGGAGCTAAGTGATGCTGCGGTGGTGGTGAGTAATGCTGTGGTGGCTCTGAGTGATGCTGTGGTGGCACTGAGTGATGCTGTGGTGGCGCTGAGTGATGCTGAGGTGGCGCTGAGTGATACTGTGGTGGCGCTGAGTGATGCTGTGGTGGTGCTGAGTGATGCTTTGGTGGCGCTGAGTGATGCTGAGGTGGCGCTGAATGATGCTGAGGTGGCGCTGAGTGATGCTGTGGTAACGCTGAGTGATGCTGAGGTGGCGCTGAGTGTGTCTGTGGTGGCACTGAGGTGGCGCTGAGTGATGCTGTTGTGGCGCTGAGTGATGCTGAGGTGGCGCTGAGTGATGCTGTGGTAGCGCTGAGTGATGCTGAGGTTGGACCGAGTGATGCTGAGGTGGGACTGGGTGATGCTGTGGTGGCGCTGAGTGATGCTGTTGTGGTGCTGAGTGATGCTGTGGTGGTGCTGAGTGATGCTGAGGTGGCGCTGACTGATGCTGAGGTGGCGCTGAGTGATGCTCAGGTGGTGCTGAGTGATGCTTTGGTGGCGCTGAGTGATGCTGAGGTGGCGCTGAATGATGCTGAGATGGCGCTGAGTGATGCTGTGGTAGCGCTGAGTGATGCTGAGGTGGCGCTGAGTGTGTCTGTGGTGGCACTGAGGTGGCACTGAGTGATGCTGTTGTGGCACTGAGTGATGCTGAGGTGGCGCTGAGTGATGCTGTGGTAGCGCTGAGTGATGCTGAGGTTGGACCGAGTGATGCTGAGGTGGGACTGGGTGATGCTGTGGTGGCGCTGAGTGATGCTGTTGTGGTGCTGAGTGATGCTGTGGTGGCGCTGAGTGATAATGTGGTGCTGTGTAGGCGCTGAGTGATGCTGTGGTAGCGCTGAGTGATACTAAGTTGGCGCTGAGTGATACTGACGTGGCGCTGAGTGATGCTGTGGTGGCGCTGAATGTTGCTGAGTTGGCACTGAGTGATGCTGAGGTGGCGCTGAGTGATGCTGAGGTGGTGCTGAGTGATGCTGTGATGGCACTGAGTGATTCTGTAGTGGTGCTGATTGATCCTGTTGTGGCGCTGAGTGATGCTGAGTTTGGACCGAGTGATGCTAAGGTGGGGCTGGGTGATGCTGTGGTGGCACTGAGTGATGCTGTGGTGGTGCTGAGATATGCTGTGGTGGTGCTGGGTTATGCTGTGGTGATGCTGTGGTGGCACTGAGTGATGCTGAGGTGGTGCTGAGTGATGCTTTGATGGCGCTGAGTGATGTTGTGGTGGTGCTGAGTGATGCTGTGGTAGCGCTGAGTGATGCTGTGGTGATGCGGTGGCGCTGAGAGATGCTGAGGTGGTGCTGAGTGATGCTTTGATGGAGCTGAGTGATGCTGCGGTGGTGGTGAGTAATGCTGTGGTGGCTCTGAGTGATGCTGTGGTGGCGCTGAGTGATGCTGTGGTAGCGCTGAGTGATGCTGTGGTAGCGCTGAGTGATGCTGAGGTGGCGCTGAGTGTGTCTGTGGTGGCACTGAGGTGGCGCTGAGTGATGCTGTTGTGGCGCTGAGTGATGCTGAGGTGGCGCTGAGTGATGCTGTGGTAGCGCTGAGTGATGCTGAGGTTGGACCGAGTGATGCTGAGGTGGGACTGGGTGATGCTGTGGTGGCGCTGAGTGATGCTGTGGTGGTGCTGATTGATGCTGAGGTGGCACTGAGTGATGCTGAGGTGGCGCTGAGTGATGCTGTGGTGGCGCTGAGTGATGCTGAGTTTGTGCTGAGTGATGCTGCGGTGACGCTGAGTGATGCTGCGGTGCCGCTGAGTGATGCTGAGGTGGCAATGACTGATGCTGAGGTGGCGCTGAGTGATGCTCAGGTGGTGCTGAATGATGCTCAGGTGGTGCTGAGTGATGCTGTGGTGGCGCTGAGTGATGCTGAGGTGGCACTGAATGATGCTGAGGTTGGACCGAGTGATGCTGAGGTGGGACTGGGTGATGCTGTGGTGGCGCTGAGTGATGCTGTTGTGGTGCTGAGTGATGCTGTGGTGGCGCTGAGTGATACTGTGGTGCTGTGTAGGCGCTGAGTGATGCTGTGGTAGCGCTGAGTGATACTGACGTGGTGCTGAGTGATACTGACGTGGCACTGAGTGATGCTGTGGTGGCGCTGAATGATGCTGTGATGGCACTGAGTGATTCTGTAGTGGCGCTGAGTGATCCTGTGGTGGCGCTGAGTGATGCTGAGGTTGGACCGAGTGATGCTGAGGTGGGGCTGAGTGATGCTGTCGTGGTGCTGAGTTATGCTGTGGTGATGCTGTGGTGGCGCTGAGTGATGCTGAGGTGGTGCTGAGTGATGCTTTGATGGTGCTGAGTGATGCTGTGGTGGTGCTGAGTGATGCTGTGGTGACGCTGAGTGATGCTGAGGTGGCGCTGAGTTATGCTGTGGTGCTGTGGTGGCACTGAGTGATGCTGAGGTGGCGCTGAGTGATGCTGTGGTGTGCAGAGTTATGCTGTTGTGGCGCTGAGTGATGCTGTGGTGGCGCTGAGTGATGCTGTGGTGGCACTGAGTGATGCTGTGGTGGTGCTGAGTGATGCTGTGGTGGCGCTGAGTGATGCTGTGGTGGTGCTGAGTGATGCTGAGGTGGCGCTGAGTGATGCTGAGGTGGCGCTGAGTGATGCTGTGGTGGCGCTGAGTGATGCTGAGTTTGTGCTGAGTGATGCTGCGGTGACGCTGAGTGATGCTGCGGTGACGCTGAGTGATGCTGCGGTGCCGCTGAGTGATGCTGAGGTGGCGCTGACTGATGCTGAGGTGGCGCTGAGTGATGCTCAGGTGGTGCTGAGTGATGCTCAGGTGGTGCTGAGTGATGCTCAGGTGGTGCTGAGTGATGCTGTGGTGGCGCTGAGTGATGCTGAGGTGGCACTGAATGATGCTGAGGTGGCGCTGAGTGATGCTGTGGTGGCGCTGAGTGATGCTGTGGTGGCGCTGAGTGATGCTGAGGTGGCGCTGAGTGTGTCTGTGGTGGCACTGAGGTGGCGCTGAGTGATGCTGTTGTGGCACAGAGTGATGCTGTTGTGGTGCTGAGTGATGCTGTGGTGGTGCTGAGTGATGCTGTGGTGGCACTGTGTGATGCTGTGGTGGCGCTGAGTGATGCTGTGGTGGCGCTGAGTGATGCCGAGGTGGCGCTGAGTGATGCTGTGGTGGCGCTGAGTGATGCTGAGTTTGTGCTCAGTGATGCTGTGGTGACGCTGACTGATGATATGGTGCCGCTGAGTGATGCTAAGGTGGCGCTGACTGATGCTGAGGTGGCGCTGAGTGATGCTCAGGTGGCGCTGAGTGATGCTGTGGTGGCGCTGAGGTGGCGCTGAGGTGGCGCTGAGTGATGCTGATGTGGCGCCGAGTGATGCTGTTGTTGCGCCGAGTGATGCTGAGGTGGCGCCGAGTATTGCTGTGGTAGTGCTGAGTAATACTATGGAGGCGCTGAGTGATACTGATGTGGCACTGAGTGATGCTGTGGTGGCGCTGAATGATGCTGAGGTGGCGCTGAGTGATGCTGTGATGGCGCTGAGTGATGCTGTGATGGCGCTGAGTGATGCTGTAGTGGCGCTGAGTGATGCTGTGGTGGCGCTAAGTGATACTGAGGTGGGGTCGAGTGATGCTGAAGTGGGGCCGAGTGATGCTGCGGTGGCGCTGAGTGATGCTGAGATGGCGCTGAGTGATGCTGAGGTGGCGCTGAGTGATGCTGAGGTGGCGCTGAGTGATGCTGTGGTGGCGCTGAGTGATGCTGAGGTGGCCCTGAGTGATCCTGGGATGGCACTGAGTGATGCTGTGGTGACGCTGAGTGATGCTGTGGTAGCGCTGAGTGATGCTGTGGTAGCGCTGAGTGATGCTGTGGTGCTGCGGTGGCGCTGAGTGATGCTGTGGTGACGCTGAGTGATGCTGTGGTGGCACTGAGTGATGCTGTGGTGGCACTGAGTGATTCTGTGGTGGTGCTGAGTGATGCTGAGGTGGCACTGAATGATGCTTTGGTGGCACTGAGTGATGCTGTGGTGGCGCTGAGTGATGCTGAGGTGACGCTGAGTGATGCTGTGGTGCCGCTGAGTGATGCTCAGGTGGCGCTGACTGATGCTGAGGTGGCGCTGAGTGATGCTCAGGTGGTGCTGAGTGATGCTGTGGTGGCGCTGAGTGATGCTGAGGTGGCGCTGAATGATGCTGGGGTGGCGCTGAGTGATGCTGTGGTAGCGCTGAGTGATGCTGTGGTAGCGCTGAGTGATGCTGAGGTGGCGCTGAGTGATGCTGTTGTGGCGCTGAGTGATGCTGAGGTGGCGCTGAGTGATGCTGTGGTAGCGCTGAGTGATGCTGAGGTTGGACCGAGTGATGCTGAGGTGGGACTGGGTGATGCTGTGGTGGCGCTGAGTGATGCTGTTGTGGTGCTGAGTGAAGCTGTGGTGGCGCTGAGTGATACTGTGGTGCTGTGTAGGCGCTGAGTGATGCTGTGGTAGCGCTGAGTGATACTGACGTGGTGCTGAGTGATACTGACATGGCACTGAGTGATGCTGTGGTGGCGCTGAATGTTGCTGTGATGGCACTGAGTGATTCTGTAGTGGCGCTGAGTGATCCTGTGGTGGCGCTGAGTGATGCTGAGGTTGGACCGAGTGATGCTGAGGTGGGGCTGAGTGATGCTGAGGTGGCGCTGAGTGATGCTGTGGTGTGCAGAGTGATGCTGTTGTGGCGCTGAGTGATGCTGTTGTGGCGCTGAGTGATGCTGTTGTGGCGCTGAGTGATGCTGTGGTGGCGCTGAGTGATGCTGTGGTGGCACTGAGTGATGCTGTGGTGGCGCTGAGTGATGCTGTGGTGGCGCTGAGTGATGCTGTGGTGGTGCTGAGTGATGCTGAGGTGGCACTGAGTGATGCTGAGGTGGCGCTGAGTGATGCTGTGGTGGCGCTGAGTGATGCTGAGTTTGTGCTGAGTGATGCTGCGGTGACGCTGAGTGATGCTGCGGTGACGCTGAGTGATGCTGCGGTGCCGCTGAGTGATGCTGAGGTGGCGCTGACTGATGCTGAGGTGGCGCTGAGTGATGCTCAGATGGTGCTGAGTGATGCTCAGGTGGTGCTGAGTGATGCTGTGGTGGCGCTGAGTGATGCTGAGGTGGCACTGAATGATGCTGAGGTTGGACCGAGTGATGCTGAGGTGGGACTGGGTGATGCTGTGGTGGCGCTGAGTGATGCTGTTGTGGTGCTGAGTGATGCTGTGGTGGCGCTGAGTGATACTGTGGTGCTGTGTAGGCGCTGAGTGATGCTGTGGTAGCGCTGAGTGATACTGACGTGGTGCTGAGTGATACTGACGTGGCACTGAGTGATGCTGTGGTGGCGCTGAATGTTGCTGTGATGGCACTGAGTGATTCTGTAGTGGCGCTGAGTGATCCTGTGGTGGCGCTGAGTGATGCTGAGGTTGGACCGAGTGATGCTGAGGTGGGACTGAGTGATGCTGTGGTGGTGCTGAGTTATGCTGTGGTGATGCTGTGGTGGCGCTGAGTGATGCTGAGGTGGTGCTGAGTGATGCTTTGATGGCACTGAGTGATGCTGTGGTGGTGCTGAGTGATGCTGTGTTGACGCTGAGTGATGCTGAGGTGGCGCTGAGTTATGCTGTGGTGCTGTGGTGGCACTGAGTGATGCTGAGGTGGCGCTGAGTGATGCTGTGGTGTGCAGAGTTATGCTGTTGTGGCGCTGAGTGATGCTGTGGTGGCGCTGAGTGATGCTGTGGTGGCACTGAGTGATGCTGTGGTGGCGCTGAGTGATGCTGTGGTGGTGCTGAGTGATGCTGAGGTGGCACTGAGTGATGCTGAGGTGGCGCTGAGTGATGCTGTGGTGGCGCTGAGTGATGCTGTGGTGGTGCTGAGTGATGCTGAGGTGGCACTGAGTGATGCTGAGGTGGCGCTGAGTGATGCTGTGGTGGCGCTGAGTGATGCTGAGTTTGTGCTGAGTGATGCTGCGGTGACGCTGAGTGATGCTGCGGTGACGCTGAGTGATTCTGCGGTGCCGCTGAGTGATGCTGAGGTGGCGCTGACTGATGCTGAGGTGGCGCTGAGTGATGCTCAGGTGGTGCTGAGTGATGCTCAGGTGGTGCTGAGTGATGCTCAGGTGGTGCTGAGTGATGCTGTGGTGGCACTGAGTGATGCTGAGGTGGCACTGAATGATGCTGAGGTGGCGCTGAGTGATGCTGTGGTGGCGCTGAGTGATGCTGTGGTGGCGCTGAGTGATGCTGAGGTGGCGCTGAGTGATGCTGAGGTGGCGCTGAGTGTGTCTGTGGTGGCACTGAGGTGGCGCTGAGTGATGCTGTTGTGGCACTGAGTGATGCTGAGGTGGCGCTGAGTGATGCTGTGGTAGCGCTGAGTGATGCTGAGGTTGGACCGAGTGATGCTGAGGTGGGACTGGGTGATGCTGTGGTGGCGCTGAGTGATGCTGTTGTGGTGCTGAGTGATGCTGTTGTGGTGCTGAGTGATGCTGTGGTGGCACTGTGTGATGCTGTGGTGGCACTGAGTGATGCTGTGGTGGCGCTGAGTGATGCCGAGGTGGCGCTGAGTGATGCTGTGGTGGCGCTGAGTGATGCTGAGTTTGTGCTCAGTGATGCTGTGGTAACGCTGACTGATGATGTGGTGCCGCTGAGTGATGCTAAGGTGGCGCTGACTGATGCTGAGGTGGCGCTGAGTGATGCTCAGGTGGCGCTGAGTGATGCTGTGGTGGCGCTGAGGTGGCGCTGAGGTGGCGCTGAGTGATGCTGATGTGGCGCCGAGTGATGCTGTTGTTGCCCCGAGTGATGCTGAGGTGGCGCCGAGTATTGCTGTGGTAGTGCTGAGTAATACAAAGGAGGCGCTGAGTGATACTGATGTGGCACTGAGTGATGCTGTGGTGGCGCTGAATGATGCTGAGGTGGCGCTGAGTGATGCTGTGATGGCGCTGAGTGATGCTGTGATGGCGCTGAGTGATGCTGTAGTTGCGCTGAGTGATGCTGTGGTGGCGCTAAGTGATACTGAGGTGGGGTCGAGTGATGCTGAGGTGGGGCTGAGTGATGCTGCGGTGGCGCTGAGTGATGCTGAGATGGCGCTGAGTGATGCTGTGGTGGTGCTGAGTGATGCTGAGGTGGCGCTGAGTGATGCTGAGGTGGCGCTGAGTGATGCTGTGGTGGCGCTGAGTGATGCTGAGTTTGTGCTGAGTGATGCTGCGGTGACGCTGAGTGATGCTGCGGTGACGCTGAGTGATGCTGCGGTGCCGCTGAGTGATGCTGAGGTGGCGCTGACTGATGCTGAGGTGGCGCTGAGTGATGCTCAGGTGGTGCTGAGTGATGCTCAGGTGGTGCTGAGTGATGCTCAGGTGGTGCTGAGTGATGCTGTGGTGGCGCTGAGTGATGCTGAGGTGGCACTGAATGATGCTGAGGTGGCGCTGAGTGATGCTGTGGTGGCGCTGAGTGATGCTGTGGTGGCGCTGAGTGATGCTGTTGTGGCACTGAGTGATGCTGTTGTGGTGCTGAGTGATGCTGTGGTGGTGCTGAGTGATGCTGTGGTGGCACTGTGTGATGCTGTGGTGGCGCTGAGTGATGCTGTGGTGGCGCTGAGTGATGCCGAGGTGGCGCTGAGTGATGCTGTGGTGGCGCTGAGTGATGCTGAGTTTGTGCTCAGTGATGCTGTGGTGACGCTGACTGATGATATGGTGCCGCTGAGTGATGCTAAGGTGGCGCTGACTGATGCTGAGGTGGCGCTGAGTGATGCTCAGGTGGCGCTAAGTGATGCTGTGGTGGCGCTGAGGTGGCGCTGAGGTGGCGCTGAGTGATGCTGATGTGGCGCCGAGTGATGCTGTGGTAGTGCTGAGTGATGCTGTGGTAGCGCTGAGTGATGCTGTGGTGCTGCGGTGGCGCTGAGTGATGCTGTGGTGACGCTGAGTGATGCTGTGGTGACGCTGAGTGATGCTGTGGTGGCACTGAGTGATGCTGTGGTGACGCTGAGTGATGCTGTGGTGACGCTGAGTGATGCTGAGGTGGCGCTGAGTGATGCTGTGGTGGCGCTGAGTGATGCTGAGGTGGCCCTGAGTGATCCTGGGATGGCACTGAGTGATGCTGTGGTGACGCTGAGTGATGCTGTGGTAGCGCTGAGTGATGCTGTGGTAGCGCTGAGTGATGCTGTGGTAGCGCTGAGTGATGCTGTGGTAGCGCTGAGTGATGCTGTGGTACTGCGGTGGCGCTGAGTGATGCTGTGGTGACGCTGAGTGATGCTGTGGTGACGCTGAGTGATGCTGTGGTGGCACTGAGTGATGCTGTGGTGGCACTGAGTGATTCTGTGGTGGTGCTGAGTGATGCTGAGGTGGCACTGAATGATGCTTTGGTGGCACTGAGTGATGCTGTGGTGGTTCTGAGTGATGCTGTGGTGGTTCTGAGTGATGCTGTGGTGGCGCTGAGTGATGCTGAGGTGACGCTGAGTGATGCTGTGGTGCCGCTGAGTGATGCTCAGGTGGCGCTGACTGATGCTGAGGTGGCGCTGAGTGATGCTCAGGTGGTGCTGAGTGATGCTGTGGTGGCGCTGAGTGATGCTGAGGTGGCGCTGAATGATGCTGGGGTGGCGCTGAGTGATGCTGTGGTAGCGCTGAGTGATGCTGTGGTAGCGCTGAGTGATGCTGAGGTGGCGCTGAGTGATGCTGTTGTGGCGCTGAGTGATGCTGAGGTGGCGCTGAGTGATGCTGTGGTAGCGCTGAGTGATGCTGAGGTTGGACCGAGTGATGCTGAGGTGGGACTGGGTGATGCTGTGGTGGCGCTGAGTGATGCTGTTGTGGTGCTGAGTGAAGCTGTGGTGGCGCTGAGTGATACTGTGGTGCTGTGTAGGCGCTGAGTGATGCTGTGGTAGCGCTGAGTGATACTGACGTGGTGCTGAGTGATACTGACGTGGCACTGAGTGATGCTGTGGTGGCGCTGAATGTTGCTGTGATGGCACTGAGTGATTCTGTAGTGGCGCTGAGTGATCCTGTGGTGGCGCTGAGTGATGCTGAGGTTGGACCGAGTGATGCTGAGGTGGGGCTGAGTGATGCTGTGGTGGTGCTGAGTTATGCTGTGGTGATGCTGTGGTGGCGCTGAGTGATGCTGAGGTGGTGCTGAGTGATGCTTTGATGGCGCTGAGTGATGCTGTGGTGGTGCTGAGTGATGCTGTGGTGATGCTGAGTGATGCTGAGGTGGCGCTGAGTTATGCTGTGGTGCTGTGGTGGCACTGAGTGATGCTGAGGTGGCGCTGAGTGATGCTGTGGTGTGCAGAGTGATGCTGTTGTGGCGCTGAGTGATGCTGTTGTGGCGCTGAGTGATGCTGTGGTGGCGCTGAGTGATGCTGTGGTGGCACTGAGTGATGCTGTGGTGGCGCTGAGTGATGCTGTGGTGGCGCTGAGTGATGCTGTGGTGGTGCTGAGTGATGCTGAGGTGGCACTGAGTGATGCTGAGGTGGCGCTGAGTGATGCTGTGGTGGCGCTGAGTGATGCTGAGTTTGTGCTGAGTGATGCTGCGGTGACGCTGAGTGATGCTGCGGTGACGCTGAGTGATGCTGCGGTGCCGCTGAGTGATGCTGAGGTGGCGCTGACTGATGCTGAGGTGGCGCTGAGTGATGCTCAGGTGGTGCTGAGTGATGCTCAGGTGGTGCTGAGTGATGCTGTGGTGGCGCTGAGTGATGCTGAGGTGGCACTGAATGATGCTGAGGTTGGACCGAGTGATGCTGAGGTGGGACTGGGTGATGCTGTGGTGGCGCTGAGTGATGCTGTTGTGGTGCTGAGTGATGCTGTGGTGGCGCTGAGTGATACTGTGGTGCTGTGTAGGCGCTGAGTGATGCTGTGGTAGCGCTGAGTGATACTGACGTGGTGCTGAGTGATACTGACGTGGCACTGAGTGATGCTGTGGTGGCGCTGAATGTTGCTGTGATGGCACTGAGTGATTCTGTAGTGGCGCTGAGTGATCCTGTGGTGGCGCTGAGTGATGCTGAGGTTGGACCGAGTGATGCTGAGGTGGGACTGAGTGATGCTGTGGTGGTGCTGAGTTATGCTGTTGTGATGCTGTGGTGGCGCTGAGTGATGCTGAGGTGGTGCTGAGTGATGCTTTGATGGCACTGAGTGATGCTGTGGTGGTGCTGAGTGATGCTGTGTTGACGCTGAGTGATGCTGAGGTGGCGCTGAGTTATGCTGTGGTGCTGTGGTGGCACTGAGTGATGCTGAGGTGGCGCTGAGTGATGCTGTGGTGTGCAGAGTTATGCTGTTGTGGCGCTGAGTGATGCTGTGGTGGCGCTGAGTGATGCTGTGGTGGCACTGAGTGATGCTGTGGTGGCGCTGAGTGATGCTGTGGTGGTGCTGAGTGATGCTGAGGTGGCACTGAGTGATGCTGAGGTGGCGCTGAGTGATGCTGTGGTGGCGCTGAGTGATGCTGAGTTTGTGCTGAGTGATGCTGCGGTGACGCTGAGTGATGCTGCGGTGACGCTGAGTGATGCTGCGGTGCCGCTGAGTGATGCTGAGGTGGCGCTGACTGATGCTGAGGTGGCGCTGAGTGATGCTCAGGTGGTGCTGAGTGATGCTCAGGTGGTGCTGAGTGATGCTCAGGTGGTGCTGAGTGATGCTGTGGTGGCGCTGAGTGATGCTGAGGTGGCACTGAATGATGCTGAGGTGGCGCTGAGTGATGCTGTGGTGGCGCTGAGTGATGCTGTGGTGGCGCTGAGTGATGCTGAGGTGGCGCTGAGTGATGCTGAGGTGGCACTGAGTGTGTCTGTGGTGGCACTGAGGTGGCGCTGAGTGATGCTGTTGTGGCACTGAGTGATGCTGAGGTGGCGCTGAGTGATGCTGTGGTAGCGCTGAGTGATGCTGAGGTTGGACCGAGTGATGCTGAGGTGGGACTGGGTGATGCTGTGGTGGCGCTGAGTGATGCTGTTGTGGTGCTGAGTGATGCTGTTGTGGTGCTGAGTGATGCTGTGGTGGCACTGTGTGATGCTGTGGTGGCGCTGAGTGATGCTGTGGTGGCGCTGAGTGATGCCGAGGTGGCGCTGAGTGATGCTGTGGTGGCGCTGAGTGATGCTGAGTTTGTGCTCAGTGATGCTGTGGTAACGCTGACTGATGATGTGGTGCCGCTGAGTGATGCTAAGGTGGCGCTGACTGATGCTGAGGTGGCGCTGAGTGATGCTCAGGTGGCGCTGAGTGATGCTGTGGTGGCGCTGAGGTGGCGCTGAGGTGGCGCTGAGTGATGCTGATGTGGCGCCGAGTGATGCTGTTGTTGCGCCGAGTGATGCTGAGGTGGCGCCGAGTATTGCTGTGGTAGTGCTGAGTAATACAAAGGAGGCGCTGAGTGATACTGATGTGGCACTGAGTGATGCTGTGGTGGCGCTGAATGATGCTGAGGTGGCGCTGAGTGATGCTGTGATGGCGCTGAGTGATGCTGTGATGGCGCTGAGTGATGCTGTAGTTGCGCTGAGTGATGCTGTGGTGGCGCTAAGTGATACTGAGGTGGGGTCGAGTGATGCTGAGGTGGGGCTGAGTGATGCTGCGGTGGCGCTGAGTGATGCTGAGATGGCGCTGAGTGATGCTGAGGTGGCGCTGAGTGATGCTGAGGTGGCGCTGAGTGATGCTGTGGTGGCGCTGAGTGATGCTGAGGTGGCCCTGAGTGATCCTGGGATGGCACTGAGTGATGCTGAGGTGGCGCTGAGTGATGCTGAGGTGGCGCTGAGTGATGCTGTGGTGGCGCTGAGTGATGCTGTGGTGGCGCTGAATGTTGCTGAGTTGGCACTGAGTGATGCTGAGGTGGCGCTGAGTGATGCTGAGGTGGTGCTGAGTGATGCTGTGATGGCACTGAGTGATTCTGTAGTGGCGCTGAGTGATCCTGTGGTGGTGCTGAGTGATGCTGAGGTTGGACCGAGTGATGCTAAGGTGGGGCTGGGTGATGCTGTGGTGGCACTGAGTGATGCTGTGGTGGTGCTGAGTTATGCTGTGGTGGTGCTGGGTTATGCTATGGTGATGCTGTGGTGGCACTGAGTGATGCTGAGGTGGTGCTGAGTGATGCTTTGATGGCGCTGAGTGATGTTGTGGTGGTGCTGAGTGATGCTGTGGTAGCGCTGAGTGATGCTGTGGTGATGCGGTGGCGCTGAGAGATGCTGAGGTGGTGCTGAGTGATGCTTTGATGGAGCTGAGTGATGCTGCGGTGGTGGTGAGTAATGCTGTGGTGGCTCTGAGTGATGCTGTGGTGGCGCTGAGTGATGCTGTGGTGGCGCTGAGTGATGCTGAGGTGGCGCTGAGTGATACTGTGGTGGCGCTGAGTGATGCTGTGGTGGCCCTGAGTGATGATGTGGTGGCGCTGAGTGATGCTGTGGTGACGCTGAGTGATGCTGTCGTGGCACTGAGTGATGCTGTGGTGGCGCTGAGTGATGCTGAGGTGGCGCTGACTGATGCTGAGGTGGCGCTGAGTGATACTGACGTGGTGCTGAGTGATACTGACGTGGCACTGAGTGATGCTGTGGTGGCGCTGAATGTTGCTGTGATGGCACTGAGTGATTCTGTAGTGGCGCTGAGTGATCCTGTGGTGGCGCTGAGTGATGCTGAGGTTGGACCGAGTGATGCTGAGGTGGGGCTGAGTGATGCTGTGGTGGTGCTGAGTTATGCTGTGGTGATGCTGTGGTGGCGCTGAGTGATGCTGAGGTGGTGCTGAGTGATGCTTTGATGGCGCTGAGTGATGCTGTTGTGGTGCTGAGTGATGCTGTGGTGACGCTGAGTGATGCTGAGGTGGCGCTGAGTTATGCTGTGGTGCTGTGGTGGCACTGAGTGATGCTGAGGTGGCGCTGAGTGATGCTGTGGTGTGCAGAGTTATGCTGTTGTGGCGCTGAGTGATGCTGTGGTGGCGCTGAGTGATGCTGTGGTGGCACTGAGTGATGCTGTGGTGGTGCTGAGTGATGCTGTGGTGGTGCTGAGTGATGCTGAGGTGGCGCTGAGTGATGCTGTGGTGGCGCTGAGTGATGCTGAGTTTGTGCTGAGTGATGCTGCGGTGACGCTGAGTGATGCTGCGGTGACGCTGAGTGATGCTGCGGTGCCGCTGAGTGATGCTGAGGTGGCGCTGACTGATGCTGAGGTGGCGCTGAGTGATGCTCAGGTGGTGCTGAGTGATGCTCAGGTGGTGCTGAGTGATGCTCAGGTGGTGCTGAGTGATGCTGTGGTGGCACTGAGTGATGCTGAGGTGGCACTGAATGATGCTGAGGTGGCGCTGAGTGATGCTGTGGTGGCGCTGAGTGATGCTGTGGTGGCGCTGAGTGATGCTGAGGTGGCGCTGAGTGTGTCTGTGGTGGCACTGAGGTGGCGCTGAGTGATGCTGTTGTGGCACTGAGTGATGCTGAGGTGGCGCTGAGTGATGCTGTGGTAGCGCTGAGTGATGCTGAGGTTGGACCGAGTGATGCTGAGGTGGGACTGGGTGATGCTGTGGTGGCGCTGAGTGATGCTGTTGTGGTGCTGAGTGATGCTGTTGTGGTGCTGAGTGATGCTGTGGTGGCACTGTGTGATGCTGTGGTGGCGCTGAGTGATGCTGTGGTGGCGCTGAGTGATGCCGAGGTGGCACTGAGTGATGCTGTGGTGGCGCTGAGTGATGCTGAGTTTGTGCTCAGTGATGCTGTGGTAACGCTGACTGATGATGTGGTGCCGCTGAGTGATGCTAAGGTGGCGCTGACTGATGCTGAGGTGGCGCTGAGTGATGCTCAGGTGGCGCTGAGTGATGCTGTGGTGGCGCTGAGGTGGCGCTGAGGTGGCGCTGAGTGATGCTGATGTGGCGCCGAGTGATGCTGTTGTTGCGCCGAGTGATGCTGAGGTGGCGCCGAGTATTGCTGTGGTAGTGCTGAGTAATACAAAGGAGGCGCTGAGTGATACTGATGTGGCACTGAGTGATGCTGTGGTGGCGCTGAATGATGCTGAGGTGGCGCTGAGTGATGCTGTGATGGCGCTGAGTGATGCTGTGATGGCGCTGAGTGATGCTGTAGTTGCGCTGAGTGATGCTGTGGTGGCGCTAAGTGATACTGAGGTGGGGTCGAGTGATGCTGAGGTGGGGCCGAGTGATGCTGCGGTGGCGCTGAGTGATGCTGAGATGGTGCTGAGTGATGCTGAGGTGGCGCTGAGTGATGCTGAGGTGGTGCTGAGTGATGCTGTGGTGGCGCTGAGTGATGCTGAGGTGGCCCTGAGTGATCCTGGGATGGCACTGAGTGATGCTGTGGTGACGCTGAGTGATACTAAGTTGGCGCTGAGTGATACTGACGTGGCGCTGAGTGATGCTGTGGTGGCGCTGAATGTTGCTGAGTTGGCACTGAGTGATGCTGAGGTGGCGCTGAGTGATGCTGAGGTGGTGCTGAGTGATGCTGTGATGGCACTGAGTGATTCTGTAGTGGCGCTGAGTGATCCTGTGGTGGCGCTGAGTGATGCTGAGGTTGGACCGAGTGATGCTAAGGTGGGGCTGGGTGATGCTGTGGTGGCACTGAGTTATGCTGTGGTGGTGCTGGGTTATGCTGTGGTGATGCTGTGGTGGCACTGAGTGATGCTGAGGTGGTGCTGAGTGATGCTTTGATGGAGCTGAGTGATGTTGTGGTGGTGCTGAGTGATGCTGTGGTAGCGCTGAGTGATGCTGTGGTGATGCGGTGGTGCTGAGAGATGCTGAGGTGGTGCTGAGTGATGCTTTGATGGAGCTGAGTGATGCTGCGGTGGTGGTGAGTAATGCTGTGGTGGCTCTGAGTGATGCTGTGGTGGCGCTGAGTGATGCTGTGGTGGCGCTGAGTGATGCTGAGGTGGCGCTGAGTGATACTGTGGTGGCGCTGAGTGATGCTGTTGTGGCCCTGAGTGATGATGTGGTGGCGCTGAGTGATGCTGTGGTGACGCTGAGTGATGCTGTCGTGGCACTGAGTGATGCTGTGGTGGCGCTGAGTGATGCTGAGGTGGCGCTGACTGATGCTGAGGTGGCGCTGAGTGATACTCAGGTGGTGCTGAGTGATGCTTTGGTGGCGCTGAGTGATGCTGAGGTGGCGCTGAATGATGCTGAGGTGGCGCTGAGTGATGCTGTGGTAGCGCTGAGTGATGCTGAGGTGGCGCTGAGTGTGTCTGTGGTGGCACTGAGGTGGCGCTGAGTGATGCTGTTGTGGCGCTGAGTGATGCTGTTGTGGTGCTGAGTGATGCTGTTGTGGTGCTGAGTGATGCTGTGGTGGCACTGTGTGATGCTGTGGTGGCGCTGAGTGATGCTGTGGTGGCGCTGAGTGATGCCGAGGTGGCGCTGAGTGATGCTGTGGTGGCGCTGAGTGATGCTAAGTTTGTGCTCAGTGATGCTGTGGTAACGCTGACTGATGATGTGGTGCCGCTGAGTGATGCTAAGGTGGCGCTGACTGATGCTGAGGTGGCGCTGAGTGATGCTCAGGTGGCGCTGAGTGATGCTGTGGTGGCGCTGAGGTGGCGCTGAGGTGGCGCTGAGTGATGCTGATGTGGCGCCGAGTGATGCTGTTGTTGCGCCGAGTGATGCTGAGGTGGCGCCGAGTATTGCTGTGGTAGTGCTGAGTAATACAAAGGAGGCGCTGAGTGATACTGATGTGGCACTGAGTGATGCTGTGGTGGCGCTGAATGATGCTGAGGTGGCGCTGAGTGATGCTGTGATGGCGCTGAGTGATGCTGTGATGGCGCTGAGTGATGCTGTAGTTGCGCTGAGTGATGCTGTGGTGGCGCTAAGTGATACTGAGGTGGGGTCGAGTGATGCTGAGGTGGGGCCGAGTGATGCTGCGGTGGCGCTGAGTGATGCTGAGATGGCGCTGAGTGATGCTGAGGTGGTGCTGAGTGATGCTGAGGTGGCGCTGAGTGATGCTGTGGTGGCGCTGAGTGATGCTGAGGTGGCCCTGAGTGATCCTGGGATGGCACTGAGTGATGCTGTGGTGACGCTGAGTGATACTAAGTTGGCGCTGAGTGATACTGACGTGGCGCTGAGTGATGCTGTGGTGGCGCTGAATGTTGCTGAGTTGGCACTGAGTGATGCTGAGGTGGCGCTGAGTGATGCTGAGGTGGTGCTGAGTGATGCTGTGATGGCACTGAGTGATTCTGTAGTGGCGCTGAGTGATCCTGTGGTGGCGCTGAGTGATGCTGAGGTTGGACCGAGTGATGCTAAGGTGGGGCTGGGTGATGCTGTGGTGGCACTGAGTGATGCTGTGGTGGTGCTGAGTTATGCTGTGGTGGTGCTGGGTTATGCTGTGGTGATGCTGTGGTGGCACTGAGTGATGCTGAGGTGGTGCTGAGTGATGCTTTGATGGCGCTGAGTGATGTTGTGGTGGTGCTGAGTGATGCTGTGGTAGCGCTGAGTGATGCTGTGGTGATGCGGTGGCGCTGAGAGATGCTGAGGTGGTGCTGAGTGATGCTTTGATGGAGCTGAGTGATGCTGCGGTGGTGGTGAGTAATGCTGTGGTGGCTCTGAGTGATGCTGTGGTGGCGCTGAGTGATGCTGTGGTGGCGCTGAGTGATGCTGAGGTGGCGCTGAGTGATACTGTGGTGGCGCTGAGTGATGCTGTGGTGGCCCTGAGTGATGATGTGGTGGCGCTGAGTGATGCTGTGGTGACGCTGAGTGATGCTGTCGTGGCACTGAGTGATGCTGTGGTGGCGCTGAGTGATGCTGAGGTGGCGCTGACTGATGCTGAGGTGGCGCTGAGTGATGCTCAGGTGGTGCTGAGTGATGCTTTGGTGGCGCTGAGTGATGCTGAGGTGGCGCTGAATGATGCTGAGGTGGCGCTGAGTGATGCTGTGGTAGCGCTGAGTGATGCTGAGGTGGCGCTGAGTGTGTCTGTGGTGGCACTGAGGTGGCGCTGAGTGATGCTGTTGTGGCGCTGAGTGATGCTGAGGTGGCGCTGAGTGATGCTGTGGTAGCGCTGAGTGATGTTGAGGTTGGACCGAGTGATGCTGAGGTGGGACTGGGTGATGCTGTGGTGGCGCTGAGTGATGCTGTTGTGGTGCTGAGTGATGCTGTGGTGGTGCTGAGTGATACTGTGGTGCTGTGTAGGCGCTGAGTGATGCTGTGGTAGCGCTGAGTGATACTAAGTTGGCGCTGAGTGATACTGACGTGGCGCTGAGTGATGCTGTGGTAGCGCTGAATGTTGCTGAGTTGGCACTGAGTGATGCTGAGGTGGCGCTGAGTGATGCTGAGGTGGTGCTGAGTGATGCTGTGATGGCACTGAGTGATTCTGTAGTCGCGCTGAGTGATCCTGTGGTGGCGCTGAGTGATGCTGAGGTTGGACCGAGTGATGCTAAGGTGGGGCTGGGTGATGCTGTGGTGGCACTGAGTGATGCTGTGGTGGTGCTGAGTTATGCTGTGGTGGTGCTGAGTTATGCTGTGGTGATGCTGTGGTGGCACTGAGTTATGCTGAGGTGGTGCTGAGTGATGCTTTGATGGCGCTGAGTGATGTTGTGGTGGTGCTGAGTGATGCTGTGGTGACGCTGAGTGATGCTGAGGTGGCGCTGAGTTATGCTGTGGTGCTGTGGTGGCACTGAGTGATGCTGAGGTGGCGCTGAGTGATGCTGTGGTCGTGCAGAGTGATGCTGTGGTGGCGCTGAGTGATGCTGTGGTGGTGCTGAGTGATGCTGTGGTGATGCTGAGTGATGCTGTGGTGGCGCTGAGTGATGCTGTGGTGGCGCTGAGTGATGCTGTGGTGGCGCTGAGTGATGCTGTGGTGGCGCTGAGTGATGCTGTGGTGGTGCTGAGTGATGCTGAGGTGGCACTGAGTGATGCTGTGGTGGCGCTGAGTGATGCTGAGTTTGTGCTGAGTGATGCTGTGGTGACGCTGACTGATGATGTGGTGCCGCTGAGTGATGCTAAGGTGGCACTGACTGATGCTGAGGTGGCTCTGAGTGATGCTCAGGTGGCGCTGAGTGATACTGTGGTGGCGCTGAGTGATGCTGAGGTGGTGCTGAGTGATGCTGTGGTGGCACTGAGGTGGCGCTGAGTGATGCTGAGGTGGTGCTGAGTGATGCTGATGTGGCGCTGAGTGATGCTGTTGTGGCGCTGAGTGATGCTGAGGTGGCGCTGAGTATTGCTGTGGTAGTGCTGAGTAATACTACGGTGGCGCTGAGTGATACTGATGTGGCGCTGAGTGATGCTGTGGTGGCGCTGAATGATGCTGAGGTGGCGCTGAGTGATGCTGTGATGGCACTGAGTGATGCTGTAGTGGCGCTGAGTGATGCTGTAGTGGCGCTAAGTGATACTGAGGTGGGGTCGAGTGATGCTGAGGTGGGGCCGAGTGATGCTGCGGTGGCGCTGAGTGATGCTGAGATGGCGCTGGGTGATGCTGAGGTGGCACTGAGTGATACTGTGGTGGCGCTGAGTGATGCTGAGGTGGCCCTGAGTGATCCTGGGATAGCACTGAGTGATGCTGGGGTGGAACTGAGTGATGCCGTGGTAGTGCTGAGTGATGCCGAGGTGGCGCTGAGTGATGCTGTGGTGGTACTGAGTGATGCTGTGGTGATGCCGAGTGATGCTGTGGTGATGCCGAGTGATGCTGTGGTAGTGCCGAGTGATGCTGTGGTGGTGCCGAGTGATGCTGTGGTGCCGTCGAGTGATGCTGAGGTGGCGCTGGGTGATGCTGTGGTGGTGCTGAGTGATTCTGTGGTGGCGCTGAGTGATGCTGAGTTGTCGCTAAGTGATGCTTTGGTGTAGCTGAGTGATGCTGTGGTGGCACTGAGTGATGCTGTTGTGGCGCTGAGTGGCGCTTAGAGATGCTGTGATGGCCCTGAGTGATGCTGTGGTGGCACTGACTGATGCTGCTGTGGCGCTGAGTGATGCTGTGGTGGCGCTGAGTGATGCTGAGTTGGCGCTAAGTGATGCTGAGTTGGCGCTAAGTGATGCTGAGGTGGCTCTGAGTGATGCTGTGGTACTGTAGTGGAGCTGAGTGATGCTGAGGTGGCGCTGAGTGATGCTGTGGTGGCGCTGTGTGATGCTGTTTAGCTCTAAGTGGCGCTGAGAGATGCTGTGATGGCGCTGAGTGATGCTGTGGTGGCGCTCAGTGATGCTGTGGTGGTGCTGAGTGATGCTGTGGTGGCGCTGAGTGATGCTGTGGTGGTGCTGAGTGATGCTGTGGTAGCACTAAGTGATGGTGAGGTGGCGCTGAGTGATGCTGAGGTGGTGCTGAGTAATACTGAGTTGGCGCTGAGTGGTGCTGAGTTTGCGCTGAGTGATGCTGCGATGGCTCTGAGTGAAGCTGTGGTGGCGCTGAGTGATGCTGCGTTGGCGCTGAATGATGCTGTGGTGATGCTGAGTGATGCTGTTGTGGCGCTGAGTGATGCTGTGGTGAAGCTGAGTGGCACTGAGAGATGCTGTGATGGCACTGAGTGATGCTGTGGTGGCGCTGAGTGATGCTGGGGTGACGCTGAGTGATGCTGTGGTAGCACTGAGTGATGCTGAGGTGGCACTGAGTGATGCTGAGGTGGTGCTGAGTGATGCTGTGGTGACGCTAAGTGGCGTTGAGAGATGCTGAGGTGGTGCTGAGTGATGCTTTGATGGCGCTGAGTGATGCTGTGGTGGTGCTGAGTGATACTGTGGTGGTGCTGAGTGATGCTGTGGTGACGCTGAGTGATGCTGTGGTGATGCTGAGTGATGCTGTGGTAGCGCTGAGTAATGCTGTGGTGCTGTGGTGGCGCTGAGAGATGCTGAGGTGGCGCTGAGTGATGTTTTGATGGCGCTGAGTGATGCTGTGGTGGTGCTGAGTGATACTGTGGTGGTGCTGAGTGATGCTGTGGTGGTGCTGAGTGATGCTGAGGTGGTGCTGAGTGATGCTGTGGTGACGCTGAGTGCTGCTGAGGTGGCGCTGAGTGATGCTGTGGTGGTGCTGAGTGATGCTGTGGTGGCGCTGAGTGATGCTGTGGTGGCGCTGAGTGATGCTGTGGTGGCGCTGAGTGATGCTGTGGTGGCGCTGAGTGATGCTGTGGTGCTGCGGTGGCGCTGAGTGATGCTGTGGTGACGCTGAGTGATGCTGTGGTGGCACTGAGTGATGCTGTGGTGGCACTGTGTGATTCTGTGGTGGTGCTGAGTGATGCTGAGGTGGCACTGAATGATGCTTTGGTGGCACTGAGTGATGCTGTGGTGGCGCTGAGTGATGCTGAGGTGACGCTGAGTGATGCTGTGGTGCCGCTGAGTGATGCTCAGGTGGCGCTGACTGATGCTGAGGTGGCGCTGAGTGATGCTCAGGTGGTGCTGAGTGATGCTGTGGTGGCGCTGAGTGATGCTGAGGTGGCGCTGAATGATGCTGGGGTGGCGCTGAGTGATGCTGTGGTAGCGCTGAGTGATGCTGTGGTAGCGCTGAGTGATGCTGAGGTGGCGCTGAGTGATGCTGTTGTGGCGCTGAGTGATGCTGAGGTGGCGCTGAGTGATGCTGTGGTAGCGCTGAGTGATGCTGAGGTTGGACCGAGTGATGCTGAGGTGGGACTGGGTGATGCTGTGGTGGCGCTGAGTGATGCTGTTGTGGTGCTGAGTGAAGCTGTGGTGGCGCTGAGTGATACTGTGGTGCTGTGTAGGCGCTGAGTGATGCTGTGGTAGCGCTGAGTGATACTGACGTGGTGCTGAGTGATACTGACATGGCACTGAGTGATGCTGTGGTGGCGCTGAATGTTGCTGTGATGGCACTGAGTGATTCTGTAGTGGCGCTGAGTGATCCTGTGGTGGCGCTGAGTGATGCTGAGGTTGGACCGAGTGATGCTGAGGTGGGGCTGAGTGATGCTGAGGTGGCGCTGAGTGATGCTGTGGTGTGCAGAGTGATGCTGTTGTGGCGCTGAGTGATGCTGTTGTGGCGCTGAGTGATGCTGTGGTGGCGCTGAGTGATGCTGTGGTGGCACTGAGTGATGCTGTGGTGGCGCTGAGTGATGCTGTGGTGGCGCTGAGTGATGCTGTGGTGGTGCTGAGTGATGCTGAGGTGGCACTGAGTGATGCTGAGGTGGCGCTGAGTGATGCTGTGGTGGCGCTGAGTGATGCTGAGTTTGTGCTGAGTGATGCTGCGGTGACGCTGAGTGATGCTGCGGTGACGCTGAGTGATGCTGCGGTGCCGCTGAGTGATGCTGAGGTGGCGCTGACTGATGCTGAGGTGGCGCTGAGTGATGCTCAGGTGGTGCTGAGTGATGCTCAGGTGGTGCTGAGTGATGCTGTGGTGGCGCTGAGTGATGCTGAGGTGGCACTGAATGATGCTGAGGTTGGACCGAGTGATGCTGAGGTGGGACTGGGTGATGCTGTGGTGGCGCTGAGTGATGCTGTTGTGGTGCTGAGTGATGCTGTGGTGGCGCTGAGTGATACTGTGGTGCTGTGTAGGCGCTGAGTGATGCTGTGGTAGCGCTGAGTGATACTGACGTGGTGCTGAGTGATACTGACGTGGCACTGAGTGATGCTGTGGTGGCGCTGAATGTTGCTGTGATGGCACTGAGTGATTCTGTAGTGGCGCTGAGTGATCCTGTGGTGGCGCTGAGTGATGCTGAGGTTGGACCGAGTGATGCTGAGGTGGGACTGAGTGATGCTGTGGTGGTGCTGAGTTATGCTGTGGTGATGCTGTGGTGGCGCTGAGTGATGCTGAGGTGGTGCTGAGTGATGCTTTGATGGCACTGAGTGATGCTGTGGTGGTGCTGAGTGATGCTGTGTTGACGCTGAGTGATGCTGAGGTGGCGCTGAGTTATGCTGTGGTGCTGTGGTGGCACTGAGTGATGCTGAGGTGGCGCTGAGTGATGCTGTGGTGTGCAGAGTTATGCTGTTGTGGCGCTGAGTGATGCTGTGGTGGCGCTGAGTGATGCTGTGGTGGCACTGAGTGATGCTGTGGTGGCGCTGAGTGATGCTGTGGTGGTGCTGAGTGATGCTGAGGTGGCACTGAGTGATGCTGAGGTGGCGCTGAGTGATGCTGTGGTGGCGCTGAGTGATGCTGAGTTTGTGCTGAGTGATGCTGCGGTGACGCTGAGTGATGCTGCGGTGACGCTGAGTGATTCTGCGGTGCCGCTGAGTGATGCTGAGGTGGCGCTGACTGATGCTGAGGTGGCGCTGAGTGATGCTCAGGTGGTGCTGAGTGATGCTCAGGTGGTGCTGAGTGATGCTCAGGTGGTGCTGAGTGATGCTGTGGTGGCACTGAGTGATGCTGAGGTGGCACTGAATGATGCTGAGGTGGCGCTGAGTGATGCTGTGGTGGCGCTGAGTGATGCTGTGGTGGCGCTGAGTGATGCTGAGGTGGCGCTGAGTGATGCTGAGGTGGCGCTGAGTGTGTCTGTGGTGGCACTGAGGTGGCGCTGAGTGATGCTGTTGTGGCACTGAGTGATGCTGAGGTGGCGCTGAGTGATGCTGTGGTAGCGCTGAGTGATGCTGAGGTTGGACCGAGTGATGCTGAGGTGGGACTGGGTGATGCTGTGGTGGCGCTGAGTGATGCTGTTGTGGTGCTGAGTGATGCTGTTGTGGTGCTGAGTGATGCTGTGGTGGCACTGTGTGATGCTGTGGTGGCGCTGAGTGATGCTGTGGTGGCGCTGAGTGATGCCGAGGTGGCGCTGAGTGATGCTGTGGTGGCGCTGAGTGATGCTGAGTTTGTGCTCAGTGATGCTGTGGTAACGCTGACTGATGATGTGGTGCCGCTGAGTGATGCTAAGGTGGCGCTGACTGATGCTGAGGTGGCGCTGAGTGATGCTCAGGTGGCGCTGAGTGATGCTGTGGTGGCGCTGAGGTGGCGCTGAGGTGGCGCTGAGTGATGCTGATGTGGCGCCGAGTGATGCTGTTGTTGCCCCGAGTGATGCTGAGGTGGCGCCGAGTATTGCTGTGGTAGTGCTGAGTAATACAAAGGAGGCGCTGAGTGATACTGATGTGGCACTGAGTGATGCTGTGGTGGCGCTGAATGATGCTGAGGTGGCGCTGAGTGATGCTGTGATGGCGCTGAGTGATGCTGTGATGGCGCTGAGTGATGCTGTAGTTGCGCTGAGTGATGCTGTGGTGGCGCTAAGTGATACTGAGGTGGGGTCGAGTGATGCTGAGGTGGGGCTGAGTGATGCTGCGGTGGCGCTGAGTGATGCTGAGATGGCGCTGAGTGATGCTGTGGTGGTGCTGAGTGATGCTGAGGTGGCGCTGAGTGATGCTGAGGTGGCGCTGAGTGATGCTGTGGTGGCGCTGAGTGATGCTGAGTTTGTGCTGAGTGATGCTGCGGTGACGCTGAGTGATGCTGCGGTGACGCTGAGTGATGCTGCGGTGCCGCTGAGTGATGCTGAGGTGGCGCTGACTGATGCTGAGGTGGCGCTGAGTGATGCTCAGGTGGTGCTGAGTGATGCTCAGGTGGTGCTGAGTGATGCTCAGGTGGTGCTGAGTGATGCTGTGGTGGCGCTGAGTGATGCTGAGGTGGCACTGAATGATGCTGAGGTGGCGCTGAGTGATGCTGTGGTGGCGCTGAGTGATGCTGTGGTGGCGCTGAGTGATGCTGTTGTGGCACTGATTGATGCTGTTGTGGTGCTGAGTGATGCTGTGGTGGTGCTGAGTGATGCTGTGGTGGCACTGTGTGATGCTGTGGTGGCGCTGAGTGATGCTGTGGTGGCGCTGAGTGATGCCGAGGTGGCGCTGAGTGATGCTGTGGTGGCGCTGAGTGATGCTGAGTTTGTGCTCAGTGATGCTGTGGTGACGCTGACTGATGATATGGTGCCGCTGAGTGATGCTAAGGTGGCGCTGACTGATGCTGAGGTGGCGCTGAGTGATGCTCAGGTGGCGCTAAGTGATGCTGTGGTGGCGCTGAGGTGGCGCTGAGGTGGCGCTGAGTGATGCTGATGTGGCGCCGAGTGATGCTGTGGTAGTGCTGAGTGATGCTGTGGTAGCGCTGAGTGATGCTGTGGTGCTGCGGTGGCGCTGAGTGATGCTGTGGTGACGCTGAGTGATGCTGTGGTGACGCTGAGTGATGCTGTGGTGGCACTGAGTGATGCTGTGGTGACGCTGAGTGATGCTGTGGTGACGCTGAGTGATGCTGAGGTGGCGCTGAGTGATGCTGTGGTGGCGCTGAGTGATGCTGAGGTGGCCCTGAGTGATCCTGGGATGGCACTGAGTGATGCTGTGGTGACGCTGAGTGATGCTGTGGTAGCGCTGAGTGATGCTGTGGTAGCGCTGAGTGATGCTGTGGTAGCGCTGAGTGATGCTGTGGTAGCGCTGAGTGATGCTGTGGTACTGCGGTGGCGCTGAGTGATGCTGTGGTGACGCTGAGTGATGCTGTGGTGACGCTGAGTGAT
This sequence comes from Calotriton arnoldi, assembly GCA_963921515.1. NCBI lineage: Eukaryota > Metazoa > Chordata > Amphibia > Caudata > Salamandridae > Calotriton > Calotriton arnoldi. The sequence goes on from CAWUFW010008396.1 coordinate 427,995, forward strand.
GCTGTGGTGGCACTGAGTGATGCTGTGGTGGCACTGAGTGATTCTGTGGTGGTGCTGAGTGATGCTGAGGTGGCACTGAATGATGCTTTGGTGGCACTGAGTGATGCTGTGGTGGTTCTGAGTGATGCTGTGGTGGTTCTGAGTGATGCTGTGGTGGCGCTGAGTGATGCTGAGGTGACGCTGAGTGATGCTGTGGTGCCGCTGAGTGATGCTCAGGTGGCGCTGACTGATGCTGAGGTGGCGCTGAGTGATGCTCAGGTGGTGCTGAGTGATGCTGTGGTGGCGCTGAGTGATGCTGAGGTGGCGCTGAATGATGCTGGGGTGGCGCTGAGTGATGCTGTGGTAGCGCTGAGTGATGCTGTGGTAGCGCTGAGTGATGCTGAGGTGGCGCTGAGTGATGCTGTTGTGGCGCTGAGTGATGCTGAGGTGGCGCTGAGTGATGCTGTGGTAGCGCTGAGTGATGCTGAGGTTGGACCGAGTGATGCTGAGGTGGGACTGGGTGATGCTGTGGTGGCGCTGAGTGATGCTGTTGTGGTGCTGAGTGAAGCTGTGGTGGCGCTGAGTGATACTGTGGTGCTGTGTAGGCGCTGAGTGATGCTGTGGTAGCGCTGAGTGATACTGACGTGGTGCTGAGTGATACTGACGTGGCACTGAGTGATGCTGTGGTGGCGCTGAATGTTGCTGTGATGGCACTGAGTGATTCTGTAGTGGCGCTGAGTGATCCTGTGGTGGCGCTGAGTGATGCTGAGGTTGGACCGAGTGATGCTGAGGTGGGGCTGAGTGATGCTGTGGTGGTGCTGAGTTATGCTGTGGTGATGCTGTGGTGGCGCTGAGTGATGCTGAGGTGGTGCTGAGTGATGCTTTGATGGCGCTGAGTGATGCTGTGGTGGTGCTGAGTGATGCTGTGGTGATGCTGAGTGATGCTGAGGTGGCGCTGAGTTATGCTGTGGTGCTGTGGTGGCACTGAGTGATGCTGAGGTGGCGCTGAGTGATGCTGTGGTGTGCAGAGTGATGCTGTTGTGGCGCTGAGTGATGCTGTTGTGGCGCTGAGTGATGCTGTGGTGGCGCTGAGTGATGCTGTGGTGGCACTGAGTGATGCTGTGGTGGCGCTGAGTGATGCTGTGGTGGCGCTGAGTGATGCTGTGGTGGTGCTGAGTGATGCTGAGGTGGCACTGAGTGATGCTGAGGTGGCGCTGAGTGATGCTGTGGTGGCGCTGAGTGATGCTGAGTTTGTGCTGAGTGATGCTGCGGTGACGCTGAGTGATGCTGCGGTGACGCTGAGTGATGCTGCGGTGCCGCTGAGTGATGCTGAGGTGGCGCTGACTGATGCTGAGGTGGCGCTGAGTGATGCTCAGGTGGTGCTGAGTGATGCTCAGGTGGTGCTGAGTGATGCTGTGGTGGCGCTGAGTGATGCTGAGGTGGCACTGAATGATGCTGAGGTTGGACCGAGTGATGCTGAGGTGGGACTGGGTGATGCTGTGGTGGCGCTGAGTGATGCTGTTGTGGTGCTGAGTGATGCTGTGGCGGCGCTGAGTGATACTGTGGTGCTGTGTAGGCGCTGAGTGATGCTGTGGTAGCGCTGAGTGATACTGACGTGGTGCTGAGTGATACTGACGTGGCACTGAGTGATGCTGTGGTGGCGCTGAATGTTGCTGTGATGGCACTGAGTGATTCTGTAGTGGCGCTGAGTGATCCTGTGGTGGCGCTGAGTGATGCTGAGGTTGGACCGAGTGATGCTGAGGTGGGACTGAGTGATGCTGTGGTGGTGCTGAGTTATGCTGTTGTGATGCTGTGGTGGCGCTGAGTGATGCTGAGGTGGTGCTGAGTGATGCTTTGATGGCACTGAGTGATGCTGTGGTGGTGCTGAGTGATGCTGTGTTGACGCTGAGTGATGCTGAGGTGGCGCTGAGTTATGCTGTGGTGCTGTGGTGGCACTGAGTGATGCTGAGGTGGCGCTGAGTGATGCTGTGGTGTGCAGAGTTATGCTGTTGTGGCGCTGAGTGATGCTGTGGTGGCGCTGAGTGATGCTGTGGTGGCACTGAGTGATGCTGTGGTGGCGCTGAGTGATGCTGTGGTGGTGCTGAGTGATGCTGAGGTGGCACTGAGTGATGCTGAGGTGGCGCTGAGTGATGCTGTGGTGGCGCTGAGTGATGCTGAGTTTGTGCTGAGTGATGCTGCGGTGACGCTGAGTGATGCTGCGGTGACGCTGAGTGATGCTGCGGTGCCGCTGAGTGATGCTGAGGTGGCGCTGACTGATGCTGAGGTGGCGCTGAGTGATGCTCAGGTGGTGCTGAGTGATGCTCAGGTGGTGCTGAGTGATGCTCAGGTGGTGCTGAGTGATGCTGTGGTGGCGCTGAGTGATGCTGAGGTGGCACTGAATGATGCTGAGGTGGCGCTGAGTGATGCTGTGGTGGCGCTGAGTGATGCTGTGGTGGCGCTGAGTGATGCTGAGGTGGCGCTGAGTGATGCTGAGGTGGCACTGAGTGTGTCTGTGGTGGCACTGAGGTGGCGCTGAGTGATGCTGTTGTGGCACTGAGTGATGCTGAGGTGGCGCTGAGTGATGCTGTGGTAGCGCTGAGTGATGCTGAGGTTGGACCGAGTGATGCTGAGGTGGGACTGGGTGATGCTGTGGTGGCGCTGAGTGATGCTGTTGTGGTGCTGAGTGATGCTGTTGTGGTGCTGAGTGATGCTGTGGTGGCACTGTGTGATGCTGTGGTGGCGCTGAGTGATGCTGTGGTGGCGCTGAGTGATGCCGAGGTGGCGCTGAGTGATGCTGTGGTGGCGCTGAGTGATGCTGAGTTTGTGCTCAGTGATGCTGTGGTAACGCTGACTGATGATGTGGTGCCGCTGAGTGATGCTAAGGTGGCGCTGACTGATGCTGAGGTGGCGCTGAGTGATGCTCAGGTGGCGCTGAGTGATGCTGTGGTGGCGCTGAGGTGGCGCTGAGGTGGCGCTGAGTGATGCTGATGTGGCGCCGAGTGATGCTGTTGTTGCGCCGAGTGATGCTGAGGTGGCGCCGAGTATTGCTGTGGTAGTGCTGAGTAATACAAAGGAGGCGCTGAGTGATACTGATGTGGCACTGAGTGATGCTGTGGTGGCGCTGAATGATGCTGAGGTGGCGCTGAGTGATGCTGTGATGGCGCTGAGTGATGCTGTGATGGCGCTGAGTGATGCTGTAGTTGCGCTGAGTGATGCTGTGGTGGCGCTAAGTGATACTGAGGTGGGGTCGAGTGATGCTGAGGTGGGGCTGAGTGATGCTGCGGTGGCGCTGAGTGATGCTGAGATGGCGCTGAGTGATGCTGAGGTGGCGCTGAGTGATGCTGAGGTGGCGCTGAGTGATGCTGTGGTGGCGCTGAGTGATGCTGAGGTGGCCCTGAGTGATCCTGGGATGGCACTGAGTGATGCTGAGGTGGCGCTGAGTGATGCTGAGGTGGCGCTGAGTGATGCTGTGGTGGCGCTGAGTGATGCTGTGGTGGCGCTGAATGTTGCTGAGTTGGCACTGAGTGATGCTGAGGTGGCGCTGAGTGATGCTGAGGTGGTGCTGAGTGATGCTGTGATGGCACTGAGTGATTCTGTAGTGGCGCTGAGTGATCCTGTGGTGGTGCTGAGTGATGCTGAGGTTGGACCGAGTGATGCTAAGGTGGGGCTGGGTGATGCTGTGGTGGCACTGAGTGATGCTGTGGTGGTGCTGAGTTATGCTGTGGTGGTGCTGGGTTATGCTATGGTGATGCTGTGGTGGCACTGAGTGATGCTGAGGTGGTGCTGAGTGATGCTTTGATGGCGCTGAGTGATGTTGTGGTGGTGCTGAGTGATGCTGTGGTAGCGCTGAGTGATGCTGTGGTGATGCGGTGGCGCTGAGAGATGCTGAGGTGGTGCTGAGTGATGCTTTGATGGAGCTGAGTGATGCTGCGGTGGTGGTGAGTAATGCTGTGGTGGCTCTGAGTGATGCTGTGGTGGCGCTGAGTGATGCTGTGGTGGCGCTGAGTGATGCTGAGGTGGCGCTGAGTGATACTGTGGTGGCGCTGAGTGATGCTGTGGTGGCCCTGAGTGATGATGTGGTGGCGCTGAGTGATGCTGTGGTGACGCTGAGTGATGCTGTCGTGGCACTGAGTGATGCTGTGGTGGCGCTGAGTGATGCTGAGGTGGCGCTGACTGATGCTGAGGTGGCGCTGAGTGATACTGACGTGGTGCTGAGTGATACTGACGTGGCACTGAGTGATGCTGTGGTGGCGCTGAATGTTGCTGTGATGGCACTGAGTGATTCTGTAGTGGCGCTGAGTGATCCTGTGGTGGCGCTGAGTGATGCTGAGGTTGGACCGAGTGATGCTGAGGTGGGGCTGAGTGATGCTGTGGTGGTGCTGAGTTATGCTGTGGTGATGCTGTGGTGGCGCTGAGTGATGCTGAGGTGGTGCTGAGTGATGCTTTGATGGCGCTGAGTGATGCTGTTGTGGTGCTGAGTGATGCTGTGGTGACGCTGAGTGATGCTGAGGTGGCGCTGAGTTATGCTGTGGTGCTGTGGTGGCACTGAGTGATGCTGAGGTGGCGCTGAGTGATGCTGTGGTGTGCAGAGTTATGCTGTTGTGGCGCTGAGTGATGCTGTGGTGGCGCTGAGTGATGCTGTGGTGGCACTGAGTGATGCTGTGGTGGTGCTGAGTGATGCTGTGGTGGTGCTGAGTGATGCTGAGGTGGCGCTGAGTGATGCTGTGGTGGCGCTGAGTGATGCTGAGTTTGTGCTGAGTGATGCTGCGGTGACGCTGAGTGATGCTGCGGTGACGCTGAGTGATGCTGCGGTGCCGCTGAGTGATGCTGAGGTGGCGCTGACTGATGCTGAGGTGGCGCTGAGTGATGCTCAGGTGGTGCTGAGTGATGCTCAGGTGGTGCTGAGTGATGCTCAGGTGGTGCTGAGTGATGCTGTGGTGGCACTGAGTGATGCTGAGGTGGCACTGAATGATGCTGAGGTGGCGCTGAGTGATGCTGTGGTGGCGCTGAGTGATGCTGTGGTGGCGCTGAGTGATGCTGAGGTGGCGCTGAGTGTGTCTGTGGTGGCACTGAGGTGGCGCTGAGTGATGCTGTTGTGGCACTGAGTGATGCTGAGGTGGCGCTGAGTGATGCTGTGGTAGCGCTGAGTGATGCTGAGGTTGGACCGAGTGATGCTGAGGTGGGACTGGGTGATGCTGTGGTGGCGCTGAGTGATGCTGTTGTGGTGCTGAGTGATGCTGTTGTGGTGCTGAGTGATGCTGTGGTGGCACTGTGTGATGCTGTGGTGGCGCTGAGTGATGCTGTGGTGGCGCTGAGTGATGCCGAGGTGGCACTGAGTGATGCTGTGGTGGCGCTGAGTGATGCTGAGTTTGTGCTCAGTGATGCTGTGGTAACGCTGACTGATGATGTGGTGCCGCTGAGTGATGCTAAGGTGGCGCTGACTGATGCTGAGGTGGCGCTGAGTGATGCTCAGGTGGCGCTGAGTGATGCTGTGGTGGCGCTGAGGTGGCGCTGAGGTGGCGCTGAGTGATGCTGATGTGGCGCCGAGTGATGCTGTTGTTGCGCCGAGTGATGCTGAGGTGGCGCCGAGTATTGCTGTGGTAGTGCTGAGTAATACAAAGGAGGCGCTGAGTGATACTGATGTGGCACTGAGTGATGCTGTGGTGGCGCTGAATGATGCTGAGGTGGCGCTGAGTGATGCTGTGATGGCGCTGAGTGATGCTGTGATGGCGCTGAGTGATGCTGTAGTTGCGCTGAGTGATGCTGTGGTGGCGCTAAGTGATACTGAGGTGGGGTCGAGTGATGCTGAGGTGGGGCCGAGTGATGCTGCGGTGGCGCTGAGTGATGCTGAGATGGTGCTGAGTGATGCTGAGGTGGCGCTGAGTGATGCTGAGGTGGTGCTGAGTGATGCTGTGGTGGCGCTGAGTGATGCTGAGGTGGCCCTGAGTGATCCTGGGATGGCACTGAGTGATGCTGTGGTGACGCTGAGTGATACTAAGTTGGCGCTGAGTGATACTGACGTGGCGCTGAGTGATGCTGTGGTGGCGCTGAATGTTGCTGAGTTGGCACTGAGTGATGCTGAGGTGGCGCTGAGTGATGCTGAGGTGGTGCTGAGTGATGCTGTGATGGCACTGAGTGATTCTGTAGTGGCGCTGAGTGATCCTGTGGTGGCGCTGAGTGATGCTGAGGTTGGACCGAGTGATGCTAAGGTGGGGCTGGGTGATGCTGTGGTGGCACTGAGTGATGCTGTGGTGGTGCTGAGTTATGCTGTGGTGGTGCTGGGTTATGCTGTGGTGATGCTGTGGTGGCACTGAGTGATGCTGAGGTGGTGCTGAGTGATGCTTTGATGGAGCTGAGTGATGTTGTGGTGGTGCTGAGTGATGCTGTGGTAGCGCTGAGTGATGCTGTGGTGATGCGGTGGTGCTGAGAGATGCTGAGGTGGTGCTGAGTGATGCTTTGATGGAGCTGAGTGATGCTGCGGTGGTGGTGAGTAATGCTGTGGTGGCTCTGAGTGATGCTGTGGTGGCGCTGAGTGATGCTGTGGTGGCGCTGAGTGATGCTGAGGTGGCGCTGAGTGATACTGTGGTGGCGCTGAGTGATGCTGTTGTGGCCCTGAGTGATGATGTGGTGGCGCTGAGTGATGCTGTGGTGACGCTGAGTGATGCTGTCGTGGCACTGAGTGATGCTGTGGTGGCGCTGAGTGATGCTGAGGTGGCGCTGACTGATGCTGAGGTGGCGCTGAGTGATACTCAGGTGGTGCTGAGTGATGCTTTGGTGGCGCTGAGTGATGCTGAGGTGGCGCTGAATGATGCTGAGGTGGCGCTGAGTGATGCTGTGGTAGCGCTGAGTGATGCTGAGGTGGCGCTGAGTGTGTCTGTGGTGGCACTGAGGTGGCGCTGAGTGATGCTGTTGTGGCGCTGAGTGATGCTGTTGTGGTGCTGAGTGATGCTGTTGTGGTGCTGAGTGATGCTGTGGTGGCACTGTGTGATGCTGTGGTGGCGCTGAGTGATGCTGTGGTGGCGCTGAGTGATGCCGAGGTGGCGCTGAGTGATGCTGTGGTGGCGCTGAGTGATGCTGAGTTTGTGCTCAGTGATGCTGTGGTAACGCTGACTGATGATGTGGTGCCGCTGAGTGATGCTAAGGTGGCGCTGACTGATGCTGAGGTGGCGCTGAGTGATGCTCAGGTGGCGCTGAGTGATGCTGTGGTGGCGCTGAGGTGGCGCTGAGGTGGCGCTGAGTGATGCTGATGTGGCGCCGAGTGATGCTGTTGTTGCGCCGAGTGATGCTGAGGTGGCGCCGAGTATTGCTGTGGTAGTGCTGAGTAATACAAAGGAGGCGCTGAGTGATACTGATGTGGCACTGAGTGATGCTGTGGTGGCGCTGAATGATGCTGAGGTGGCGCTGAGTGATGCTGTGATGGCGCTGAGTGATGCTGTGATGGCGCTGAGTGATGCTGTAGTTGCGCTGAGTGATGCTGTGGTGGCGCTAAGTGATACTGAGGTGGGGTCGAGTGATGCTGAGGTGGGGCCGAGTGATGCTGCGGTGGCGCTGAGTGATGCTGAGATGGCGCTGAGTGATGCTGAGGTGGTGCTGAGTGATGCTGAGGTGGCGCTGAGTGATGCTGTGGTGGCGCTGAGTGATGCTGAGGTGGCCCTGAGTGATCCTGGGATGGCACTGAGTGATGCTGTGGTGACGCTGAGTGATACTAAGTTGGCGCTGAGTGATACTGACGTGGCGCTGAGTGATGCTGTGGTGGCGCTGAATGTTGCTGAGTTGGCACTGAGTGATGCTGAGGTGGCGCTGAGTGATGCTGAGGTGGTGCTGAGTGATGCTGTGATGGCACTGAGTGATTCTGTAGTGGCGCTGAGTGATCCTGTGGTGGCGCTGAGTGATGCTGAGGTTGGACCGAGTGATGCTAAGGTGGGGCTGGGTGATGCTGTGGTGGCACTGAGTGATGCTGTGGTGGTGCTGAGTTATGCTGTGGTGGTGCTGGGTTATGCTGTGGTGATGCTGTGGTGGCACTGAGTGATGCTGAGGTGGTGCTGAGTGATGCTTTGATGGCGCTGAGTGATGTTGTGGTGGTGCTGAGTGATGCTGTGGTAGCGCTGAGTGATGCTGTGGTGATGCGGTGGCGCTGAGAGATGCTGAGGTGGTGCTGAGTGATGCTTTGATGGAGCTGAGTGATGCTGCGGTGGTGGTGAGTAATGCTGTGGTGGCTCTGAGTGATGCTGTGGTGGCGCTGAGTGATGCTGTGGTGGCGCTGAGTGATGCTGAGGTGGCGCTGAGTGATACTGTGGTGGCGCTGAGTGATGCTGTGGTGGCCCTGAGTGATGATGTGGTGGCGCTGAGTGATGCTGTGGTGACGCTGAGTGATGCTGTCGTGGCACTGAGTGATGCTGTGGTGGCGCTGAGTGATGCTGAGGTGGCGCTGACTGATGCTGAGGTGGCGCTGAGTGATGCTCAGGTGGTGCTGAGTGATGCTTTGGTGGCGCTGAGTGATGCTGAGGTGGCGCTGAATGATGCTGAGGTGGCGCTGAGTGATGCTGTGGTAGCGCTGAGTGATGCTGAGGTGGCGCTGAGTGTGTCTGTGGTGGCACTGAGGTGGCGCTGAGTGATGCTGTTGTGGCGCTGAGTGATGCTGAGGTGGCGCTGAGTGATGCTGTGGTAGCGCTGAGTGATGTTGAGGTTGGACCGAGTGATGCTGAGGTGGGACTGGGTGATGCTGTGGTGGCGCTGAGTGATGCTGTTGTGGTGCTGAGTGATGCTGTGGTGGTGCTGAGTGATACTGTGGTGCTGTGTAGGCGCTGAGTGATGCTGTGGTAGCGCTGAGTGATACTAAGTTGGCGCTGAGTGATACTGACGTGGCGCTGAGTGATGCTGTGGTAGCGCTGAATGTTGCTGAGTTGGCACTGAGTGATGCTGAGGTGGCGCTGAGTGATGCTGAGGTGGTGCTGAGTGATGCTGTGATGGCACTGAGTGATTCTGTAGTCGCGCTGAGTGATCCTGTGGTGGCGCTGAGTGATGCTGAGGTTGGACCGAGTGATGCTAAGGTGGGGCTGGGTGATGCTGTGGTGGCACTGAGTGATGCTGTGGTGGTGCTGAGTTATGCTGTGGTGGTGCTGAGTTATGCTGTGGTGATGCTGTGGTGGCACTGAGTTATGCTGAGGTGGTGCTGAGTGATGCTTTGATGGCGCTGAGTGATGTTGTGGTGGTGCTGAGTGATGCTGTGGTGACGCTGAGTGATGCTGAGGTGGCGCTGAGTTATGCTGTGGTGCTGTGGTGGCACTGAGTGATGCTGAGGTGGCGCTGAGTGATGCTGTGGTCGTGCAGAGTGATGCTGTGGTGGCGCTGAGTGATGCTGTGGTGGTGCTGAGTGATGCTGTGGTGATGCTGAGTGATGCTGTGGTGGCGCTGAGTGATGCTGTGGTGGCGCTGAGTGATGCTGTGGTGGCGCTGAGTGATGCTGTGGTGGCGCTGAGTGATGCTGCGGTGGTGCTGAGTGATGCTGAGGTGGCACTGAGTGATGCCGTGGTGGCGCTGAGTGATGCTGAGTTTGTGCTGAGTGATGCTGTGGTGACGCTGACTGATGATGTGGTGCCGCTGAGTGATGCTAAGGTGGCACTGACTGATGCTGAGGTGGCTCTGAGTGATGCTCAGGTGGCGCTGAGTGATACTGTGGTGGCGCTGAGTGATGCTGAGGTGGTGCTGAGTGATGCTGTGGTGGCACTGAGGTGGCGCTGAGTGATGCTGAGGTGGTGCTGAGTGATGCTGATGTGGCGCTGAGTGATGCTGTTGTGGCGCTGAGTGATGCTGAGGTGGCGCTGAGTATTGCTGTGGTAGTGCTGAGTAATACTACGGTGGCGCTGAGTGATACTGATGTGGCGCTGAGTGATGCTGTGGTGGCGCTGAATGATGCTGAGGTGGCGCTGAGTGATGCTGTGATGGCACTGAGTGATGCTGTAGTGGCGCTGAGTGATGCTGTAGTGGCGCTAAGTGATACTGAGGTGGGGTCGAGTGATGCTGAGGTGGGGCCGAGTGATGCTGCGGTGGCGCTGAGTGATGCTGAGATGGCGCTGGGTGATGCTGAGGTGGCACTGAGTGATACTGTGGTGGCGCTGAGTGATGCTGAGGTGGCCCTGAGTGATCCTGGGATAGCACTGAGTGATGCTGGGGTGGAACTGAGTGATGCCGTGGTAGTGCTGAGTGATGCCGAGGTGGCGCTGAGTGATGCTGTGGTGGTACTGAGTGATGCTGTGGTGATGCCGAGTGATGCTGTGGTGATGCCGAGTGATGCTGTGGTAGTGCCGAGTGATGCTGTGGTGGTGCCGAGTGATGCTGTGGTGCCGTCGAGTGATGCTGAGGTGGCGCTGGGTGATGCTGTGGTGGTGCTGAGTGATTCTGTGGTGGCGCTGAGTGATGCTGAGTTGTCGCTAAGTGATGCTTTGGTGTAGCTGAGTGATGCTGTGGTGGCACTGAGTGATGCTGTTGTGGCGCTGAGTGGCGCTTAGAGATGCTGTGATGGCCCTGAGTGATGCTGTGGTGGCACTGACTGATGCTGCTGTGGCGCTGAGTGATGCTGTGGTGGCGCTGAGTGATGCTGAGTTGGCGCTAAGTGATGCTGAGTTGGCGCTAAGTGATGCTGAGGTGGCTCTGAGTGATGCTGTGGTACTGTAGTGGAGCTGAGTGATGCTGAGGTGGCGCTGAGTGATGCTGTGGTGGCGCTGTGTGATGCTGTTTTAGCTCTAAGTGGCGCTGAGAGATGCTGTGATGGCGCTGAGTGATGCTGTGGTGGCGCTCAGTGATGCTGTGGTGGTGCTGAGTGATGCTGTGGTGGCGCTGAGTGATGCTGTGGTGGTGCTGAGTGATGCTGTGGTAGCACTAAGTGATGGTGAGGTGGCGCTGAGTGATGCTGAGGTGGTGCTGAGTAATACTGAGTTGGCGCTGAGTGGTGCTGAGTTTGCGCTGAGTGATGCTGCGATGGCTCTGAGTGAAGCTGTGGTGGCGCTGAGTGATGCTGCGTTGGCGCTGAATGATGCTGTGGTGATGCTGAGTGATGCTGTTGTGGCGCTGAGTGATGCTGTGGTGAAGCTGAGTGGCACTGAGAGATGCTGTGATGGCACTGAGTGATGCTGTGGTGGCGCTGAGTGATGCTGGGGTGACGCTGAGTGATGCTGTGGTAGCACTGAGTGATGCTGAGGTGGCACTGAGTGATGCTGAGGTGGTGCTGAGTGATGCTGTGGTGACGCTAAGTGGCGTTGAGAGATGCTGAGGTGGTGCTGAGTGATGCTTTGATGGCGCTGAGTGATGCTGTGGTGGTGCTGAGTGATACTGTGGTGGTGCTGAGTGATGCTGTGGTGACGCTGAGTGATGCTGTGGTGATGCTGAGTGATGCTGTGGTAGCGCTGAGTAATGCTGTGGTGCTGTGGTGGCGCTGAGAGATGCTGAGGTGGCGCTGAGTGATGTTTTGATGGCGCTGAGTGATGCTGTGGTGGTGCTGAGTGATACTGTGGTGGTGCTGAGTGATGCTGTGGTGGTGCTGAGTGATGCTGAGGTGGTGCTGAGTGATGCTGTGGTGACGCTGAGTGCTGCTGAGGTGGCGCTGAGTGATGCTGTGGTGGTGCTGAGTGATGCTGTGGTGGCGCTGAGTGATGCTGTGGTGGCGCTGAGTGATGCTGTGGTGGCGCTGAGTGATGCTGTGGTGGCGCTGAGTGATGCTGTGGTGGCGCTGAGTGATGCTGTGGTGGCACTGAGTAATGCTGTGGTGGCGCTGAGTGATGCTGTGGTGGCGCTGAGTGATGCTGAGGTGGCGCTGAGTGATGCTGTGGTGGCGCTGAGTGATGCTGAGTTTGTGCTGAGTGATGCTGTGGTGACGCTGAGTGATGCTGTGGTGCCGCTGAGTGATGCTAAGGTGGCACTGACTGATGCTGAGGTGGCTCTGAGTGATGCTCAGGTGGCGCTGAGTGATACTGTGGTGGCGCTGAGTGATGCTGAGGTGGTGCTGAGTGATGCTGTGGTGGCACTGAGGTGGCGCTGAGTGATGCTGAGGTGGTGCTGAGTGATGCTGATGTGGCGCTGAGTGATGCTGTTGTGGCGCTGAGTGATGCTGAGGTGGCGCTGAGTATTGCTGTGGTAGTGCTGAGTAATACTACGGTGGCGCTGAGTGATACTGATGTGGCGCTGAGTGATGCTGTGGTGGCGCTGAATGATGCTGAGGTGGCGCTGAGTGATGCTGTGATGGCACTGAGTGATGCTGTAGTGGCGCTGAGTGATGCTGTAGTGGCGCTAAGTGATACTGAGGTGGGGTCGAGTGATGCTGAGGTGGGGCCGAGTGATGCTGCGGTGGCGCTGAGTGATGCTGAGATGGCGCTGGGTGATGCTGAGGTGGCACTGAGTGATACTGTGGTGGCGCTGAGTGATGCTGAGGTGGCCCTGAGTGATCCTGGGATAGCACTGAGTGATGCTGGGGTGGAACTGAGTGATGCCGTGGTAGTGCTGAGTGATGCCGAGGTGGCGCTGAGTGATGCTGTGGTGGTACTGAGTGATGCTGTGGTGATGCCGAGTGATGCTGTGGTGATGCCGAGTGATGCTGTGGTAGTGCCGAGTGATGCTGTGGTGGTGCCGAGTGATGCTGTGGTGCCGTCGAGTGATGCTGAGGTGGCGCTGGGTGATGCTGTGGTGGTGCTGAGTGATTCTGTGGTGGCGCTGAGTGATGCTGAGTTGTCGCTAAGTGATGCTTTGGTGTAGCTGAGTGATGCTGTGGTGGCACTGAGTGATGCTGTTGTGGCGCTGAGTGGCGCTTAGAGATGCTGTGATGGCCCTGAGTGATGCTGTGGTGGCACTGACTGATGCTGCTGTGGCGCTGAGTGATGCTGTGGTGGCGCTGAGTGATGCTGAGTTGGCGCTAAGTGATGCTGAGTTGGCGCTAAGTGATGCTGAGGTGGCTCTGAGTGATGCTGTGGTACTGTAGTGGAGCTGAGTGATGCTGAGGTGGCGCTGAGTGATGCTGTGGTGGCGCTGTGTGATGCTGTTTTAGCTCTAAGTGGCGCTGAGAGATGCTGTGATGGCGCTGAGTGATGCTGTGGTGGCGCTCAGTGATGCTGTGGTGGTGCTGAGTGATGCTGTGGTGGCGCTGAGTGATGCTGTGGTGGTGCTGAGTGATGCTGTGGTAGCACTAAGTGATGGTGAGGTGGCGCTGAGTGATGCTGAGGTGGTGCTGAGTAATACTGAGTTGGCGCTGAGTGGTGCTGAGTTTGCGCTGAGTGATGCTGCGATGGCTCTGAGTGATGCTGTGGTGGCGCTGAGTGATGCTGCGTTGGCGCTGAATGATGCTGTGGTGATGCTGAGTGATGCTGTTGTGGCGCTGAGTGATGCTGTGGTGAAGCTGAGTGGCACTGAGAGATGCTGTGATGGCACTGAGTGATGCTGTGGTGGCGCTGAGTGATGCTGGGGTGACGCTGAGTGATGCTGTGGTAGCACTGAGTGATGCTGAGGTGGCACTGAGTGATGCTGAGGTGGTGCTGAGTGATGCTGTGGTGACGCTAAGTGGCGTTGAGAGATGCTGAGGTGGTGCTGAGTGATGCTTTGATGGCGCTGAGTGATGCTGTGGTGGTGCTGAGTGATACTGTGGTGGTGCTGAGTGATGCTGTGGTGACGCTGAGTGATGCTGTGGTGATGCTGAGTGATGCTGTGGTAGCGCTGAGTAATGCTGTGGTGCTGTGGTGGCGCTGAGAGATGCTGAGGTGGCGCTGAGTGATGTTTTTATGGCGCTGAGTGATGCTGTGGTGGTGCTGAGTGATACTGTGGTGGTGCTGAGTGATGCTGTGGTGGTGCTGAGTGATGCTGAGGTGGTGCTGAGTGATGCTGTGGTGACGCTGAGTGCTGCTGAGGTGGCGCTGAGTGATGCTGTGGTGGTGCTGAGTGATGCTGTGGTGGCGCTGAGTGATGCTGTGGTGGCGCTGAGTGATGCTGTGGTGGCGCTGAGTGATGCTGTGGTGGCGCTGAGTGATGCTGTGGTGGCGCTGAGTGATGCTGTGGTGGCACTGAGTAATGCTGTGGTGTCGCTGAGTGATGCTGTGGTGGCGCTGAGTGATGCTGAGGTGGCGCTGAGTGATGCTGTGGTGGCGCTGAGTGATGCTGAGTTTGTGCTGAGTGATGCTGTGGTGACGCTGAGTGATGCTGTGGTGCCGCTGAGTGATGCTGAGGTGGCGCTGAGTGATGCTCTGGTTGCGCTGAGTGATGCTGTCGTGGCGCTGAGTGATGCTGAGGTGGCACTGAGTGATGCTGAGGTGGCGCTGAGTGATGCTGTGGTGGCACTGAGGTGGCGCTGAGTGATGCTGAGGTGGTGCTGAGTGATGCTGTTGTGGCGCTGAGTGATGCTGAGGTGGCGCTGAGTAATGCTGTTGTTGTGCTGAGTGATGCTGTGGTGGCACTGAGGTGGCGCTGAGTGATGCTGAGGTGGTGCTGAGTGATGCTGTTGTGGCGCTGAGTGATGCTGAGGTGGCACTGAGTAATGCTGTTGTTGTGCTGAGTGATGCTGAGGTGCCGCTGAGTGATGCTGTGGTGGCGCTGAGTGATGCTGTGGTGGCGCTGAGTGATGCTGTGGTGGCGCTGAGTGATGCTGTGGTCGCGCTGAGTAATGCTGTGGTGGCGCTGAGTGATGCTGTGGTGGCGCTGAGTGATGCTGTGGTGGCGCTGAGTGATGCTGAGGTGGCGCTGAGTGATGCTGTTGTGGCTCTGAGTGATGCTGAGTTTGTGCTGAGTGATGCTGTGGTGACGCTGAGTGATGCTGTGGTGCCGCTGAGTGATGCTGAGGTGGCGCTGAGTGATGCTCAGGTTGCGCTGAGTGATGCAGTGGTGGCGCTGAGTGATGCTGAGGTGGCACTGAGTGATGCTGAGGTGGCACTGAGTGATGCTGTGGTGGCACTGAGGTGGCGCTGAGTGATGCTGAGGTGGTGCTGAGTGATGCTGAGTGATGCTGTTGTGGCGCTGAGTGATGCTGAGGTGGCGCTGAGTAATGCTGTTGTTGTGCTGAGTGATGCTGTGGTGGCACTGAGGTGGCGCTGAGTGATGCTGAGGTGGTGCTGAGTGATGCTGAGTAATGCTGTTGTGGCACTGAGTGATGATAAGGTGGCGCTGAGTAATGCTGTTGTTGTGCTGAGTGATGCTGTGGTGCTGCCGAGTGATGCTGAGGTGCCGCTGAGTGATGCTGAGGTGGCACTGAGTGATACTGAGGTTGTGCTGAGTGATGCTGTGGTAGCGCTGAGTGATACTAAAGTGGCGCAGAGTGATGCTGAGGTGGCGCTGAGTGATGCTGTGATGGCGCTGAGTGATGCTGTAATGGCGCTGAGTGATGCTGTGGTGGCGTTGAGTGATGCTGAGGTGGGACAGAGTGATGCTGAGGTGGGGCTGGGTGATGCTGTGGTGGCGCTGAGTGATGCTGTGGTGACGCTGAGTGGCACTGAGAGATGCTGTGATGGCACTGAGTGATGCTGTGGTGGCGCTGAGTGATGCTGTGGTAGCACTGAGTGACGCTGAGGTGTCGCTGAGTGATGCTGAGGTGGCGCTCAGTGATGCTGTGGTGGCACTCAGTGATGCTGTGGTGACGCTGAGTGGCGCTGAGAGATGCTCAGGCGGTGCTGAGTGATGCTTTGATGGTGCTGAGTGATGCTGTGGTGGTGCTGAGTGATGCTGTGGTGGCGCTGAGTAATGCTGCGGTGGCGCTGAGTGATGCTGCGGTGGTGCAGAGTGATGCTGAGGTGGTGCTGAGTGATGCTGTGGTGGTGCTGAGTGATGCTGTGGTGACGCTGAGTGATGCTGTGGTAGCGCTGAGTGATGCTGTGGTAGCGCTGAGTGAAGCTGTGGTGCTGCGGTGGCGCTGAGAGATGCTGAGGTGGTGCTGAGTGATGCTTTGATGGAGCTGAGTGATGCTGCGGTGGTGCTGAGTGATGCTGTGGTGGCTCTGAGTGATGCTGTGGTGGCGCTGAGTGATGCTGTGGTGGTGCTGAGTGATGCTGAGGTGGCGGTGAGTGATGCTGTGGTGGCGCTGAGTGATGCTGTGGTGGCGCTGAGTGATGCTGTGGTGACGCTGAGTGATGCTGTGGTGATGCTGAGTGATGCTGTGGTGGCACTGAGTGATGCTGTGGTGGCACTGAGTGATTCTGTGGTGGTGCTGAGTGATGCTGAGGTAGCACTGAATGATGCTGTGGTGGCACTGAGTGATGCTGTGGTGGTTCTGAGTGATACTGTGGTGGCGCTGAGTGATGCTGAGGTGACGCTGAGTGATGCTGTGGTGCCGCTGAGTGATGCTGAGGTGGCGCTGACTGATGCTGAGGTGGCGCTGAGTAATGCTGTTGTTGTGCTGAGTGATGCTGTGGTGCCGCCGAGTGATGCTGAAGTGCCGCTGAGTGATGCTGAGGTGGCACTGAGTGATACTGAGGTTGTGCTGAGTGATGCTGTGGTAGCGCTGAGTGATACTAAAGTGGCGCAGAGTGATGCTGAGGTGGCGCTGAGTGATGCTGTGATGGCGCTGAGTGATGCTGTAATGGCGCTGAGTGATGCTGTGGTGGCGTTGAGTGATGCTGAGGTGGGACAGAGTGATGCTGAGGTGGGGCTAGGTGATGCTGTGGTGGCGCTGAGTGATGCTGTGGTGACGCTGAGTGGCACTGAGAGATGCTGTGATGGCACTGAGTGATGCTGTGGTGGCGCTGAGTGATGCTGTGGTAGCACTGAGTGACGCTGAGGTGTCGCTGAGTGATGCTGAGGTGGCGCTCAGTGATGCTGTGGTGGCACTCAGTGATGCTGTGGTGACGCTGAGTGGCGCTGAGAGATGCTCAGGCGGTGCTGAGTGATGCTTTGATGGTGCTGAGTGATGCTGTGGTGGTGCTGAGTGATGCTGTGGTGACGCTGAGTAATGCTGTGGTGGCGCTGAGTGATGCTGCGGTGGTGCAGAGTGATGCTGAGGTGGTGCTGAGTGATGCTGTGGTGATGCTGAGTGATGCTGTGGTGACGCTGAGTGATGCTGTGGTAGCGCTGAGTGATGCTGTGGTAGCGCTGAGTGATGCTGTGGTAGCGCTGAGTGATGCTGTGGTGCTGCGGTGGCGCTGAGAGATGCTGAGGTGGTGCTGAGTGATGCTTTGATGGAGCTGAGTGATGCTGCGGTGGTGCTGAGTGATGCTGTGGTGGCTCTGAGTGATGCTGTGGTGGCGCTGAGTGATGCTGTGGTGGCGCTGAGTGATGTTGAGGTGGCGGTGAGTGATGCTGTGGTGGCGCTGAGTGATGCTGTGGTGGCGCTGAGTGATGCTGTGGTGACGCTGAGTGATGCTGTGGTGACGCTGAGTGATGCTGTGGTGGCACTGAGTGATGCTGTGGTGGCACTGAGTGATTCTGTGGTGGTGCTGAGTGATGCTGAGGTAGCACTGAATGATGCTGTGGTGGCACTGAGTGATGCTGTGGTGGTTCTGAGTGATACTGTGGTGGCGCTGAGTGATGCTGAGGTGACGCTGCGTGATGCTGTGGTGGCGCTGAGTGATGCTGAGGTGGCGCTGACTGATGCTGAGGTGGCGCTGAGTGATGCTCAGGTGGTGCTGAGTGATGCTGTGGTGGCGCTGAGTGATGCTGAGGTGTCGCTGAATGATGCTGGGGTGGCGCTGAGTGATGCTGTGGTGATGCAGAGTGATGCTGTGGTGGCGCTGAGTGATGCTGTGGTGGTGCTGAGTGATGCTGTCGTGGCGCTGAGTGATGCTGTGGTGGCGCTGAGTGATGCTGAGGTGGCGCTGAGTGATGCTGTGGTGGCGCTGAGTGATGCTGAGGTGGCGCTGAGTGATGCTGTGCTGGCGCTGAGTGATGCTGAGTTTGTGCTGAGTGATGCTGTGGTGACGCTGAGTGATGCTGTGGTGCCGCTGAGTGATGCTGAGGTGGCGCTGAGTGATGCTCAGGTTGCGCTGAGTGATGCTGTCGTGGCGCTGAGTGATGCTGAGGTGGCACTGAGTGATGCTGAGGTGGCGCTGAGTGATGCTGTGGTGGCACTGAGGTGGCGCTAAGTGATGCTGAGGTGGTGCTGAGTGATGCTGAGTGATGCTGTTGTGGCGCTGAGTGATGCTGAGGTGGCGCTGAGTAATGCTGTTGTTGTGCTGAGTGATGCTGTGGTGGCACTGAGGTGGCGCTGAGTGATGCTGAGGTGGTGCTGAGTGATGCTGTTGTGGCGCTGAGTGATGCTGAGGTGGCGCTGAGTAATGCTGTCGTGGCGCTGAGTAATGCTGTGGTGGCGCTGAGTGATGCTGTGGTGGCGCTGAGTGATGCTGTGGTGGCGCTGAGTGATGCTGAGGTGGCGCTGAGTGACGCTGTTGTGGCGCTGAGTGATGCTGAGTTTGTGCTGAGTGATGCTGTGGTGGCACTGAGGTGGCGCTAAGTGATGCTGAGGTGGTGCTGAGTGATGCTGAGTGATGCTGTTGTGGCGCTGAGTGATGCTGAGGTGGCGCTGAGTAATGCTGTTGTTGTGCTGAGTGATGCTGTGGTGGCACTGAGGTGCCGCTGAGTGATGCTGAGGTGCCGCTGAGTGATGCTGTGGTGGCGCTGAGTGATGCTGTGGTGGCGCTGAGTGATGCTGTCGTGGCGCTGAGTAATGCTGTGGTGGCGCTGAGTGATGCTGTGGTGGCGCTGAGTGATGCTGTGGTGGCGCTGAGTGATGCTGAGGTGGCGCTGAGTGACGCTGTTGTGGCGCTGAGTGATGCTGAGTTTGTGCTGAGTGATGCTGTGGTGACGCTGAGTGATGCTGTGGTGCCGCTGAGTGATGCTGAGGTGGCGCTGAGTGATGCTCAGGTTGCGCTGAGTGATGCAGTGGTGGCACTGAGTGATGCTGAGGTGGCGCTGAGTGATGCTGTGGTGGCACTGAGGTGGCGCTGAGTGATGCTGAGGTGGTGCTGAGTGATGCTGAGTGATGCTTTGTGGCGCTGAGTGATGCTGAGGTGGCGCTGAGTAATGCTGTTGTTGTGCTGAGTGATGCTGTGGTGGCACTGAGGTGGCGCTGAGTGATGCTGAGGTGGTGCTGAGTGATGCTGAGTGATGCTGTTGTGGCGCTGAGTGATGCTGAGGTGGCGCTGAGTAATGCTGTTGTTGTGCTGAGTGATGCTGTGGTGCCGCCGAGTGATGCTGAGGTGCCGCTGAGTGATGCTGAGGTGGCACTGAGTGATACTGAGGTTGTGCTGAGCGATGCTGTGGTAGCGCTGAGTGATACTAAAGTGGCGCAGAGTGATGCTGAGGTGGCGCTGAGTGATGCTGTGATGGCGCTGAGTGATGCTGTAATGGCGCTGAGTGATGCTGTGGTGGCGCTGAGTGATGCTGAGGTGGGACAGAGTGATGCTGAGGTGGGGCTGGGTGATGCTGTGGTGGCGCTGAGTGATGCTGTGGTGACGCTGAGTGGCGCTGAGAGATGCTGTGATGGCGCTGAGTGATGCTGTGGTGACGCTGAGTGATGCTGTGGTAGCACTGAGTGACGCTGAGGTGGCGCTGAGTGATGCTGAGGTGGCGCTCAGTGATGCTGTGGTGGCACTCAGTGATGCTGTGGTGACGCTGAGTGGCGCTGAGAGATGCTCAGGCGGTGCTGAGTGATGCTTTGATGGCGCTGAGTGATGCTGTTGTGGTGCTGAGTGATGCTGTGGTGGCGCTGAGTAATGCTGCAGTGGCGCTGAGTGATGCTGCGGTGGTGCAGAGTGATGCTGAGGTGGTGCTGAGTGAAGCTGTGGTGGTGCTGAGTGATGCTGTGGTGACGCTGAGTGATGCTGTGGTAGCACTGAGTGATGCTGTGGTAGCGCTGAGTGATGCTGTGGTAGTGCTGAGTGATGCTGTGGTGCTGCGGTGGCGCTGAGAGATGCTGAGGTGGTGCTGAGTGATGCTTTGATGGAGCTGAGTGATGCTGCGGTGGTGCTGAGTGATGCTGTGGTGGCTCTGAGTGATGCTGTGGTGGCGCTGAGTGATACTGTGGTGGCGCTGAGTGATGCTGAGGTGGCGGTGAGTGATGCTGTGGTGGCGCTGAGTGATGCTGTGGTGGCGCTGAGTGATGCTGTGGTGACGCTGAGTGATGCTGTGGTCACGCTGAGTGATGCTGTGGTGGCACTGAGTGATGCTGTGGTAGCACTGAGTGATTCTGTGGTGGTGCTGAGTGATGCTGAGGTGGCACTGAATGATGCTGTGGTGGCACTGAGTGATGCTGTGGTGGTTCTGAGTGATGCTGTGGTGGCGCTGAGTGATGCTGAGGTGACGCTGAGTGATGCTGTGGTGCCGCTGAGTGATGCTGAGGTGGCGCTGACTGATGCTGAGGTGGCGCTGAGTGATGCTCAGGTGGTGCTGAGTGATGCTGTGGTGGCGCTGAGTGATGCTGAGGTGGCGCTGAATGATGCTGGGGTGGCGCTGAGTGATGCTGTGGTAGCGCTGAGTGATGCTGTGGTAGCGCTGAGTGATGCTGAGGTGGCGCTGAGTGTGTCTGTGGTGGCACTGAGGTGGCGCTGAGTGATGCTGTTGTGGCGCTGAGTGATGCTGAGGTGGCGCTGAGTGATGCTGTGGTAGCGCTGAGTGATGCTGACGTTGGACCGAGTGATGCTGAGGTGGGACTGGGTGATGCTGTGGTGGCGCTGAGTGATGCTGTTGTGGTGCTGAGTGATGCTGTTGTGGCGCTGAGTGATACTGTGGTGCTGTGTAGGCGCTGAGTGATGCTGTGGTAGCGCTGAGTGATACTGACGTGGTGCTGAGTGATACTGACGTGGCACTGAGTGATGCTGTGGTGGCGCTGAATGTTGCTGTGATGGCACTGAGTGATTCTGTAGTGGTGCTGAGTGATCCTGTGGTGGCGCTGAGTGATGCTGAGGTTGGACCGAGTGATGCTGAGGTGGGGCTGAGTGATGCTGTGGTGGTGCTGAGTTATGCTGTGGTGATGCTTTGATGGCGCTGAGTGATGCTGTGGTGGTGCTGAGTGATGCTGTGGTGACGCTGAGTGATGCTGAGGTGGCGCTGAGTTATGCTGTGGTGCTGTGGTGGCACTGAGTGATGCTGAGGTGGCGCTGAGTGATGCTGTGGTGTGCAGAGTGATGCTGTTGTGGCGCTGAGTGATGCTTTTGTGGCGCTGAGTGATGCTGTGGTGGCGCTGAGTGATGCTGGGGTGGCACTGAGTGATGCTGTGGTGGCGCTGAGTGATGCTGTGGTGGCGCTGAGTGATGCTGTGGTGGTGCTGAGTGATGCTGAGGTGGCACTGAGTGATGCTGAGGTGGCGCTGAGTGATGCTGTGGTGGCGCTGAGTGATGCTGAGTTTGTGCTGAGTGATGCTGCGGTGATGCTGAGTGATGCTGCGGTGACGCTGAGTGATGCTGCGGTGCCGCTGAGTGATGCTGAGGTGGCGCTGACTGATGCTGAGGTGGCGCTGAGTGATGCTCAGGTGGTGCTGAGTGATGCTCAGGTGGTGCTGAGTGATGCTGTGGTGGCGCTGAGTGATGCTGAGGTGGCACTGAATGATGCTGAGGTTGGACCGAGTGATGCTGAGGTGGGACTGGGTGATGCTGTGGTGGCGCTGAGTGATGCTGTTGTGGTGCTGAGTGATGCTGTGGTGGCGCTGAGTGATACTGTGGTGCTGTGTAGGTGCTGAGTGATGCTGTGGTAGCGCTGAGTGATACTGACGTGGTGCTGAGTGATACTGACGTGGCACTGAGTGATGCTGTGGTGGCGCTGAATGTTGCTGTGATGGCACTGAGTGATTCTGTAGTGGCGCTGAGTGATCCTGTGGTGGCGCTGAGTGATGCTGAGGTTGGACCGAGTGATGCTGAGGTGGGGCTGAGTGATGCTGTGGTGGTGCTGAGTTATGCTGTGGTGATGCTGTGGTGGCGCTGAGTGATGCTGAGGTGGTGCTGAGTGATGCTTTGATGGCGCTGAGTGATGCTGTGGTGGTGCTGAGTGATGCTGTGGTGACGCTGAGTGATGCTGAGGTGGCGCTGAGTGATGCTGTTGTGGCGCTGAGTGATGCTGTGGTGGCGCTGAGTGATGCTGTGGTGGTGCTGAGTGATGCTGAGGTGGCACTGAGTGATGCTGAGGTGGCGCTGAGTGATGCTGTGGTGGCGCTGAGTGATGCTGAGTTTGTGCTGAGTGATGGTGCGGTGACGCTGAGTGATGCTGCGGTGACGCTGAGTGATGCTGCGGTGACGCTGAGTGATGCTGCGGTGCCGCTGAGTGATGCTGAGGTGGCGCTGACTGATGCTGAGGTGGCGCTGAGTGATGCTCAGGTGGTGCTGAGTGATGCTCAGGTGGTGCTGAGTGATGCTCAGGTGGTGCTGAGTGATGCTGTTGTGGCGCTGAGTGATGCTGAGGTGGCACTGAATGATGCTGAGGTGGCGCTGAGTGATGCTGTGGTGGCGCTGAGTGATGCTGTGGTGGCGCTGAGTGATGCTGAGGTGGCGCTGAGTGTGTCTGTGGTGGCACTGAGGTGGCGCTGAGTGATGCTGTTGTGGCACTGAGTGATGCTGTTGTGGTGCTGAGTGATGCTGTGGTGGTGCTGAGTGATGCTGTGGTGGCACTGTGTGATGCTGTGGTGGCGCTGAGTGATGCTGTGGTGGCGCTGAGTGATGCCGAGGTGGCGCTGAGTGATGCTGTGGTGGCGCTGAGTGATGCTGAGTTTGTGCTCAGTGATGCTGTGGTGACGCTGACTGATGATGTGGTGCCGCTGAGTGATGCTAAGGTGGCGCTGACTGATGCTGAGGTGGCGCTGAGTGATGCTCAGGTGGCGCTGAGTGATGCTGTGGTGGCGCTGAGGTGGCGCTGAGGTGGCGCTGAGTGATGCTGATGTGGCGCCGAGTGATGCTGTTGTTGCGCCGAGTGATGCTGAGGTGGCGCCGAGTATTGCTGTGGTAGTGCTGAGTAATACTAAGGAGGCGCTGAGTGATACTGATGTGGCACTGAGTGATGCTGTGGTGGCGCTGAATGATGCTGAGGTGGCGCTGAGTGATGCTGTGATGGCGCTGAGTGATGCTGTGATGGCGCTGAGTGATGCTGTAGTGGCGCTGAGTGATGCTGTGGTGGCGCTAAGTGATACTGAGGTGGGGTCGAGTGATGCTGAGGTGGGGCCGAGTGATGCTGCAGTGGCGCTGAGTGATGCTGAGATGGCGCTGAGTGATGCTGAGGTGGCGCTGAGTGATGCTGAGGTGGCGCTGAGTGATGCTGTGGTGGCGCTGAGTGATGCTGTGGTGGCGCTGAGTGATGCTGAGGTGGCCCTGAGTGATCCTGGGATGGCACTGAGTGATGCTGACGTGGCACTGAGTGATGCTGTGGTGGCGCTGAATGTTGCTGTGATGGCACTGAGTGATTCTGTAGTGGTGCTGAGTGATCCTGTGGTGGCGCTGAGTGATGCTGAGGTTGGACCGAGTGATGCTGAGGTGGGGCTGAGTGATGCTGTGGTGGTGCTGAGTTATGCTGTGATGATGCTTTGATGGCGCTGAGTGATGCTGTGGTGGTGCTGAGTGATGCTGTGGTGACGCTGAGTGATGCTGAGGTGGCGCTGAGTTATGCTGTGGTGCTGTGGTGGCACTGAGTGATGCTGAGGTGGCGCTGAGTGATGCTGTGGTGTGCAGAGTGATGCTGTTGTGGCGCTGAGTGATGCTTTTGTGGCGCTGAGTGATGCTGTGGTGGCGCTGAGTGATGCTGTGGTGGCACTGAGTGATGCTGTGGTGGCGCTGAGTGATGCTGTGGTGGCGCTGAGTGATGCTGTGGTGGTGCTGGGTGATGCTGAGGGGGCACTGAGTGATGCTGAGGTGGCGCTGAGTGATGCTGTGGTGGCGCTGAGTGATGCTGAGTTTGTGCTGAGTGATGCTGCGGTGATGCTGAGTGATGCTGCGGTGACGCTGAGTGATGCTGCGGTGCCGCTGAGTGATGCTGAGGTGGCGCTGACTGATGCTGAGGTGGCGCTGAGTGATGCTCAGGTGGTGCTGAGTGATGCTCAGGTGGTGCTGAGTGATGCTGTGGTGGCGCTGAGTGATGCTGAGGTGGCACTGAATGATGCTGAGGTTGGACCGAGTGATGCTGAGGTGGGACTGGGTGATGCTGTGGTGGCGCTGAGTGATGCTGTTGTGGTGCTGAGTGATGCTGTGGTGGCGCTGAGTGATACTGTGGTGCTGTGTAGGTGCTGAGTGATGCTGTGGTAGCGCTGAGTGATACTGACGTGGTGCTGAGTGATACTGACGTGGCACTGAGTGATGCTGTGGTGGCGCTGAATGTTGCTGTGATGGCACTGAGTGATTCTGTAGTGGCGCTGAGTGATCCTGTGGTGGCGCTGAGTGATGCTGAGGTTGGACCGAGTGATGCTGAGGTGGGGCTGAGTGATGCTGAGGTGGTGCTGAGTGATGCTTTGATGGCACTGAGTGATGCTGTGGTGGTGCTGAGTGATGCTGTGGTGACGCTGAGTGATGCTGAGGTGGCGCTGAGTGATGCTGTTGTGGCGCTGAGTGATGCTGTGGTGGCGCTGAGTGATGCTGTGGTGGTGCTGAGTGATGCTGAGGTGGCACTGAGTGATGCTGAGGTGGCGCTGAGTGATGCTGTGGTGGCGCTGAGTGATGCTGAGTTTGTGCTGAGTGATGGTGCGGTGACGCTGAGTGATGCTGCGGTGACGCTGAGTGATGCTGCGGTGACGCTGAGTGATGCTGCGGTGCCGCTGAGTGATGCTGAGGTGGCGCTGACTGATGCTGAGGTGGCGCTGAGTGATGCTCAGGTGGTGCTGAGTGATGCTCAGGTGGTGCTGAGTGATGCTCAGGTGGTGCTGAGTGATGCTGTTGTGGCGCTGAGTGATGCTGAGGTGGCACTGAATGATGCTGAGGTGGCGCTGAGTGATGCTGTGGTGGCGCTGAGTGATGCTGTGGTGGCGCTGAGTGATGCTGAGGTGGCGCTGAGTGTGTCTGTGGTGGCACTGAGGTGGCGCTGAGTGATGCTGTTGTGGCACTGAGTGATGCTGTTGTGGTGCTGAGTGATGCTGTGGTGGTGCTGAGTGATGCTGTGGTGGCACTGTGTGATGCTGTGGTGGCGCTGAGTGATGCTGTGGTGGCGCTGAGTGATGCCGAGGTGGCGCTGAGTGATGCTGTGGTGGCGCTGAGTGATGCTGAGTTTGTGCTCAGTGATGCTGTGGTGACGCTGACTGATGATGTGGTGCCGCTGAGTGATGCTAAGGTGGCGCTGACTGATGCTGAGGTGGCGCTGAGTGATGCTCAGGTGGCGCTGAGTGATGCTGTGGTGGCGCTGAGGTGACGCTGAGTGATGCTGATGTGGCGCCGAGTGATGCTGTTGTTGCGCCGAGTGATGCTGAGGTGGCGCCGAGTATTGCTGTGGTAGTGCTGAGTAATACTAAGGAGGCGCTGAGTGATACTGATGTGGCACTGAGTGATGCTGTGGTGGCGCTGAATGATGCTGAGGTGGCGCTGAGTGATGCTGTGATGGCGCTGAGTGATGCTGTGATGGCGCTGAGTGATGCTGTAGTGGCGCTGAGTGATGCTGTGGTGGCGCTAAGTGATACTGAGGTGGGGTCGAGTGATGCTGAGGTGGGGCCGAGTGATGCTGCAGTGGCGCTGAGTGATGCTGAGATGGCGCTGAGTGATGCTGAGGTGGCGCTGAGTGATGCTGAGGTGGCGCTGAGTGATGCTGTGGTGGCGCTGAGTGATGCTGAGGTGGCCCTGAGTGATCCTGGGATGGCACTGAGTGATGCTGTGGTGACGCTGAGTGATGCTGTGGTAGCGCTGAGTGATGCTGTGGTAGCGCTGAGTGATGCTGTGGTGCTGCGGTGGCGCTGAGTGATGCTGTGGTGATGCTGAGTGATGCTGTGGTGATGCTGAGTGATGCTGTGGTGGCACTGAGTGATGCTGTGGTGGCACTGAGTGATTCTGTGGTGGTGCTGAGTGATGCTGAGGTGGCACTGAATGATGCTGTGGTGGCACTGAGTGATGCTGTGGTGGTTCTGAGTGATGCTGTGGTGGTGCTGAGTGATGCTGAGGTGACGCTGAGTGATGCTGTGGTGCCGCTGAGTGATGCTGAGGTGGCGCTGACTGATGCTGAGGTGGCGCTGAGTGATGCTCAGGTGGTGCTGAGTGATGCTGTGGTTGCGCTGAGTGATGCTGAGGTGGCGCTGAATGATGCTGGGGTGGCGCTGAGTGATGCTGTGGTAGCGCTGAGTGATGCTGTGGTAGCGCTGAGTGATGCTGAGGTGGCGCTGAGTGTGTCTGTGGTGGCACTGAGGTGGCGCTGAGTGATGCTGTTGTGGCGCTGAGTGATGCTGAGGTGTCGCTAAGTGATGCTGTGGTAGCGCTGAGTGATGCTGAGGTTGGACCGAGTGATGCTGAGGTGGGACTGGGTGATGCTGTGGTGGCGCTGAGTGATGCTGTTGTGGTGCTGAGTGATGCTGTGGTGGTGCTGAGTGATACTGTGGTGCTGTGTAGGCACTGAGTGATGCTGTGGTAGCGCTGAGTGATACTGACGTGGTGCTGAGTGATACTGACGTGGCACTGAGTGATGCTGTGGTGGCGCTGAATGTTGCTGTGATGGCACTGAGTGATTCTGTAGTGGCGCTGAGTGATCCTGTGGTGGCGCTGAGTGATGCTGAGGTTGGACCGAGTGATTCTGAGGTGGGGCTGAGTGATGCTGTGGTGGTGCTGAGTTATGCTGTGGTGATGCTGTGGTGTCGCTGAGTGATGCTGAGGTGGTGCTGAGTGATGCTTTGATGGCGCTGAGTGATGCTGTGGTGGTGCTGAGTGATGCTGTGGTGGTGCTGAGTGATGCTGTGGTGACGCTGAGTGATGCTGAGGTGGCGCTGAGTTATGCTGTGGTGCTGTGGTGGCACTGAGTGATGCTGAGGTGGCGCTGAGTGATGCTGTGGTGTGCAGAGTGATGCTGTTGTGGCGCTGAGTGATGCTGTTGTGGCGCTGAGTGATGCTGTTGTGGCGCTGAGTGATACTGTGGTGGCGCTGAGTGATGCTGTGGTGGCACTGAGTGATGCTGTGGTGGCGCTGAGTGATGCTGTGGTGGCGCTGAGTGATGCTGTGGTGGTGCTGAGTGATGCTGAGGTGGCACTGAGTGATGCTGAGGTGGCGCTGAGTGATGCTGTGGTGGCGCTGAGTGATGCTGAGTTTGTGCTGAGTGATGCTGCGGTGACGCTGAGTGATGCTGCGGTGACGCTGAGTGATGCTGCGGTGACGCTGAGTGATGCTGAGGTGGCGCTGACTGATGCTGAGGTGGCGCTGAGTGATGCTCAGGTGGTGCTGAGTGATGCTCAGGTGGTGCTGAGTGATGCTGTGGTGGCGCTGAGTGATGCTGAGGTGGCACTGAATGATGCTGAGGTTGGACCGAGTGATGCTGAGGTGGGACTGGGTGATGCAGTGGTGGCGCTGAGTGATGCTGTTGTGGTGCTGAGTGATGCTGTGGTGGCGCTGAGTGATACTGTGGTGCTGTGTAGGTGCTGAGTGATGCTGTGGTAGCGCTGAGTGATACTGACGTGGTGCTGAGTGATACTGACGTGGCACTGAGTGATGCTGTGGTGGCGCTGAATGTTGCTGTGATGGCACTGAGTGATTCTGTAGTGGCGCTGAGTGATCCTGTGGTGGCGCTGAGTGATGCTGAGGTTGGACCGAGTGATGCTGAGGTGGGGCTGAGTGATGCTGTGGTGGTGCTGAGTTATGCTGTAGTGATGCTGTGGTGGCGCTGAGTGATGCTGAGGTGGTGCTGAGTGATGCTTTGATGGCGCTGAGTGATGCTGTGGTGGTGCTGAGTGATGCTGTGGTGACGCTGAGTGATGCTGAGGTGGCGCTGAGTTATGCTGTGGTGCTGTGGTGGCACTGAGTGATGCTGAGGTGGCGCTGAGTGATGCTGTGGTGTGCAGAGTTATGCTGTTGTGGCGCTGAGTGATGCTGTGGTGGCGCTGAGTGATGCTGTGGTGGCACTGAGTGATGCTGTGGTGGCGCTTAGTGATGCTGTGGTGGCGCTGAGTGATGCTGTGGTGGTGCTGAGTGATGCTGAGGTGGCACTGAGTGATGCTGAGGTGGCGCTGAGTGATGCTGTGGTGGCGCTGAGTGATGCTGAGTTTGTGCTGAGTGATGCTGCGGTGACGCTGAGTGATGCTGCGGTGACGCTGAGTGATGCTGCGGTGCCGATGAGTGATGCTGAGGTGGCGCTGACTGATGCTGAGGTGGTGCTGAGTGATGCTCAGGTGGTGCTGAGTGATGCTCAGGTGGTGCTGAGTGATGCTGTGGTGGCGCTGAGTGATGCTGAGGTGGCACTGAATGATGCTGAGGTGGCGCTGAGTGATGCTGTGGTGGCGCTGAGTGATGCTGTGGTGGCGCTGAGTGATGCTGAGGTGGCGCTGAGTGTGTCTGTGGTGGCACTGAGGTGGCGCTGAGTGATGCTGTTGTGGCACTGAGTGATGCTGAGGTGGCGCTGAGTGATGCTGTGGTAGCGCTGAGTGATGCTGAGGTTGGACCGAGTGATGCTGAGGTGGGACTGGGTGATGCTGTGGTGGCGCTGAGTGATGCTGTTGTGGTGCTGAGTGATGCTGTTGTGGTGCTGAGTGATGCTTTGGTGGCACTGTGTGATGCTGTGGTGGCGCTGAGTGATGCTGTGGTGGCGCTGAGTGATGCCGAGGTGGCGCTGAGTGATGCTGTGGTGGCGCTGAGTGATGCTGAGTTTGTGCTCAGTGATGCTGTGGTGACGCTGACTGATGATGTGGTGCCACTGAGTGATGCTACGGTGGTTCTGACTGATGCTGAGGTGGCGCTGAGTGATGCTCAGGTGGCGCTGAGTGATGCTGTGGTGGCGCTGAGGTGGCGCTGAGTGATGCTGATGTGGCGCCGAGTGATGCTGTTGTTGCGCCAAATGATGCTGAGGTGGCGCCGAGTATTGCTGTGGTAGTGCTGAGTAATACTAAGGAGGCGCTGAGTGATACTGATGTGGCACTGAGTGATGCTGTGGTGGCGCTGAATGATGCTGAGGTGGCGCTGAGTGATGCTGTGATGGCGCTGAGTGATGCTGTGATGGTGCTGAGTGATGCTGCAGTGGCGCTGAGTGATGCTGTGGTGGCGCTAAGTGATACTGAGGTGGGGTCGAGTGATGCTGAGGTGGGGCCGAGTGATGCTGCGGTGGCGCTGAGTGATGCTGAGATGGCGCTGAGTGATGCTGAGGTGGCGCTGAGTGATGCTGAGGTGGCGCTGAGTGATGCTGTGGTGGCGCTGAGTGATGCTGAGGTGGCCCTGAGTGATCCTGGGATGGCACTGAGTGATGCTGTGGTGACGCTGAGTGATGCTGTGGTAGCGCTGAGTGATGCTGTGGTAGCGCTGAGTGATGCTGTGGTAGCGCTGAGTGATGCTGTGGTGCTGCGGTGGCGCTGAGTGATGCTGAGGTGATGCTGAGTGATGCTGTGGTGCCGCTGAGTGATGCTGAGGTGGCGCTGACTGATGCTGAGGTGGCGCTGAGTGATGCTCAGGTGGAGCTGAGTGATGCTGTGGTGGCGCTGAGTGATGCTGAGGTGGCGCTGAATGATGCTGGGGTGGCGCTGAGTGATGCTGTGGTAGCGCTGAGTGATGCTGTGGTAGCGCTGAGTGATGCTGAGGTGGCGCTGAGTGTGTCTGTGGTGGCACTGAGGTGGCGCTGAGTGATGCTGTTGTGGCGCTGAGTGATGCTGAGGTGGCGCTGAGTGATGCTGTGGTAGCGCTGAGTGATGCTGAGGTTGGACCGAGTGATGCTGAGGTGGGACTGGGTGATGCTGTGGTGGCGCTGAGTGATGCTGTTGTGGTGCTGAGTGATGCTGTGGTGGCGCTGAGTGATACTGTCGTGCTGTGTAGGCGCTGAGTGATGCTGTGGTAGCGCTGAGTGATACTGACGTGGTGCTGAGTGATACTGACGTGGCACTGAGTGATGCTGTGGTGGCGCTGAATGTTGCTGTGATGGCACTGAGTGATTCTGTAGTGGCACTGAGTGATCCTGTGGTGGCGCTGAGTGATGCTGAGGTTGGACCGAGTGATGCTGAGGTGGGGCTGAGTGATGCTGTGGTGGTGCTGAGTTATGCTGTGGTGATGCTGTGGTGGCGCTGAGTGATGCTGAGGTGGTGCTGAGTGATGCTTTGATGGCGCTGAGTGATGCTGTGGTGGTGCTGAGTGATGCTGTGGTGATGCTGAGTGATGCTGAGGTGGCGCTGAGTTATGCTGTGGTGCTGTGGTGGCACTGAGTGATGCTGAGGTGGCGCTGAGTGATGCTGTGGTGTGCAGAGTGATGCTGTTGTGGCGCTGAGTGATGCTGTTGTGGCGCTGAGTGATGCTGTGGTGGCGGTGAGTGATGCTGTGGTGGCACTGAGTGATGCTGTGGTGGCGCTGAGTGATGCTGTGGTGGCGCTGAGTGATGCTGTGGTGGTGCTGAGTGATGCTGAGGTGGCACTGAGTGATGCTGAGGTGGCGCTGAGTGATGCTGTGGTGGCGCTGAGTGATGCTGAGTTTGTGCTGAGTGATGCTGCGGTGACGCTGAGTGATGCTGCGGTGACGCTGAGTGATGCTGCGGTGCCGCTGAGTGATGCTGAGGTGGCGCTGACTGATGCTGAGGTGGCGCTGAGTGATGCTCAGGTGGTGCTGAGTGATGCTCAGGTGGTGCTGAGTGATGCTGTGGTGGCGCTGAGTGATGCTGAGGTGGCACTGAATGATGCTGAGGTTGGACCGAGTGATGCTGAGGTGGGACTGGGTGATGCTGTGGTGGCGCTGAGTGATGCTGTTGTGGTGCTGAGTGATGCTGTGGTGGCGCTGAGTGATACTGTGGTGCTGTGTAGGCGCTGAGTGATGCTGTGGTAGCGCTGAGTGATACTGACGTGGTGCTGAGTGATACTGACGTGGCACTGAGTGATGCTGTGGTGGCGCTGAATGTTGCTGTGATGGCACTGAGTGATTCTGTAGTGGCGCTGAGTGATCCTGTGGTGGCGCTGAGTGATGCTGAGGTTGGACCGAGTGATGCTGAGGTGGGGCTGAGTGATGCTGTGGTGGTGCTGAGTTATGCTGTGGTGATGCTGTGGTGGCGCTGAGTGATGCTGAGGTGGTGCTGAGTGATGCTTTGATGGCGCTGAGTGATGCTGTGGTGGTGCTGAGTGATGCTGTGGTGACGCTGAGTGATGCTGAGGTGGCGCTGAGTTATGCTGTGGTGCTGTGGTGGCACTGAGTGATCCTGTGGTGGTGCTGAGGTGGTGCTGAATGATGCTGTGGTGGTGCAGAGGTGGTGCTGAGTGATGCTGTGGTGGTGCTGAGTGGTGCTGAAGTGGCTCTGAGTGATGCTTTGGTGGTGCAGAGTGATACTGTGTTGGCGCTGAGTGATGCTGTGGTGGTGCTGAGTGATGCTGTGGTGACGCTGAGTGATGCTGTGGTGATGCTGAGTGATGCTGTGGTAGCACTGAGTAATGCTGTGGTGCTGTGGTGGCGCTGAGAGATGCTGAGGTGGCGCTGAGTGATGTTTTGATGGCGCTGAGTGATGCTGTGGTGGTGCTGAGTGATACTGTGGTGGTGCTGAGTGATGCTGTGGTGGTGCTGAGTGATGCTGAGGTGGTGCTGAGTGATGCTGTGGTGACGCTGAGTGCTGCTGAGGTGGCGCTGAGTGATGCTGTGGTGGTGCAGAGTGATGCTGTGGTGGCGCTGAGTGATGCTGTGGTGGTGCTGAGTGATACTGTGGTGGCGCTGAGTGATGCTGTGGTGGCGCTGAGTGATGCTGTGGTGGCGCTGAGTAATGCTGTGGTGGCGCTGAGTGATGCTGTGGTGGCGCTGAGTGATGCTGAGGTGGCACTGAGTGATGCTGTGGTGGCGCTGAGTGATGCTGAGTTTGTGCTGAGTGATGCTGTGGTGACGCTGAGTGATGCTGTGGTGCCGCTGAGTGATGCTGAGGTGGCGCTGAGTGATGCTCAGGTTGCGCTGAGTGATGCTGTCGTGGCGCTGAGTGATGCTGAGGTGGCACTGAGTGATGCTGAGGTGGCGCTGAGTGATGCTGTGGTGGCACTGAGGTGGCGCTGAGTGATGCTGAGGTGGTGCTGAGTGATGCTGAGTGATGCTGTTGTGGCGCTGAGTGATGCTGAGGTGGCGCTGAGTAATGCTGTTGTTGTGCTGAGTGATGCTGTGGTGGCACTGAGGTGGCGCTGAGTGATGCTGAGGTGGTGCTGAGTGATGCTGTTGTGGCGCTGAGTGATGCTGAGGTGGCGCTGAGTAATGCTGTTGTTGTGCTGAGTGATGCTGTGGTGCCGCTGAGTGATGCTGAGGTGCCGCTGAGTGATGCTGTGGTGCCGCTGAGTGATGCTGTGGTGGCGCTGAGTGATGCTGTGGTGGCGCTGAGTGATGCTGTGGTGGCGCTGAGTGATGCTGTGGTGGCGCTGAGTGATGCTGTGGTGGCGCTGAGTGATGCTGAGGTGGCGCTGAGTGATGCTGTTGTGGCGCTGAGTGATGCTGAGTTTGTGCTGAGTGATGCTGTGGTGACGCTGAGTGATGCTGTGGTGCCGCTGAGTGATGCTGAGGTGGCGCTGAGTGATGCTCAGGTTGCGCTGAGTGATGCAGTGGTGGCGCTGAGTGATGCTGAGGTGGCACTGAGTGATGCTGAGGTGGCACTGAGTGATGCTGTGGTGGCACTGAGGTGGCGCTGAGTGATGCTGAGGTGGTGCTGAGTGATGCTGAGTGATGCTGTTGTGGCGCTGAGTGATGCTGAGGTGGCGCTGAGTAATGCTGTTGTTGTGCTGAGTGATGCTGTGGTGGCACTGAGGTGGCGCTGAGTGATGCTGAGGTGGTGCTGAGTGATGCTGAGTAATGCTGTTGTGGCACTGAGTGATGCTGAGGTGGCGCTGAGTAATGCTGTTGTTGTGCTGAGTGATGCTGTGGTGCTGCCGAGTGATGCTGAGGTGCCGCTGAGTGATGCTGAGGTGGCACTGAGTGATACTGAGGTTGTGCTGAGTGATGCTGTGGTAGCGCTGAGTGATACTAAAGTGGCGCAGAGTGATGCTGAGGTGGCGCTGAGTGATGCTGTGATGGCGCTGAGTGATGCTGTAATGGCGCTGAGTGATGCTGTGGTGGCGTTGAGTGATGCTGAGGTGGGACAGAGTGATGCTGAGGTGGGGCTGGGTGATGCTGTGGTGGCGCTGAGTGATGCTGTGGTGACGCTGAGTGGCACTGAGAGATGCTGTGATGGCGCTGAGTGATGCTGTGGTGGCGCTGAGTGATGCTGTGGTAGCACTGAGTGACGCTAAGGTGTCGCTGAGTGATGCTGAGGTGGCGCTCAGTAATGCTGTGGTGGCACTCAGTGATGCTGTGGTGACGCTGAGTGGCGCTGAGAGATGCTCAGGCGGTGCTGAGTTATGCTGTGGTGGTGCTGAGTGATGCTGTGGTGGCGCTGAGTAATGCTGCGGTGGCGCTGAGTAATGCTGCGGTGGCGCTGAGTGATGCTGCGGTGGTGCAGAGTGATGCTGTGGTGGTGCTGAGTGATGCTGTGGTGACGCTGAGTGATGCTGTGGTAGCGCTGAGTGATGCTGTGGTAGCGCTGAGTGATGCTGTGGTGCTGCGGTGGCACTGAGAGATGCTGAGGTGGTGCTGAGTGATGCTTTGATGGAGCTGAGTGATGCTGCGGTGGTGCTGAGTGATGCTGTGGTGGCTCTGAGTGATGCTGTGGTGGCGCTGAGTGATGCTGTGGTGGCGCTGAGTGATGCTGAGGTGGCGGTGAGTGATGCTGTGGTGGCGCTGAGTGATGCTGTGGTGGCGCTGAGTGATGCTGTGGTGACGCTGAGTGATGCTGTGGTGACGCTGAGTGATGCTGTGGTGGCACTGAGTGATGCTGTGGTGGCACTGAGTGATTCTGTGGTGGTGCTGAGTGATGCTGAGGTAGCACTGAATGATGCTGTGGTGGCACTGAGTGATGCTGTGGTGGTTCTGAGTGATACTGTGGTGGCGCTGAGTGATGCTGAGGTGACGCTGAGTGATGCTGTGGTGCCGCTGAGTGATGCTGAGGTGGCGCTGACTGATGCTGAGGTGGCGCTGAGTGATGCTCAGGTGGTGCTGAGTGATGCTGTGGTGGCGCTGAGTGATGCTGAGGTGGCGCTGAATGATGCTGGGGTGGCGCTGAGTGATGCTGTGGTGGTGCAGAGTGATGCTGTGGTGGCGCTGAGTGATGCTGTGGTAGTGCTGAGTGATGCTGTGGTGGCGCTGAGTGATGCTGTGGTGGTGCTGAGTAATGCTGTGGTGGCGCTGAGTGATGCTGTGGTGGCGCTGAGTTATGCTGAGGTGGCGCTGAGTGATGCTGTGGTGGCACTGAGTGATGCTGAGTTTGTGCTGAGTGATGCTGTGGTGACGCTGAGTGATGCTGTGGTGCCGCTGAGTGATGCTGAGGTGGCGCTGAGTGATGCTCAGGTTGCGCTGAGTGATGCTGTCGTGGCGCTGAGTGATGCTGAGGTGGCACTGAGTGATGCTGAGGTGGCGCTGAGTGATGCTGTGGTGGCACTGAGGTGGCGCTGAGTGATGCTGAGGTGGTGCTGAGTGATGCTGAGTGATGCTGTTGTGGCGCTGAGTGATGCTGAGGTGGCGCTGAGTAATGCTGTTGTTGTGATGAGTGATGCGGTGGTGGCACTGAGGTGGCGCTGAGTGATGCTGAGGTGGTGCTGAGTGATGCTGTTGTGGCGCTGAGTGATGCTGAGGTGGCGCTGAGTAATGCTGTTGTTGTGCTGAGTGATGCTGTGGTGCCGCTGAGTGATGCTGAGGTGCCGCTGAGTGATGCTGTGGTGGCGCTGAGTGATGCTGTGGTGGCGCTGAGTGATGCTGTGGTGGCGCTGAGTGATGCTGTGGTAGCGCTGAGTGATGCTGTGGTGGCGCTGAGTGATGCTGTGGTGGCGCTGAGTGATGCTGAGGTGGCGCTGAGTGATGCTGTTGTGGCACTGAGTGATGCTGAGTTTGTGCTGAGTGATGCTGTGGTGACGCTGAGTGATGCTGTGGTGCCACTGAGTGATGCTGAGGTGGCGCTGAGTGATGCTCAGGTTGCGCTGAGTGATGCAGTGGTGGCGCTGAGTGATGCTGAGGTGGCACTGAGTGATGCTGAGGTGGCGCTGAGTGATGCTGTGGTGGCACTGAGGTGGCGCTGAGTGATGCTGAGGTGGTGCTGAGTGATGCTGAGTGATGCTTTGTGGCGCTGAGTGATGCTGAGGTGGCGCTGAGTAATGCTGTTGTTGTGCTGAGTGATGCTGTGGTGGCACTGAGGTGGCGCTGAGTGATGCTGAGGTGGTGCTGAGTGATGCTGTTGTGGCGCTGAGTGATGCTGAGGTGGCGCTGAGTAATGCTGTTGTTGTGCTGAGTGATGCTGTGGTGCCGCCGAGTGATGCTGAGGTGCCGCTGAGTGATGCTGAAGTGGCACTGAGTGATACTGAGGTTGTGCTGAGTGATGCTGTGGTAGCGCTGAGTGATACTAAAGTGGCGCAGAGTGATGCTGAGGTGGCGCTGAGTGATGCTATGATGGCGCTGAGTGATGCTGTAATGGCACTGAGTGATGCTGTGGTGGCGCTGAGTGATGCTGAGGTGGGACAGAGTGATGCTGAGGTGGGGCTGGGTGATGCTGTGGTGGCGCTGAGTGATGCTGTGGTGACGCTGAGTGGCGCTGAGAGATGCTGTGATGGCGCTGAGTGATGCTGTGGTGACGCTGAGTGATGCTGTGGTAGCACTGAGTGACGCTGAGGTGTCGCTGAGTGATGCTGAGGTGGCGCTCAGTGATGCTGTGGTGGCACTCAGTGATGCTGTGGTGACGCTGAGTGGTGCTGAGAGATGCTCAGGCGGTGCTGAGTGATGCTTTGATGGCGCTGAGTGATGCTGTGGTGGTGCTGAGTGATGCTGTGGTGGCGCTGAGTAATGCTGCGGTGGCGCTGAGTGATGCTGCGGTGGTGCAGAGTGATGCTGAGGTGGTGCTGAGTGATGCTGTGGTGGTGCTGAGTGATGCTGTGGTGACGCTGAGTGATGCTGTGGTAGCGCTGAGTGATGCTGTGGTAGCGCTGAGTGATGCTGTGGTGCTGCGGTGGCGCTGAGAGATGCTGAGGTGGTGCTGAGTGATGCTTTGATGGAGCTGAGTGATGCTGCGGTGGTGCTGAGTGATGCTGTGGTGGCTCTGAGTGATGCTGTGGTGGCGCTGAGTGATACTGTGGTGGCGCTGAGTGATGCTGAGGTGGCGGTGAGTGATGCTGTGGTGGCGCTGAGTGATGCTGTGGTGTCGCTGAGTGATGCTGTGGTGAAGCTGAGTGATGCTGTGGTGACGCTGAGTGATGCTGTGGTGGCACTGAGTGATGCTGTGGTGGCACTGAGTGATTCTGTGGTGGTGCTGAGTGATGCTGAGGTGGCACTGAATGATGCTGTGGTGGCACTGAGTGATGCTGTGGTGGTTCTGAGTGATGATGTGGTGGCGCTGAGTGATGCTGAGGTGACGCTGAGTGATGCTGTGGTACCGCTGAGTGATGCTGAGGTGGCGCTGACTGATGCTGAGGTGGCGCTGAGTGATGCTCAGGTGGTGCTGAGTGATGCTGTGGTGGCGCTGAGTGATGCTGACGTGGCGCTGAATGATGCTGGGGTGGCGCTGAGTGATGCTGTGGTAGCGCTGAGTGATGCTGTGGTAGCGCTGAGTGATGCTGAGGTGGCGCTGAGTGTGTCTGTGGTGGCACTGAGGTGGCGCTGAGTGATGCTGTTGTGGCGCTAAGTGATGCTGAGGTGGCGCTGAGTGATGCTGTGGTAGCGCTGAGTGATGCTGAGGTTGGACCGAGTGATGCTGAGGTGGGACTGGGTGATGCTGTGGTGGCGCTGAGTGATGCTGTTGTGGTGCTGAGTGATGCTGTGGTGGCGCTGAGTGATACTGTGGTGCTGTGTAGGCGCTGAGTGATGCTGTGGTAGCGCTGAGTGATACTGATGTTGTGCTGAGTGATACTGACGTGGCACTGAGTGATGCTGTGGTGGCACTGAATGTTGCTGTGATGGCACTGAGTGATTCTGTAGTGGCGCTGAGTGATCCTGTGGTGGCGCTGAGTGATGCTGAGGTTGGACCGAGTGATGCTGAGGTGGGGCTGAGTGATGCTGTGGTGGTGCTGAGTTATGCTTTGGTGATGCTGTGGTGGCGCTGAGTGATGCTGAGGTGGTGCTGAGTGATGCTTTGATGGCGCTGAGTGATGCTGTGGTGGTGCTGAGTGATGCTGTGGTGACGCTGAGTGATGCTGAGGTGGCGCTGAGTTATGCTGTGGTGCTGTGGTGGCACTGAGTGATGCTGAGGTGGCGCTGAGTGATGCTGTGGTGTGCAGAGTGATGCTGTTGTGGCGCTGAGTGATGCTGTTGTGGCGCTGAGTGATGCTGTGGTGGCACTGAGTGATGCTGTGGTGGCACTGAGTGATGCTGTGGTGGCGCTGAGTGATGCTGTGGTGGCGCTGAGTGATGCTGTGGTGGCGCTGAGTGATGCTGAGGTGGCACTGAGTGATGCTGAGGTGGCGCTGAGTGATGCTGTGGTGGCGCTGAGTGATGCTGAGTTTGTGCT
The DNA here is from genome assembly GCA_963921515.1 of Calotriton arnoldi. Taxonomy (NCBI): domain Eukaryota; kingdom Metazoa; phylum Chordata; class Amphibia; order Caudata; family Salamandridae; genus Calotriton; species Calotriton arnoldi. The sequence goes on from CAWUFW010008396.1 coordinate 465,510, forward strand.
GAGTGATGCTGCGGTGATGCTGAGTGATGCTGCGGTGACGCTGAGTGATGCTGCGGTGCCGCTGAGTGATGCTGAGGTGGCGCTGACTGATGCTGAGGTGGCGCTGAGTGATGCTCAGGTGGTGCTGAGTGATGCTGTGGTGGCGCTGAGTGATGCTGAGGTGGCACTGAATGATGCTGAGGTTGGACCGAGTGATGCTGAGGTGGGACTGGGTGATGCTGTGGTGGCGCTGAGTGATGCTGTTGTGGTGCTGAGTGATGCTGTGGTGGCGCTGAGTGATACTGTGGTACTGTGTAGGCGCTGAGTGATGCTGTGGTAGCGCTGAGTGATACTGACGTGGTGCTGAGTGATACTGACGTGGCACTGAGTGATGCTGTGGTGGCGCTGAATGTTGCTGTGATGGCACTGAGTGATTCTGTAGTGGCGCTGAGTGATCCTGTGGTGGCGCTGAGTGATGCTGAGGTTGGACCGAGTGATGCTGAGGTGGGGCTGAGTGATGCTGTGGTGGTGCTGAGTTATGCTGTGGTGATGCTGTGGTGGCGCTGAGTGATGCTGAGGTGGTGCTGAGTGATGCTTTGATGGCGCTGAGTGATGCTGTGGTGGTGCTGAGTGATGCTGTGGTGACGCTGAGTGATGCTGAGGTGGCGCTGAGTTATGCTGTGGTGCTGTGGTGGCACTGAGTGATCCTGTGGTGGTGCTGAGGTGGTGCTGAATGATGCTGTGGTGGTGCAGAGGTGGTGCTGAGTGATGCTGTGGTGGTGCTGAGTGGTGCTGAAGTGGCTCTGAGTGATGCTTTGGTGGTGCAGAGTGATACTGTGTTGGCGCTGAGTGATGCTGTGGTGGTGCTGAGTGATGCTGTGGTGACGCTGAGTGATGCTGTGGTGATGCTGAGTGATGCTGTGGTAGCACTGAGTAATGCTGTGGTGCTGTGGTGGCGCTGAGAGATGCTGAGGTGGCGCTGAGTGATGTTTTGATGGCGCTGAGTGATGCTGTGGTGGTGCTGAGTGATACTGTGGTGGTGCTGAGTGATGCTGTGGTGGTGCTGAGTGATGCTGAGGTGGTGCTGAGTGATGCTGTGGTGACGCTGAGTGCTGCTGAGGTGGCGCTGAGTGATGCTGTGGTGGTGCAGAGTGATGCTGTGGTGGCGCTGAGTGATGCTGTGGTGGTGCTGAGTGATACTGTGGTGGCGCTGAGTGATGCTGTGGTGGCGCTGAGTGATGCTGTGGTGGCGCTGAGTAATGCTGTGGTGGCGCTGAGTGATGCTGTGGTGGCGCTGAGTGATGCTGAGGTGGCGCTGAGTGATGCTGTGGTGGCGCTGAGTGATGCTGAGTTTGTGCTGAGTGATGCTGTGGTGACGCTGAGTGATGCTGTGGTGCCGCTGAGTGATGCTGAGGTGGCGCTGAGTGATGCTCAGGTTGCGCTGAGTGATGCTGTCGTGGCGCTGAGTGATGCTGAGGTGGCACTGAGTGATGCTGAGGTGGCGCTGAGTGATGCTGTGGTGGCACTGAGGTGGCGCTGAGTGATGCTGAGGTGGTGCTGAGTGATGCTGAGTGATGCTGTTGTGGCGCTGAGTGATGCTGAGGTGGCGCTGAGTAATGCTGTTGTTGTGCTGAGTGATGCTGTGGTGGCACTGAGGTGGCGCTGAGTGATGCTGAGGTGGTGCTGAGTGATGCTGTTGTGGCGCTGAGTGATGCTGAGGTGGCGCTGAGTAATGCTGTTGTTGTGCTGAGTGATGCTGTGGTGCCGCTGAGTGATGCTGAGGTGCCGCTGAGTGATGCTGTGGTGGCGCTGAGTGATGCTGTGGTGGCGCTGAGTGATGCTGTGGTGGCGCTGAGTAATGCTGTGGTGGCGCTGAGTGATGCTGTGGTGGCGCTGAGTGATGCTGTGGTGGCGCTGAGTGATGCTGAGGTGGCGCTGAGTGATGCTGTTGTGGCGCTGAGTGATGCTGAGTTTGTGCTGAGTGATGCTGTGGTGACGCTGAGTGATGCTGTGGTGCCGCTGAGTGATGCTGAGGTGGCGCTGAGTGATGCTCAGGTTGCGCTGAGTGATGCAGTGGTGGCGCTGAGTGATGCTGAGGTGGCACTGAGTGATGCTGAGGTGGCACTGAGTGATGCTGTGGTGGCACTGAGGTGGCGCTGAGTGATGCTGAGGTGGTGCTGAGTGATGCTGAGTGATGCTGTTGTGGCGCTGAGTGATGCTGAGGTGGCGCTGAGTAATGCTGTTGTTGTGCTGAGTGATGCTGTGGTGGCACTGAGGTGGCGCTGAGTGATGCTGAGGTGGTGCTGAGTGATGCTGAGTAATGCTGTTGTGGCACTGAGTGATGCTGAGGTGGCGCTGAGTAATGCTGTTGTTTTGCTGAGTGATGCTGTGGTGCTGCCGAGTGATGCTGAGGTGCCGCTGAGTGATGCTGAGGTGGCACTGAGTGATACTGAGGTTGTGCTGAGTGATGCTGTGGTAGCGCTGAGTGATACTAAAGTGGCGCAGAGTGATGCTGAGGTGGCGCTGAGTGATGCTGTGATGGCGCTGAGTGATGCTGTAATGGCGCTGAGTGATGCTGTGGTGGCGTTGAGTGATGCTGAGGTGGGACAGAGTGATGCTGAGGTGGGGCTGGGTGATGCTGTGGTGGCGCTGAGTGATGCTGTGGTGACGCTGAGTGGCACTGAGAGATGCTGTGATGGCGCTGAGTGATGCTGTGGTGGCGCTGAGTGATGCTGTGGTAGCACTGAGTGACGCTAAGGTGTCGCTGAGTGATGCTGAGGTGGCGCTCAGTAATGCTGTGGTGGCACTCAGTGATGCTGTGGTGACGCTGAGTGGCGCTGAGAGATTCTCAGGCGGTGCTGAGTTATGCTGTGGTGGTGCTGAGTGATGCTGTGGTGGCGCTGAGTAATGCTGCGGTGGCGCTGAGTAATGCTGCGGTGGCGCTGAGTGATGCTGCGGTGGTGCAGAGTGATGCTGTGGTGGTGCTGAGTGATGCTGTGGTGACGCTGAGTGATGCTGTGGTAGCGCTGAGTGATGCTGTGGTAGCGCTGAGTGATGCTGTGGTAGCGCTGAGTGATGCTGTGGTGCTGCGGTGGCACTGAGAGATGCTGAGGTGGTGCTGAGTGATGCTTTGATGGAGCTGAGTGATGCTGCGGTGGTGCTGAGTGATGCTGTGGTGGCTCTGAGTGATGCTGTGGTGGCGCTGAGTGATGCTGTGGTGGCGCTGAGTGATGCTGAGGTGGCGGTGAGTGATGCTGTGGTGGCGCTGAGTGATGCTGTGGTGGCGCTGAGTGATGCTGTGGTGACGCTGAGTGATGCTGTGGTGACGCTGAGTGATGCTGTGGTGGCACTGAGTGATGCTGTGGTGGCACTGAGTGATTCTGTGGTGGTGCTGAGTGATGCTGAGGTAGCACTGAATGATGCTGTGGTGGCACTGAGTGATGCTGTGGTGGTTCTGAGTGATACTGTGGTGGCGCTGAGTGATGCTGAGGTGACGCTGAGTGATGCTGTGGTGCCGCTGAGTGATGCTGAGGTGGCGCTGACTGATGCTGAGGTGGCGCTGAGTGATGCTCAGGTGGTGCTGAGTGATGCTGTGGTGGCGCTGAGTGATGCTGAGGTGGCGCTGAATGATGCTGGGGTGGCGCTGAGTGATGCTGTGGTGGTGCAGAGTGATGCTGTGGTGGCGCTGAGTGATGCTGTGGTAGTGCTGAGTGATGCTGTGGTGGCGCTGAGTGATGCTGTGGTGGCGCTGAGTAATGCTGTGGTGGCGCTGAGTGATGCTGTGGTGGCGCTGAGTGATGCTGAGGTGGCGCTGAGTGATGCTGTGGTGGCACTGAGTGATGCTGAGTTTGTGCTGAGTGATGCTGTGGTGACGCTGAGTGATGCTGTGGTGCCGCTGAGTGATGCTGAGGTGGCGCTGAGTGATGCTCAGGTTGCGCTGAGTGATGCTGTCGTGGCGCTGAGTGATGCTGAGGTGGCACTGAGTGATGCTGAGGTGGCGCTGAGTGATGCTGTGGTGGCACTGAGGTGGCGCTGAGTGATGCTGAGGTGGTGCTGAGTGATGCTGAGTGATGCTGTTGTGGCGCTGAGTGATGCTGAGGTGGCGCTGAGTAATGCTGTTGTTGTGATGAGTGATGCGGTGGTGGCACTGAGGTGGCGCTGAGTGATGCTGAGGTGGTGCTGAGTGATGCTGTTGTGGCGCTGAGTGATGCTGAGGTGGCGCTGAGTAATGCTGTTGTTGTGCTGAGTGATGCTGTGGTGCCGCTGAGTGATGCTGAGGTGCCGCTGAGTGATGCTGTGGTGGCGCTGAGTGATGCTGTGGTGGCGCTGAGTGATGCTGTGGTGGCGCTGAGTGATGCTGTGGTAGCGCTGAGTGATGCTGTGGTGGCGCTGAGTGATGCTGTGGTGGCGCTGAGTGATGCTGAGGTGGCGCTGAGTGATGCTGTTGTGGCGCTGAGTGATGCTGAGTTTGTGCTGAGTGATGCTGTGGTGACGCTGAGTGATGCTGTGGTGCCACTGAGTGATGCTGAGGTGGCGCTGAGTGATGCTCAGGTTGCGCTGAGTGATGCTCAGGTTGCGCTGAGTGATGCAGTGGTGGCGCTGAGTGATGCTGAGGTGGCACTGAGTGATGCTGAGGTGGCGCTGAGTGATGCTGTGGTGGCACTGAGGTGGCGCTGAGTGATGCTGAGGTGGTGCTGAGTGATGCTGAGTGATGCTTTGTGGCGCTGAGTGATGCTGAGGTGGCGCTGAGTAATGCTGTTGTTGTGCTGAGTGATGCTGTGGTGGCACTGAGGTGGCGCTGAGTGATGCTGAGGTGGTGCTGAGTGATGCTGTTGTGGCGCTGAGTGATGCTGAGGTGGCGCTGAGTAATGCTGTTGTTGTGCTGAGTGATGCTGTGGTGCCGCCGAGTGATGCTGAGGTGCCGCTGAGTGATGCTGAAGTGGCACTGAGTGATACTGAGGTTGTGCTGAGTGATGCTGTGGTAGCGCTGAGTAATACTAAAGTGGCGCAGAGTGATGCTGAGGTGGCGCTGAGTGATGCTATGATGGCGCTGAGTGATGCTGTAATGGCACTGAGTGATGCTGTGGTGGCGCTGAGTGATGCTGAGGTGGGACAGAGTGATGCTGAGGTGGGGCTGGGTGATGCTGTGGTGGCGCTGAGTGATGCTGTGGTGACGCTGAGTGGCGCTGAGAGATGCTGTGATGGCGCTGAGTGATGCTGTGGTGACGCTGAGTGATGCTGTGGTAGCACTGAGTGACGCTGAGGTGTCGCTGAGTGATGCTGAGGTGGCGCTCAGTGATGCTGTGGTGGCACTCAGTGATGCTGTGGTGACGCTGAGTGGTGCTGAGAGATGCTCAGGCGGTGCTGAGTGATGCTTTGATGGCGCTGAGTGATGCTGTGGTGGTGCTGAGTGATGCTGTGGTGGCGCTGAGTAATGCTGCGGTGGCGCTGAGTGATGCTGCGGTGGTGCAGAGTGATGCTGAGGTGGTGCTGAGTGATGCTGTGGTGGTGCTGAGTGATGCTGTGGTGACGCTGAGTGATGCTGTGGTAGCGCTGAGTGATGCTGTGGTAGCGCTGAGTGATGCTGTGGTGCTGCGGTGGCGCTGAGAGATGCTGAGGTGGTGCTGAGTGATGCTTTGATGGAGCTGAGTGATGCTGCGGTGGTGCTGAGTGATGCTGTGGTGGCTCTGAGTGATGCTGTGGTGGCGCTGAGTGATACTGTGGTGGCGCTGAGTGATGCTGAGGTGGCGGTGAGTGATGCTGTGGTGGCGCTGAGTGATGCTGTGGTGTCGCTGAGTGATGCTGTGGTGAAGCTGAGTGATGCTGTGGTGACGCTGAGTGATGCTGTGGTGGCACTGAGTGATGCTGTGGTGGCACTGAGTGATTCTGTGGTGGTGCTGAGTGATGCTGAGGTGGCACTGAATGATGCTGTGGTGGCACTGAGTGATGCTGTGGTGGTTCTGAGTGATGATGTGGTGGCGCTGAGTGATGCTGAGGTGACGCTGAGTGATGCTGTGGTACCGCTGAGTGATGCTGAGGTGGCGCTGACTGATGCTGAGGTGGCGCTGAGTGATGCTCAGGTGGTGCTGAGTGATGCTGTGGTGGCGCTGAGTGATGCTGACGTGGCGCTGAATGATGCTGGGGTGGCGCTGAGTGATGCTGTGGTAGCGCTGAGTGATGCTGTGGTAGCGCTGAGTGATGCTGAGGTGGCGCTGAGTGTGTCTGTGGTGGCACTGAGGTGGCGCTGAGTGATGCTGTTGTGGCGCTGAGTGATGCTGAGGTGGCGCTGAGTGATGCTGTGGTAGCGCTGAGTGATGCTGAGGTTGGACCGAGTGATGCTGAGGTGGGACTGGGTGATGCTGTGGTGGCGCTGAGTGATGCTGTTGTGGTGCTGAGTGATGCTGTGGTGGCGCTGAGTGATACTGTGGTGCTGTGTAGGCGCTGAGTGATGCTGTGGTAGCGCTGAGTGATACTGATGTGGTGCTGAGTGATACTGACGTGGCACTGAGTGATGCTGTGGTGGCACTGAATGTTGCTGTGATGGCACTGAGTGATTCTGTAGTGGCGCTGAGTGATCCTGTGGTGGCGCTGAGTGATGCTGAGGTTGGACCGAGTGATGCTGAGGTGGGGCTGAGTGATGCTGTGGTGGTGCTGAGTTATGCTTTGGTGATGCTGTGGTGGCGCTGAGTGATGCTGAGGTGGTGCTGAGTGATGCTTTGATGGCGCTGAGTGATGCTGTGGTGGTGCTGAGTGATGCTGTGGTGACGCTGAGTGATGCTGAGGTGGCGCTGAGTTATGCTGTGGTGCTGTGGTGGCACTGAGTGATGCTGAGGTGGCGCTGAGTGATGCTGTGGTGTGCAGAGTGATGCTGTTGTGGCGCTGAGTGATGCTGTTGTGGCGCTGAGTGATGCTGTGGTGGCACTGAGTGATGCTGTGGTGGCACTGAGTGATGCTGTGGTGGCGCTGAGTGATGCTGTGGTGGCGCTGAGTGATGCTGTGGTGGCGCTGAGTGATGCTGAGGTGGCACTGAGTGATGCTGAGGTGGCGCTGAGTGATGCTGTGGTGGCGCTGAGTGATGCTGAGTTTGTGCTGAGTGATGCTGCGGTGATGCTGAGTGATGCTGCGGTGACGCTGAGTGATGCTGCGGTGCCGCTGAGTGATGCTGAGGTGGCGCTGACTGATGCTGAGGTGGCGCTGAGTGATGCTCAGGTGGTGCTGAGTGATGCTGTGGTGGCGCTGAGTGATGCTGAGGTGGCACTGAATGATGCTGAGGTTGGACCGAGTGATGCTGAGGTGGGACTGGGTGATGCTGTGGTGGCGCTGAGTGATGCTGTTGTGGTGCTGAGTGATGCTGTGGTGGCGCTGAGTGATACTGTGGTACTGTGTAGGCGCTGAGTGATGCTGTGGTAGCGCTGAGTGATACTGACGTGGTGCTGAGTGATACTGACGTGGCACTGAGTGATGCTGTGGTGGCGCTGAATGTTGCTGTGATGGCACTGAGTGATTCTGTAGTGGCGCTGAGTGATCCTGTGGTGGCGCTGAGTGATGCTGAGGTTGGACCGAGTGATGCTGAGGTGGGGCTGAGTGATGCTGTGGTGGTGCTGAGTTATGCTGTGGTGATGCTGTGGTGGCGCTGAGTGATGCTGAGGTGGTGCTGAGTGATGCTTTGATGGCGCTGAGTGATGCTGTGGTGGTGCTGAGTGATGCTGTGGTGACGCTGAGTGATGCTGAGGTGGCGCTGAGTTATGCTGTGGTGCTGTGGTGGCACTGAGTGATGCTGAGGTGGCGCTGAGTGATGCTGTGGTATGCAGAGTTATGCTGTTGTGGCGCTGAGTGATGCTGTGGTGGCGCTGAGTGATGCTGTGGTGGCGCTGAGTGTTGCTGTGGTGGCGCTGAGTGATGCTGTGGTGGCGCTGAGTGATGCTGTGGTGGCGCTGAGTGATGCTGAGGTGGCACTGAGTGATGCTGAGGTGGCGCTGAGTGATGCTGTGGTGGCGCTGAGTGATGCTGAGTTTGTGCTGAGTGATGCTGCGGTGACGCTGAGTGATGCTGCGGTGACGCTGAGTGATGCTGCGGTGCCGCTGAGTGATGCTGAGGTGGCGCTGACTGATGCTGAGGTGGCGCTGAGTGATGCTCAGGTGGTGCTGAGTGATGCTCAGGTGGTGCTGAGTGATGCTGTGGTGGCGCTGAGTGATGCTGAGGTGGCACTGAATGATGCTGAGGTGGCGCTGAGTGATGCTGTGGTGGCGCTGAGTGATGCTGTGGTGGCGCTGAGCGATGCTGAGGTGGCGCTGAGTGTGTCTGTGGTGGCACTGAGGTGGCGCTGAGTGATGCTGTTGTGGCGCTGAGTGATGCTGTTGTGGTGCTGAGTGATGCTGTGGTGGTGCTGAGTGATGCTGTGGTGGCACTGTGTGATGCTGTGGTGGCGCTGAGTGATGCTGTGGTGGCGCTGAGTGATGCCGAGGTGGCGCTGAGTGATGCTGTGGTGGCGCTGAGTGATGCTGAGTTTGTGCTCAGTGATGCTGTGGTGACGCTGACTGATGATGTGGTGCCGCTGAGTGATGCTAAGGTGGCGCTGACTGATGCTGAGGTGGCGCTGAGTGATGCTCAGGTGGCGCTGAGTGATGCTGTGGTGGCGCTGAGGTGGCGCTGAGGTGGCGCTGAGTGATGCTGATGTGGCGCCGAGTGATGCTGTTGTTGCGCCGAGTGATGCTGAGGTGGCGCCGAGTATTGCTGTGGTAGTGCTGAGTAATACTAAGGAGGCGCTGAGTGATACTGATGTGGCACTGAGTGATGCTGTGGTGGCGCTGAATGATGCTGAGGTGGCGCTGAGTGATGCTGTGATGGCGCTGAGTGATGCTGTGATGGCGCTGAGTGATGCTGTAGTGGCGCTGAGTGATGCTGTGGTGGCGCTAAGTGATACTGAGGTGGGGTCGAGTGATGCTGAGGTGGGGCCGAGTGATGCTGCGGTGGCGCTGAGTGATGCTGAGATGGCGCTGAGTGATGCTGAGGTGGCGCTGAGTGATGCTGAGGTGGCGCTGAGTGATGCTGTGGTGACGCTGAGTGATGCTGTGGTAGCGCTGAGTGATGCTGTGGTGCTGCGGTGGCGCTGAGTGATGCTGTGGTGACGCTGAGTGATGCTGTGGTGACGCTGAGTGATGCTGTGGTGGCACTGAGTGATGCTGTGGTGGCACTGAGTGATTCTGTGGTGGTGCTGAGTGATGCTGAGGTGGCACTGAATGATGATGTGGTGCCGCTGAGTGATGCTAAGGTGGCGCTGACTGATGCTGAGGTGGCGCTGAGTGATGCTCAGGTGGCGCTGAGTGATGCTGTGGTGGCGTTGAGGTGGCGCTGAGGTGGCGCTGAGTGATGCTGATGTGGCGCCGAGTGATGCTGTTGTTGCGCCGAGTGATGCTGAGGTGGCGCCGAGTATTGCTGTGGTAGTGCTGAGTAATACAAAGGAGGCGCTGAGTGATACTGATGTGGCACTGAGTGATGCTGTGGTGGCGCTGAATGATGCTGAAGTGGCGCTGAGTGATGCTGTGATGGCGCTGAGTGATGCTGTGATGGCGCTGAGTGATGCTGTAGTTGCGCTGAGTGATGCTGTGGTGGCGCTAAGTGATACTGAGGTGGGGTCGAGTGATGCTGAGGTGGGGCCGAGTGATGCTGCGGTGGCGCTGAGTGATGCTGAGGTGGCGCTGAGTGATGCTGAGGTGGCGCTGAGTGATGCTGAGGTGGCGCTGAGTGATGCTGTGGTGGCGCTGAGTGATGCTGAGGTGGCCCTGAGTGATCCTGGGATGGCACTGAGTGATGCTGTGGTGACGCTGAGTGATACTAAGTTGGCGCTGAGTGATACTGACGTGGCGCTGAGTGATGCTGTGGTGGCGCTGAATGTTGCTGAGTTGGCACTGAGTGATGCTGAGGTGGCGCTGAGTGATGCTGAGGTGGTGCTGAGTGATGCTGTGATGGCACTGAGTGATTCTGTAGTGGCGCTGAGTGATCCTGTGGTGGCGCTGAGTGATGCTGAGGTTGGACCGAGTGATGCTAAGGTGGGGCTGGGTGATGCTGTGGTGGCACTGAGTGATGCTGTGGTGGTGCTGAGTTATGCTGTGGTGGTGCTGGGTTATGCTGTGGTGATGCTGTGGTGGCACTGAGTGATGCTGAGGTGGTGCTGAGTGATGCTTTGATGGCGCTGAGTGATGTTGTGGTGGTGCTGAGTGATGCTGTGGTAGCGCTGAGTGATGCTGTGGTGATGCGGTGGCACTGAGAGATGCTGAGGTGGTGCTGAGTGATGCTTTGATGGAGCTGAGTGATGCTGCGGTGGTGGTGAGTAATGCTGTGGTGGCTCTGAGTGATGCTGTGGTGGCGCTGAGTGATGCTGTGGTGGCGCTGAGTGATGCTGAGGTGGCGCTGAGTGATACTGTGGTGGCGCTGAGTGATGCTGTGGTGGCCCTGAGTGATGATGTGGTGGCGCTGAGTGATGCTGTGGTGACGCTGAGTGATGCTGTCGTGGCACTGAGTGATGCTGTGGTGGCGCTGAGTGATGCTGAGGTGGCGCTGACTGATGCTGAGGTGGCGCTGAGTGATACTGACGTGGTGCTGAGTGATACTGACGTGGCACTGAGTGATGCTGTGGTGGCACTGAATGTTGCTGTGATGGCACTGAGTGATTCTGTAGTGGCGCTGAGTGATCCTGTGGTGGCGCTGAGTGATGCTGAGGTTGGACCGAGTGATGCTGAGGTGGGGCTGAGTGATGCTGTGGTGGTGCTGAGTTATGCTGTGGTGATGCTGTGGTGGCGCTGAGTGATGCTGAGGTGGTGCTGAGTGATGCTTTGATGGCGCTGAGTGATGCTGTGGTGGTGCTGAGTGATGCTGTGGTAGCGCTGAGTGATACTGACGTGGTGCTGAGTGATACTGACGTGGCACTGAGTGATGCTGTGGTGGCGCTGAATGTTGCTGTGATGGCACTGAGTGATTCTGTAGTGGCGCTGAGTGATCCTGTGGTGGCGCTGAGTGATGCTGAGGTTGGACCGAGTGATGCTGAGGTGGGGCTGAGTGATGCTGTGGTGGTGCTGAGTTATGCTGTGGTGATGCTGTGGTGGCGCTGAGTGATGCTGAGGTGGTGCTGAGTGATGCTTTGATGGCGCTGAGTGATGCTGTGGTGGTGCTGAGTGATGCTGTGGTGACGCTGAGTGATGCTGAGGTGGCGCTGAGTTATGCTGTGGTGCTGTGGTGGCACTGAGTGATGCTGAGGTGGCGCTGAGTGATGCTGTGGTATGCAGAGTTATGCTGTTGTGGCGCTGAGTGATGCTGTGGTGGCGCTGAGTGATGCTGTGGTGGCACTGAGTGATGCTGTGGTGGCGCTGAGTGATGCTGTGGTGGCGCTGAGTGATGCTGTGGTGGTGCTGAGTGATGCTGAGGTGGCACTGAGTGATGCTGAGGTGGCGCTGAGTGATGCTGTGGTGGCGCTGAGTGATGCTGAGTTTGTGCTGAGTGATGCTGCGGTGACGCTGAGTGATGCTGCGGTGACGCTGAGTGATGCTGCGGTGCCGCTGAGTGATGCTGAGGTGGCGCTGACTGATGCTGAGGTGGCGCTGAGTGATGCTCAGGTGGTGCTGAGTGATGCTGTGGTGGCGCTGAGTGATGCTGAGGTGGCACTGAATGATGCTGAGGTGGCGCTGAGTGATGCTGTGGTGGCGCTGAGTGATGCTGTGGTGGCGCTGAGCGATGCTGAGGTGGCGCTGAGTGTGTCTGTGGTGGCACTGAGGTGGCGCTGAGTGATGCTGTTGTGGCACTGAGTGATGCTGTTGTGGTGCTGAGTGATGCTGTGGTGGTGCTGAGTGATGCTGTGGTGGCACTGTGTGATGCTGTGGTGGCGCTGAGTGATGCTGTGGTGGCGCTGAGTGATGCCGAGGTGGCGCTGAGTGATGCTGTGGTGGCGCTGAGTGATGCTGAGTTTGTGCTCAGTGATGCTGTGGTGACGCTGACTGATGATGTGGTGCCGCTGAGTGATGCTAAGGTGGCGCTGACTGATGCTGAGGTGGCGCTGAGTGATGCTCAGGTGGCGCTGAGTGATGCTGTGGTGGCGCTGAGGTGGCGCTGAGGTGGCGCTGAGTGATGCTGATGTGGCGCCGAGTGATGCTGTTGTTGCGCCGAGTGATGCTGAGGTGGCGCCGAGTATTGCTGTGGTAGTGCTGAGTAATACTAAGGAGGCGCTGAGTGATACTGATGTGGCACTGAGTGATGCTGTGGTGGCGCTGAATGATGCTGAGGTGGCGCTGAGTGATGCTGTGATGGCGCTGAGTGATGCTGTGATGGCGCTGAGTGATGCTGTAGTGGCGCTGAGTGATGCTGTGGTGGCGCTAAGTGATACTGAGGTGGGGTCGAGTGATGCTGAGGTGGGGCCGAGTGATGCTGCGGTGGCGCTGAGTGATGCTGAGATGGCGCTGAGTGATGCTGAGGTGGCGCTGAGTGATGCTGAGGTGGCGCTGAGTGATGCTGTGGTGACGCTGAGTGATGCTGTGGTAGCGCTGAGTGATGCTGTGGTGCTGCGGTGGCGCTGAGTGATGCTGTGGTGATGCTGAGTGATGCTGTGGTGACGCTGAGTGATGCTGTGGTGGCACTGAGTGATGCTGTGGTGGCACTGAGTGATTCTGTGGTGGTGCTGAGTGATGCTGAGGTGGCACTGAATGATGATGTGGTGCCGCTGAGTGATGCTAAGGTGGCGCTGACTGATGCTGAGGTGGCGCTGAGTGATGCTCAGGTGGCGCTGAGTGATGCTGTGGTGGCGTTGAGGTGGCGCTGAGGTGGCGCTGAGTGATGCTGATGTGGCGCCGAGTGATGCTGTTGTTGCGCCGAGTGATGCTGAGGTGGCGCCGAGTATTGCTGTGGTAGTGCTGAGTAATACAAAGGAGGCGCTGAGTGATACTGATGTGGCACTGAGTGATGCTGTGGTGGCGCTGAATGATGCTGAAGTGGCGCTGAGTGATGCTGTGATGGCGCTGAGTGATGCTGTGATGGCGCTGAGTGATGCTGTAGTTGCGCTGAGTGATGCTGTGGTGGCGCTAAGTGATACTGAGGTGGGGTCGAGTGATGCTGAGGTGGGGCCGAGTGATGCTGCGGTGGCGCTGAGTGATGCTGAGGTGGCGCTGAGTGATGCTGAGGTGGCGCTGAGTGATGCTGAGGTGGCGCTGAGTGATGCTGTGGTGGCGCTGAGTGATGCTGAGGTGGCCCTGAGTGATCCTGGGATGGCACTGAGTGATGCTGTGGTGACGCTGAGTGATACTAAGTTGGCGCTGAGTGATACTGACGTGGCGCTGAGTGATGCTGTGGTGGCGCTGAATGTTGCTGAGTTGGCACTGAGTGATGCTGAGGTGGCGCTGAATGATGCTGGGGTGGCGCTGAGTGATGCTGTGGTAGCGCTGAGTGATGCTGTGGTAGCGCTGAGTGATGCTGAGGTGGCGCTGAGTGTGTCTGTGGTGGCACTGAGGTGGCGCTGAGTGATGCTGTTGTGGCGCTGAGTGATGCTGAGGTGGCGCTGAGTGATGCTGTGGTAGCGCTGAGTGATGCTGAGGTTGGACCGAGTGATGCTGAGGTGGGACTGGGTGATGCTGTGGTGGCGCTGAGTGATGCTGTTGTGGTGCTGAGTGATGCTGTGGTGGCGCTGAGTGATACTGTCGTGCTGTGTAGGCGCTGAGTGATGCTGTGGTAGCGCTGAGTGATACTGACGTGGTGCTGAGTGATACTGACGTGGCACTGAGTGATGCTGTGGTGGCGCTGAATGTTGCTGTGATGGCACTGAGTGATTCTGTAGTGGCACTGAGTGATCCTGTGGTGGCGCTGAGTGATGCTGAGGTTGGACCGAGTGATGCTGAGGTGGGGCTGAGTGATGCTGTGGTGGTGCTGAGCTATGCTGTGGTGATGCTGTGGTGGCGCTGAGTGATGCTGAGGTGGTGCTGAGTGATGCTTTGATGGCGCTGAGTGATGCTGTGGTGGTGCTGAGTGATGCTGTGGTGATGCTGAGTGATGCTGAGGTGGCGCTGAGTTATGCTGTGGTGCTGTGGTGGCACTGAGTGATGCTGAGGTGGCGCTGAGTGATGCTGTGGTGTGCAGAGTGATGCTGTTGTGGCGCTGAGTGATGCTGTTGTGGCGCTGAGTGATGCTGTGGTGGCGGTGAGTGATGCTGTGGTGGCACTGAGTGATGCTGTGGTGGCGCTGAGTGATGCTGTGGTGGCGCTGAGTGATGCTGTGGTGGTGCTGAGTGATGCTGAGGTGGCACTGAGTGATGCTGAGGTGGCGCTGAGTGATGCTGTGGTGGCGCTGAGTGATGCTGAGTTTGTGCTGAGTGATGCTGCGGTGACGCTGAGTGATGCTGCGGTGACGCTGAGTGATGCTGCGGTGCCGCTGAGTGATGCTGAGGTGGCGCTGACTGATGCTGAGGTGGCGCTGAGTGATGCTCAGGTGGTGCTGAGTGATGCTCAGGTGGTGCTGAGTGATGCTGTGGTGGCGCTGAGTGATGCTGAGGTGGCACTGAATGATGCTGAGGTTGGACCGAGTGATGCTGAGGTGGGACTGGGTGATGCTGTGGTGGCGCTGAGTGATGCTGTTGTGGTGCTGAGTGATGCTGTGGTGGCGCTGAGTGATACTGTGGTGCTGTGTAGGCGCTGAGTGATGCTGTGGTAGCGCTGAGTGATACTGACGTGGTGCTGAGTGATACTGACGTGGCACTGAGTGATGCTGTGGTGGCGCTGAATGTTGCTGTGATGGCACTGAGTGATTCTGTAGTGGCGCTGAGTGATCCTGTGGTGGCGCTGAGTGATGCTGAGGTTGGACCGAGTGATGCTGAGGTGGGGCTGAGTGATGCTGTGGTGGTGCTGAGTTATGCTGTGGTGATGCTGTGGTGGCGCTGAGTGATGCTGAGGTGGTGCTGAGTGATGCTTTGATGGCGCTGAGTGATGCTGTGGTGGTGCTGAGTGATGCTGTGGTGACCCTGAGTGATGCTGAGGTGGCGCTGAGTTATGCTGTGGTGCTGTGGTGGCACTGAGTGATCCTGTGGTGGTGCTGAGGTGGTGCTGAATGATGCTGTGGTGGTGCAGAGGTGGTGCTGAGTGATGCTGTGGTGGTGCTGAGTGGTGCTGAAGTGGCTCTGAGTGATGCTTTGGTGGTGCAGAGTGATACTGTGTTGGCGCTGAGTGATGCTGTGGTGGTGCTGAGTGATGCTGTGGTGACGCTGAGTGATGCTGTGGTGATGCTGAGTGATGCTGTGGTAGCGCTGGAGTAATGCTGTGGTGCTGTGGGGGCGCTGAGAGATGCTGAGGTGGCGCTGAGTGATGTTTTGATGGCGCTGAGTGATGCTGTGGTGGTGCTGAGTGATACTGTGGTGGTGCTGAGTGATGCTGTGGTGGTGCTGAGTGATGCTGAGGTGGTGCTGAGTGATGCTGTGGTGATGCTGAGTGCTGCTGAGGTGGCGCTGAGTGATGCTGTGGTGGTGCAGAGTGATGCTGTGGTGGCGCTGAGTGATGCTGTGGTGGTGCTGAGTGATACTGTGGTGGCGCTGAGTGATGCTGTGGTGGCGCTGAGTGATGCTGTGGTGGCGCTGAGTAATGCTGTGGTGGCGCTGAGTGATGCTGTGGTGGCGCTGAGTGATGCTGAGGTGGCGCTGAGTGATGCTGTGGTGGCGCTGAGTGATGCTGAGTTTGTGCTGAGTGATGCTGTGGTGACGCTGAGTGATGCTGTGGTGCCGCTGAGTGATGCTGAGGTGGCGCTGAGTGATGCTCAGGTTGCGCTGAGTGATGCTGTCGTGGCGCTGAGTGATGCTGAGGTGGCACTGAGTGATGCTGAGGTGGCGCTGAGTGATGCTGTGGTGGCACTGAGGTGGCGCTGAGTGATGCTGAGGTGGTGCTGAGTGATGCTGAGTGATGCTGTTGTGGCGCTGAGTGATGCTGAGGTGGCGCTGAGTAATGCTGTTGTTGTGCTGAGTGATGCTGTGGTGGCACTGAGGTGGCGCTGAGTGATGCTGAGGTGGTGCTGAGTGATGCTGTTGTGGCGCTGAGTGATGCTGAGGTGGCGCTGAGTAATGCTGTTGTTGTGCTGAGTGATGCTGTGGTGCCGCTGAGTGATGCTGAGGTGCCGCTGAGTGATGCTGTGGTGGCGCTGAGTGATGCTGTGGTGGCGCTGAGTGATGCTGTGGTGGCACTGAGTAATGCTGTGGTGGCACTGAGTGATGCTGTGGTGGCGCTGAGTGATGCTGTGGTGGCGCTGAGTGATGCTGAGGTGGCGCTGAGTGATGCTGTTGTGGCGCTGAGTGATGCTGAGTTTGTGCTGAGTGATGCTGTGGTGACGCTGAGTGATGCTGTGGTGCCGCTGAGTGATGCTGAGGTGGCGCTGAGTGATGCTCAGGTTGCGCTGAGTGATGCAGTGGTGGCGCTGAGTGATGCTGAGGTGGCACTGAGTGATGCTGAGGTGGCACTGAGTGATGCTGTGGTGGCACTGAGGTGGCGCTGAGTGATGCTGAGGTGGTGCTGAGTGATGCTGAGTGATGCTGTTGTGGCGCTGAGTGATGCTGAGGTGGCGCTGAGTAATGCTGTTGTTGTGCTGAGTGATGCTGTGGTGGCACTGAGGTGGCGCTGAGTGATGCTGAGGTGGTGCTGAGTGATGCTGAGTAATGCTGTTGTGGCACTGAGTGATGCTGAGGTGGCGCTGAGTAATGCTGTTGTTGTGCTGAGTGATGCTGTGGTGCTGCCGAGTGATGCTGAGGTGCCGCTGAGTGATGCTGAGGTGGCACTGAGTGATACTGAGGTTGTGCTGAGTGATGCTGTGGTAGCGCTGAGTGATACTAAAGTGGCGCAGAGTGATGCTGAGGTGGCGCTGAGTGATGCTGTGATGGCGCTGAGTGATGCTGTAATGGCGCTGAGTGATGCTGTGGTGGCGTTGAGTGATGCTGAGGTGGGACAGAGTGATGCTGAGGTGGGGCTGGGTGATGCTGTGGTGGCGCTGAGTGATGCTGTGGTGACGCTGAGTGGCACTGAGAGATGCTGTGATGGCGCTGAGTGATGCTGTGGTGGCGCTGAGTGATGCTGTGGTAGCACTGAGTGACGCTAAGGTGTCGCTGAGTGATGCTGAGGTGGCGCTCAGTAATGCTGTGGTGGCACTCAGTGATGCTGTGGTGACGCTGAGTGGCGCTGAGAGATGCTCAGGCGGTGCTGAGTTATGCTGTGGTGGTGCTGAGTGATGCTGTGGTGGCGCTGAGTAATGCTGCGGTGGCGCTGAGTAATGCTGCAGTGGCGCTGAGTGATGCTGCGGTGGTGCAGAGTGATGCTGTGGTGGTGCTGAGTGATGCTGTGGTGACGCTGAGTGATGCTGTGGTAGCGCTGAGTGATGCTGTGGTAGCGCTGAGTGATGCTGTGGTAGCGCTGAGTGATGCTGTGGTGCTGCGGTGGCACTGAGAGATGCTGAGGTGGTGCTGAGTGATGCTTTGATGGAGCTGAGTGATGCTGCGGTGGTGCTGAGTGATGCTGTGGTGGCTCTGAGTGATGCTGTGGTGGCGCTGAGTGATGCTGTGGTGGCGCTGAGTGATGCTGAGGTGGCGGTGAGTGATGCTGTGGTGGCGCTGAGTGATGCTGTGGTGGCGCTGAGTGATGCTGTGGTGACGCTGAGTGATGCTGTGGTGACGCTGAGTGATGCTGTGGTGGCACTGAGTGATGCTGTGGTGGCACTGAGTGATTCTGTGGTGGTGCTGAGTGATGCTGAGGTAGCACTGAATGATGCTGTGGTGGCACTGAGTGATGCTGTGGTGGTTCTGAGTGATACTGTGGTGGCGCTGAGTGATGCTGAGGTGACGCTGAGTGATGCTGTGGTGCCGCTGAGTGATGCTGAGGTGGCGCTGACTGATGCTGAGGTGGCGCTGAGTGATGCTCAGGTGGTGCTGAGTGATGCTGTGGTGGCGCTGAGTGATGCTGAGGTGGCGCTGAATGATGCTGGGGTGGCGCTGAGTGATGCTGTGGTGGTGCAGAGTGATGCTGTGGTGGCGCTGAGTGATGCTGTGGTAGTGCTGAGTGATGCTGTGGTGGCGCTGAGTGATGCTGTGGTGGTGCTGAGTAATGCTGTGGTAGCGCTGAGTGATGCTGTGGTGGCGCTGAGTGATGCTGAGGTGGCGCTGAGTGATGCTGTGGTGGCACTGAGTGATGCTGAGTTTGTGCTGAGTGATGCTGTGGTGACGCTGAGTGATGCTGTGGTGCCGCTGAGTGATGCTGAGGTGGCGCTGAGTGATGCTCAGGTTGCGCTGAGTGATGCTGTCGTGGCGCTGAGTGATGCTGAGGTGGCACTGAGTGATGCTGAGGTGGCGCTGAGTGATGCTGTGGTGGCACTGAGGTGGCGCTGAGTGATGCTGAGGTGGTGCTGAGTGATGCTGAGTGATGCTGTTGTGGCGCTGAGTGATGCTGAGGTGGCGCTGAGTAATGCTGTTGTTGTGCTGAGTGATGCTGTGGTGGCACTGAGGTGGTGCTGAGTGATGCTGAGGTGGTGCTGAGTGATGCTGTTGTGGCGCTGAGTGATGCTGAGGTGGCGCTGAGTAATGCTGTTGTTGTGCTGAGTGATGCTGTGGTGCCGCTGAGTGATGCTGAGGTGCCGCTGAGTGATGCTGTGGTGGCGCTGAGTGATGCTGTGGTGGCGCTGAGTGATGCTGTGGTGGCGCTGAGTGATGCTGTGGTAGCGCTGAGTGATGCTGTGGTGGCGCTGAGTGATGCTGTGGTGGCGCTGAGTGATGCTGAGGTGGCGCTGAGTGATGCTGTTGTGGCGCTGAGTGATGCTGAGTTTGTGCTGAGTGATGCTGTGGTGACGCTGAGTGATGCTGTGGTGCCACTGAGTGATGCTGAGGTGGCGCTGAGTGATGCTCAGGTTGCGCTGAGTGATGCAGTGGTGGCGCTGAGTGATGCTGAGGTGGCACTGAGTGATGCTGAGGTGGCGCTGAGTGATGCTGTGGTGGCACTGAGGTGGCGCTGAGTGATGCTGAGGTGGTGCTGAGTGATGCTGAGTGATGCTTTGTGGCGCTGAGTGATGCTGAGGTGGCGCTGAGTAATGCTGTTGTTGTGCTGAGTGATGCTGTGGTGGCACTGAGGTGGCGCTGAGTGATGCTGAGGTGGTGCTGAGTGATGCTGTTGTGGCGCTGAGTGATGCTGAGGTGGCGCTGAGTGATGCTGTGGTAGCGCTGAGTGATGCTGAGGTTGGACCGAGTGATGCTGAGGTGGGACTGGGTGATGCTGTGGTGGCGCTGAGTGATGCTGTTGTGGTGCTGAGTGATGCTGTTGTGGTGCTGAGTGATGCTTTGGTGGCACTGTGTGATGCTGTGGTGGCGCTGAGTGATGCTGTGGTGGTGCTGAGTGATGCCGAGGTGGCGCTGAGTGATGCTGTGGTGGCGCTGAGTGATGCTGAGTTTCTGCTCAGTGATGCTGTGGTGACGCTGACTGATGATGTGGTGCCACTGAGTGATGCTACGGTGGTTCTGACTGATGCTGAGGTGGCGCTGAGTGATGCTCAGGTGGCGCTGAGTGATGCTGTGGTGGCGCTGTGGTGGCGCTGAGTGATGCTGATGTGGCGCCGAGTGATGCTGTTGTTGCGCCAAGTGATGCTGAGGTGGCGCCGAGTATTGCTGTGGTAGTGCTGAGTAATACTAAGGAGGCGCTGAGTGATACTGATGTGGCACTGAGTGATGCTGTGGTGGCGCTGAATGATGCTGAGGTGGCGCTGAGTGATGCTGTGATGGCGCTGAGTGATGCTGTGATGGTGCTGAGTGATGCTGCAGTGGCGCTGAGTGATGCTGTGGTGGCGCTAAGTGATACTGAGGTGGGGTCGAGTGATGCTGAGGTGGGGCCGAGTGATGCTGCGGTGGCGCTGAGTGATGCTGAGATGGCGCTGAGTGATGCTGAGGTGGCGCTGAGTGATGCTGAGGTGGCGCTGAGTGATGCTGTGGTGGCGCTGAGTGATGCTGAGGTGGCCCTGAGTGATCCTGGGATGGCACTGAGTGATGCTGTGGTGACGCTGAGTGATGCTGTGGTAGCGCTGAGTGATGCTGTGGTAGCGCTGAGTGATGCTGTGGTAGCGCTGAGTGATGCTGTGGTGCTGCGGTGGCGCTGAGTGATGCTGAGGTGACGCTGAGTGATGCTGTGGTGCCGCTGAGTGATGCTGAGGTGGCGCTGACTGATGCTGAGGTGGCGCTGAGTGATGCTCAGGTGGAGCTGAGTGATGCTGTGGTGGCGCTGAGTGATGCTGAGGTGGCGCTGAATGATGCTGGGGTGGCGCTGAGTGATGCTGTGGTAGCGCTGAGTGATGCTGTGGTAGCGCTGAGTGATGCTGAGGTGGCGCTGAGTGTGTCTGTGGTGGCACTGAGGTGGCGCTGAGTGATGCTGTTGTGGCGCTGAGTGATGCTGAGGTGGCGCTGAGTGATGCTGTGGTAGCGCTGAGTGATGCTGAGGTTGGACCGAGTGATGCTGAGGTGGGACTGGGTGATGCTGTGGTGGCGCTGAGTGATGCTGTTGTGGTGCTGAGTGATGCTGTGGTGGCGCTGAGTGATACTGTCGTGCTGTGTAGGCGCTGAGTGATGCTGTGGTAGCGCTGAGTGATACTGACGTGGTGCTGAGTGATACTGACGTGGCACTGAGTGATGCTGTGGTGGCGCTGAATGTTGCTGTGATGGCACTGAGTGATTCTGTAGTGGCACTGAGTGATCCTGTGGTGGCGCTGAGTGATGCTGAGGTTGGACCGAGTGATGCTGAGGTGGGGCTGAGTGATGCTGTGGTGGTGCTGAGCTATGCTGTGGTGATGCTGTGGTGGCGCTGAGTGATGCTGAGGTGGTGCTGAGTGATGCTTTGATGGCGCTGAGTGATGCTGTGGTGGTGCTGAGTGATGCTGTGGTGATGCTGAGTGATGCTGAGGTGGCGCTGAGTTATGCTGTGGTGCTGTGGTGGCACTGAGTGATGCTGAGGTGGCGCTGAGTGATGCTGTGGTGTGCAGAGTGATGCTGTTGTGGCGCTGAGTGATGCTGTTGTGGCGCTGAGTGATGCTGTGGTGGCGGTGAGTGATGCTGTGGTGGCACTGAGTGATGCTGTGGTGGCGCTGAGTGATGCTGTGGTGGCGCTGAGTGATGCTGTGGTGGTGCTGAGTGATGCTGAGGTGGCACTGAGTGATGCTGAGGTGGCGCTGAGTGATGCTGTGGTGGCGCTGAGTGATGCTGAGTTTGTGCTGAGTGATGCTGCGGTGACGCTGAGTGATGCTGCGGTGACGCTGAGTGATGCTGCGGTGCCGCTGAGTGATGCTGAGGTGGCGCTGACTGATGCTGAGGTGGCGCTGAGTGATGCTCAGGTGGTGCTGAGTGATGCTCAGGTGGTGCTGAGTGATGCTGTGGTGGCGCTGAGTGATGCTGAGGTGGCACTGAATGATGCTGAGGTTGGACCGAGTGATGCTGAGGTGGGACTGGGTGATGCTGTGGTGGCGCTGAGTGATGCTGTTGTGGTGCTGAGTGATGCTGTGGTGGCGCTGAGTGATACTGTGGTGCTGTGTAGGCGCTGAGTGATGCTGTGGTAGCGCTGAGTGATACTGACGTGGTGCTGAGTGATACTGACGTGGCACTGAGTGATGCTGTGGTGGCGCTGAATGTTGCTGTGATGGCACTGAGTGATTCTGTAGTGGCGCTGAGTGATCCTGTGGTGGCGCTGAGTGATGCTGAGGTTGGACCGAGTGATGCTGAGGTGGGGCTGAGTGATGCTGTGGTGGTGCTGAGTTATGCTGTGGTGATGCTGTGGTGGCGCTGAGTGATGCTGAGGTGGTGCTGAGTGATGCTTTGATGGCGCTGAGTGATGCTGTGGTGGTGCTGAGTGATGCTGTGGTGACGCTGAGTGATGCTGAGGTGGCGCTGAGTTATGCTGTGGTGCTGTGGTGGCACTGAGTGATCCTGTGGTGGTGCTGAGGTGGTGCTGAATGATGCTGTGGTGGTGCAGAGGTGGTGCTGAGTGATGCTGTGGTGGTGCTGAGTGGTGCTGAAGTGGCTCTGAGTGATGCTTTGGTGGTGCAGAGTGATACTGTGTTGGCGCTGAGTGATGCTGTGGTGGTGCTGAGTGATGCTGTGGTGGTGCTGAGTGATGCTGTGGTGACGCTGAGTGATGCTGAGGTGGCGCTGAGTTATGCTGTGGTGCTGTGGTGGCACTGAGTGATCCTGTGGTGGTGCTGAGGTGGTGCTGAATGATGCTGTGGTGGTGCAGAGGTGGTGCTGAGTGATGCTGTGGTGGTGCTGAGTGGTGCTGAAGTGGCTCTGAGTGATGCTTTGGTGGTGCAGAGTGATACTGTGTTGGCGCTGAGTGATGCTGTGGTGGTGCTGAGTGATGCTGTGGTGACGCTGAGTGATGCTGTGGTGATGCTGAGTGATGCTGTGGTAGCGCTGAGTAATGCTGTGGTGCTGTGGTGGCGCTGAGAGATGCTGAGGTGGCGCTGAGTGATGTTTTGATGGCGCTGAGTGATGCTGTGGTGGTGCTGAGTGATACTGTGGTGGTGCTGAGTGATGCTGTGGTGGTGCTGAGTGATGCTGAGGTGGTGCTGAGTGATGCTGTGGTGATGCTGAGTGCTGCTGAGGTGGCGCTGAGTGATGCTGTGGTGGTGCAGAGTGATGCTGTGGTGGCGCTGAGTGATGCTGTGGTGGTGCTGAGTGATACTGTGGTGGCGCTGAGTGATGCTGTGGTGGCGCTGAGTGATGCTGTGGTGGCGCTGAGTAATGCTGTGGTGGCGCTGAGTGATGCTGTGGTGGCGCTGAGTGATGCTGAGGTGGCGCTGAGTGATGCTGTGGTGGCGCTGAGTGATGCTGAGTTTGTGCTGAGTGATGCTGTGGTGACGCTGAGTGATGCTGTGGTGCCGCTGAGTGATGCTGAGGTGGCGCTGAGTGATGCTCAGGTTGCGCTGAGTGATGCTGTCGTGGCGCTGAGTGATGCTGAGGTGGCACTGAGTGATGCTGAGGTGGCGCTGAGTGATGCTGTGGTGGCACTGAGGTGGCGCTGAGTGATGCTGAGGTGGTGCTGAGTGATGCTGAGTGATGCTGTTGTGGCGCTGAGTGATGCTGAGGTGGCGCTGAGTAATGCTGTTGTTGTGCTGAGTGATGCTGTGGTGGCACTGAGGTGGCGCTGAGTGATGCTGAGGTGGTGCTGAGTGATGCTGTTGTGGCGCTGAGTGATGCTGAGGTGGCGCTGAGTAATGCTGTTGTTGTGCTGAGTGATGCTGTGGTGCCGCTGAGTGATGCTGAGGTGCCGCTGAGTGATGCTGTGGTGGCGCTGAGTGATGCTGTGGTGGCGCTGAGTGATGCTGTGGTGGCACTGAGTAATGCTGTGGTGGCACTGAGTGATGCTGTGGTGGCGCTGAGTGATGCTGTGGTGGCGCTGAGTGATGCTGAGGTGGCGCTGAGTGATGCTGTTGTGGCGCTGAGTGATGCTGAGTTTGTGCTGAGTGATGCTGTGGTGACGCTGAGTGATGCTGTGGTGCCGCTGAGTGATGCTGAGGTGGCGCTGAGTGATGCTCAGGTTGCGCTGAGTGATGCAGTGGTGGCGCTGAGTGATGCTGAGGTGGCACTGAGTGATGCTGAGGTGGCACTGAGTGATGCTGTGGTGGCACTGAGGTGGCGCTGAGTGATGCTGAGGTGGTGCTGAGTGATGCTGAGTGATGCTGTTGTGGCGCTGAGTGATGCTGAGGTGGCGCTGAGTAATGCTGTTGTTGTGCTGAGTGATGCTGTGGTGGCACTGAGGTGGCGCTGAGTGATGCTGAGGTGGTGCTGAGTGATGCTGAGTAATGCTGTTGTGGCACTGAGTGATGCTGAGGTGGCGCTGAGTAATGCTGTTGTTGTGCTGAGTGATGCTGTGGTGCTGCCGAGTGATGCTGAGGTGCCGCTGAGTGATGCTGAGGTGGCACTGAGTGATACTGAGGTTGTGCTGAGTGATGCTGTGGTAGCGCTGAGTGATACTAAAGTGGCGCAGAGTGATGCTGAGGTGGCGCTGAGTGATGCTGTGATGGCGCTGAGTGATGCTGTAATGGCGCTGAGTGATGCTGTGGTGGCGTTGAGTGATGCTGAGGTGGGACAGAGTGATGCTGAGGTGGGGCTGGGTGATGCTGTGGTGGCGCTGAGTGATGCTGTGGTGACGCTGAGTGGCACTGAGAGATGCTGTGATGGCGCTGAGTGATGCTGTGGTGGCGCTGAGTGATGCTGTGGTAGCACTGAGTGACGCTAAGGTGTCGCTGAGTGATGCTGAGGTGGCGCTCAGTAATGCTGTGGTGGCACTCAGTGATGCTGTGGTGACGCTGAGTGGCGCTGAGAGATGCTCAGGCGGTGCTGAGTTATGCTGTGGTGGTGCTGAGTGATGCTGTGGTGGCGCTGAGTAATGCTGCGGTGGCGCTGAGTAATGCTGCAGTGGCGCTGAGTGATGCTGCGGTGGTGCAGAGTGATGCTGTGGTGGTGCTGAGTGATGCTGTGGTGACGCTGAGTGATGCTGTGGTAGCGCTGAGTGATGCTGTGGTAGCGCTGAGTGATGCTGTGGTAGCGCTGAGTGATGCTGTGGTGCTGCGGTGGCACTGAGAGATGCTGAGGTGGTGCTGAGTGATGCTTTGATGGAGCTGAGTGATGCTGCGGTGGTGCTGAGTGATGCTGTGGTGGCTCTGAGTGATGCTGTGGTGGCGCTGAGTGATGCTGTGGTGGCGCTGAGTGATGCTGAGGTGGCGGTGAGTGATGCTGTGGTGGCGCTGAGTGATGCTGTGGTGGCGCTGAGTGATGCTGTGGTGACGCTGAGTGATGCTGTGGTGACGCTGAGTGATGCTGTGGTGGCACTGAGTGATGCTGTGGTGGCACTGAGTGATTCTGTGGTGGTGCTGAGTGATGCTGAGGTAGCACTGAATGATGCTGTGGTGGCACTGAGTGATGCTGTGGTGGTTCTGAGTGATACTGTGGTGGCGCTGAGTGATGCTGAGGTGACGCTGAGTGATGCTGTGGTGCCGCTGAGTGATGCTGAGGTGGCGCTGACTGATGCTGAGGTGGCGCTGAGTGATGCTCAGGTGGTGCTGAGTGATGCTGTGGTAGCGCTGAGTGATGCTGAGGTGGCGCTGAATGATGCTGGGGTGGCGCTGAGTGATGCTGTGGTGGTGCAGAGTGATGCTGTGGTGGCGCTGAGTGATGCTGTGGTAGTGCTGAGTGATGCTGTGGTGGCGCTGAGTGATGCTGTGGTGGTGCTGAGTAATGCTGTGGTAGCGCTGAGTGATGCTGTGGTGGCGCTGAGTGATGCTGAGGTGGCGCTGAGTGATGCTGTGGTGGCACTGAGTGATGCTGAGTTTGTGCTGAGTGATGCTGTGGTGACGCTGAGTGATGCTGTGGTGCCGCTGAGTGATGCTGAGGTGGCGCTGAGTGATGCTCAGGTTGCGCTGAGTGATGCTGTCGTGGCGCTGAGTGATGCTGAGGTGGCACTGAGTGATGCTGAGGTGGCGCTGAGTGATGCTGTGGTGGCACTGAGGTGGCGCTGAGTGATGCTGAGGTGGTGCTGAGTGATGCTGAGTGATGCTGTTGTGGCGCTGAGTGATGCTGAGGTGGCGCTGAGTAATGCTGTTGTTGTGCTGAGTGATGCTGTGGTGGCACTGAGGTGGTGCTGAGTGATGCTGAGGTGGTGCTGAGTGATGCTGTTGTGGCGCTGAGTGATGCTGAGGTGGCGCTGAGTAATGCTGTTGTTGTGCTGAGTGATGCTGTGGTGCCGCTGAGTGATGCTGAGGTGCCGCTGAGTGATGCTGTGGTGGCGCTGAGTGATGCTGTGGTGGCGCTGAGTGATGCTGTGGTGGCGCTGAGTGATGCTGTGGTAGCGCTGAGTGATGCTGTGGTGGCGCTGAGTGATGCTGTGGTGGCGCTGAGTGATGCTGAGGTGGCGCTGAGTGATGCTGTTGTGGCGCTGAGTGATGCTGAGTTTGTGCTGAGTGATGCTGTGGTGACGCTGAGTGATGCTGTGGTGCCACTGAGTGATGCTGAGGTGGCGCTGAGTGATGCTCAGGTTGCGCTGAGTGATGCAGTGGTGGCGCTGAGTGATGCTGAGGTGGCACTGAGTGATGCTGAGGTGGCGCTGAGTGATGCTGTGGTGGCACTGAGGTGGCGCTGAGTGATGCTGAGGTGGTGCTGAGTGATGCTGAGTGATGCTTTGTGGCGCTGAGTGATGCTGAGGTGGCGCTGAGTAATGCTGTTGTTGTGCTGAGTGATGCTGTGGTGGCACTGAGGTGGCGCTGAGTGATGCTGAGGTGGTGCTGAGTGATGCTGTTGTGGCGCTGAGTGATGCTGAGGTGGCGCTGAGTGATGCTGTGGTAGCGCTGAGTGATGCTGAGGTTGGACCGAGTGATGCTGAGGTGGGACTGGGTGATGCTGTGGTGGCGCTGAGTGATGCTGTTGTGGTGCTGAGTGATGCTGTTGTGGTGCTGAGTGATGCTTTGGTGGCACTGTGTGATGCTGTGGTGGCGCTGAGTGATGCTGTGGTGGTGCTGAGTGATGCCGAGGTGGCGCTGAGTGATGCTGTGGTGGCGCTGAGTGATGCTGAGTTTCTGCTCAGTGATGCTGTGGTGACGCTGACTGATGATGTGGTGCCACTGAGTGATGCTACGGTGGTTCTGACTGATGCTGAGGTGGCGCTGAGTGATGCTCAGGTGGCGCTGAGTGATGCTGTGGTGGCGCTGTGGTGGCGCTGAGTGATGCTGATGTGGCGCCGAGTGATGCTGTTGTTGCGCCAAGTGATGCTGAGGTGGCGCCGAGTATTGCTGTGGTAGTGCTGAGTAATACTAAGGAGGCGCTGAGTGATACTGATGTGGCACTGAGTGATGCTGTGGTGGCGCTGAATGATGCTGAGGTGGCGCTGAGTGATGCTGTGATGGCGCTGAGTGATGCTGTGATGGTGCTGAGTGATGCTGCAGTGGCGCTGAGTGATGCTGTGGTGGCGCTAAGTGATACTGAGGTGGGGTCGAGTGATGCTGAGGTGGGGCCGAGTGATGCTGCGGTGGCGCTGAGTGATGCTGAGATGGCGCTGAGTGATGCTGAGGTGGCGCTGAGTGATGCTGAGGTGGCGCTGAGTGATGCTGTGGTGGCGCTGAGTGATGCTGAGGTGGCCCTGAGTGATCCTGGGATGGCACTGAGTGATGCTGTGGTGACGCTGAGTGATGCTGTGGTAGCGCTGAGTGATGCTGTGGTAGCGCTGAGTGATGCTGTGGTAGCGCTGAGTGATGCTGTGGTGCTGCGGTGGCGCTGAGTGATGCTGAGGTGACGCTGAGTGATGCTGTGGTGCCGCTGAGTGATGCTGAGGTGGCGCTGACTGATGCTGAGGTGGCGCTGAGTGATGCTCAGGTGGAGCTGAGTGATGCTGTGGTGGCGCTGAGTGATGCTGAGGTGGCGCTGAATGATGCTGGGGTGGCGCTGAGTGATGCTGTGGTAGCGCTGAGTGATGCTGTGGTAGCGCTGAGTGATGCTGAGGTGGCGCTGAGTGTGTCTGTGGTGGCACTGAGGTGGCGCTGAGTGATGCTGTTGTGGCGCTGAGTGATGCTGAGGTGGCGCTGAGTGATGCTGTGGTAGCGCTGAGTGATGCTGAGGTTGGACCGAGTGATGCTGAGGTGGGACTGGGTGATGCTGTGGTGGCGCTGAGTGATGCTGTTGTGGTGCTGAGTGATGCTGTGGTGGCGCTGAGTGATACTGTCGTGCTGTGTAGGCGCTGAGTGATGCTGTGGTAGCGCTGAGTGATACTGACGTGGTGCTGAGTGATACTGACGTGGCACTGAGTGATGCTGTGGTGGCGCTGAATGTTGCTGTGATGGCACTGAGTGATTCTGTAGTGGCACTGAGTGATCCTGTGGTGGCGCTGAGTGATGCTGAGGTTGGACCGAGTGATGCTGAGGTGGGGCTGAGTGATGCTGTGGTGGTGCTGAGCTATGCTGTGGTGATGCTGTGGTGGCGCTGAGTGATGCTGAGGTGGTGCTGAGTGATGCTTTGATGGCGCTGAGTGATGCTGTGGTGGTGCTGAGTGATGCTGTGGTGATGCTGAGTGATGCTGAGGTGGCGCTGAGTTATGCTGTGGTGCTGTGGTGGCACTGAGTGATGCTGAGGTGGCGCTGAGTGATGCTGTGGTGTGCAGAGTGATGCTGTTGTGGCGCTGAGTGATGCTGTTGTGGCGCTGAGTGATGCTGTGGTGGCGGTGAGTGATGCTGTGGTGGCACTGAGTGATGCTGTGGTGGCGCTGAGTGATGCTGTGGTGGCGCTGAGTGATGCTGTGGTGGTGCTGAGTGATGCTGAGGTGGCACTGAGTGATGCTGAGGTGGCGCTGAGTGATGCTGTGGTGGCGCTGAGTGATGCTGAGTTTGTGCTGAGTGATGCTGCGGTGACGCTGAGTGATGCTGCGGTGACGCTGAGTGATGCTGCGGTGCCGCTGAGTGATGCTGAGGTGGCGCTGACTGATGCTGAGGTGGCGCTGAGTGATGCTCAGGTGGTGCTGAGTGATGCTCAGGTGGTGCTGAGTGATGCTGTGGTGGCGCTGAGTGATGCTGAGGTGGCACTGAATGATGCTGAGGTTGGACCGAGTGATGCTGAGGTGGGACTGGGTGATGCTGTGGTGGCGCTGAGTGATGCTGTTGTGGTGCTGAGTGATGCTGTGGTGGCGCTGAGTGATACTGTGGTGCTGTGTAGGCGCTGAGTGATGCTGTGGTAGCGCTGAGTGATACTGACGTGGTGCTGAGTGATACTGACGTGGCACTGAGTGATGCTGTGGTGGCGCTGAATGTTGCTGTGATGGCACTGAGTGATTCTGTAGTGGCGCTGAGTGATCCTGTGGTGGCGCTGAGTGATGCTGAGGTTGGACCGAGTGATGCTGAGGTGGGGCTGAGTGATGCTGTGGTGGTGCTGAGTTATGCTGTGGTGATGCTGTGGTGGCGCTGAGTGATGCTGAGGTGGTGCTGAGTGATGCTTTGATGGCGCTGAGTGATGCTGTGGTGGTGCTGAGTGATGCTGTGGTGACGCTGAGTGATGCTGAGGTGGCGCTGAGTTATGCTGTGGTGCTGTGGTGGCACTGAGTGATCCTGTGGTGGTGCTGAGGTGGTGCTGAATGATGCTGTGGTGGTGCAGAGGTGGTGCTGAGTGATGCTGTGGTGGTGCTGAGTGGTGCTGAAGTGGCTCTGAGTGATGCTTTGGTGGTGCAGAGTGATACTGTGTTGGCGCTGAGTGATGCTGTGGTGGTGCTGAGTGATGCTGTGGTGACGCTGAGTGATGCTGTGGTGATGCTGAGTGATGCTGTGGTAGCGCTGAGTAATGCTGTGGTGCTGTGGTGGCGCTGAGAGATGCTGAGGTGGCGCTGAGTGATGTTTTGATGGCGCTGAGTGATGCTGTGGTGGTGCTGAGTGATACTGTGGTGGTGCTGAGTGATGCTGTGGTGGTGCTGAGTGATGCTGAGGTGGTGCTGAGTGATGCTGTGGTGACGCTGAGTGCTGCTGAGGTGGCGCTGAGTGATGCTGTGGTGGTGCAGAGTGATGCTGTGGTGGCGCTGAGTGATGCTGTGGTGGTGCTGAGTGATACTGTGGTGGCGCTGAGTGATGCTGTGGTGGCGCTGAGTGATGCTGTGGTGGCGCTGAGTAATGCTGTGGTGGCGCTGAGTGATGCTGTGGTGGCGCTGAGTGATGCTGAGGTGGCGCTGAGTGATGCTGTGGTGGCGCTGAGTGATGCTGAGTTTGTGCTGAGTGATGCTGTGGTGACGCTGAGTGATGCTGTGGTGCCGCTGAGTGATGCTGAGGTGGCGCTGAGTGATGCTCAGGTTGCGCTGAGTGATGCTGTCGTGGCGCTGAGTGATGCTGAGGTGGCACTGAGTGATGCTGAGGTGGCGCTGAGTGATGCTGTGGTGGCACTGAGGTGGCGCTGAGTGATGCTGAGGTGGTGCTGAGTGATGCTGAGTGATGCTGTTGTGGCGCTGAGTGATGCTGAGGTGGCGCTGAGTAATGCTGTTGTTGTGCTGAGTGATGCTGTGGTGGCACTGAGGTGGCGCTGAGTGATGCTGAGGTGGTGCTGAGTGATGCTGTTGTGGCGCTGAGTGATGCTGAGGTGGCGCTGAGTAATGCTGTTGTTGTGCTGAGTGATGCTGTGGTGCCGCTGAGTGATGCTGAGGTGCCGCTGAGTGATGCTGTGGTGGCGCTGAGTGATGCTGTGGTGGCGCTGAGTGATGCTGTGGTGGCGCTGAGTAATGCTGTGGTGGCGCTGAGTGATGCTGTGGTGGCGCTGAGTGATGCTGTGGTGGCGCTGAGTGATGCTGAGGTGGCGCTGAGTGATGCTGTTGTGGCGCTGAGTGATGCTGAGTTTGTGCTGAGTGATGCTGTGGTGACGCTGAGTGATGCTGTGGTGCCGCTGAGTGATGCTGAGGTGGCGCTGAGTGATGCTCAGGTTGCGCTGAGTGATGCAGTGGTGGCGCTGAGTGATGCTGAGGTGGCACTGAGTGATGCTGAGGTGGCACTGAGTGATGCTGTGGTGGCACTGAGGTGGCGCTGAGTGATGCTGAGGTGGTGCTGAGTGATGCTGAGTGATGCTGTTGTGGCGCTGAGTGATGCTGAGGTGGCGCTGAGTAATGCTGTTGTTGTGCTGAGTGATGCTGTGGTGGCACTGAGGTGGCGCTGAGTGATGCTGAGGTGCTGCTGAGTGATGCTGAGTAATGCTGTTGTGGCACTGAGTGATGCTGAGGTGGCGCTGAGTAATGCTGTTGTTGTGCTGAGTGATGCTGTGGTGCTGCCGAGTGATGCTGAGGTGCCGCTGAGTGATGCTGAGTTGGCACTGAGTGATACTGAGGTTGTGCTGAGTGATGCTGTGGTAGCGCTGAGTGATACTAAAGTGGCGCAGAGTGATGCTGAGGTGGCGCTGAGTGATGCTGTGATGGCGCTGAGTGATGCTGTAATGGCGCTGAGTGATGCTGTGGTGGCGTTGAGTGATGCTGAGGTGGGACAGAGTGATGCTGAGGTGGGGCTGGGTGATGCTGTGGTGGCGCTGAGTGATGCTGTGGTGACGCTGAGTGGCACTGAGAGATGCTGTGATGGCGCTGAGTGATGCTGTGGTGGCGCTGAGTGATGCTGTGGTAGCACTGAGTGACGCTAAGGTGTCGCTGAGTGATGCTGAGGTGGCGCTCAGTAATGCTGTGGTGGCACTCAGTGATGCTGTGGTGACGCTGAGTGGCGCTGAGAGATGCTCAGGCGGTGCTGAGTAATGCTGCGGTGGCGCTGAGTGATGCTGCGGTGGTGCAGAGTGATGCTGTGGTGGTGCTGAGTGATGCTGTGGTGACGCTGAGTGATGCTGTGGTAGCGCTGAGTGATGCTGTGGTAGCGCTGAGTGATGCTGTGGTAGCGCTGAGTGATGCTGTGGTGCTGCGGTGGCACTGAGAGATGCTGAGGTGGTGCTGAGTGATGCTTTGATGGAGCTGAGTGATGCTGCGGTGGTGCTGAGTGATGCTGTGGTGGCTCTGAGTGATGCTGTGGTGGCGCTGAGTGATGCTGTGGTGGCGCTGAGTGATGCTGAGGTGGCGGTGAGTGATGCTGTGGTGGCGCTGAGTGATGCTGTGGTGGCGCTGAGTGATGCTGTGGTGACGCTGAGTGATGCTGTGGTGACGCTGAGTGATGCTGTGGTGGCACTGAGTGATGCTGTGGTGGCACTGAGTGATTCTGTGGTGGTGCTGAGTGATGCTGAGGTAGCACTGAATGATGCTGTGGTGGCACTGAGTGATGCTGTGGTGGTTCTGAGTGATACTGTGGTGGCGCTGAGTGATGCTGAGGTGACGCTGAGTGATGCTGTGGTGCCGCTGAGTGATGCTGAGGTGGCGCTGACTGATGCTGAGGTGGCGCTGAGTGATGCTCAGGTGGTGCTGAGTGATGCTGTGGTGGCGCTGAGTGATGCTGTGGTGGCGCTGAGTGATGCTGAGGTGGCGCTGAATGATGCTGGGGTGGCGCTGAGTGATGCTGTGGTGGTGCAGAGTGATGCTGTGGTGGCGCTGAGTGATGCTGTGGTAGTGCTGAGTGATGCTGTGGTGGCGCTGAGTGATGCTGTGGTGGTGCTGAGTAATGCTGTGGTGGCGCTGAGTGATGCTGTGGTGGCGCTGAGTGATGCTGAGGTGGCGCTGAGTGATGCTGTGGTGGCACTGAGTGATGCTGAGTTTGTGCTGAGTGATGCTGTGGTGACGCTGAGTGATGCTGTGGTGCCGCTGAGTGATGCTGAGGTGGCGCTGAGTGATGCTCAGGTTGCGCTGAGTGATGCTGTCGTGGCGCTGAGTGATGCTGAGGTGGCACTGAGTGATGCTGAGGTGGCGCTGAGTGATGCTGTGGTGGCACTGAGGTGGCGCTGAGTGATGCTGAGGTGGTGCTGAGTGATGCTGAGTGATGCTGTTGTGGCGCTGAGTGATGCTGAGGTGGCGCTGAGTAATGCTGTTGTTGTGCTGAGTGATGCTGTGGTGGCACTGAGGTGGCGCTGAGTGATGCTGAGGTGGTGCTGAGTGATGCTGTTGTGGCGCTGAGTGATGCTGAGGTGGCGCTGAGTAATGCTGTTGTTGTGCTGAGTGATGCTGTGGTGCCGCTGAGTGATGCTGAGGTGCCGCTGAGTGATGCTGTGGTGGCGCTGAGTGATGCTGTGGTGGCGCTGAGTGATGCTGTGGTGGCGCTGAGTGATGCTGTGGTGGCGCTGAGTGATGCTGTGGTAGCGCTGAGTGATGCTGTGGTGGCGCTGAGTGATGCTGTGGTGGCGCTGAGTGATGCTGAGGTGGCGCTGAGTGATGCTGTTGTGGCGCTGAGTGATGCTGAGTTTGTGCTGAGTGATGCTGTGGTGACGCTGAGTGATGCTGTGGTGCCACTGAGTGATGCTGAGGTGGCGCTGAGTGATGCTCAGGTTGCGCTGAGTGATGCAGTGGTGGCGCTGAGTGATGCTGAGGTGGCACTGAGTGATGCTGAGGTGGCGCTGAGTGATGCTGTGGTGGCACTGAGGTGGCGCTGAGTGATGCTGAGGTGGTGCTGAGTGATGCTGAGTGATGCTTTGTGGCGCTGAGTGATGCTGAGGTGGCGCTGAGTAATGCTGTTGTTGTGCTGAGTGATGCTGTGGTGGCACTGAGGTGGCGCTGAGTGATGCTGAGGTGGTGCTGAGTGATGCTGTTGTGGCGCTGAGTGATGCTGAGGTGGCGCTGAGTAATGCTGTTGTTGTGCTGAGTGATGCTGTGGTGCCGCCGAGTGATGCTGAGGTGCCGCTGAGTGATGCTGAAGTGGCACTGAGTGATACTGAGGTTGTGCTGAGTGATGCTGTGGTAGCGCTGAGTGATACTAAAGTGGTGCAGAGTGATGCTGAGGTGGCGCTGAGTGATGCTATGATGGCGCTGAGTGATGCTGTAATGGCACTGAGTGATGCTGTGGTGGCGCTGAGTGATGCTGAGGTGGGACAGAGTGATGCTGAGGTGGGGCTGGGTGATGCTGTGGTGGTGCTGAGTGATGCTGTGGTGACGCTGAGTGGCGCTGAGAGATGCTGTGATGGCGCTGAGTGATGCTGTGGTGACGCTGAGTGATGCTGTGGTAGCACTGAGTGACGCTGAGGTGTCGCTGAGTGATGCTGAGGTGGCGCTCAGTGATGCTGTGGTGGCACTCAGTGATGCTGTGGTGACGCTGAGTGGTGCTGAGAGATGCTCAGGCGGTGCTGAGTGATGCTTTGATGGCGCTGAGTGATGCTGTGGTGGTGCTGAGTGATGCTGTGGTGGCGCTGAGTAATGCTGCGGTGGCGCTGAGTGATGCTGCGGTGGTGCAGAGTGATGCTGAGGTGGTGCTGAGTGATGCTGTGGTGGTGCTGAGTGATGCTGTGGTGACGCTGAGTGATGCTGTGGTAGCGCTGAGTGATGCTGTGGTAGCGCTGAGTGATGCTGTGGTGCTGCGGTGGCGCTGAGAGATGCTGAGGTGGTGCTGAGTGATGCTTTGATGGAGCTGAGTGATGCTGCGGTGGTGCTGAGTGATGCTGTGGTGGCTCTGAGTGATGCTGTGGTGGCGCTGAGTGATACTGTGGTGGCGCTGAGTGATACTGTGGTGGCGGTGAGTGATGCTGTGGTGGCGCTGAGTGATGCTGTGGTGTCGCTGAGTGATGCTGTGGTGTCGCTGAGTGATGCTGTGGTGACGCTGAGTGATGCTGTGGTGACGCTGAGTGATGCTGTGGTGGCGCTGAGTGATTCTGTGGTGGTGCTGAGTGATGCTGAGGTGGCACTGAATGATGCTGTGGTGGCACTGAGTGATGCTGTGGTGGTTCTGAGTGATGATGTGGTGGCGCTGAGTGATGCTGAGGTGACGCTGAGTGATGCTGTGGTACCGCTGAGTGATGCTGAGGTGGCGCTGACTGATGCTGAGGTGGCGCTGAGTGATGCTCAGGTGGTGCTGAGTGATGCTGTGGTGGCGCTGAGTGATGCTGACGTGGCGCTGAATGATGCTGGGGTGGCGCTGAGTGATGCTGTGGTAGCGCTGAGTGATGCTGTGGTAGCGCTGAGTGATGCTGAGGTGGCGCTGAGTGTGTCTGTGGTGGCACTGAGGTGGCGCTGAGTGATGCTGTTGTGGCGCTGAGTGATGCTGAGGTGGCGCTGAGTGATGCTGTGGTAGCGCTGAGTGATGCTGAGGTTGGACCGAGTGATGCTGAGGTGGAACTGGGTGATGCTGTGGTGGCGCTGAGTGATGCTGTTGTGGTGCTGAGTGATGCTGTGGTGGCGCTGAGTGATACTGTGGTGCTGTGTAGGCGCTGAGTGATGCTGTGGTAGCGCTGAGTGATACTGATGTGGTGCTGAGTGATACTGACGTGGCACTGAGTGATGCTGTGGTGGCACTGAATGTTGCTGTGATGGCACTGAGTGATTCTGTAGTGGCGCTGAGTGATCCTGTGGTGGCGCTGAGTGATGCTGAGGTTGGACCGAGTGATGCTGAGGTGGGGCTGAGTGATGCTGTGGTGGTGCTGAGTTATGCTTTGGTGATGCTGTGGTGGCGCTGAGTGATGCTGAGGTGGTGCTGAGTGATGCTTTGATGGCGCTGAGTGATGCTGTGGTGGTGCTGAGTGATGCTGTGGTGACGCTGAGTGATGCTGAGGTGGCGCTGAGTTATGCTGTGGTGCTGTGGTGGCACTGAGTGATGCTGAGGTGGCGCTGAGTGATGCTGTGGTGTGCAGAGTGATGCTGTTGTGGCGCTGAGTGATGCTGTTGTGGCGCTGAGTGATGCTGTGGTGGCACTGAGTGATGCTGTGGTGGCACTGAGTGATGCTGTGGTGGCGCTGAGTGATGCTGTGGTGGCGCTGAGTGATGCTGTGGTGGCGCTGAGTGATGCTGAGGTGGCACTGAGTGATGCTGAGGTGGCGCTGAGTGATGCTGTGGTGGCGCTGAGTGATGCTGAGTTTGTGCTGAGTGATGCTGCGGTGATGCTGAGTGATGCTGCGGTGACGCTGAGTGATGCTGCGGTGCCGCTGAGTGATGCTGAGGTGGCGCTGACTGATGCTGAGGTGGCGCTGAGTGATGCTCAGGTGGTGCTGAGTGATGCTGTGGTGGCGCTGAGTGATGCTGAGGTGGCACTGAATGATGCTGAGGTTGGACCGAGTGATGCTGAGGTGGGACTGGGTGATGCTGTGGTGGCGCTGAGTGATGCTGTTGTGGTGCTGAGTGATGCTGTGGTGGCGCTGAGTGATACTGTGGTACTGTGTAGGCGCTGAGTGATGCTGTGGTAGCGCTGAGTGATACTGACGTGGTGCTGAGTGATACTGACGTGGCACTGAGTGATGCTGTGGTGGCGCTGAATGTTGCTGTGATGGCACTGAGTGATTCTGTAGTGGCGCTGAGTGATCCTGTGGTGGCGCTGAGTGATGCTGAGGTTGGACCGAGTGATGCTGAGGTGGGGCTGAGTGATGCTGTGGTGGTGCTGAGTTATGCTGTGGTGATGCTGTGGTGGCGCTGAGTGATGCTGAGGTGGTGCTGAGTGATGCTTTGATGGCGCTGAGTGATGCTGTGGTGGTGCTGAGTGATGCTGTGGTGACGCTGAGTGATGCTGAGGTGGCGCTGAGTTATGCTGTGGTGCTGTGGTGGCACTGAGTGATGCTGAGGTGGCGCTGAGTGATGCTGTGGTATGCAGAGTTATGCTGTTGTGGCGCTGAGTGATGCTGTGGTGGCGCTGAGTGATGCTGTGGTGGCACTGAGTGATGCTGTGGTGGCGCTGAGTGATGCTGTGGTGGCGCTGAGTGATGCTGTGGTGGTGCTGAGTGATGCTGAGGTGGCACTGAGTGATGCTGAGGTGGCGCTGAGTGATGCTGTGGTGGCGCTGAGTGATGCTGAGTTTGTGCTGAGTGATGCTGCGGTGACGCTGAGTGATGCTGCGGTGACGCTGAGTGATGCTGCGGTGCCGCTGAGTGATGCTGAGGTGGCGCTGACTGATGCTGAGGTGGCGCTGAGTGATGCTCAGGTGGTGCTGAGTGATGCTCAGGTGGTGCTGAGTGATGCTGTGGTGGCGCTGAGTGATGCTGAGGTGGCACTGAATGATGCTGAGGTGGCGCTGAGTGATGCTGTGGTGGCGCTGAGTGATGCTGTGGTGGCGCTGAGCGATGCTGAGGTGGCGCTGAGTGTGTCTGTGGTGGCACTGAGGTGGCGCTGAGTGATGCTGTTGTGGCACTGAGTGATGCTGTTGTGGTGCTGAGTGATGCTGTGGTGGTGCTGAGTGATGCTGTGGTGGCACTGTGTGATGCTGTGGTGGCGCTGAGTGATGCTGTGGTGGCGCTGAGTGATGCCGAGGTGGCGCTGAGTGATGCTGTGGTGGCGCTGAGTGATGCTGAGTTTGTGCTCAGTGATGCTGTGGTGACGCTGACTGATGATGTGGTGCCGCTGAGTGATGCTAAGGTGGCGCTGACTGATGCTGAGGTGGCGCTGAGTGATGCTCAGGTGGCGCTGAGTGATGCTGTGGTGGCGCTGAGGTGGCGCTGAGGTGGCGCTGAGTGATGCTGATGTGGCGCCGAGTGATGCTGTTGTTGCGCCGAGTGATGCTGAGGTGGCGCCGAGTATTGCTGTGGTAGTGCTGAGTAATACTAAGGAGGCGCTGAGTGATACTGATGTGGCACTGAGTGATGCTGTGGTGGCGCTGAATGATGCTGAGGTGGCGCTGAGTGATGCTGTGATGGCGCTGAGTGATGCTGTGATGGCGCTGAGTGATGCTGTAGTGGCGCTGAGTGATGCTGTGGTGGCGCTAAGTGATACTGAGGTGGGGTCCAGTGATGCTGAGGTGGGGCCGAGTGATGCTGCGGTGGCGCTGAGTGATGCTGAGATGGCGCTGAGTGATGCTGAGGTGGCGCTGAGTGATGCTGAGGTGGCGCTGAGTGATGCTGTGGTGGCGCTGAGTGATGCTGAGGTGGCCCTGAGTGATCCTGGGATGGCACTGAGTGATGCTGTGGTGACGCTGAGTGATGCTGTGGTAGCGCTGAGTGATGCTGTGGTAGCGCTGAGTGATGCTGTGGTGCTGCGGTGGCGCTGAGTGATGCTGTGGTGACGCTGAGTGATGCTGTGGTGACGCTGAGTGATGCTGTGGTGGCACTGAGTGATGCTGTGGTGGCACTGAGTGATTCTGTGGTGGTGCTGAGTGATGCTGAGGTGGCACTGAATGATGATGTGGTGCCGCTGAGTGATGCTAAGGTGGCGCTGACTGATGCTGAGGTGGCGCTGAGTGATGCTCAGGTGGCGCTGAGTGATGCTGTGGTGGCGCTGAGGTGGCGCTGAGGTGGCGCTGAGTGATGCTGATGTGGCGCCGAGTGATGCTGTTGTTGCGCCGAGTGATGCTGAGGTGGCGCCGAGTATTGCTGTGGTAGTGCTGAGTAATACAAAGGAGGCGCTGAGTGATACTGATGTGGCACTGAGTGATGCTGTGGTGGCGCTGAATGATGCTGAAGTGGCGCTGAGTGATGCTGTGATGGCGCTGAGTGATGCTGTGATGGCGCTGAGTGATGCTGTAGTTGCGCTGAGTGATGCTGTGGTGGCGCTAAGTGATACTGAGGTGGGGTCGAGTGATGCTGAGGTGGGGCCGAGTGATGCTGCGGTGGCGCTGAGTGATGCTGAGATGGCGCTGAGTGATGCTGAGGTGGCGCTGAGTGATGCTGAGGTAGCGCTGAGTGATGCTGTGGTGGCGCTGAGTGATGCTGAGGTGGCCCTGAGTGATCCTGGGATGGCACTGAGTGATGCTGTGGTGACGCTGAGTGATACTAAGTTGGCGCTGAGTGATACTGACGTGGCGCTGAGTGATGCTGTGGTGGCGCTGAATGTTGCTGAGTTGGCACTGAGTGATGCTGAGGTGGCGCTGAGTGATGCTGAGGTGGTGCTGAGTGATGCTGTGATGGCACTGAGTGATTCTGTAGTGGCGCTGAGTGATCCTGTGGTGGCGCTGAGTGATGCTGAGGTTGGACCGAGTGATGCTAAGGTGGGGCTGGGTGATGCTGTGGTGGCACTGAGTGATGCTGTGGTGACGCTGAGTGATGCTGTGGTAGCGCTGAGTGATGCTGTGGTAGCGCTGAGTGATGCTGTGGTGCTGCGGTGGCGCTGAGTGATGCTGTGGTGACGCTGAGTGATGCTGTGGTGACGCTGAGTGATGCTGTGGTGGCACTGAGTGATGCTGTGGTGGCACTGAGTGATTCTGTGGTGGTGCTGAGTGATGCTGAGGTGGCACTGAATGATGATGTGGTGCCGCTGAGTGATGCTAAGGTGGCGCTGACTGATGCTGAGGTGGCGCTGAGTGATGCTCAGGTGGCGCTGAGTGATGCTGTGGTGGCGCTGAGGTGGCGCTGAGGTGGCGCTGAGTGATGCTGATGTGGCGCCGAGTGATGCTGTTGTTGCGCCGAGTGATGCTGAGGTGGCGCCGAGTATTGCTGTGGTAGTGCTGAGTAATACAAAGGAGGCGCTGAGTGATACTGATGTGGCACTGAGTGATGCTGTGGTGGCGCTGAATGATGCTGAAGTGGCGCTGAGTGATGCTGTGATGGCGCTGAGTGATGCTGTGATGGCGCTGAGTGATGCTGTAGTTGCGCTGAGTGATGCTGTGGTGGCGCTAAGTGATACTGAGGTGGGGTCGAGTGATGCTGAGGTGGGGCCGAGTGATGCTGCGGTGGCGCTGAGTGATGCTGAGATGGCGCTGAGTGATGCTGAGGTGGCGCTGAGTGATGCTGAGGTGGCGCTGAGTGATGCTGTGGTGGCGCTGAGTGATGCTGAGGTGGCCCTGAGTGATCCTGGGATGGCACTGAGTGATGCTGTGGTGACGCTGAGTGATACTAAGTTGGCGCTGAGTGATACTGACGTGGCGCTGAGTGATGCTGTGGTGGCGCTGAATGTTGCTGAGTTGGCACTGAGTGATGCTGAGGTGGCGCTGAGTGATGCTGAGGTGGTGCTGAGTGATGCTGTGATGGCACTGAGTGATTCTGTAGTGGCGCTGAGTGATCCTGTGGTGGCGCTGAGTGATGCTGAGGTTGGACCGAGTGATGCTAAGGTGGGGCTGGGTGATGCTGTGGTGGCACTGAGTGATGCTGTGGTGATGCTGAGTTATGCTGTGGTGGTGCTGGGTTATGCTGTGGTGATGCTGTGGTGGCACTGAGTGATGCTGAGGTGGTGCTGAGTGATGCTTTGATGGCGCTGAGTGATGTTGTGGTGGTGCTGAGTGATGCTGTGGTAGCGCTGAGTGATGCTGTGGTGATGCGGTGGCGCTGAGAGATGCTGAGGTGGTGCTGAGTGATGCTTTGATGGAGCTGAGTGATGCTGCGGTGGTGGTGAGTAATGCTGTGGTGGCTCTGAGTGATGCTGTGGTGGCGCTGAGTGATGCTGTGGTGGCGCTGAGTGATGCTGAGGTGGCGCTGAGTGATACTGTGGTGGCGCTGAGTGATGCTGTGGTGGCCCTGAGTGATGATGTGGTGGCGCTGAGTGATGCTGTGGTGACGCTGAGTGATGCTGTCGTGGCACTGAGTGATGCTGTGGTGGCGCTGAGTGATGCTGAGGTGGCGCTGACTGATGCTGAGGTGGCGCTGAGTGATACTGACGTGGTGCTGAGTGATACTGACGTGGCACTGAGTGATGCTGTGGTGGCGCTGAATGTTGCTGTGATGGCACTGAGTGATTCTGTAGTGGCGCTGAGTGATCCTGTGGTGGCGCTGAGTGATGCTGAGGTTGGACCGAGTGATGCTGAGGTGGGGCTGAGTGATGCTGTGGTGGTGCTGAGTTATGCTGTGGTGATGCTGTGGTGGCGCTGAGTGATGCTGAGGTGGTGCTGAGTGATGCTTTGATGGCGCTGAGTGATGCTGTGGTGGTGCTGAGTGATGCTGTGGTGACGCTGAGTGATGCTGAGGTGGCGCTGAGTTATGCTGTGGTGCTGTGGTGGCACTGAGTGATGCTGAGGTGGCGCTGAGTGATGCTGTGGTGTGCAGAGTTATGCTGTTGTGGTGCTGAGTGATGCTGTGGTGGCGCTGAGTGATGCTGTGGTGGCACTGAGTGATGCTGTGGTGGGACTGAGTGATGCTGTGGTGGCGCTGAGTGATGCTGTGGTGGTGCTGAGTGATGCTGAGGTGGCACTGAGTGATGCTGAGGTAGCGCTGAGTGATGCTGTGGTGGCGCTGAGTGATGCTGAGTTTGTGCTGAGTGATGCTGCGGTGACGCTGAGTGATGCTGCGGTGACGCTGAGTGATGCTGCAGTGCCGCTGAGTGATGCTGAGGTGGCGCTGACTGATGCTGAGGTGGCGCTGAGTGATGCTCAGGTGGTGCTGAGTGATGCTCAGGTGGTGCTGAGTGATGCTCAGGTGGTGCTGAGTGATGCTGTGGTGGCGCTGAGTGATGCTGAGGTGGCACTGAATGATGCTGAGGTGGCGCTGAGTGATGCTGTGGTGGCGCTGAGTGATGCTGTGGTGGCGCTGAGTGATGCTGAGGTGGTGCTGAGTGTGTCTGTGGTGGCACTGAGGTGGCGCTGAGTGATGCTGTTGTGGCACTGAGTGATGCTGAGGTGGCGCTGAGTGATGCTGTGGTAGCGCTGAGTGATGCTGAGGTTGGACCGAGTGATGCTGAGGTGGGACTGGGTGATGCTGTGGTGGCGCTGAGTGATGCTGTTGTGGTGCTGAGTGATGCTGTTGTGGTGCTGAGTGATGCTGTGGTGGCGCTGAGTGATGCCGAGGTGGCGCTGAGTGATGCTGTGGTGGCGCTGAGTGATGCTGAGTTTGTGCTCAGTGATGCTGTGGTAACGCTGACTGATGATGTGGTGCCGCTGAGTGATGCTAAGGTGGCGCTGACTGATGCTGAGGTGGCGCTGAGTGATGCTCAGGTGGCGCTGAGTGATGCTGTGGTGGCGCTGAGGTGGCGCTGAGGTGGCGCTGAGTGATGCTGATGTGGCGCCGAGTGATGCTGTTGTTGCTCCGAGTGATGCTGAGGTGGCGCCGAGTATTGCTGTGGTAGTGCTGAGTAATACAAAGGAGGCGCTGAGTGATACTGATGTGGCACTGAGTGATGCTGTGGTGGCGCTGAATGATGCTGAGGTGGCGCTGAGTGATGCTGTGATGGCGCTGAGTGATGCTGTGATGGCGCTGAGTGATGCTGTAGTTGCGCTGAGTGATGCTGTGGTGGCGCTAAGTGATACTGAGGTGGGGTCGAGTGATGCTGAGGTGGGGCCGAGTGATGCTGCGGTGGCGCTGAGTGATGCTGAGATGGCGCTGAGTGATGCTGAGGTGGCGCTGAGTGATGCTGAGGTGGCGCTGAGTGATGCTGTGGTGGCACTGAGTGATGCTGAGGTGGCCCTGAGTGATCCTGGGATGGCACTGAGTGATGCTGTGGTGACGCTGAGTGATACTAAGTTGGCGCTGAGTGATACTGACGTGGCGCTGAGTGATGCTGTGGTGGCGCTGAATGTTGCTGAGTTGGCACTGAGTGATGCTGAGGTGGCGCTGAGTGATGCTGAGGTGGTGCTGAGTGATGCTGTGATGGCACTGAGTGATTCGTTAGTGGCGCTGAGTGATCCTGTGGTGGCGCTGAGTGATGCTGAGGTTGGACCGAGTGATGCTAAGGTGGGGCTGGGTGATGCTGTGGTGGCACTGAGTGATGCTGTGGTGGTGCTGAGTTATGCTGTGGTGGTGCTGGGTTATGCTGTGGTGATGCTGTGGTGGCACTGAGTGATGCTGAGGTGGTGCTGAGTGATGCTTTGATGGCGCTGAGTGATGTTGTGGTGGTGCTGAGTGATGCTGTGGTAGCGCTGAGTGATGCTGTGGTGATGCGGTGGAGCTGAGAGATGCTGAGGTGGTGCTGAGTGATGCTTTGATGGAGCTGAGTGATGCTGCGGTGGTGGTGAGTAATGCTGTGGTGGCTCTGAGTGATGCTGTGGTGGCGCTGAGTGATGCTGTGGTGGCGCTGAGTGATGCTGAGGTGGCGCTGAGTGATACTGTGGTGGCGCTGAGTGATGCTGTGGTGGCCCTGAGAGATGATGTGGTGGCGCTGAGTGATGCTGTGGTGACGCTGAGTGATGCTGTCGTGGCACTGAGTGATGCTGTGGTGGCGCTGAGTGATGCTGAGGTGGCGCTGACTGATGCTGAGGTGGCGCTGAGTGATGCTCAGGTGGTGCTGAGTGATGCTTTGGTGGCGCTGAGTGATGCTGAGGTGGCGCTGAGTGATGCTGAGGTGGCGCTGAGTGATGCTGTGGTGGCGCTGAGTGATGCTGAGTTTGTGCTGAGTGATGGTGCGGTGACGCTGAGTGATGCTGCGGTGACGCTGAGTGATGCTGCGGTGCCGCTGAGTGATGCTGAGGTGGCGCTGACTGATGCTGAGGTGGCGCTGAGTGATGCTCAGGTGGTGCTGAGTGATGCTCAGGTGGTGCTGGGTGATGCTCAGGTGGTGCTGAGTGATGCTGTTGTGGCGCTGAGTGATGCTGAGGTGGCACTGAATGATGCTGAGGTGGTACTGAGTGATGCTGTGGTGGCGCTGAGTGATGCTGTGGTGGCGCTGAGTGATGCTGAGGTGGCGCTGAGTGTGTCTGTGGTGGCACGGAGGTGGCGCTGAGTGATGCTGTTGTGGCACTGAGTGATGCTGTTGTGGTGCTGAGTGATGCTGTGGTGGTGCTGAGTGATGCTGTGCTGGCACTGTGTGATGCTGTGGTGGCGCTGAGTGATGCTGTGGTGGCGCTGAGTGATGCCGAGGTGGCGCTGAGTGATGCTGTGGTGGCGCTGAGTGATGCTGAGTTTGTGCTCAGTGATGCTGTGTTGACGCTGACTGATGATGTGGTGCCGCTGAGTGATGCTAAGGTGGCGCTGACTGATGCTGTGGTGGCGCTGAATGATGCTGAGGTGGCGCTGAGTGATGCTGTGATGGCGCTGAGTGATGCTGTGATGGCGCTGAGTGATGCTGTAGTGGCGCTGAGTGATGCTGTGGTGGCGCTAAGTGATACTGAGGTGGGGTCGAGTGATGCTGAGGTGGGGCCGAGTGATGCTGCGGTGGCGCTGAGTGATGCTGAGATGGCGCTGAGTGATGCTGAGGTGGCGCTGAGTAATGCTGTTGTTGTGCTGAGTGATGCTGTGGTGGCACTGAGGTGGCGCTGAGTGATGCTGAGGTGGTGCTGAGTGATGCTGTTGTGGCGCTGAGTGATGCTGAGGTGGCGCTGAGTAATGCTGTTGTTGTGCTGAGTGATGCTGTGGTGCCGCTGAGTGATGCTGAGGTGCCGCTGAGTGATGCTGTGGTGGCGCTGAGTGATGCTGTGGTGGCGCTGAGTGATGCTGTGGTGGCGCTGAGTAATGCTGTGGTGGCGCTGAGTGATGCTGTGGTGGCGCTGAGTGATGCTGTGGTGGCGCTGAGTGATGCTGAGGTGGCGCTGAGTGATGCTGTTGTGGCGCTGAGTGATGCTGAGTTTGTGCTGAGTGATGCTGTGGTGACGCTGAGTGATGCTGTGGTGCCGCTGAGTGATGCTGAGGTGGCGCTGAGTGATGCTCAGGTTGCGCTGAGTGATGCAGTGGTGGCGCTGAGTGATGCTGAGGTGGCACTGAGTGATGCTGAGGTGGCGCTGAGTGATGCTGTGGTGGCACTGAGGTGGCGCTGAGTGATGCTGAGGTGGTGCTGAGTGATGCTGAGTGATGCTTTGTGGCGCTGAGTGATGCTGAGGTGGCGCTGAGTAATGCTGTTGTTGTGCTGAGTGATGCTGTGGTGGCACTGAGGTGGCGCTGAGTGATGCTGAGGTGGTGCTGAGTGATGCTGAGTGATGCTGTTGTGGCGCTGAGTGATGCTGAGGTGGCGCTGAGTAATGCTGTTGTTGTGCTGAGTGATGCTGTGGTGCCGCCGAGTGATGCTGAGGTGCCGCTGAGTGATGCTGAGGTGGCACTGAGTGATACTGAGGTTGTGCTGAGTGATGCTGTGGTAGCGCTGAGTGATACTAAAGTGGCGCAGAGTGATGCTGAGGTGGCGCTGAGTGATGCTGTGATGGCGCTGAGTGATGCTGTAATGGCGCTGAGTGATGCTGTGGTGGCGCTGAGTGATGCTGAGGTGGGACAGAGTGATGCTGAGGTGGGGCTGGGTGATGCTGTGGTGGCGCTGAGTGATGCTGTGGTGACGCTGAGTGGCGCTGAGAGATGCTGTGATGGTGCTGAGTGATGCTGTGGTGACGCTGAGTGATGCTGTGGTAGCACTGAGTGACGCTGAGGTGTCGCTGAGTGATGCTGAGGTGGCGCTCAGTGATGCTGTGGTGATGCTGAGTGGCGCTGAGAGATGCTCAGGCGGTGCTGAGTGATGCTTTGATGGCGCTGAGTGATGCTGTGGTGGTGCTGAGTGATGCTGTGGTGGCGCTGAGTAATGCTGCAGTGGCGCTGAGTGATGCTGCGGTGGTGCAGAGTGATGCTGAGGTGGTGCTGAGTGATGCTGTGGTGGTGCTGAGTGATGCTGTGGTGACACTGAGTGATGCTGTGGTAGCGCTGAGTGATGCTGTGGTAGCGCTGAG
Source organism: Calotriton arnoldi (assembly GCA_963921515.1). Taxonomy (NCBI): domain Eukaryota; kingdom Metazoa; phylum Chordata; class Amphibia; order Caudata; family Salamandridae; genus Calotriton; species Calotriton arnoldi. Next base: position 510,483 of record CAWUFW010008396.1, read on the forward strand.
TGATGCTGTGGTACTGCGGTGGCGCTGAGAGATGCTGAGGTGGTGCTGAGTGATGCTTTGATGGAGCTGAGTGATGCTGCGATGGTGCTGAGTGATGCTGCGGTGGCTCTGAGTGATGCTGTGGTGGCGCTGAGTGATACTGTGGTGGCGCTGAGTGATGCTGAGGTGGCGGTGAGTGATGCTGTGGTGGCGCTGAGTGATGCTGTGGTGGCGCTGAGTGATGCTGTGGTGATGCTGAGTGATGCTGTGGTGACGCTGAGTGATGCTGTGGTGGCACTGAGTGATGCTGTGGTAGCACTGAGTGATTCTGTGGTGGTGCTGAGTGATGCTAAGGTGGCACTGAATGATGCTGTGGTGGCACTGAGTGATGCTGTGGTGGTTCTGAGTGATGCTGTGGTGGCGCTGAGTGATGCTGAGGTGACGCTGAGTGATGCTGTGGTGCCGCTGAGTGATGCTGAGGTGGCGCTGACTGATGCTGAGGTGGCGCTGAGTGATGCTGAGGTGGCACTGAGTGATGCTGAGGTGGCGCTGAGTGATGCTGTGGTGGCGCTGACTGATGCTGAGGTGGCGCTGAGTGATGCTGAGGTGGCACTGAGTGATGCTAAGGTGGCACTGAATGATGCTGTGGTATGCAGAGTTATGCTGTTGTGGCGCTGAGTGATGCTGTGGTGGCGCTGAGTGATGCTGTGGTGGCACTGAGTGATGCTGTGGTGGCGCTGAGTGATGCTGTGGTGGCGCTGAGTGATGCTGTGGTGGTGCTGAGTGATGCTGAGGTGGCACTGAGTGATGCTGAGGTGGCGCTGAGTGATGCTGTGGTGGCGCTGAGTGATGCTGAGTTTGTGCTGAGTGATGCTGCGGTGACGCTGAGTGATGCTGCGGTGACGCTGAGTGATGCTGCGGTGCCGCTGAGTGATGCTGAGGTGGCGCTGACTGATGCTGAGGTGGCGCTGAGTGATGCTCAGGTGGTGCTGAGTGATGCTCAGGTGGTGCTGAGTGATGCTGTGGTGGCGCTGAGTGATGCTGAGGTGGCACTGAATGATGCTGAGGTGGCGCTGAGTGATGCTGTGGTGGCGCTGAGTGATGCTGTGGTGGCGCTGAGCGATGCTGAGGTGGCGCTGAGTGTGTCTGTGGTGGCACTGAGGTGGCGCTGAGTGATGCTGTTGTGGCACTGAGTGATGCTGTTGTGGTGCTGAGTGATGCTGTGGTGGTGCTGAGTGATGCTGTGGTGGCACTGTGTGATGCTGTGGTGGCGCTGAGTGATGCTGTGGTGGCGCTGAGTGATGCCGAGGTGGCGCTGAGTGATGCTGTGGTGGCGCTGAGTGATGCTGAGTTTGTGCTCAGTGATGCTGTGGTGACGCTGACTGATGATGTGGTGCCGCTGAGTGATGCTAAGGTGGCGCTGACTGATGCTGAGGTGGCGCTGAGTGATGCTCAGGTGGCGCTGAGTGATGCTGTGGTGGCGCTGAGGTGGCGCTGAGGTGGCGCTGAGTGATGCTGATGTGGCGCCGAGTGATGCTGTTGTTGCGCCGAGTGATGCTGAGGTGGCGCCGAGTATTGCTGTGGTAGTGCTGAGTAATACTAAGGAGGCGCTGAGTGATACTGATGTGGCACTGAGTGATGCTGTGGTGGCGCTGAATGATGCTGAGGTGGCGCTGAGTGATGCTGTGATGGCGCTGAGTGATGCTGTGATGGCGCTGAGTGATGCTGTAGTGGCGCTGAGTGATGCTGTGGTGGCGCTAAGTGATACTGAGGTGGGGTCCAGTGATGCTGAGGTGGGGCCGAGTGATGCTGCGGTGGCGCTGAGTGATGCTGAGATGGCGCTGAGTGATGCTGAGGTGGCGCTGAGTGATGCTGAGGTGGCGCTGAGTGATGCTGTGGTGGCGCTGAGTGATGCTGAGGTGGCCCTGAGTGATCCTGGGATGGCACTGAGTGATGCTGTGGTGACGCTGAGTGATGCTGTGGTAGCGCTGAGTGATGCTGTGGTAGCGCTGAGTGATGCTGTGGTGCTGCGGTGGCGCTGAGTGATGCTGTGGTGACGCTGAGTGATGCTGTGGTGACGCTGAGTGATGCTGTGGTGGCACTGAGTGATGCTGTGGTGGCACTGAGTGATTCTGTGGTGGTGCTGAGTGATGCTGAGGTGGCACTGAATGATGATGTGGTGCCGCTGAGTGATGCTAAGGTGGCGCTGACTGATGCTGAGGTGGCGCTGAGTGATGCTCAGGTGGCGCTGAGTGATGCTGTGGTGGCGCTGAGGTGGCGCTGAGGTGGCGCTGAGTGATGCTGATGTGGCGCCGAGTGATGCTGTTGTTGCGCCGAGTGATGCTGAGGTGGCGCCGAGTATTGCTGTGGTAGTGCTGAGTAATACAAAGGAGGCGCTGAGTGATACTGATGTGGCACTGAGTGATGCTGTGGTGGCGCTGAATGATGCTGAAGTGGCGCTGAGTGATGCTGTGATGGCGCTGAGTGATGCTGTGATGGCGCTGAGTGATGCTGTAGTTGCGCTGAGTGATGCTGTGGTGGCGCTAAGTGATACTGAGGTGGGGTCGAGTGATGCTGAGGTGGGGCCGAGTGATGCTGCGGTGGCGCTGAGTGATGCTGAGATGGCGCTGAGTGATGCTGAGGTGGCGCTGAGTGATGCTGAGGTAGCGCTGAGTGATGCTGTGGTGGCGCTGAGTGATGCTGAGGTGGCCCTGAGTGATCCTGGGATGGCACTGAGTGATGCTGTGGTGACGCTGAGTGATACTAAGTTGGCGCTGAGTGATACTGACGTGGCGCTGAGTGATGCTGTGGTGGCGCTGAATGTTGCTGAGTTGGCACTGAGTGATGCTGAGGTGGCGCTGAGTGATGCTGAGGTGGTGCTGAGTGATGCTGTGATGGCACTGAGTGATTCTGTAGTGGCGCTGAGTGATCCTGTGGTGGCGCTGAGTGATGCTGAGGTTGGACCGAGTGATGCTAAGGTGGGGCTGGGTGATGCTGTGGTGGCACTGAGTGATGCTGTGGTGACGCTGAGTGATGCTGTGGTAGCGCTGAGTGATGCTGTGGTAGCGCTGAGTGATGCTGTGGTGCTGCGGTGGCGCTGAGTGATGCTGTGGTGACGCTGAGTGATGCTGTGGTGACGCTGAGTGATGCTGTGGTGGCACTGAGTGATGCTGTGGTGGCACTGAGTGATTCTGTGGTGGTGCTGAGTGATGCTGAGGTGGCACTGAATGATGATGTGGTGCCGCTGAGTGATGCTAAGGTGGCGCTGACTGATGCTGAGGTGGCGCTGAGTGATGCTCAGGTGGCGCTGAGTGATGCTGTGGTGGCGCTGAGGTGGCGCTGAGGTGGCGCTGAGTGATGCTGATGTGGCGCCGAGTGATGCTGTTGTTGCGCCGAGTGATGCTGAGGTGGCGCCGAGTATTGCTGTGGTAGTGCTGAGTAATACAAAGGAGGCGCTGAGTGATACTGATGTGGCACTGAGTGATGCTGTGGTGGCGCTGAATGATGCTGAAGTGGCGCTGAGTGATGCTGTGATGGCGCTGAGTGATGCTGTGATGGCGCTGAGTGATGCTGTAGTTGCGCTGAGTGATGCTGTGGTGGCGCTAAGTGATACTGAGGTGGGGTCGAGTGATGCTGAGGTGGGGCCGAGTGATGCTGCGGTGGCGCTGAGTGATGCTGAGATGGCGCTGAGTGATGCTGAGGTGGCGCTGAGTGATGCTGAGGTGGCGCTGAGTGATGCTGTGGTGGCGCTGAGTGATGCTGAGGTGGCCCTGAGTGATCCTGGGATGGCACTGAGTGATGCTGTGGTGACGCTGAGTGATACTAAGTTGGCGCTGAGTGATACTGACGTGGCGCTGAGTGATGCTGTGGTGGCGCTGAATGTTGCTGAGTTGGCACTGAGTGATGCTGAGGTGGCGCTGAGTGATGCTGAGGTGGTGCTGAGTGATGCTGTGATGGCACTGAGTGATTCTGTAGTGGCGCTGAGTGATCCTGTGGTGGCGCTGAGTGATGCTGAGGTTGGACCGAGTGATGCTAAGGTGGGGCTGGGTGATGCTGTGGTGGCACTGAGTGATGCTGTGGTGATGCTGAGTTATGCTGTGGTGGTGCTGGGTTATGCTGTGGTGATGCTGTGGTGGCACTGAGTGATGCTGAGGTGGTGCTGAGTGATGCTTTGATGGCGCTGAGTGATGTTGTGGTGGTGCTGAGTGATGCTGTGGTAGCGCTGAGTGATGCTGTGGTGATGCGGTGGCGCTGAGAGATGCTGAGGTGGTGCTGAGTGATGCTTTGATGGAGCTGAGTGATGCTGCGGTGGTGGTGAGTAATGCTGTGGTGGCTCTGAGTGATGCTGTGGTGGCGCTGAGTGATGCTGTGGTGGCGCTGAGTGATGCTGAGGTGGCGCTGAGTGATACTGTGGTGGCGCTGAGTGATGCTGTGGTGGCCCTGAGTGATGATGTGGTGGCGCTGAGTGATGCTGTGGTGACGCTGAGTGATGCTGTCGTGGCACTGAGTGATGCTGTGGTGGCGCTGAGTGATGCTGAGGTGGCGCTGACTGATGCTGAGGTGGCGCTGAGTGATACTGACGTGGTGCTGAGTGATACTGACGTGGCACTGAGTGATGCTGTGGTGGCGCTGAATGTTGCTGTGATGGCACTGAGTGATTCTGTAGTGGCGCTGAGTGATCCTGTGGTGGCGCTGAGTGATGCTGAGGTTGGACCGAGTGATGCTGAGGTGGGGCTGAGTGATGCTGTGGTGGTGCTGAGTTATGCTGTGGTGATGCTGTGGTGGCGCTGAGTGATGCTGAGGTGGTGCTGAGTGATGCTTTGATGGCGCTGAGTGATGCTGTGGTGGTGCTGAGTGATGCTGTGGTGACGCTGAGTGATGCTGAGGTGGCGCTGAGTTATGCTGTGGTGCTGTGGTGGCACTGAGTGATGCTGAGGTGGCGCTGAGTGATGCTGTGGTGTGCAGAGTTATGCTGTTGTGGTGCTGAGTGATGCTGTGGTGGCGCTGAGTGATGCTGTGGTGGCACTGAGTGATGCTGTGGTGGGACTGAGTGATGCTGTGGTGGCGCTGAGTGATGCTGTGGTGGTGCTGAGTGATGCTGAGGTGGCACTGAGTGATGCTGAGGTAGCGCTGAGTGATGCTGTGGTGGCGCTGAGTGATGCTGAGTTTGTGCTGAGTGATGCTGCGGTGACGCTGAGTGATGCTGCGGTGACGCTGAGTGATGCTGCAGTGCCGCTGAGTGATGCTGAGGTGGCGCTGACTGATGCTGAGGTGGCGCTGAGTGATGCTCAGGTGGTGCTGAGTGATGCTCAGGTGGTGCTGAGTGATGCTCAGGTGGTGCTGAGTGATGCTGTGGTGGCGCTGAGTGATGCTGAGGTGGCACTGAATGATGCTGAGGTGGCGCTGAGTGATGCTGTGGTGGCGCTGAGTGATGCTGTGGTGGCGCTGAGTGATGCTGAGGTGGTGCTGAGTGTGTCTGTGGTGGCACTGAGGTGGCGCTGAGTGATGCTGTTGTGGCACTGAGTGATGCTGAGGTGGCGCTGAGTGATGCTGTGGTAGCGCTGAGTGATGCTGAGGTTGGACCGAGTGATGCTGAGGTGGGACTGGGTGATGCTGTGGTGGCGCTGAGTGATGCTGTTGTGGTGCTGAGTGATGCTGTTGTGGTGCTGAGTGATGCTGTGGTGGCGCTGAGTGATGCCGAGGTGGCGCTGAGTGATGCTGTGGTGGCGCTGAGTGATGCTGAGTTTGTGCTCAGTGATGCTGTGGTAACGCTGACTGATGATGTGGTGCCGCTGAGTGATGCTAAGGTGGCGCTGACTGATGCTGAGGTGGCGCTGAGTGATGCTCAGGTGGCGCTGAGTGATGCTGTGGTGGCGCTGAGGTGGCGCTGAGGTGGCGCTGAGTGATGCTGATGTGGCGCCGAGTGATGCTGTTGTTGCTCCGAGTGATGCTGAGGTGGCGCCGAGTATTGCTGTGGTAGTGCTGAGTAATACAAAGGAGGCGCTGAGTGATACTGATGTGGCACTGAGTGATGCTGTGGTGGCGCTGAATGATGCTGAGGTGGCGCTGAGTGATGCTGTGATGGCGCTGAGTGATGCTGTGATGGCGCTGAGTGATGCTGTAGTTGCGCTGAGTGATGCTGTGGTGGCGCTAAGTGATACTGAGGTGGGGTCGAGTGATGCTGAGGTGGGGCCGAGTGATGCTGCGGTGGCGCTGAGTGATGCTGAGATGGCGCTGAGTGATGCTGAGGTGGCGCTGAGTGATGCTGAGGTGGCGCTGAGTGATGCTGTGGTGGCACTGAGTGATGCTGAGGTGGCCCTGAGTGATCCTGGGATGGCACTGAGTGATGCTGTGGTGACGCTGAGTGATACTAAGTTGGCGCTGAGTGATACTGACGTGGCGCTGAGTGATGCTGTGGTGGCGCTGAATGTTGCTGAGTTGGCACTGAGTGATGCTGAGGTGGCGCTGAGTGATGCTGAGGTGGTGCTGAGTGATGCTGTGATGGCACTGAGTGATTCGTTAGTGGCGCTGAGTGATCCTGTGGTGGCGCTGAGTGATGCTGAGGTTGGACCGAGTGATGCTGAGGTTGGACCGAGTGATGCTAAGGTGGGGCTGGGTGATGCTGTGGTGGCACTGAGTGATGCTGTGGTGGTGCTGAGTTATGCTGTGGTGGTGCTGGGTTATGCTGTGGTGATGCTGTGGTGGCACTGAGTGATGCTGAGGTGGTGCTGAGTGATGCTTTGATGGCGCTGAGTGATGTTGTGGTGGTGCTGAGTGATGCTGTGGTAGCGCTGAGTGATGCTGTGGTGATGCGGTGGAGCTGAGAGATGCTGAGGTGGTGCTGAGTGATGCTTTGATGGAGCTGAGTGATGCTGCGGTGGTGGTGAGTAATGCTGTGGTGGCTCTGAGTGATGCTGTGGTGGCGCTGAGTGATGCTGTGGTGGCGCTGAGTGATGCTGAGGTGGCGCTGAGTGATACTGTGGTGGCGCTGAGTGATGCTGTGGTGGCCCTGAGAGATGATGTGGTGGCGCTGAGTGATGCTGTGGTGACGCTGAGTGATGCTGTCGTGGCACTGAGTGATGCTGTGGTGGCGCTGAGTGATGCTGAGGTGGCGCTGACTGATGCTGAGGTGGCGCTGAGTGATGCTCAGGTGGTGCTGAGTGATGCTTTGGTGGCGCTGAGTGATGCTGAGGTGGCGCTGAGTGATGCTGAGGTGGCGCTGAGTGATGCTGTGGTGGCGCTGAGTGATGCTGAGTTTGTGCTGAGTGATGGTGCGGTGACGCTGAGTGATGCTGCGGTGACGCTGAGTGATGCTGCGGTGCCGCTGAGTGATGCTGAGGTGGCGCTGACTGATGCTGAGGTGGCGCTGAGTGATGCTCAGGTGGTGCTGAGTGATGCTCAGGTGGTGCTGGGTGATGCTCAGGTGGTGCTGAGTGATGCTGTTGTGGCGCTGAGTGATGCTGAGGTGGCACTGAATGATGCTGAGGTGGTACTGAGTGATGCTGTGGTGGCGCTGAGTGATGCTGTGGTGGCGCTGAGTGATGCTGAGGTGGCGCTGAGTGTGTCTGTGGTGGCACGGAGGTGGCGCTGAGTGATGCTGTTGTGGCACTGAGTGATGCTGTTGTGGTGCTGAGTGATGCTGTGGTGGTGCTGAGTGATGCTGTGCTGGCACTGTGTGATGCTGTGGTGGCGCTGAGTGATGCTGTGGTGGCGCTGAGTGATGCCGAGGTGGCGCTGAGTGATGCTGTGGTGGCGCTGAGTGATGCTGAGTTTGTGCTCAGTGATGCTGTGTTGACGCTGACTGATGATGTGGTGCCGCTGAGTGATGCTAAGGTGGCGCTGACTGATGCTGTGGTGGCGCTGAATGATGCTGAGGTGGCGCTGAGTGATGCTGTGATGGCGCTGAGTGATGCTGTGATGGCGCTGAGTGATGCTGTAGTGGCGCTGAGTGATGCTGTGGTGGCGCTAAGTGATACTGAGGTGGGGTCGAGTGATGCTGAGGTGGGGCCGAGTGATGCTGCGGTGGCGCTGAGTGATGCTGAGATGGCGCTGAGTGATGCTGAGGTGGCGCTGAGTAATGCTGTTGTTGTGCTGAGTGATGCTGTGGTGGCACTGAGGTGGCGCTGAGTGATGCTGAGGTGGTGCTGAGTGATGCTGTTGTGGCGCTGAGTGATGCTGAGGTGGCGCTGAGTAATGCTGTTGTTGTGCTGAGTGATGCTGTGGTGCCGCTGAGTGATGCTGAGGTGCCGCTGAGTGATGCTGTGGTGGCGCTGAGTGATGCTGTGGTGGCGCTGAGTGATGCTGTGGTGGCGCTGAGTAATGCTGTGGTGGCGCTGAGTGATGCTGTGGTGGCGCTGAGTGATGCTGTGGTGGCGCTGAGTGATGCTGAGGTGGCGCTGAGTGATGCTGTTGTGGCGCTGAGTGATGCTGAGTTTGTGCTGAGTGATGCTGTGGTGACGCTGAGTGATGCTGTGGTGCCGCTGAGTGATGCTGAGGTGGCGCTGAGTGATGCTCAGGTTGCGCTGAGTGATGCAGTGGTGGCGCTGAGTGATGCTGAGGTGGCACTGAGTGATGCTGAGGTGGCGCTGAGTGATGCTGTGGTGGCACTGAGGTGGCGCTGAGTGATGCTGAGGTGGTGCTGAGTGATGCTGAGTGATGCTTTGTGGCGCTGAGTGATGCTGAGGTGGCGCTGAGTAATGCTGTTGTTGTGCTGAGTGATGCTGTGGTGGCACTGAGGTGGCGCTGAGTGATGCTGAGGTGGTGCTGAGTGATGCTGAGTGATGCTGTTGTGGCGCTGAGTGATGCTGAGGTGGCGCTGAGTAATGCTGTTGTTGTGCTGAGTGATGCTGTGGTGCCGCCGAGTGATGCTGAGGTGCCGCTGAGTGATGCTGAGGTGGCACTGAGTGATACTGAGGTTGTGCTGAGTGATGCTGTGGTAGCGCTGAGTGATACTAAAGTGGCGCAGAGTGATGCTGAGGTGGCGCTGAGTGATGCTGTGATGGCGCTGAGTGATGCTGTAATGGCGCTGAGTGATGCTGTGGTGGCGCTGAGTGATGCTGAGGTGGGACAGAGTGATGCTGAGGTGGGGCTGGGTGATGCTGTGGTGGCGCTGAGTGATGCTGTGGTGACGCTGAGTGGCGCTGAGAGATGCTGTGATGGTGCTGAGTGATGCTGTGGTGACGCTGAGTGATGCTGTGGTAGCACTGAGTGACGCTGAGGTGTCGCTGAGTGATGCTGAGGTGGCGCTCAGTGATGCTGTGGTGATGCTGAGTGGCGCTGAGAGATGCTCAGGCGGTGCTGAGTGATGCTTTGATGGCGCTGAGTGATGCTGTGGTGGTGCTGAGTGATGCTGTGGTGGCGCTGAGTAATGCTGCAGTGGCGCTGAGTGATGCTGCGGTGGTGCAGAGTGATGCTGAGGTGGTGCTGAGTGATGCTGTGGTGGTGCTGAGTGATGCTGTGGTGACACTGAGTGATGCTGTGGTAGCGCTGAGTGATGCTGTGGTAGCGCTGAGTGATGCTGTGGTACTGCGGTGGCGCTGAGAGATGCTGAGGTGGTGCTGAGTGATGCTTTGATGGAGCTGAGTGATGCTGCGATGGTGCTGAGTGATGCTGCGGTGGCTCTGAGTGATGCTGTGGTGGCGCTGAGTGATACTGTGGTGGCGCTGAGTGATGCTGAGGTGGCGGTGAGTGATGCTGTGGTGGCGCTGAGTGATGCTGTGGTGGCGCTGAGTGATGCTGTGGTGATGCTGAGTGATGCTGTGGTGACGCTGAGTGATGCTGTGGTGGCACTGAGTGATGCTGTGGTAGCACTGAGTGATTCTGTGGTGGTGCTGAGTGATGCTAAGGTGGCACTGAATGATGCTGTGGTGGCACTGAGTGATGCTGTGGTGGTTCTGAGTGATGCTGTGGTGGCGCTGAGTGATGCTGAGGTGACGCTGAGTGATGCTGTGGTGCCGCTGAGTGATGCTGAGGTGGCGCTGACTGATGCTGAGGTGGCGCTGAGTGATGCTCAGGTGGTGCTGAGTGATGCTGTGGTGGCGCTGAGTGATGCTGAGGTGGCGCTGAATGATGCTGGGGTGGCGCTGAGTGATGCTGTGGTAGCGCTGAGTGATGCTGTGGTAGCGCTGAGTGATGCTGAGGTGGCGCTGAGTGTGTCTGTGGTGGCACTGAGGTGGCGCTGAGTGATGCTGTTGTGGCGCTGAGTGATGCTGAGGTGGCACTGAGTGATGCTGAGGTGGCACTGAGTGATGCTGTGGTAGCGCTGAGTGATGCTGAGGTTGGACCGAGTGATGCTGAGGTGGGACTGGGTGATGCTGTGGTGGCGCTGAGTGATGCTGTTGTGGTGCTGAGTGATGCTGTGGTGGCGCTGAGTGATACTGTGGTGCTGTGTAGGCGCTGAGTGATGCTGTGGTAGCGCTGAGTGATACTGACGTGGTGCTGAGTGATACTGACGTGGCACTGAGTGATGCTGTGGTGGCGCTGAATGTTGCTGTGATGGCACTGAGTGATTCTGTAGTGGCGCTGAGTGATCCTGTGGTGGCGCTGAGTGATGCTGAGGTTGGACCGAGTGATGCTGAGGTGGGGCTGAGTGATGCTGTGGTGGTGCTGAGTTATGCTGTGGTGATGCTGTGGTGGCACTGAGTGATGCTGAGGTGGTGCTGAGTGATGCTTTGATGGCGCTGAGTGATGCTGTGGTGGTGCTGAGTGATGCTGTGGTGACGCTGAGTGATGCTGAGGTGGCGCTGAGTTATGCTGTGGTGCTGTGGTGGCACTGAGTGATGCTGAGGTGGCGCTGAGTGATGCTGTGGTGTGCAGAGTGATGCTGTTGTGGCGCTGAGTGATGCTTTTGTGGCGCTGAGTGATGCTGTGGTGGCGCTGAGTGATGCTGTGGTGGCACTGAGTGATGCTGTGGTGGCGCTGAGTGATGCTGTGGTGGCGCTGAGTGATGCTGTGGTGGTGATGAGTGATGCTGAGGTGGCACTGAGTGATGCTGAGGTGGCGCTGAGTGATGCTGTGGTGGCGCTGAGTGATGCTGAGTTTGTGCTGAGTGATGCTGCGGTGATGCTGAGTGATGCTGCGGTGACGCTGAGTGATGCTGCGGTGCCGCTGAGTGATGCTGAGGTGGCGCTGACTGATGCTGAGGTGGCGCTGAGTGATGCTCAGGTGGTGCTGAGTGATGCTCAGGTGGTGCTGAGTGATGCTGTGGTGACGCTGAGTGATGCTGAGGTGGCACTGAATGATGCTGAGGTTGGACCGAGTGATGCTGAGGTGGGACCGGGTGATGCTGTGGTGGCGCTGAGTGATGCTGTTGTGGTGCTGAGTGATGCTGTGGTGGCGCTGAGTGATACTGTGGTGCTGTGTAGGTGCTGAGTGATGCTGTGGTAGCGCTGAGTGATACTGACGTGGTGCTGAGTGATACTGACGTGGCACTGAGTGATGCTGTGGTGGCGCTGAATGTTGCTGTGATGGCACTGAGTGATTCTGTAGTGGCGCTGAGTGATCCTGTGGTGGCGCTGAGTGATGCTGAGGTTGGACCGAGTGATGCTGAGGTGGGGCTGAGTGATGCTGTGGTGGTGCTGAGTTATGCTGTGGTGATGCTGTGGTGGCGCTGAGTGATGCTGAGGTGGTGCTGAGTGATGCTTTGATGGCGCTGAGTGATGCTGTGGTGGTGCTGAGTGATGCTGTGGTGACGCTGAGTGATGCTGAGGTGGCGCTGAGTTATGCTGTGGTGCTGTGGTGGCGCTGAGTTATGCTGTGGTGCTGTGGTGGCACTGAGTGATGCTGAGGTGGCGCTGAGTGATGCTGTGGTATGCAGAGTTATGCTGTTGTGGCGCTGAGTGATGCTGTGGTGGCGCTGAGTGATGCTGTGGTGGCACTGAGTGATGCTGTGGTGGTGCTGAGTGATGCTGTGGTGGCGCTGAGTGATGCTGTGGTGGTGCTGAGTGATGCTGAGGTGGCACTGAGTGATGCTGAGGTGGCGCTGAGTGATGCTGTGGTGGCGCTGAGTGATGCTGAGTTTGTGCTGAGTGATGGTGCGGTGACGCTGAGTGATGCTGCGGTGACGCTGAGTGATGCTGCGGTGCCGCTGAGTGATGCTGAGGTGGCGCTGACTGATGCTGAGGTGGCGCTGAGTGATGCTCAGGTGGTGCTGAGTGATGCTCAGGTGGTGCTGGGTGATGCTCAGGTGGTGCTGAGTGATGCTGTTGTGGCGCTGAGTGATGCTGAGGTGGCACTGAATGATGCTGAGGTGGTACTGAGTGATGCTGTGGTGGCGCTGAGTGATGCTGTGGTGGCGCTGAGTGATGCTGAGGTGGCGCTGAGTGTGTCTGTGGTGGCACGGAGGTGGCGCTGAGTGATGCTGTTGTGGCACTGAGTGATGCTGTTGTGGTGCTGAGTGATGCTGTGGTGGTGCTGAGTGATGCTGTGGTGGCACTGTGTGATGCTGTGGTGGTGCTGAGTGATGCTGTGGTGGCGCTGAGTGATGCCGAGGTGGCGCTGAGTGATGCTGTGGTGGCGCTGAGTGATGCTGAGTTTGTGCTCAGTGATGCTGTGGTGACGCTGACTGATGATGTGGTGCCGCTGAGTGATGCTAAGGTGGCGCTGACTGATGCTGAGGTGGCGCTGAGTGATGCTCAGGTGGCGCTGAGTGATGCTGTGGTGGCGCTGAGGTGGCGCTGAGGTGGCGCTGAGTGATGCTGATGTGGCGCCGAGTGATGCTGTTGTTGCTCCGAGTGATGCTGAGGTGGCGCCGAGTATTGCTGTGGTAGTGCTGAGTAATACTAAGGAGGCGCTGAGTGATACTGATGTGGCACTGAGTGATGCTGTGGTGGCGCTGAATGATGCTGAGGTGGCGCTGAGTGATGCTGTGATGGCGCTGAGTGATGCTGTGATGGCGCTGAGTGATGCTGTAGTGGCGCTGAGTGATGCTGTGGTGGCGCAAAGTGATACTGAGGTGGGGTCAAGTGATGCTGAGGTGGGGCCGAGTGATGCTGCGGTGGCGCTGAGTGATGCTGAGATGGCGCTGAGTGATGCTGAGGTGGCGCTGAGTGATGCTGAGGTGGCGCTGAGTGATGCTGTGGTGGCGCTGAGTGATGCTGAGGTGGCCCTGAGTGATCCTGGGATGGCACTGAGTGATGCTGTGGTGATGCTGAGTGATGCTGTGGTAGCGCTGAGTGATGCTGTGGTAGCGCTTAGTGATGCTGTGGTGCTGCGGTGGCGCTGAGTGATGCTGTGGTGACGCTGAGTGATGCTGTGGTGACGCTGAGTGATGCTGTGGTGGCACTGAGTGATGCTGTGGTGGCACTGAGTGATTCTGTGGTGGTGCTGAGTGATGCTGAGGTGGCACTGAATGATGCTGTGGTGGCACTGAGTGATGCTGTGGTGGTTCTGAGTGATGCTGAGGTGGCGCTGACTGATGCTGAGGTGGCGCTGAGTGATGCTCAGGTGGTGCTGAGTGATGCTCAGGTGGTGCTGAGTGATGCTGTGGTGGCGCTGAGTGATGCTGAGGTGGCACTGAATGATGCTGAGGTTGGACCGAGTGATGCTGAGGTGGGACTGGGTGATGCTGTGGTGGCGCTGAGTGATGCTGTTGTGGTGCTGAGTGATGCTGTGGTGGCGCTGAGTGATACTGTGGTGCTGTGTAGGCGCTGAGTGATGCTGTGGTAGCGCTGAGTGATACTGACGTGGTGCTGAGTGATGCTGAGGTGGCGCTGAGTGATACTGAGGTGGCACTGAGTGATGCTGTGGTGGCGCTGAGTGATGCTGAGGTGGCCCTGAGTGATCCTGGGATGGCACTGAGTGATGCTGTGGTGACGCTGAGTGATGCTGTGGTAGCGCTGAGTGATGCTGTGGTAGCGCTGAGTGATGCTGTGGTGCTGCGGTGGCGCTGAGTGATTCTGAGGTGACGCTGAGTGATGCTGTGGTGCCGCTGAGTGATGCTGAGGTGGCGCTGACTGATGCTGAGGTGGCGCTGAGTGATGCTCAGGTGGTGCTGAGTGATGCTGTGGTGGCGCTGAGTGATGCTGAGGTGGCGCTGAATGATGCTGGGGTGGCGCTGAGTGATGCTGTGGTAGCGCTGAGTGATGCTGTGGTAGCGCTGAGTGATGCTGAGGTGGCGCTGAGTGTGTCTGTGGTGGCACTGAGGTGGCGCTGAGTGATGCTGTTGTGGCGCTGAGTGATGCTGAGGTGGCGCTGAGTGATGCTGTGGTAGCGCTGAGTGATGCTGAGGTTGGACCGAGTGATGCTGAGGTGGGACTGGGTGATGCTGTGGTGGCGCTGAGTGATGCTGTTGTGGTGCTGAGTGATGCTGTGGTGGCGCTGAGTGATACTGTGGTGCTGTGTAGGTGCTGAGTGATGCTGTGGTAGCGCTGAGTGATACTGACGTGGTGCTGAGTGATACTGACGTGGCACTGAGTGATGTTGTGGTGGCGCTGAATGTTGCTGTGATGGCACTGAGTGATTCTGTAGTGGCACTGAGTGATCCTGTGGTGGCGCTGAGTGATGCTGAGGTTGGACCGAGTGATGCTGAGGTGGGGCTGAGTGATGCTGTCGTGGTGCTGAGTTATGCTGTGGTGATGCTGTGGTGGTGCTGAGTGATGCTGAGGTGGTGCTGAGTGATGCTTTGATGGCGCTGAGTGATGCTGTGGTGGTGCTGAGTGATGCTGTGGTGACGCTGAGTGATGCTGAGGTGGCGCTGAGTTATGCTGTGGTGCTGTGGTGGCACTGAGTGATGCTGAGTGGCGCTGAGTGATGCTGTGGTGTGCAGAGTGATGCTGTTGTGGTGCTGAGTGATGCTGTTGTGGCGCTGAGTGATGCTGTGGTGGCGGTGAGTGATGCTGTGGTGGCACTGAGTGATGCTGTGGTGGCGCTGAGTGATGCTGTGGTGGCGCTGAGTGATGCTGTGGTGGTGCTGAGTGATGCTGAGGTGGCACTGAGTGATGCTGAGGTGGCGCTGAGGTGGCGCTGAGTGATGCTGTGGTGGCGCTGAGTGATGCTGAGTTTGTGCTGAGTGATGCTGCGGTGACGCTGAGTGATGCTGCGGTGACGCTGAGTGATGCTGCCGTGCCGCTGAGTGATGCTGAGGTGGCGCTGACTGATGCTGAGGTGGCGCTGAGTGATGCTCAGGTGGTGCTGAATGATGCTCAGGTGGTGCTGAGTGATGCTGTGGTGGCGCTGAGTGATGCTGAGGTGGCACTGAATGATGCTGAGGTTGGACCGAGTGATGCTGAGGTGGGACTGGGTGATGCTGTGGTGGCGCTGAGTGATGCTGTTGTGGTGCTGAGTGATGCTGTGGTGGCGCTGAGTGATACTGTGGTGCTGTGTAGGCGCTGAGTGATGCTGTGGTAGCGCTGAGTGATACTGACGTGGTGCTGAGTGATACTGACGTGGCACTGAGTGATGCTGTGGTGGCGCTGAATGTTGCTGTGATGGCACTGAGTGATTCTGTAGTGGCGCTGAGTGATCCTGTGGTGGCGCTGAGTGATGCTGAGGTTGGACCGAGTGATGCTGAGGTGGGGCTGAGTGATGCTGTGGTGGTGCTGAGTTATGCTGTGGTGATGCTGTGGTGGCGCTGAGTGATGCTGAGGTGGTGCTGAGTGATGCTTTGATGGCGCTGAGTGATGCTGTGGTGGTGCTGAGTGATGCTGTGGTGACGCTGAGTGATGCTGAGGTGGCGCTGAGTTATGCTGTGGTGGCACTGAGTGATCCTGTGGTGGTGCTGAGGTGGTGCTGAATGATGCTGTGGTGGTGCAGAGGTGGTGCTGAGTGATGCTGTGGTGGTGCTGAGTGGTGCTGAAGTGGCTCTGAGTGATGCTTTGGTGGTGCAGAGTGATACTGTGTTGGCGCTGAGTGATACTGTGGTGGTGCTGAGTGATGCTGTGGTGACGCTGAGTGATGCTGTGGTGATGCTGAGTGATGCTGTGGTAGCGCTGAGTAATGCTGTGGTGCTGTGGTGGCGCTGAGAGATGCTGAGGTGGCGCTGAGTGATGTTTTGATGGCGCTGAGTGATGCTGTGGTGGTGCTGAGTGATACTGTGGTGGTACTGAGTGATGCTGTGGTGGTGCTGAGTGATGCTGAGGTGGTGCTGAGTGATGCTGTGGTGACGCTGAGTGCTGCTGAGGTGGCGCTGAGTGATGCTGTGGTGGTGCAGAGTGATGCTGTGGTGGCGCTGAGTGATGCTGTGGTGGTGCTGAGTGATGCTGTGGTGGCGCTGAGTGATGCTGTGGTGGCACTGAGTGATGCTGTGGTGGCGCTGAGTAATGCTGTGGTGGCGCTGAGTGATGCTGTGGTGGCGCTGAGTGATGCTGAGGTGGCGCTGAGTGATGCTGTGGTGGCGCTGAGTGATGCTGAGTTTGTGCTGAGTGATGCTGTGGTGATGCTGAGTGATGCTGTGGTGCCGCTGAGTGATGCTGAGGTGGCGCTGAGTGATGCTCAGGTTGCGCTGAGTGATGCTGTCGTGGCGCTGAGTGATGCTGAGGTGGCACTGAGTGATGCTGAGGTGGCGCTGAGTGATGCTGAGGTGGCGCTGAGTGATGCTGTGGTGGCACTGAGGTGGCGCTGAGTGATGCTGAGGTGGTGCTGAGTGATGCTGAGTGATGCTGTTGTGGCGCTGAGTGATGCTGAGGTGGCGCTGAGTAATGCTGTTGTTGTGCTGAGTGATGCTGTGGTGGCACTGAGGTGGCGCTGAGTGATGCTGAGGTGGTGCTGAGTGATGCTGTTGTGGTGCTGAGTGATGCTGAGGTGGCGCTGAGTAATGCTGTTGTTGTGCTGAGTGATGCTGTGGTGCCGCTGAGTGATGCTGAGGTGCCGCTGAGTGATGCTGTGGTGGCGCTGAGTGATGCTGTGGTGGCGCTGAGTGATGCTGTGGTGGCGCTGAGTAATGCTGTGGTGGCGCTGAGTGATGCTGTGGTGGCGCTGAGTGATGCTGTGGTGGCGCTGAGTGATGCTGAGGTGGCGCTGAGTGATGCTGTTGTGGCGCTGAGTGATGCTGAGTTTGTGCTGAGTGATGCTGTGGTGACGCTGAGTGATGCTGTGGTGCCGCTGAGTGATGCTGAGGTGGCGCTGAGTGATGCTCAGGTTGCGCTGAGTGATGCAGTGGTGGCGCTGAGTGATGCTGAGGTGGCACTGAGTGATGCTGAGGTGGCACTGAGTGATGCTGTGGTGGCACTGAGGTGGCGCTGAGTGATGCTGAGGTGGTGCTGAGTGATGCTGAGTGATGCTGTTGTGGCGCTGAGTGATGCTGAGGTGGCGCTGAGTAATGCTGTTGTTGTGCTGAGTGATGCTGTGGTGGCACTGAGGTGGCGCTGAGTGATGCTGAGGTGGTGCTGAGTGATGCTGAGTAATGCTGTTGTGGCACTGAGTGATGCTGAGGTGGCGCTGAGTAATGCTGTTGTTGTGCTGAGTGATGCTGTGGTGCCGCCGAGTGATGCTGAGGTGCCGCTGAGTGATGCTGAGGTGGCACTGAGTGATACTGAGGTTGTGCTGAGTGATGCTGTGGTAGCGCTGAGTGATACTAAAGTGGCGCAGAGTGATGCTGAGGTGGCGCTGAGTGATGCTGTGATGGCGCTGAGTGATGCTGTAATGGCGCTGAGTGATGCTGTGGTGGCGTTGAGTGATGCTGAGGTGGGACAGAGTGATGCTGAGGTGGGGCTGGGTGATGCTGTGGTGGCGCTGAGTGATGCTGTGGTGACGCTGAGTGGCACTGAGAGATGCTGTGATGGCGCTGAGTGATGCTGTGGTGGCGCTGAGTGATGCTGTGGTAGCACTGAGTGACGCTGAGGTGTCGCTGAGTGATGCTGAGGTGGTGCTCAGTAATGCTGTGGTGGCACTCAGTGATGCTGTGGTGATGCTGAGTGGCGCTGAGAGATGCTCAGGCGGTGCTGAGTGATGCTGTGGTGGTGCTGAGTGATGCTGTGGTGGCGCTGAGTAATGCTGCGGTGGCGCTGAGTGATGCTGCGGTGGTGCAGAGTGATGCTGAGGTGGTGCTGAGTGATGCTGTGGTGGTGCTGAGTGATGCTGTGGTGACGCTGAGTGATGCTGTGGTAGCGCTGAGTGATGCTGTGGTAGCGCTGAGTGATGCTGTGGTGGCTCTGAGTGATGCTGTGGTGGCGCTGAGTGATGCTGTTGTGGCGCTGAGTGATGCTGAGGTGGCGGTGAGTGATGCTGTGGTGGCGCTGAGTGATGCTGTGGTGGCGCTGAGTGATGCTGTGGTGCCGCTGAGTGATGCTGTGGTGACGCTGAGTGATGCTGTGGTGGCACTGAGTGATGCTGTGGTGGCACTGAGTGATTCTGTGGTGGTGCTGAGTGATGCTGAGGTAGCACTGAATGATGCTGTGGTGGCACTGAGTGATGCTGTGGTGGTTCTGAGTGATACTGTGGTGGCGCTGAGTGATGCTGAGGTGACGCTGAGTGATGCTGTGGTGCCGCTGAGTGATGCTGAGGTGGCGCTGACTGATGCTGAGGTGGCGCTGAGTGATGCTCAGGTGGTGCTGAGTGATGCTGTGGTGGCGCTGAGTGATGCTGAGGTGGCGCTGAATGATGCTGGGGTGGCGCTGAGTGATGCTGTGGTGGTGCAGAGTGATGCTGTGGTGGCGCTGAGTGATGCTGTGGTGGTGCTGAGTGATGCTGTGGTGGCGCTGAGTGATGCTGTGGTGGCGCTGAGTAATGCTGTGGTGGCGCTGAGTGATGCTGTGGTGGCGCTGAGTGATGCTGAGGTGGCGCTGAGTGATGCTGTGGTGGCGCTGAGTGATGCTGAGTTTGTGCTGAGTGATGCTGTGGTGCCGCTGAGTGATGCTGTGGTGCCGCTGAGTGATGCTGAAGTGGCACTGAGTGATACTGAGGTTGTGCTGAGTGATGCTGTGGTAGCGCTGAGTGATACTAAAGTGGCGCAGAGTGATGCTGAGGTGGCGCTGAGTGATGCTGTGATGGCGCTGAGTGATGCTGTAATGGCACTGAGTGATGCTGTCGTGGCGCTGAGTGATGCTGAGGTGGCACTGAGTGATGCTGAGGTGGCGCTGAGTGATGCTGTGGTGGCACTGAGGTGGCGCTGAGTGATGCTGAGGTGGTGCTGAGTGATGCTGAGTGATGCTGTTGTGGCGCTGAGTGATGCTGAGGTGGCGCTGAGTAATGCTGTTGTTGTGCTGAGTGATGCTGTGGTGGCACTGAGGTGGCGCTGAGTGATGCTGAGGTGGTGCTGAGTGATGCTGTTGTGGCGCTGAGTGATGCTGAGGTGGCGCTGAGTAATGCTGTTGTTGTGCTGAGTGATGCTGTGGTGCCGCTGAGTGATGCTGAGGTGCCGCTGAGTGATGCTGTTGTGGCACTGAGTGATGCTGTGGTGGCGCTGAGTGATGCTGTGGTGGCGCTGAGTGATGCTGTGGTGGCGCTGAGTAATGCTGTGGTGGCGCTGAGTGATGCTGTGGTGACGCTGAGTGATGCTGTGGTGGCGCTGAGTGATGCTGAGGTGGCGCTGAGTGATGCTGTTGTGGCGCTGAGTGATGCTGAGTTTGTGCTGAGTGATGCTGTGGTGACGCTGAGTGATGCTGTGGTGCCGCTGAGTGATGCTGAGGTGGCGCTGAGTGATGCTCAGGTTGCGCTGAGTGATGCAGTGGTGGCGCTGTGTGATGCTGAGGTGGCACTGAGTGATGCTGAGGTGGCGCTGAGTGATGCTGTGGTGGCACTGAGGTGGCGCTGAGTGATGCTGAGGTGGTGCTGAGTGATGCTGAGTGATGCTTTGTGGCGCTGAGTGATGCTGAGGTGGCGCTGAGTAATGCTGTTGTTGTGCTGAGTGATGCTGTGGTGGCACTGAGGTGGCGCTGAGTGATGCTGAGGTGGTGCTGAGTGATGCTGAGTGATGCTGAGGTGGCGCTGAGTAATGCTGTTGTTGTGCTGAGTGATGCTGTGGTGCCGCCGAGTGATGCTGAGGTGCCGCTGAGTGATGCTGAAGTGGCACTGAGTGATACTGAGGTTGTGCTGAGTGATGCTGTGGTAGCGCTGAGTGATACTAAAGTGGCGCAGAGTGATGCTGAGGTGGCGCTGAGTGATGCTGTGATGGCGCTGAGTGATGCTGTAATGGCACTGAGTGATGCTGTGGTGGCGCTGAGTGATGCTGAGGTGGGACAGAGTGATGCTGAGGTGGGGATGGGTGATGCTGTGGTGGCGCTGAGTGATGCTGTGGTGACGCTGAGTGGCGCTGAGAGATGCTGTGATGGCGCTGAGTGATGCTGTGGTGACGCTGAGTGATGCTGTGGTAGCACTGAGTGATGCTGAGGTGTCGCTGAGTGATGCTGAGGTGGCGCTCAGTGATGCTGTGGTGGCACTCAGTGATGCTGTGGTGACGCTGAGTGGTGCTGAGAGATGCTCAGGCGGTGCTGAGTGATGCTTTGATGGCGCTGAGTGATGCTGTGGTGGTGCTGAGTGATGCTGAGGTGGCACTGAGTGATGCTGAGGTGGTGCTGAGTGATGCTCAGGTGGTGCTGAGTGATGCTGTGGTGGCGCTGAGTGATGCTGAGGTGGCACTGAATGATGCTGAGGTGGCGCTGAGTGATGCTGTGGTGGCGCTGAGTGATGCTGTGGTGGCGCTGAGTGATGCTGAGGTGGCGCTGAGTGTGTCTGTGGTGGCACTGAGGTGGCGCTGAGTGATGCTGTTGAGGCACTGAGTGATGCTGAGGTGGCGCTGAGTGATGCTGTGGTAGCGCTGAGTGATGCTGAGGTTGGACCGAGTGATGCTGAGGTGGGACTGGGTGATGCTGTGGTGGCGCTGAGTGATGCTGTTGTGGTGCTGAGTGATGCTGTTGTGGTGCTGAGTGATGCTGTGGTGGCACTGTGTGATGCTGTGGTGGCGCTGAGTGATGCTGTGGTGGCGCTGAGTGATGCCGAGGTGGCGCTGAGTGATGCTGTGGTGGCGCTGAGTGATGCTGAGTTTGTGCTCAGTGATGCTGTGGTAACGCTGACTGATCCTGAGGTGGCGCTGAGTGATGCTCAGGTGGCGCTGAGTGATGCTGTGGTGGCGCTGAGGTGGCGCTGAGGTGGCGCTGAGTGATGCTGATGTGGCGCCGAGTGATGCTGTTGTTGCGCCGAGTGATGCTGAGGTGGCGCCGAGTATTGCTGTGGTAGTGCTGAGTAATACTAAGGAGGCGCTGAGTGATACTGATGTGGCACTGAGTGATACTGAGGTTGTGCTGAGTGATGCTGTGGTAGCGCTGAGTGATACTAAAGTGGCGCAGAGTGATGCTGAGGTGGCGCTGAGTGATGCTGTGATGGCGCTGAGTGATGCTGTAATGGCACTGAGTGATGCTGTCGTGGCGCTGAGTGATGCTGAGGTGGCACTGAGTGATGCTGAGGTGGCGCTGAGTGATGCTGTGGTGGCACTGAGGTGGCGCTTTGTGTTGCTGAGGTGGTGCTGAGTGTTGCTGAGTGATGCTGTTGTGGCGCTGAGTGATGCTGAGGTGGCGCTGAGTAATGCTGTTGTTGTGCTGAGTGATGCTGTGGTGGCACTGAGGTGGCGCTGAGTGATGCTGAGGTGGTGCTGAGTGATGCTGTTGTGGCGCTGAGTGATGCTGAGGTGGCGCTGAGTAATGCTGTTGTTGTGCTGAGTGATGCTGTGGTGCCGCTGAGTGATGCTGAGGTGCCGCTGAGTGATGCTGTTGTGGCGCTGAGTGATGCTGTGGTGGCGCTGAGTGATGCTGTGGTGGCGCTGAGTAATGCTGTGGTGGCGCTGAGTGATGCTGTGGTGACGCTGAGTGATGCTGTGGTGGCGCTGAGTGATGCTGAGGTGGCGCTGAGTGATGCTGTTGTGGCGCTGAGTGATGCTGAGTTTGTGCTGAGTGATGCTGTGGTGACGCTGAGTGATGCTGTGGTGCCGCTGAGTGATGCTGAGGTGGCGCTGAGTGATGCTCAGGTTGCGCTGAGTGATGCAGTGGTGGCGCTGTGTGATGCTGAGGTGGCACTGAGTGATGCTGAGGTGGCGCTGAGTGATGCTGTGGTGGCACTGAGGTGGCGCTGAGTGATGCTGAGGTGGTGCTGAGTGATGCTGAGTGATGCTTTGTGGCGCTGAGTGATGCTGAGGTGGCGCTGAGTAATGCTGTTGTTGTGCTGAGTGATGCTGTGATGGCACTGAGGTGGCGCTGAGTGATGCTGAGGTGGTGCTGAGTGATGCTGAGTGATGCTGAGGTGGCGCTGAGTAATGCTGTTGTTGTGCTGAGTGATGCTGTGGTGCCGCCGAGTGATGCTGAGGTGCCGCTGAGTGATGCTGAAGTGGCACTGAGTGATACTGAGGTTGTGCTGAGTGATGCTGTGGTAGCGCTGAGTGATACTAAAGTGGCGCAGAGTGATGCTGAGGTGGCGCTGAGTGATGCTGTGATGGCGCTGAGTGATGCTGTAATGGCACTGAGTGATGCTGTGGTGGCGCTGAGTGATGCTGAGGTGGGACAGAGTGATGCTGAGGTGGGGCTGGGTGATGCTGTGGTGGCGCTGAGTGATGCTGTGGTGACGCTGAGTGGCGCTGAGAGATGCTGTGATGGCGCTGAGTGATGCTGTGGTGACGCTGAGTGATGCTGTGGTAGCACTGAGTGATGTTGAGGTGTCGCTGAGTGATGCTGAGGTGGCGCTCAGTGATGCTGTGGTGGCACTCAGTGATGCTGTGGTGACGCTGAGTGGTGCTGAGAGATGCTCAGGCGGCGCTGAGTGATGCTTTGATGGCGCTGAGTGATGCTGTGGTGGTGCTGAGTGATGCTGTGGTGGCACTGAGTAATGCTGCGGTGGCGCTGAGTGATGCTGCGGTGGTGCAGAGTGATGCTGAGGTGGTGCTGAGTGATGCTGTTGTGGCGCTGAGTAATGCTGTGGTGGCGCTGAGTGATGCTGTGGTGGCGCTGAGTGATGCTGTGGTGGCGCTGAGTGATGCTGAGGTGGCGCTGAGTGATGCTGTTGTGGTGCTGAGTGATGCTGAGTTTGTGCTGAGTGATGCTGTGGTGACGCTGAGTGATGCTGTGGTGCCACTGAGTGATGCTGAGGTGGTGCTGAGTGATGCTCAGGTGGTGCTGAGTGATGCTGTGGTGGCGCTGAGTGATGCTGAGGTGGCACTGAATGATGCTGAGGTGGCGCTGAGTGATGCTGTGGTGGCGCTGAGTGATGCTGTGGTGGCGCTGAGTGATGCTGAGGTGGCGCTGAGTGTGTCTGTGGTGGCACTGAGGTGGCGCTGAGTGATGCTGTTGAGGCACTGAGTGATGCTGAGGTGGCGCTGAGTGATGCTGTGGTAGCGCTGAGTGATGCTGAGGTTGGACCGAGTGATGCTGAGGTGGGACTGGGTGATGCTGTGGTGGCGCTGAGTGATGCTGTTGTGGTGCTGAGTGATGCTGTTGTGGTGCTGAGTGATGCTGTGGTGGCACTGTGTGATGCTGTGGTGGCGCTGAGTGATGCTGTGGTGGCGCTGAGTGATGCTGAGTTTGTGCTCAGTGATGCTGTGGTAACGCTGACTGATGCTGAGGTGGCGCTGAGTGATGCTCAGGTGGCGCTGAGTGATGCTGTGGTGGCGCTGAGGTGGCGCTGAGGTGGCGCTGAGTGATGCTGATGTGGCGCCGAGTGATGCTGTTGTTGCGCCGAGTGATGCTGAGGTGGCGCCGAGTATTGCTGTGGTAGTGCTGAGTAATACTAAGGAGGCGCTGAGTGATACTGATGTGGCACTGAGTGATGCTGTGGTGGCGCTGAATGATGCTGAGGTGGCGCTGAGTGATGCTGTGATGGCGCTGAGTGATGCTGTGGTGGCGCTGAGTGATGCTGTGGTGGCGCTGAGTGATGCTGTGGTGGCGCTAAGTGATACTGAGGTGGGGTTGAGTGATGCTGAGGTGGGGCCGAGTGATGCTGCGGTGGCGCTGAGTGATGCTGAGTTGGCGCTGAGTGATGCTGAGGTGGCGCTGAGTGATGCTGAGGTGGCGCTGAGTGATGCTGTGGTGGCGCTGAGTGATGCTGAGGTGGCCCTGAGTGATCCTGGGATGGCACTGAGTGATGCTGTGGTGACGCTGAGTGATACTAAGTTGGCGCTGAGTGATACTGACGTGGCGCTGAATGATGCTGTGGTGGCGCTGAATGTTGCTGAGTTGGCACTGAGTGATGCTGAGGTGGCGCTGAGTGATGCTGAGGTGGTGCTGAGTGATGCTGTGATGGCACTGAGTGATTCTGTAGTGGCGCTGAGTGATCCTGTGGTGGCGCTGAGTGATGCTGAGGTTGGACCGAGTGATGCTAAGGTGGGGCTGGGTGATGCTGTGGTGGCATTGAGTGATGCTGTGGTGGTGCTGAGTTATGCTGTGGTGGTGCTGGGTTATGCTGTGGTGATGCTGTGGTGGCACTGAGTGATGCTGAGGTGGTGCTGAGTGATGCTTTGATGGCGCTGAGTGATGTTGTGGTGGTGCTGAGTGATGCTGTGGTAGCGCTGAGTGATGCTGTGGTGATGCGGTGGCGCTGAGAGATGCTGAGGTGGTGCTGAGTGATGCTTTGATGGAGCTGAGTGATGCTGCGGTGGTGGTGAGTAATGCTGTGGTGGCTCTGAGTGATGCTGTGGTGGCGCTGAGTGATGCTGTGGTGGCGCTGAGTGATGCTGAGGTGGCGCTGAGTGATACTGTGGTGGCGCTGAGTGATGCTGTGGTGGCCCTGAGTGATGATGTGGTGGCGCTGAGTGATGCTGTGGTGACGCTGAGTGATGCTGTCGTGGCACTGAGTGATGCTGTGGTGGCGCTGAGTGATGCTGAGGTGGCGCTGAATGATGCTGAGGTGGCGCTGAGTGATGCTGTGGTGGCGCTGAGTGATGCTGAGGTGGCGCTGAGTGTGTCTGTGGTGGCACTGAGGTGGCGCTGAGTGATGCTGTTGTGGCGCTGAGTGATGCTGAGGTGGCGCTGAGTGATGCTGTGGTAGCGCTGAGTGATGTTGAGGTTGGACCGAGTGATGCTGAGGTGGGACTGGGTGATGCTGTGGTGGCGCTGAGTGATGCTGTTGTGGTGCTGAGTGATGCTGTGGTGGCGCTGAGTGATACTGTGGTGCTGTGTAGGCGCTGAGTGATGCTGTGGTAGCGCTGAGTGATACTAAGTTGGCGCTGAGTGATACTGACGTGGCGCTGAGTGATGCTGTGGTAGCGCTGAATGTTGCTGAGTTGGCACTGAGTGATGCTGAGGTGGCGCTGAGTGATGCTGAGGTGGTGCTGAGTGATGCTGTGATGGCACTGAGTGATTCTGTAGTGGCGCTGAGTGATCCTGTGGTGGCGCTGAGTGATGCTGAGGTTGGACCGAGTGATGCTAAGGTGGGGCTGGGTGATGCTGTGGTGGCACTGAGTGATGCTGTGGTGGTGCTGAGTTATGCTGTGGTGGTGCTGAGTTATGCTGTGGTGATGCTGTGGTGGCACTGAGTGATGCTGAGGTGGTGCTGAGTGATGCTTTGATGGCGCTGAGTGATGTTGTGGTGGTGCTGAGTGATGCTGTGGTGACGCTGAGTGATGCTGAGGTGGCGCTGAGTTATGCTGTGGTGCTGTGGTGGCACTGAGTGATGCTGAGGTGGCGCTGAGTGATGCTGTGGTCGTGCAGAGTGATGCTGTGGTGGCGCTGAGTGATGCTGTGGTGGTGCTGAGTGATGCTGTGGTGATGCTGAGTGATGCTGTGGTGGCGCTGAGTGATGCTGTGGTGGCGCTGAGTGATGCTGTGGTGGCGCTGAGTGATGCTGTGGTGGCGCTGAGTGATGCTGTGGTGGCGCTGAGTGATGCTGTGGTGGTGCTGAGTGATGCTGAGGTGGCGCTGAGTGATGCTGTGGTGGCGCTGAGTGATGCTGAGTTTGTGCTGAGTGATGCTGTGGTGACGCTGACTGATGATGTGGTGCCGCTAAGTGATGCTAAGGTGGCACTGACTGATGCTGAGGTGGCTCTGAGTGATGCTCAGGTGGCGCTGAGTGATACTGTGGTGGCGCTGAGTGATATTGTAGTGGCGCTGAGTGATGCTGGGTTTGTGCTGAGTGATGCTGCGGTGACGCTGAGTGATGCTGCGGTGACGCTGAGTGATGCTGCGGTGACGCTGAGTGATGCTGAGGTGGCGCTGACTGATGCTGAGGTGGCGCTGAGTGATGCTCAGGTGGTGCTGAGTGATACTCAGGTGGTGCTGAGTGATGCTGTGGTGGCGCTGAGTGATGCTGAGGTGGCACCGAATGATGCTGAGGTTGGACCGAGTGATGCTGAGGTGGGACTGGGTGATGCTGTGGTGGCGCTGAGTGATGCTGTTGTGGTGCTGAGTGATGCTGTGGTGGCGCTGAGTGATACTGTGGTGCTGTGTAGGCACTGAGTGATGCTGTGGTAGCGCTGAGTGATACTGACGTGGTGCTGAGTGATACTGACGTGGCACTGAGTGATGCTGTGGTGGCGCTGAATGTTGCTGTGATGGCACTGAGTGATTCTGTAGTTGCGCTGAGTGATCCTGTGGTGGCGCTGAGTGATGCTGAGGTTGGACCGAGTGATGCTGAGGTGGGGCTGAGTGATGCTGTGGTGGTGCTGAGTTATGCTGTGGTGATGCTGTGGTGGCGCTGAGTGATGCTGAGGTGGTGCTGAGTGATGCTTTGATGGCGCTGAGTGATGCTGTGGTGGTGCTGAGTGATGCTGTGGTGACGCTGAGTGATGCTGAGGTGGCGCTGAGTTATGCTGTGGTGCTGTGGTGGCACTGAGTGATGCTGAGGTGGCGCTGAGTGATGCTGTGGTGTGCAGAGTTATGCTGTTGTGGCGCTGAGTGATGCTGTGGTGGCGCTGAGTGATGCTGTGGTGGCACTGAGTGATGCTGTGGTGGCGCTGAGTGATGCTGTGGTGGCGCTGAGTGATGCTGTGGTGGTGCTGAGTGATGCTGAGGTGGCACTGAGTGATGCTGAGGTGGTGCTGAGTGATGCTCAGGTGGTGCTGAGTGATGCTGTGGTGGCGCTGAGTGATGCTGAGGTGGCACTGAATGATGCTGAGGTGGCGCTGAGTGATGCTGTGGTGGCGCTGAGTGATGCTGTGATGGCGCTGAGTGATGCTGAGGTGGCGCTGAGTGTGTCTGTGGTGGCACTGAGGTGGCGCTGAGTGATGCTGTTGTGGCACTGAGTGATGCTGAGGTGGCGCTGAGTGATGCTGTGGTAGCGCTGAGTGATGCTGAGGTTGGACCGAGTGATGCTGAGGTGGGACTGGGTGATGCTGTGGTGGCGCTGAGTGATGCTGTTGTGGTGCTGAGTGATGCTGTTGTGGTGCTGAGTGATGCTGCGGTGGCGCTGAGTGATGCTGAGATGGCGCTGAGTGATGCTGAGGTGGCGCTGAGTGATGCTGAGGTGGCGCTGAGTGATGCTGTGGTGGCGCTGAGTGATGCTGAGGTGGCCCTGAGTGATCCTGGGATGGCACTGAGTGATGCTGTGGTGACGCTGAGTGATACTAAGTTGGTGCTGAGTGATACTGACGTGGCGCTGAGTGATGCTGTGGTGGCGCTGAATGTTGCTGAGTTGGCACTGAGTGATGCTGAGGTGGCGCTGAGTGATGCTGAGGTGGTGCTGAGTGATGCTGTGATGGCACTGAGTGATTCTGTAGTGGCGCTGAGTGATCCTGTGGTGGCGCTGAGTGATGCTGAGGTTGGACCGAGTGATGCTAAGGTGGGGCTGGGTGATGCTGTGGTGGCACTGAGTGTTGCTGTGGTGGTGCTGAGTTATGCTGTGGTGGTGCTGGGTTATGCTGTGGTGATGCTGTGGTGGCACTGAGTGATGCTGAGGTGGTGCTGAGTGATGCTTTGATGGCGCTGAGTGATGTTGTGGTGGTGCTGAGTGATGCTGTGGTAGCGCTGAGTGATGCTGTGGTGATGCGGTGGCGCTGAGAGATGCTGAGGTGGTGCTGAGTGATGCTTTGATGGAGCTGAGTGATGCTGCGGTGGTGGTGAGTAATGCTGTGGTGGCTCTGAGTGATGCTGTGGTGGCGCTGAGTGATGCTGTGGTGGCGCTGAGTGATGCTGAGGTGGCGCTGAGTGATACTGTGGTGGCGCTGAGTGATGCTGTGGTGGCCCTGAGTGATGATGTGGTGGCGCTGAGTGATGCTGTGGTGACGCTGAGTGATGCTGTCGTGGCACTGAGTGATGCTGTGGTGGCGCTGAGTGATGCTGAGGTGGCGCTGACTGATGCTGAGGTGGCGCTGAGTGATGCTCAGGTGGTGCTGAGTGATGCTTTGGTGGCGCTGAGTGATGCTCAGGTGGCGCTGAATGATGCTGAGGTGGCGCTGAGTGATGCTGAGGTAGCGCTGAGTGATGCTGAGGTGGCGCTGAGTGTGTCTGTGGTGGCACTGAGGTGGCGCTGAGTGATGCTGTTGTGGCGCTGAGTGATGCTGAGGTGGCGCTGAGTGATGCTGTGGTAGCGCTGAGTGATGTTGAGGTTGGACCGAGTGATGCTGAGGTGGGACTGGGTGATGCTGTGGTGGCGCTGAGTGATGCTGTTGTGGTGCTGAGTGATGCTGTGGTGGCGCTGAGTGATACTGTGGTGCTGTGTAGGCGCTGAGTGATGCTGTGGTAGCGCTGAGTGATACTAAGTTGGCGCTGAGTGATACTGACGTGGCGCTGAGTGATGCTGTGGTAGCGCTGAATGTTGCTGAGTTGGCACTGAGTGATGCTGAGGTGGCGCTGAGTGATGCTGAGGTGGTGCTGAGTGATGCTGTGATGGCACTGAGTGATTCTGTAGTGGCGCTGAGTGATCCTGTGGTGGCGCTGAGTGATGCTGAGGTTGGACCGAGTGATGCTAAGGTGGGGCTGGGTGATGCTGTGGTGGCACTGAGTGATGCTGTGGTGGTGCTGAGTTATGCTGTGGTGGTGCTGAGTTATGCTGTGGTGATGCTGTGGTGGCACTGAGTGATGCTGAGGTGGTGCTGAGTGATGCTTTGATGGCGCTGAGTGATGTTGTGGTGGTGCTGAGTGATGCTGTGGTGACGCTGAGTGATGCTGAGGTGGTGCTGAGTTATGCTGTGGTGCTGTGGTGGCACTGAGTGATGCTGTGGTCGTGCAGAGTGATGCTGTTGTGGCGCTGAGTGATGCTGTGGTGGTGCTGAGTGATGCTGTGGTGATGCTGAGTGATGCTGTGGTGGCGCTGAGTGATGCTGTGGTGGCGCTGAGTGATGCTGTGGTGGCGCTGAGTGATGCTGTGGTGGTGCTGAGTGATGCTGAGGTGGCACTGAGTGATGCTGTGGTGGCGCTGAGTGATGCTGAGTTTGTGCTGAGTGATGCTGTGGTGACGCTGACTGATGATGTGGTGCCGCTGAGTGATGCTAAGGTGGCACTGACTGATGCTGAGGTGGCTCTGAGTGATGCTCAGGTGGCGCTGAGTGATACTGTGGTGGCGCTGAGTGATATTGTAGTGGCGCTGAGTGATGCTGAGGTGGTGCTGAGTGATGCTGTGGTGGCGCTGAGGTGGCGCTGAGTGATGCTGAGGTGGTGCTGAGTGATGCTGATGTGGCGCTGAGTGATGCTGTTGTGGCGCTGAGTGATGCTGAGGTGGTGCTGAGTGATGCTTTGATGGCGCTGAGTGATGTTGTGGTGGTGCTGAGTGATGCTGTGGTGACGCTGAGTGATGCTGAGGTGGTGCTGAGTTATGCTGTGGTGCTGTGGTGGCACTGAGTGATGCTGTGGTCGTGCAGAGTGATGCTGTTGTGGCGCTGAGTGATGCTGTGGTGGTGCTGAGTGATGCTGTGGTGATGCTGAGTGATGCTGTGGTGATGCTGAGTGATGCTGTGGTGGCGCTGAGTGATGCTGTGGTGGCGCTGAGTGATGCTGTGGTGGCGCTGAGTGATGCTGTGGTGGTGCTGAGTGATGCTGAGGTGGCACTGAGTGATGCTGTGGTGGCGCTGAGTGATGCTGAGTTTGTGCTGAGTGATGCTGTGGTGACGCTGACTGATGATGTGGTGCCGCTGAGTGATGCTAAGGTGGCACTGACTGATGCTGAGGTGGCTCTGAGTGATGCTCAGGTGGCGCTGAGTGATACTGTGGTGGCGCTGAGTGATATTGTAGTGGCGCTGAGTGATGCTGAGGTGGTGCTGAGTGATGCTGTGGTGGCGCTGAGGTGGCGCTGAGTGATGCTGAGGTGGTGCTGAGTGATGCTGATGTGGCGCTGAGTGATGCTGTTGTGGCGCTGAGTGATGCTGAGGTGGCGCTGAGTATTGCTGTGGTAGTGCTGAGTAATACTACGGTGGCGCTGAGTGATACTGATGTGGCGCTGAGTGATGCTGTGGTGGCGCTGAATGATGCTGAGGTGGCGCTGAGTGATGCTGTGATGGCGCTGAATGATGCTGTAGTGGCGCTGAGTGATGCTGTAGTGGCGCTAAGTGATACTGAGGTGGGGTCGAGTGATGCTGAGGTGGGGCCAAGTGATGCTGCGGTGGCGCTGAGTGATGCTGAGATGGCGCTGGGTGATGCTGAGGTGGCACTGAGTGATACTGTGGTGGCGCTGAGTGATGCTGAGGTGGCCCTGAGTGATCCTGGGATAGCACTGAGTGATGCTGGGGTGGAACTGAGTGATGCCGTGGTAGTGCTGAGTGATGCCGAGGTGGCGCTGAGTGATGCTGTGGTGGTACTGAGTGATGCTGTGGTGATGCCGAGTGATGCTGTGGTAGTGCCGAGTGATGCTGTGGTGTTGCCGAGTGATGCTGTGGTGCCGTCGAGTGATGCTGAGGTGGCGCTGGGTGATGCTGTGGTGGTGCTGAGTGATTCTGTGGTGGCACTGAGTGATGCTGAGTTGTCGCTAAGTGAGGCTTTGGTGTAGCTGAGTGATGCTGTGGTGGCACTGAGTGATGCTGTTGTGGCGCTGAGTGGCGCTTAGAGATGATGTGATGGCCCTGAGTGATGCTGTGGTGGCACTGACTGATGCTGCTGTGGCGCTGAGTGATGCTGTGGTGGCGCTGAGTGATGCTGAGTTGGCGCTAAGTGATGCTGAGTTGGCGCTAAGTGATGCTGAGGTGGCTCTGAGTGATGCTGTGGTACTGTAGTGGAGCTGAGTGATGCTGAGGTGGCGCTGAGTGATGCTGTGGTGGCGCTGTGTGATGCTGTTTTAGCTCTAAGTGGCGCTGAGAGATGCTGTGATGGCGCTGAGTGATGCTGTGGTGGCGCTCAGTGATGCTGTGGTGGTGCTGAGTGATGCTGTGGTGGCGCTGAGTGATGCTGTGGTGGTGCTGAGTGATGCTGTGGTAGCACTAAGTGATGGTGAGGTGGCGCTGAGTGATGCTGAGGTGGCGCTGAGTAATGCTGAGTTGGCGCTGAGTGGTGCTGAGTTTGCGATGAGTGATGCTGAGATGGCACTGAGTGATGCTGTGGTGATGCTGAGTGATGCTGTGTTGGCGCTGAATGATGCTGTGGTGATGCTGAGTGATGCTGTTGTGGCGCTGAGTGATGCTGTGGTGAAGCTGAGTGGCACTGAGAGATGCTGTGATGGCACTGAGTGATGCTGTGGTGGCGCTGAGTGATGCTGGGGTGACGCTGAGTGATGCTGTGGTAGCACTGAGTGATGCTGAGGTGGCACTGAGTGATGCTGAGGTGGTGCTGAGTGATGCTGTGGTGACGCTAAGTGGCGTTGAGAGATGCTGAGGTGGTGCTGAGTGATGCTTTGATGGCGCTGAGTGCTGCTGAGGTGGCGCTGAGTGATGCTGTGGTGGTGCAGAGTGATGCTGTGGTGACGCTGAGTGATGCTGTGGTGGTGCTGAGTGATGCTGTGGTAGCACTGAGTGATGCTGAGGTGGCGCTGAGTGATGCTGTGGTGGCGCTGAGTGATGCTGAGTTTGTGCTGAGTGATGCTGTGGTGACGCTGACTGATGATGTGGTGGCGCTGAGTGATGCTGAGGTGGCGCTGAGTGATGCTCAGGTTGCGCTGAGTGATGCTGTCGTGGCGCTGAGTGATGCTGAGTGATGCTGAGTGATGCTGAGGTGGCGCTGAGTAATGCTGTTGTTGTGCTGAGTGATGCTGTGGTGCCGCTGAGTGATGCTGAGGTGCCGCTGAGTGATGCTGTGGTGGCGCTGAGTGATGCTGTGGTGGCGCTGAGTGATGCTGTGGTGGCGCTGAGTGATGCTGTGGTGGCGCTGAGTGATGCTGTGGTGGCGCTGAGTGATGCTGAGGTGGCGCTGAGTGATGCTGTTGTGGCGCTGAGTGATGCTGAGTTTGTGCTGAGTGATGCTGTGGTGACGCTGAGTGATGCTGTGGTGCCGCTGAGTGATGCTGAGGTGGCGCTGAGTGATGCTCAGGTTGCGCTGAGTGATGCAGTGGTGGTGCTGAGTGATGCTGAGGTGGCACTGAGTGATGCTGAGGTGGCACTGAGTGATGCTGTGGTGGCACTGAGGTGGCGCTGAGTGATGCTGAGGTGGTGCTGAGTGATGCTGAGTGATGCTGTTGTGGCGCTGAGTGATGCTGAGGTGGCGCTGAGTAATGCTGTTGTTGTGCTGAGTGATGCTGTGGTGGCACTGAGGTGGCGCTGAGTGATGCTGAGGTGGTGCTGAGTGATGCTGAGTAATGCTGTTGTGGCACTGAGTGATGCTGAGGTGGCGCTGAGTAATGCTGTTGTTGTGCTGAGTGATGCTGTGGTGCCGCCGAGTGATGCTGAGGTGCCGCTGAGTGATGCTGAGGTGGCACTGAGTGATACTGAGGTTGTGCTGAGTGATGCTGTGGTAGCGCTGAGTGATACTAAAGTGGCGCAGAGTGATGCTGAGGTGGCGCTGAGTGATGCTGTGATGGCGCTGAGTGATGCTGTAATGGCGCTGAGTGATGCTGTGGTGGCGTTGAGTGAAGCTGAGGTGGGACAGAGTGATGCTGAGGTGGGGCTGGGTGATGCTGTGGTGGCGCTGAGTGATGCTGTGGTGACGCTGAGTGGCACTGAGAGATGCTGTGGTGACGCTGAGTGATGCTGTGGTGACGCTGAGTGATGCTGTGGTGGCACTGAGTGATGCTGTGGTGGCACTGAGTGATTCTGTGGTGGCGCTGAGTGATGCTGAGGTAGCACTGAATGATGCTGTGGTGGCACTGAGTGATGCTGTGGTGGTTCTGAGTGATACTGTGGTGGCGCTGAGTGATGCTGAGGTGACGCTGAGTGATGCTGTGGTGCCGCTGAGTGATGCTGAGGTGGCGCTGACTGATGCTGAGGTGGCGCTGAGTGATGCTCAGGTGGTGCTGAGTGATGCTGTGGTGGCGCTGAGTGATGCTGAGGTGGCGCTGAATGATGCTGGGGTGGCGCTGAGTGATGCTGTGGTGGTGCAGAGTGATGCTGTGGTGGCGCTGAGTGATGCTGTGGCGGTGCTGAGTGATGCTGTGGTGGCGCTGAGTGATGCTGTGGTGGCGCTGAGTGATGCTGAGGTGGCGCTGAGTGATGCTGTGGTGGCGCTGAGTGATGCTGAGGTGGCGCTGAGTGATGCTGTGGTGGCGCTGAGTGATGCTGTGGTGACGCTGAGTGATGCTGTGGTGCCGCTGAGTGATGCTGAGGTGGCGCTGAGTGATGCTCAGGTTGCGCTGAGTGATGCTGTCATGGCGCTGAGTGATGCTGAGGTGGCACTGAGTGATGCTGAGGTGGCGCTGAGTGATGCTGTGGTGGCACTGAGGTGGCGCTGAGTGATGCTGAGGTGGTGCTGAGTGATGCTGAGTGATGCTGTTGTGGCACTGAGTGATGCTGAGGTGGCGCTGAGTAATGCTGTTGTTGTGCTGAGTGATGCTGTGGTGGCACTGAGGTGGCGCTGAGTGATGCTGAGGTGGTGCTGAGTGATGCTGTTGTGGCGCTGAGTGATGCTGAGGTGGCGCTGAGTAATGCTGTTGTTGTGCTGAGTGATGCTGTGGTGCCGCTGAGTGATGCTGAGGTGCCGCTGAGTGATGCTGTGGTGGCGCTGAGTGATGCTGTGGTGGCGCTGAGTGATGCTGTGGTGGCGCTGAGTAATGCTGTGGTGGCGCTGAGTGATGCTGTGGTGGCGCTGAGTGATGCTGTGGTGACGCTGAGTGATGCTGAGGTGGCGCTGAGTGATGCTGTTGTGGCGCTGAGTGATGCTGAGTTTGTGCTGAGTGATGCTGTGGTGACGCTGAGTGATGCTGTGGTGCCGCTGAGTGATGCTGAGGTGGCGCTGAGTGATGCTCAGGTTGCGCTGAGTGATGCAGTGGTGGCGCTGAGTGATGCTGAGGTGGCACTGAGTGATGCTGAGGTGGCGCTGAGTGATGCTGTGGTGGCACTGACGTGGCGCTGAGTGATGCTGAGGTGGTGCTGAGTGATGCTGAGTGATGCTTTGTGGCGCTGAGTGATGCTGAGGTGGCGCTGAGTAATGCTGTTGTTGTGCTGAGTGATGCTGTGGTGGCACTGAGGTGGCGCTGAGTGATGCTGAGGTGGTGCTGAGTGATGCTGAGTGATGCTGTTGTGGCGCTGAGTGATGCTGAGGTGGCGCTGAGTAATGCTGTTGTTGTGCTGAGTGATGCTGTGGTGCCGCCGAGTGATGCTGAGGTGCCGCTGAGTGATGCTGAGGTGGCACTGAGTGATACTGAGGTTGTGCTGAGTGATGCTGTGGTAGCGCTGAGTGATACTAAAGTGGCGCAGAGTGATGCTGAGGTGGCGCTGAGTGATGCTGTGATGGTGCTGAGTGATGCTGTAATGGCGCTGAGTGATGCTGTGGTGGCGCTGAGTGATGCTGAGGTGGGACAGAGTGATGCTGAGGTGGGGCTGGGTGATGCTGTGGTGGCGCTGAGTGATGCTGTGGTCACGCTGAGTGGCACTGAGAGATGCTGTGATGGCGCTGAGTGATGCTGTGGTGACGCTGAGTGATGCTGTGGTAGCACTGAGTGATGCTGAGGTGTCGCTGAGTGATGCTGAGGTGGCACTCAGTGATGCTGTGGTGGCACTCAGTGATGCTGTGGTGACGCTGAGTGGCGCTGAGAGATGCTCAGGCGGTGCTGAGTGATGCTTTGATGGCGCTGAGTGATGCTGTGGTGGTGCTGAGTGATGCTGTGGTGGTGCTGAGTAATGCTGCGGTGGCGCTGAGTGATGCTGCGGTGGTGCAGAGTGATGCTGAGGTGGTGCAGAGTGATGCTGTGGTGGTGCTGAGTGATGCTGTGGTGACGCTGAGTGATGCTGTGGTAGCGCTGAGTGATGCTGTGGTAGCGCTGAGTGATGCTGTGGTGCTGCGGTGGCACTGAGAGATGCTGAGGTGGTGCTGAGTGATGCTTTGATGGAGCTGAGTGATGCTGCGTTGGTGCTGAGTGATGCTGTGGTGGCTCTGAGTGATGCTGTGGTGGCGCTGAGTGATACTGTGGTGGCGCTGAGTGATGCTGAGGTGGCGGTGAGTGATGCTGTGGTGGCGCTGAGTGATGCTGTGGTGGCACTGAGTGATGCTGTGGTGACGCTGAGTGATGCTGTGGTGACGCTGAGTGATGCTGTGGTGACGCTGAGTGATGCTGTGGTGGCACTGAGTGATGCTGTGGTGGCACTGAGTGATTCTGTGGTGGTGCTGAGTGATGCTGAGGTGGCACTGAATGATGCTGTGGTGGCACTGAGTGATGCTGTGGTGGTTCTGAGTGATGCTGTGGTGGCGCTGAGTGATGCTGAGGTGACGCTGAGTGATGCTGTTGTGCCGCTGAGTGATGCTGAGGTGGCGCTGACTGATGCTGAGGTGGCGCTGAGTGATGCTCAGGTGGTGCTGAGTGATGCTGTGGTGGCGCTGAGTGATGCTGAGGTGGCGCTGAATGATGCTGGGGTGGCGCTGAGTGATGCTGTGGTAGCGCTGAGTGATGCTGTGGTAGCGCTGAGTGATGCTGAGGTGGCGCTGAGTGTGTCTGTGGTGGCACTGAGGTGGCGCTGAGTGATGCTGTTGTGGCGCTGAGTGATGCTGAGGTGGCGCTGAGTGATGCTGTGGTAGCGCTGAGTGATGCTGAGGTTGGACCGAGTGATGCTGAGGTGGGACTGGGTGATGCTGTGGTGGCGCTGAGTGATGCTGTTGTGGTGCTGAGTGATGCTGTGGTGGCGCTGAGTGATACTGTGGTGCTGTGTAGGCGCTGAGTGATGCTGTGGTAGCGCTGAGTGATACTGACGTGGTGCTGAGTGATACTGACGTGGCACTGAGTGATGCTGTGGTGGTGCTGAATGTTGCTGTGATGGCACTGAGTGATTCTGTAGTGGCGCTGAGTGATCCTGTGGTGGCGCTGAGTGATGCTGAGGTTGGACCGAGTGATGCTGAGGTGGGGCTGAGTGATGCTGTGGTGGTGCTGAGTTATGCTGTGGTGATGCTGTGGTGGCGCTGAGTGATGCTGAGGTGGTGCTGAGTGATGCTTTGATGGCGCTGAGTGATGCTGTGGTGGTGCTGAGTGATGCTGTGGTGACGCTGAGTGATGCTGAGGTGGCGCTGAGTTATGCTGTGGTGCTGTGGTGGCACTGAGTGATGCTGAGGTGGCGCTGAGTGATGCTGTGGTGTGCAGAGTGATGCTGTTGTGGCGCTGAGTGATGCTGTTGTGGCGCTGAGTGATGCTGTGGTGGTGCTGAGTGATGCTGTGGTGGCACTGAGTGATGCTGTGGTGGCGCTGAGTGATGCTGTGGTGGCGCTGAGTGATGCTGTGGTGGGGCTGAGTGATGCTGAGGTGGCACTGAGTGATGCTGAGGTGGCGCTGAGTGATGCTGTGGTGGCGCTGAGTGATGCTGAGTTTGTGCTGAGTGATGCTGCGGTGATGCTGAGTGATGCTGCGGTGACGCTGAGTGATGCTGCGGTGCCGCTGAGTGATGCTGAGGTGGCGCTGACTGATGCTGAGGTGGCGCTGAGTGATGCTCAGGTGGTGCTGAGTGATGCTCAGGTGGTGCTGAGTGATGCTGTGGTGGCGCTGAGTGATGCTGAGGTGGCACTGAATGATGCTGAGGTTGGACCGAGTGATGCTGAGGTGGGACTGGGTGATGCTGTGGTGGCGCTGAGTGATGCTGTTGTGGTGCTGAGTGATGCTGTGGTGGCGCTGAGTGATACTGTGGTGCTGTTTAGGCGCTGAGTGATGCTGTGGTAGCGCTGAGTGATACTGACGTGGCGCTGAGTGATACTGACGTGGCACTGAGTGATGCTGTGGTGGCGCTGAATGTTGCTGTGATGGCACTGAGTGATTCTGTAGTGGCGCTGAGTGATCCTGTGGTGGCGCTGAGTGATGCTGAGGTTGGACCGAGTGATGCTGAGGTGGGGCTGAGTGATGCTGTGGTGGTGCTGAGTTATGCTGTGGTGATGCTGTGGTGGCGCTGAGTGATGCTGAGGTGGTGCTGAGTGATGCTTTGATGGCGCTGAGTGATGCTGTGGTGGTGCTGAGTGATGCTGTGGTGACGCTGAGTGATGCTGAGGTGGCGCTGAGTTATGCTGTGGTGCTGTGGTGGCACTGAGTGATGCTGAGGTGGCGCTGAGTGATGCTGTGGTATGCAGAGTTATGCTGTTGTGGCGCTGAGTGATGCTGTGGTGGCGCTGAGTGATGCTGTGGTGGTGCTGAGTGATGCTGTGGTGGCACTGAGTGATGCTGTGGTGGCGCTGAGTGATGCTGTGGTGGCGCTGAGTGATGCTGTGGTGGGGCTGAGTGATGCTGAGGTGGCACTGAGTGATGCTGAGGTGGCGCTGAGTGATGCTGTGGTGGCGCTGAGTGATGCTGAGTTTGTGCTGAGTGATGCTGCGGTGATGCTGAGTGATGCTGCGGTGACGCTGAGTGATGCTGCGGTGCCGCTGAGTGATGCTGAGGTGGCGCTGACTGATGCTGAGGTGGCGCTGAGTGATGCTCAGGTGGTGCTGAGTGATGCTCAGGTGGTGCTGAGTGATGCTGTGGTGGCGCTGAGTGATGCTGAGGTGGCACTGAATGATGCTGAGGTTGGACCGAGTGATGCTGAGGTGGGACTGGGTGATGCTGTGGTGGCGCTGAGTGATGCTGTTGTGGTGCTGAGTGATGCTGTGGTGGCGCTGAGTGATACTGTGGTGCTGTGTAGGCGCTGAGTGATGCTGTGGTAGCGCTGAGTGATACTGACGTGGCGCTGAGTGATACTGACGTGGCACTGAGTGATGCTGTGGTGGCGCTGAATGTTGCTGTGATGGCACTGAGTGATTCTGTAGTGGCGCTGAGTGATCCTGTGGTGGCGCTGAGTGATGCTGAGGTTGGACCGAGTGATGCTGAGGTGGGGCTGAGTGATGCTGTGGTGGTGCTGAGTTATGCTGTGGTGATGCTGTGGTGGCGCTGAGTGATGCTGAGGTGGTGCTGAGTGATGCTTTGATGGCGCTGAGTGATGCTGTGGTGGTGCTGAGTGATGCTGTGGTGACGCTGAGTGATGCTGAGGTGGCGCTGAGTTATGCTGTGGTGCTGTGGTGGCACTGAGTGATGCTGAGGTGGCGCTGAGTGATGCTGTGGTATGCAGAGTTATGCTGTTGTGGCGCTGAGTGATGCTGTGGTGGCGCTGAGTGATGCTGTGGTGGCACTGAGTGATGCTGTGGTGGCGCTGAGTGATGCTGTGGTGGCGCTGAGTGATGCTGTGGTGGTGCTGAGTGATGCTGAGGTGGCACTGAGTGATGCTGAGGTGGCGCTGAGTGATGCTGTGGTGGCGCTGAGTGATGCTGAGTTTGTGCTGAGTGATGCTGCGGTGACGCTGAGTGATGCTGCGGTGACGCTGAGTGATGCTGCGGTGCCGCTGAGTGATGCTGAGGTGGCGCTGACTGATGCTGAGGTGGCGCTGAGTGATGCTCAGGTGGTGCTGAGTGATGCTCAGGTGGTGCTGAGTGATGCTCAGGTGGTGCTGAGTGATGCTGTGGTGGCGCTGAGTGATGCTGAGGTGGCACTGAATGATGCTGAGGTGGCGCTGAGTGATGCTGTGGTGGCGCTGAGTGATGCTGTGGTGGCGCTGAGTGATGCTGAGGTGGCGCTGAGTGTGTCTGTGGTGGCACTGAGGTGGCGCTGAGTGATGCTGTTGTGGCACTGAGTGATGCTGTTGTGGTGCTGAGTGATGCTGTGGTGGTGCTGAGTGATGCTGTGGTGG
Organism: Calotriton arnoldi; assembly: GCA_963921515.1. Taxonomy (NCBI): domain Eukaryota; kingdom Metazoa; phylum Chordata; class Amphibia; order Caudata; family Salamandridae; genus Calotriton; species Calotriton arnoldi. The sequence goes on from CAWUFW010008396.1 coordinate 549,439, forward strand.
CACTGTGTGATGCTGTGGTGGCGCTGAGTGATGCTGTGGTGGCGGTGAGTGATGCCGAGGTGGCGCTGAGTGATGCTGTGGTGGAGCTGAGTGATGCTGAGTTTGTGCTCAGTGATGCTGTGGTGATGCTGACTGATGATGTGGTGCCGCTGAGTGATGCTAAGGTGGCGCTGACTGATGCTGAGGTGGCGCTGAGTGATGCTCAGGTGGCGCTGAGTGATGCTGTGGTGGCGCTGAGGTGGCGCTGAGTGATGCTGATGTGGCGCCGAGTGATGCTGTTGTTGCGCCGAGTGATGCTGAGGTGGCGCCGAGTATTGCTGTGGTAGTGCTGAGTAATACTAAGGAGGCGCTGAGTGATACTGATGTGGCACTGAGTGATGCTGTGGTGGCGCTGAATGATGCTGAGGTGGCGCTGAGTGATGCTGTGATGGCGCTGAGTGATGCTGTGATGGCACTGAGTGATGCTGTAGTGGCGCTGAGTGATGCTGTAGTGGCGCTGAGTGATGCTGTGGTGGCGCTAAGTGATACTGAGGTGGGGTCGAGTGATGCTGAGGTGGGGCCGAGTGATGCTGCGGTGGCGCTGAGTGATGCTGAGATGGCGCTGAGTGATGCTGAGGTGGCGCTGAGTGATGCTGAGGTGGCGCTGAGTGATGCTGTGGTGGCGCTGAGTTATGCTGTGGTGATGCTGTGGTGGCGCTGAGTGATGCTGAGGTGGTGCTGAGTGATGCTTTGATGGCGCTGAGTGATGCTGTGGTGGTGCTGAGTGATGCTGTGGTGACGCTGAGTGATGCTGAGGTGGCGCTGAGTTATGCTGTGGTGCTGTGGTGGCACTGAGTGATGCTGAGGTGGCGCTGAGTGATGCTGTGGTATGCAGAGTTATGCTGTTGTGGCGCTGAGTGATGCTGTGGTGGCGCTGAGTGATGCTGTGGTGGCACTGAGTGATGCTGTGGTGGCGCTGAGTGATGCTGTGGTGGCGCTGAGTGATGCTGTGGTGGTGCTGAGTGATGCTGAGGTGGCACTGAGTGATGCTGAGGTGGCGCTGAGTGATGCTGTGGTGGCGCTGAGTGATGCTGAGTTTGTGCTGAGTGATGCTGCGGTGACGCTGAGTGATGCTGCGGTGACGCTGAGTGATGCTGCGGTGCCGCTGAGTGATGCTGAGGTGGCGCTGACTGATGCTGAGGTGGCGCTGAGTGATGCTCAGGTGGTGCTGAGTGATGCTCAGGTGGTGCTGAGTGATGCTCAGGTGGTGCTGAGTGATGCTGTGGTGGCGCTGAGTGATGCTGAGGTGGCACTGAATGATGCTGAGGTGGCGCTGAGTGATGCTGTGGTGGCGCTGAGTGATGCTGTGGTGGCGCTGAGTGATGCTGAGGTGGCGCTGAGTGTGTCTGTGGTGGCACTGAGGTGGCGCTGAGTGATGCTGTTGTGGCACTGAGTGATGCTGTTGTGGTGCTGAGTGATGCTGTGGTGGTGCTGAGTGATGCTGTGGTGGCACTGTGTGATGCTGTGGTGGCGCTGAGTGATGCTGTGGTGGCGGTGAGTGATGCCGAGGTGGCGCTGAGTGATGCTGTGGTGGAGCTGAGTGATGCTGAGTTTGTGCTCAGTGATGCTGTGGTGATGCTGACTGATGATGTGGTGCCGCTGAGTGATGCTAAGGTGGCGCTGACTGATGCTGAGGTGGCGCTGAGTGATGCTCAGGTGGCGCTGAGTGATGCTGTGGTGGCGCTGAGGTGGCGCTGAGGTGGCGCTGAGTGATGCTGATGTGGCGCCGAGTGATGCTGTTGTTGCGCCGAGTGATGCTGAGGTGGCGCCGAGTATTGCTGTGGTAGTGCTGAGTAATACTAAGGAGGCGCTGAGTGATACTGATGTGGCACTGAGTGATGCTGTGGTGGCGCTGAATGATGCTGAGGTGGCGCTGAGTGATGCTGTGATGGCGCTGAGTGATGCTGTGATGGCACTGAGTGATGCTGTAGTGGCGCTGAGTGATGCTGTAGTGGCGCTGAGTGATGCTGTGGTGGCGCTAAGTGATACTGAGGTGGGGTCGAGTGATGCTGAGGTGGGGCCGAGTGATGCTGCGGTGGCGCTGAGTGATGCTGAGATGGCGCTGAGTGATGCTGAGGTGGCGCTGAGTGATGCTGAGGTGGCGCTGAGTGATGCTGTGGTGGCGCTGAGTGATGCTGAGGTGGCCCTGAGTGATCCTGGGATGGCACTGAGTGATGCTGTGGTGACGCTGAGTGATGCTGTGGTAGCGCTGAGTGATGCTGTGGTAGCGCTGAGTGATGCTGTGGTGCTGCGGTGGCGCTGAGTGATGCTGTGGTGACGCTGAGTGATGCTGTGGTGACGCTGAGTGATGCTGTGGTGGCACTGAGTGATGCTGTGGTGGCACTGAGTGATTCTGTGGTCGTGCTGAGTGATGCTGAGGTGGCACTGAATGATGCTGTGGTGGCACTGAGTGATGCTGTGGTGGTTCTGAGTGATGCTGTGGTAGCGCTGAGTGATGCTGTTCTGACGCTGAGTGATGCTGTGGTGCCGCTGAGTGATGCTGAGGTGGCGCTGACTGATGCTGAGGTGGCGCTGAGTGATGCTCAGGTGGTGCTGAGTGATGCTGTGGTGGCGCTGAGTGATGCTGAGGTGGCGCTGAATGATGCTGGGGTGGCGCTGAGTGATGCTGTGGTAGCGCTGAGTGATGCTGTGGTAGCGCTGAGTGATGCTGAGGTGGCGCTGAGTGTGTCTGTGGTGGCACTGAGGTGGCGCTGAGTGATGCTGTTGTGGCGCTGAGTGATGCTGAGGTGTCGCTGAGTGATGCTGTGGTAGCGCTGAGTGATGCTGAGGTTGGACCGAGTGATGCTGAGGTGGGACTGGGTGATGCTGTGGTGGCGCTGAGTGATGCTGTTGTGGTGCTGAGTGATGCTGTGGTGGCGCTGAGTGATACTGTGGTGCTGTGTAGGCACTCAGTGATGCTGTGGTAGCGCTGAGTGATACTGACGTGGTGCTGAGTGATACTGACGTGGCACTGAGTGCTGCTGTGGTGGCGCTGAATGTTGCTGTGATGGCACTGAGTGATTCTGTAGTGGCGCTGAGTGATCCTGTGGTGGCGCTGAGTGATGCTGAGGTTGGACCGAGTGATGCTGAGGTGGGGCTGAGTGATGCTGTGGTGGTGCTGAGTTATGCTGTGGTGATGCTGTGGTGGCGCTGAGTGATGCTGAGGTGGTGCTGAGTGATGCTTTGATGGCGCTGAGTGATGCTGTGGTGGTGCTGAGTGATGCTGTGGTGACGCTGAGTGATGCTGAGGTGGCGCTGAGTTATGCTGTGGTGCTGTGGTGGCACTGAGTGATGCTGAGGAGGCGCTGAGTGATGCTGTGGTGTGCAGAGTGATGCTGTTGTGGCGCTGAGTGATGCTGTTGTGGCGCTGAGTGATACTGTGGTGGCGCTGAGTGATGCTGTGGTGGCACTGAGTGATGCTGTGGTGGTGCTGAGTGATGCTGTGGTGGCGCTGAGTGATGCTGTGGTGGTGCTGAGTGATGCTGAGGTGGCACTGAGTGATGCTGAGGTGGCGCTGAGTGATGCTGTGGTGGCGCTGAGTGATGCTGAGTTTGTGTTGAGTGATGCTGCGGTGACGCTGAGTGATGCTGCGGTGACGCTGAGTGATGCTGCGGTGACGCTGAGTGATGCTGAGGTGGCGCTGACTGATGCTGAGGTGGCGCTGAGTGATGCTCAGGTGGTGCTGAGTGATGCTCAGGTGGTGCTGAGTGATGCTGTGGTGGCGCTGAGTGATGCTGAGGTGGCACTGAATGATGCTGAGGTTGGACCGAGTGATGCTGAGGTGGGACTGGGTGATGCTGTGGTGGCGCTGAGTGATGCTGTTGTGGTGCTGAGTGATGCTGTGGTGGCGCTGAGTGATACTGTGGTGCTGTGTAGGCGCTGAGTGATGCTGTGGTAGCGCTGAGTGATACTGACGTGGTGCTGAGTGATACTGACGTGGCACTGAGTGATGCTGTGGTGGCGCTGAATGTTGCTGTGATGGCACTGAGTGATTCTGTAGTGGCGCTGAGTGATCCTGTGGTGGCGCTGAGTGATGCTGAGGTTGGACCGAGTGATGCTGAGGTGGGGCTGAGTGATGCTGTGGTGGTGCTGAGTTATGCTGTGGTGATGCTGTGGTGGCGCTGAGTGATGCTGAGGTGGTGCTGAGTGATGCTTTGATGGCGCTGAGTGATGCTGTTGTGGTGCTGAGTGATGCTGTGGTGACGCTGAGTGATGCTGAGGTGGCGCTGAGTTATGCTGTGGTGCTGTGGTGGCACTGAGTGATGCTGAGGTGGCGCTGAGTGATGCTGTGGTGTGCAGAGTTATGCTGTTGTGGCGCTGAGTGATGCTGTGGTGGCGCTGAGTGATGCTCAGGTTGCGCTGAGTGATGCTGTCGTGGCGCTGAGTGATGCTGAGGTGGCACTGAGTGATGCTGAGGTGGCGCTGAGTGATGCTGTGGTGGCACTGAGGTGGTGCTGAGTGATGCTGAGGTGGTGCTGAGTGATGCTGAGTGATGCTGTTGTGGCGCTGAGTGATGCTGAGGTGGCGCTGAGTAATGCTGTTGTTGTGCTGAGTGATGCTGTGGTGGCACTGAGGTGGCGCTGAGTGATGCTGAGGTGGTGCTGAGTGATGCTGTTGTGGCGCTGAGTGATGCTGAGGTGGCGCTGAGTAATGCTGTTGTTGTGCTGAGTGATGCTGTGGTGCCGCTGAGTGATGCTGAGGTGCCGCTGAGTGATGCTGTGGTGGCGCTGAGTGATGCTGTGGTGGCGCTGAGTGATGCTGTGGTGGCGCTCAATAATGCTGTGGTGGCGCTGAGTGATGCTGTGGTGGCGCTGAGTGATGCTGTGGTGGCGCTGAGTGATGCTGAGGTGGCGCTGAGTGATGCTGTTGTGGCACTGAGTGATGCTGAGTTTGTGCTGAGTGATGCTGTTGTGACGCTGAGTGATGCTGTGGTGCAGCTGAGTGATGCTGAGGTGGCGCTGAGTGATGCTCAGGTTGTGCTGAGTGATGCAGTGGTGGCGCTGAGTGATGCTGAGGTGGCACTGAGTGATGCTGAGGTGGCGCTGAGTGATGCTGTGGTGGCACTGAGGTGGCGCTGAGTGATGCTGAGGTGGTGCTGAGTGATGCTGAGTGATGCTTTGTGGCGCTGAGTGATGCTGAGGTGGCGCTGAGTAATGCTGTTGTTGTGCTGAGTGATGCTGTGGTGGCACTGAGGTGGCGCTGAGTGATGCTGAGGTGGTGCTGAGTGATGCTGAGTGATGCTGTTGTGGCGCTGAGTGATGCTGAGGTGGCGCTGAGTAATGCTGTTGTTGTACTGAGTGATGCTGTGGTGCCGCCGAGTGATGCTGAGGTGCCGCTGAGTGATGCTGAGGTGGCACTGAGTGATACTGAGGTTGTGCTGAGTGATGCTGTGGTAGCGCTGAGTGATACTAAAGTGGCGCAGAGTGATGCTGAGGTGGCGCTGAGTGATGCTGTGATGGCGCTGAGTGATGCTGTAATGGCGCTGAGTGATGCTGTGGTGGCGCTGAGTGATGCTGAGGTGGGACAGAGTGATGCTGAGGTGGGGCTGGGTGATGCTGTGGTGGCGCTGAGTGATGCTGTGGTGACGCTGAGTGGCGCTGAGAGATGATGTGATGGCGCTGAGTGATGCTGTGGTGACGCTGAGTGATGCTGTGGTAGCACTGAGTGACGCTGAGGTGTCGCTGAGTGATGCTGAGGTGGCGCTCAGTGATGCTGTGGTGGCACTCAGTGATGCTGTGGTGACGCTGAGTGGCGCTGAGAGATGCTCAGGCAGTGCTGAGTGATGCTTTGATGGCGCTGAGTGATGCTGTGGTGGTGCTGAGTGATGCTGTGGTGGCGCTGAGTAATGCTGCGGTGGCGCTGAGTGATGCTGCGGTGGTGCAGAGTGATGCTGAGGTGGTGCTGAGTGATGCTGTGGTGGTGCTGAGTGATGCTGTGGTGACGCTGAGTGATGCTGTGGTAGCGCTGAGTGATGCTGTGGTAGCGCTGAGTGATGCTGTGGTGCTGCGGTGGCGCTGAGAGATGCTGAGGTGGTGCTGAGTGATGCTTTGATGGAGCTGAGTGATGCTGCGGTGGTGCTGAGTGATGCTGTGGTGGCTCTGAGTGATGCTGTGGTGGCGCTGAGTGATACTGTGGTGGCGCTGACTGATGCTGAGGTGGCGGTGAGTGATGCTGTGGTGGCGCTGAGTGATGCTGTGGTGGCGCTGAGTGATGCTGTGGTGACGCTGAGTGATGCTGTGGTGACGCTGAGTGATGCTGTGGTGGCACTGAGTGATGCTGTGGTGGCACTGAGTGATTCTGTGGTGGTGCTGAGTGATGCTGAGGTGGCACTGAATGATGCTGTGGTGGCACTGAGTGATGCTGTGGTGGTTCTGAGGGATGCTGTGGTGGCGCTGAGTGATGCTGAGGTGACGCTGAGTGATGCTGTGGTGCCGCTGAGTGATGCTGAGGTGGCGCTGACTGATGCTGAGGTGGCGCTGAGTGATGCTCAGGTGGTGCTGAGTGATGCTGTGGTGGCGCTGAGTGATGCTGAGGTGGCGCTGAATGATGCTGGGGTGGCGCTGAGTGATGCTGTGGTAGCGCTGAGTGATGCTGTGGTAGCGCTGAGTGATGCTGAGGTGGCGCTGAGTGTGTCTGTGGTGGCACTGAGGTGGCGCTGAGTGATGCTGTTGTGGCGCTGAGTGATGCTGAGGTGGCGCTGAGTGATGCTGTGGTAGCGCTGAGTGATGCTGAGGTTGGACCGAGTGATGCTGAGGTGGGACTGGGTGATGCTGTGGTGGCGCTGAGTGATGCTGTTGTGGTGCTGAGTGATGCTGTGGTGGCGCTGAGTGATACTGTGGTGCTGTGTAGGCGCTGAGTGATGCTGTGGTAGCGCTGAGTGATACTGACGTGGTGCTGAGTGATACTGACGTGGCACTGAGTGATGCTGTGGTGGCGCTGAATGTTGCTGTGATGGCACTGAGTGATTCTGTAGTGGCGCTGAGTGATCCTGTGGTGGCGCTGAGTGATGCTGAGGTTGGACCGAGTGATGCTGAGGTGGGGCTGAGTGATGCTGTGGTGGTGCTGAGTTATGCTGTGGTGATGCTGTGGTAGCGCTGAGTGATGCTGAGGTGGTGCTGAGTGATGCTTTGATGGCGCTGAGTGATGCTGTGGTGGTGCTGAGTGATGCTGTGGTGAGGCTGAGTGATGATGAGGTGGCGCTGAGTTATGCTGTGGTGCTGTGGTGGCACTGAGTGATGCTGAGGTGGCGCTGAGTGATGCTGTGGTGTGCAGAGTGATGCTGTTGTGGCGCTGAGTGATACTGTTGTGGCGCTGAGTGATGCTGTGGTGGCGCTGAGTGATGCTGTGGTGGCACTGAGTGATGCTGTCGTGGCGCTGAGTGATGCTGTGGTGGTGCTGAGTGATGCTGTGGTGGTGCTGAGTGATGCTGAGGTGGCACTGAGTGATGCTGAGGTGGCGCTGAGTGATGCTGTGGTGGCGCTGAGTGATGCTGAGTTTGTGCTGAGTGATGCTGCGGTGATGCTGAGTGATGCTGCGGTGACGCTGAGTGATGCTGCAGTGCCGCTGAGTGATGCTGAGGTGGCGCTGACTGATGCTGAGGTGGCGCTGAGTGATGCTCAGGTGGTGCTGAGTGATGCTCAGGTGGTGCTGAGTGATGCTGTGGTGGCGCTGAGTGATGCTGAGGTGGCACTGAATGATGCTGAGGTTGGACCGAGTGATGCTGAGGTGGGACTGGGTGATGCTGTGGTGGCGCTGAGTGATGCTGTTGTGGTGCTGAGTGATGCTGTGGTGGCGCTGAGTGATACTGTGGTGCTGTGTAGGCGCTGAGTGATGCTGTGGTAGCGCTGAGTGATACTGACGTGGTGCTGAGTGATACTGACGTGGCACTGAGTGATGCTGTGGTGGCGCTGAATGTTGCTGTGATGGCACTGAGTGATTCTGTAGTGGCGCTGAGTGATCCTGTGGTGGCGCTGAGTGATGCTGAGGTTGGACCGAGTGATGCTGAGGTGGGGCTGAGTGATGCTGTGGTGGTGCTGAGTTATGCTGTGGTGATGCTGTGGTGGCGCTGAGTGATGCTGAGGTGGTGCTGAGTGATGCTTTGATGGCGCTGAGTGATGCTGTGGTGGTGCTGAGTGATGCTGTGGTGACGCTGAGTGATGCTGAGGTGGCGCTGAGTTATGCTGTGGTGCTGTGGTGGCACTGAGTGATGCTGAGGTGGCGCTGAGTGATGCTGTGGTATGCAGACTTATGCTGTTGTGGCGCTGAGTGATGCTGTGGTGGCGCTGAGTGATGCTGTGGTGGCGCTGAGTGATGCTGTGGTGGTGCTGAGTGATGCTGAGGTGGCACTGAGTGATGCTGAGGTGGCGCTGAGTGATGCTGTGGTGGCGCTGAGTGATGCTGAGTTTGTGCTGAGTGATGCTGCAGTGACGCTGAGTGATGCTGCGGTGACGCTGAGTGATGCTGCGGTGCAGCTGAGTGATGCTGAGGTGTCGCTGACTGATGCTGAGGTGGCGCTGAGTGATGCTCAGGTGGTGCTGAGTGATGCTCAGGTGGTGCTGAGTGATGCTCAGGTGGTGCTGAGTGATGCTGTGGTGCAGCTGAGTGATGCTGAGGTGGCACTGAATGATGCTGAGGTGGCGCTGAGTGATGCTGTGGTGGCGCTGAGTGATGCTGTGGTGGCGCTGAGTGATGCTGAGGTGGCGCTGAGTGTGTCTGTGGTGGCACTGAGGTGGCGCTGAGTGATGCTGTTGTGGCACTGAGTGATGCTGTTGTGGTGCTGAGTGATGCTGTGGTGGTGCTGAGTGATGCTGTGGTGGCACTGTGTGATGCTGTGGTGGCGCTGAGTGATGCTGTGGTGGCGCTGAGTGATGCCGAGGTGGCGCTGAGTGATGTTGTGGTGGCGCTGAGTGATGCTGAGTTTGTGCTCAGTGATGCTGTGGTGACGCTGACTGATGATGTGGTGCTGCTGAGTGATGCTAAGGTGGCGCTGACTGATGCTGAGGTGGCGCTGAGTGATGCTCAGGTGGCGCTGAGTGATGCTGTGGTGGCGCTGAGGTGGCGCTGAGGTGGCGCTGAGTGATGCTGATGTGGCGCCGAGTGATGCTGTTGTTGCGCCGAGTGATGCTGAGGTGGCGCCGAGTATTGCTGTGGTAGTGCTGAGTAATACTAAGGAGGCGCTGAGTGATACTGATGTGGCACTGAGTGATGCTGTTGGTGGCGCTGAATGATGCTGAGGTGGCGCTGAGTGATGCTGTGATGGCGCTGAGTGATGCTGTGATGGCGCTGAGTGATGCTGTAGTGGCGCTGAGTGATGCTGTGGTGGCGCTAAGTGATACTGAGGTGGGGTCGAGTGATGCTGAGGTGGGGCCGAGTGATGCTGCGGTGGCGCTGAGTGATGCTGAGATGGCGCTGAGTGATGCTGAGGTGGCGCTGAGTGATGCTGTGGTGGCGCTGAGTGATGCTGAGGTGGCCCTGAGTGATCCTGGGATGGCACTGAGTGATGCTGTGGTGACGCTTAGTGATGCTGTGGTAGCGCTGAGTGATGCTGTGGTAGCGCTGAGTGATGCTGTGGTGCTGCGGTGGCGCTGAGTGATGCTGTGGTGATGCTGAGTGATGCTGTGGTGACGCTGAGTGATGCTGTGGTGGCACTGAGTGATGCTGTGGTGGCACTGAGTGATTCTGTGGTGGTGCTGAGTGATGCTGAGGTGGCACTGAATGATGCTGTGGTGGCACTGAGTGATGCTGTGGTGGTTCTGAGTGATGCTGTGGTGGCGCTGAGTGATGCTGAGGTGACGCTGAGTGATGCTGTGGTGCCGCTGAGTGATGCTGAGGTGGCGCTGACTGATGCTGAGGTGGCGCTGAGTGATGCTCAGGTGGTGCTGAGTGATGCTGTGGTGGCGCTGAGTGATGCTGAGGTGGCGCTGAATGATGCTGGGGTGGCGCTGAGTGATGCTGTGGTAGCGCTGAGTGATGCTGTGGTAGCGCTGAGTGATGCTGAGGTGGCGCTGAGTGTGTCTGTGGTGGCACTGAGGTGGCGCTGAGTGATGCTGTTGTGGCGCTGAGTGATGCTGAGGTGTCGCTGAGTGATGCTGTGGTAGCGCTGAGTGATGCTGAGGTTGGACCGAGTGATGCTGAGGTGGGACTGGGTGATGCTGTGGTGGCGCTGAGTGATGCTGTTGTGGTGCTGAGTGATGCTGTGGTGGCGCTGAGTGATACTGTGGTGCTGTGTAGGCACTGAGTGATGCTGTGGTAGCGCTGAGTGATACTGACGTGGTGCTGAGTAATACTGACGTGGCACTGAGTGATGCTGTGGTGGCGCTGAATGTTGCTGTGATGGCACTGAGTGATTCTGTAGTGGCGCTGAGTGATCCTGTGGTGGCGCTGAGTGATGCTGAGGTTGGACCGAGTGATGCTGAGGTGGGGTTGAGTGATGCTTTGATGGCGCTGAGTGATGCTGTGGTGGTGATGAGTGATGCTGTGGTGACGCTGAGTGATGCTGAGGTGGCGCTGAGTTATGCTGTGGTGCTGTGGTGGCACTGAGTGATGCTGAGGTGGCGCTGAGTGATGCTGTGGTGTGCAGAGTGATGCTGTTGTGGCGCTGAGTGATGCTGTTGTGGTGCTGAGTGATACTGTGGTGGCGCTGAGTGATGCTGTGGTGGCACTGAGTGATGCTGTGGTGGCGCTGAGTGATGCTGTGGTGGCGCTGAGTGATGCTGTGGTGGTGCTGAGTGATGCTGAGGTGGCACTGAGTGATGCTGAGGTGGCGCTGAGTGATGCTGTGGTGGCGCTGAGTGATGCTGAGTTTGTGCTGAGTGATGCTGCGGTGACGCTGAGTGATGCTGCGGTGACGCTGAGTGATGCTGCGGTGACGCTGAGTGATGCTGAGGTGGCGCTGACTGATGCTGAGGTGGCGCTGAGTGATGCTCAGGTGGTGCTGAGTGATGCTCAGGTGGTGCTGAGTGATGCTGTGGTGGCGCTGAGTGATGCTGAGGTGGCACTGAATGATGCTGAGGTTGGACCGAGTGATGCTGAGGTGGGACTGGGTGATGCTGTGGTGGCGCTGAGTGATGCTGTTGTGGTGCTGAGTGATGCTGTGGTGGCGCTGAGTGATACTGTGGTGCTGTGTAGGCGCTGAGTGATGCTGTGGTAGCGCTGAGTGATACTGACGTGGTGCTGAGTGATACTGACGTGGCACTGAGTGATGCTGCGGTGGCGCTGAATGTTGCTGTGATGGCACTGAGTGATGCTGAGGTGGCGCTGAGTGATGCTGAGGTGGCGCTGAGTGATGCTGTGGTGGCGCTGAGTGATGCTGAGGTGGCCCTGAGTGATCCTGGGATGGCACTGAGTGATGCTGTGGTGACACTGAGTGATGCTGTGGTGACGCTGAGTGATGCTGTGGTAGCGCTGAGTGATGCTGTGGTAGCGCTGAGTGATGCTGTGGTAGCGCTGAGTGATGCTGTGGTGCTGCAGTGGCGCTGAGTGATGCTGAGGTGATGCTGAGTGATGCTGTGGTACCGCTGAGTGATGCTGAGGTGGCGCTGACTGATGCTGAGGTGGCGCTGAGTGATGCTCAGGTGGTGCTGAGTGATGCTGTGGTGGCGCTGAGTGATGCTGAGGTGGCGCTGAGTGATGCTGAGGTGGCGCTGAGTGATGCTGGGGTGGCGCTGAGTGATGCTGTGGTAGCGCTGAGTGATGCTGTGGTAGCGCTGAGTGATGCTGAGGTGGCGCTGAGTGTGTCTGTGGTGGCACTGAGGTGGCGCTGAGTGATGCTGTTGTGGCGCTGAGTGATGCTGAGGTGGCGCTGAGTGATGCTGTGGTGGCGCTGAGTGATGCTGAGGTTGGACCGAGTGATGCTGAGGTGGGGCTGAGTGATGCTGTGGTGGTGCTGAGTTATGCTGTGGTGATGCTGTGGTGGCGCTGAGTGATGCTTAGGTGGTGCTGAGTGATGCTTTGATGGCGCTGAGTGATGCTGTGGTGGTGCTGAGTGATGCTGTGGTGACGCTGAGTGATGCTGAGGTGGCGCTGAGTTATGCTGTGGTGCTCTGGTGGCACTGAGTGATGCTGAGGTGGCGCTGAGTGATGCTGTGGTATGCAGAGTTATGCTGTTGTGGCGCTGAGTGATGCTGTGGTGGCGCTGAGTGATGCTGTGGTGGCGCTGAGTGATGCTGTGGTGGCGCTGAGTGATGCTGTGGTGGCGCTGAGCGATGCTGTGGTGGTGCTGAGTGATGCTGAGGTGGCACTGAGTGATGCTGAGGTGGCGCTGAGTGATGCTGTGGTGGCGCTGAGTGATGCTGAGTTTGTGCTGAGTGATGCTGCGGTGACGCTGAGTGATGCTGCGGTGACGCTGATTGATGCTGCGGTGCCGCTGAGTGATGCTGAGGTGGCGCTGACTGATGCTGAGGTGGCGCTGAGTGATGCTCAGGTGGTGCTGAGTGATGCTCAGGTGGTGCTGAGTGATGCTCAGGTGGTGCTGAGTGATGCTGTGGTGGCGCTGAGTGATGCTGAGGTGGCACTGAATGATGCTGAGGTGGCGCTGAGTGATGCTGTGGTGGCGCTGAGTGATGCTGTGGTGGCGCTGAGTGATGCTGAGGTGGCGCTGAGTGTGTCTGTGGTGGCACTGAGGTGGCGCTGAGTGATGCTGTTGTGGCACTGAGTGATGCTGAGGTGGCGCTGAGTGATGCTGTGGTAGCGCTGAGTGATGCTGAGGTTGGACCGAGTGATGCTGAGGTGGGACTGGGTGATGCTGTGGTGGCGCTGAGTGATGCTGTTGTGGTGCTGAGTGATGCTGTTGTGGTGCTGAGTGATGCTGTGGTGGCACTGTGTGATGCTGTGGTGGCGCTGAGTGATGCTGTGGTGGCGCTGAGTGATGCCGAGGTGGCGCTGAGTGATGCTGTGGTGGCGCTGAGTGATGCTGAGTTTGTGCTCAGTGATGCTGTGGTGACGCTGACTGATGATGTGGTGCCGCTGAGTGATGCTAAGGTGGTGCTGACTGATGCTGAGGTGGCGCTGAGTGATGCTCAGGTGGCGCTGAGTGATGCTGTGGTGGCGCTGAGGTGTCGCTGAGGTGGCGCTGAGTGATGCTGATGTGGCGCCGAGTGATGCTGTTGTTGCGCCAAGTGATGCTGAGGTGGCGCCGAGTATTGCTGTGGTAGTGCTGAGTAATACTAAGGAGGCGCTGAGTGATACTGATGTGGCACTGAGTGATGCTGTGGTGGCGCTGAATGATGCTGAGGTGGCGCTGAGTGATGCTGTGATGGCGCTGAGTGATGCTGTGATGGCGCTGAGTGATGCTGTAGTGGCGCTGAGTGATGCTGTGGTGGTGCTAAGTGATACTGAGGTGGGGTCGAGTGATGCTGAGGTGGGGCCGAGTGATGCTGCGGTGGCGCTGAGTGATGCTGAGATGGCGCTGAGTGATGCTGAGGTGGCGCTGAGTGATGCTGAGGTGGCGCTGAGTGATGCTGTGGTGGCGCTGAGTGATGCTGAGGTGGCCCTGAGTGATCCTGGGATGGCACTGAGTGATGCTGTGGTGACACTGAGTGATGCTGTGGTGGCGCTGAGTGATGCTGTGGTAGCGCTGAGTGATGCTGTGGTAGCGCTGAGTGATGCTGTGGTGCTGCAGTGGCGCTGAGTGATGCTGAGGTGATGCTGAGTGATGCTGTGGTACCGCTGAGTGATGCTGAGGTGGCGCTGACTGATGCTGAGGTGGCGCTGAGTGATGCTCAGGTGGTGCTGAGTGATGCTGTGGTGGCGCTGAGTGATGCTGAGGTGGCGCTGAATGATGCTGGGGTGGCGCTGAGTGATGCTGTGGTAGCGCTGAGTGATGCTGTGGTAGCGCTGAGTGATGCTGAGGTGGCGCTGAGTGTGTCTGTGGTGGCACTGAGGTGGCGCTGAGTGATGCTGTTGTGGCGCTGAGTGATGCTGAGGTGGCGCTGAGTGATGCTGTGGTAGCGCTGAGTGATGCTGAGGTTGGACCGAGTGATGCTGAGGTGGGACTGGGTGATGCTGTGGTGGCGCTGAGTGATGCTGTTGTGGTGCTGAGTGATGCTGTGGTGGCGCTGAGTGATACTGTGGTGCTGTGTAGGCGCTGAGTGATGCTGTGGTAGCGCTGAGTGATACTGACGTGGTGCTGAGTGATACTGACGTGGCACTGAGTGATGCTGTGGTGGCGCTGAATGTTGCTGTGATGGCACTGAGTGATCCTGTAGTGGCACTGAGTGATCCTGTGGTGGCGCTGAGTGATGCTGAGGTTGGACCGAGTGATGCTGAGGTGGGGCTGAGTGATGCTGTGGTGGTGCTGAGTTATGCTGTGGTGATGCTGTGGTGGCGCTGAGTGATGCTGAGGTGGTGCTGAGTGATGCTTTGATGGCGCTGAGTGATGCTGTGGTGGTGCTGAGTGATGCTGTGGTGACGCTGAGTGATGCTGAGGTGGCGCTGAGTTATGCTGTGGTGCTGTGGTGGCACTGAGTGATGCTGAGGTGGCGCTGAGTGATGCTGTGGTGTGCAGAGTGATGCTGTTGTGGCGCTGAGTGATGCTGTTGTGGCGCTGAGTGATGCTGTGGTGGCGGTGAGTGATGCTGTGGTGGCACTGAGTGATGCTGTGGTGGCGCTGAGTGATGCTGTGGTGGCGCTGAGTGATGCTGTGGTGGTGCTGAGTGATGCTGAGGTGGCACTGAGTGATGCTGAGGTGGCGCTGAGTGATGCTGTGGTGGCGCTGAGTGATGCTGAGTTTGTGCTGAGTGATGCTGCGGTGACGCTGAGTGATGCTGCGGTGACGCTGAGTGATGCTGCGGTGCCGCTGAGTGATGCTGAGGTGGCGCTGACTGATGCTGAGGTGGCGCTGAGTGATGCTCAGGTGGTGCTGAGTGATGCTCAGGTGGTGCTGAGTGATGCTGTGGTGGCGCTGAGTGATGCTGAGGTGGCACTGAATGATGCTGAGGTTGGACCGAGTGATGCTGAGGTGGGACTGGGTGATGCTGTGGTGGCGCTGAGTGATGCTGTTGTGGTGCTGAGTGATGCTGTGGTGGCGCTGAGTGATACTGTGGTGCTGTGTAGGCGCTGAGTGATGCTGTGGTAGCGCTGAGTGATACTGACGTGGTGCTGAGTGATACTGACGTGGCACTGAGTGATGCTGTGGTGGCGCTGAATGTTGCTGTGATGGCACTGAGTGATTCTGTAGTGGCGCTGAGTGATCCTGTGGTGGCGCTGAGTGATGCTGAGGTTGGACCGAGTGATGCTGAGGTGGGGCTGAGTGATGCTGTGGTGGTGCTGAGTTATGCTGTGGTGATGCTGTGGTGGCGCTGAGTGATGCTGAGGTGGTGCTGAGTGATGCTTTGATGGCGCTGAGTGATGCTGTGGTGGTGCTGAGTGATGCTGTGGTGACGCTGAGTGATGCTGAGGTGGCGCTGAGTTATGCTGTGGTGCTGTGGTGGCACTGAGTGATCCTGTGGTGGTGCTGAGGTGGTGCTGAATGATGCTGTGGTGGTGCAGAGGTGGTGCTGAGTGATGCTGTGGTGGTGCTGAGTGGTGCTGAAGTGGCGCTGAGTGGTGCTGAAGTGGCGCTGAGTGATGCTTTGGTGGTGCAGAGTGATACTGTGTTGGCGCTGAGTGATACTGTGGTGGTGCTGAGTGATGCTGTGGTGACGCTGAGTGATGCTGTGGTGATGCTGAGTGATGCTGTGGTAGCGCTGAGTAATGCTGTGGTGCTGTGGTGGCGCTGAGAGATGCTGAGGTGGCGCTGAGTGATGTTTTGATGGCGCTGAGTGATGCTGTGGTGGTGCTGAGTGATACTGTGGTGGTGCTGAGTGATGCTGTGGTGGTGCTGAGTGATGCTGAGGTGGTGCTGAGTGATGCTGTGGTGATGCTGAGTGCTGCTGAGGTGGCGCTGTGTGATGCTGTGGTGGAGCAGAGTGATGCTGTGGTGGCGCTGAGTGATGCTGTGGTGGCGCTGAGTGATGCTGTGGTGGCGCTGAGTGATGCTGTGGTGGCGCTGAGTGATGCTGTGGTGGCGCTGAGTGATGCTGTGGTGGCGCTGAGTGATGCTGTGGTGGCGCTGAGTGATGCTGAGGTGGCGCTGAGTGATGCTGTGGTGGCGCTGAGTGATGCTGAGTTTGTGCTGAGTGATGCTGTGGTGACGCTGAGTGATGCTGTGGTGCCGCTGAGTGATGCTGAGGTGGCGCTGAGTGATGCTCAGGTTGCGCTGAGTGATGCTGTTGTGGCACTGAGTGATGCTGAGGTGGCGCAGAGTGATGCTGTGGTGGCACTGAGGTGGCGCTGAGTGATGCTGAGGTGGTGCTGAGTGATGCTGAGTGATGCTGTTGTGGCGCTGAGTGATGCTGAGGTGGCGCTGAGTAATGCTGTTGTTGTGCTGAGTGATGCTGTGGTGGCACTGAGGTGGCGCTGAGTGATGCTGAGGTGGTGCTGAGTGATGCTGTTGTGGTGCTGAGTGATGCTGAGGTGGCGCTGAGTAATGCTGTTGTTGTGCTGAGTGATGCTGTGGTGCCGCTGAGTGATGCTGAGGTGCCGCTGAGTGATGCTGTGGTGGCGCTGAGTGATGCTGTGGTGGTGCTGAGTGATGCTGTGGTGGCGCTGAGTAATGCTGTGGTGGCGCTGAGTGATGCTGTGGTGGCGCTGAGTGATGCTGTGGTGGCGCTGAGTGATGCTGAGGTGGCGCTGAGTGATGCTGTTGTGGCGCTGAGTGATGCTGAGTTTGTGCTGAGTGATGCTGTGGTGACGCTGAGTGATGCTGTGGTGCCGCTGAGTGATGCTGAGGTGGCGCTGAGTGATGCTCAGGTTGCGCTGAGTGATGCAGTGGTGGCGCTGAGTGATGCTGAGGTGGCACTGAGTGATGCTGAGGTGGCACTGAGTGATGCTGTGGTGGCACTGAGGTGGCGCTGAGTGATGCTGAGGTGGTGCTGAGTGATGCTGAGTGATGCTGTTGTGGCGCTGAGTGATGCTGAGGTGGCGCTGAGTAATGCTGTTGTTGTGCTGAGTGATGCTGTGGTGGCACTGAGGTGGCGCTGAGTGATGCTGAGGTGGTGCTGAGTGATGCTGAGTAATGCTGTTGTGGCACTGAGTGATGCTGAGGTGGCGCTGAGTAATGCTGTTGTTGTGCTGAGTGATGCTGTGGTGCCGCCGAGTGATGCTGAGGTGCCGCTGAGTGATGCTGAGGTGGCACTGAGTGATACTGAGGTTGTGCTGAGTGATGCTGTGGTAGCGTTGAGTGATACTAAAGTGGCGCAGAGTGATGCTGAGGTGGCGCTGAGTGATGCTGTGATGGCGCTGAGTGATGCTGTAATGGCGCTGAGTGATGCTGTGGTGGCGTTGAGTGATGCTGAGGTGGGACAGAGTGATGCTGAGGTGGGGCTGGGTGATGCTGTGGTGGCGCTGAGTGATGCTGTGGTGACGCTGAGTGGCACTGAGAGATGCTGTGATGGCGCTGAGTGATGCTGTGGTTGCGCTGAGTGATGCTGTGGTAGCACTGAGTGACGCTGAGGTGTCGCTGAGTGATGCTGAGGTGGCGCTCAGTGATGCTGTGGTGGCACTCAGTGATGCTGTGGTGACGCTGAGTGGCGCTGAGAGATGCTCAGGCGGTGCTGAGTGATGCTTTGATGGCGCTGAGTGATGCTGTGGTAGTGCTGAGTGATGCTGTGGTGGCGCTGAGTAATGCTGCGGTGGCGCTGAGTGATGCTGCGGTGGTGCAGAGTGATGCTGAGGTGGTGCTGAGTGATGCTGTGGTGGTGCTGAGTGATGCTGTGGTGACGCTGAGTGATGCTGTGGTAGCGCTGAGTGATGCTGTGGTAGCGCTGAGTGATGCTGTGGTGCTGCGGTGGCGCTGAGAGATGCTGAGGTGGTGCTGAGTGATGCTTTGATGGAGCTGAGTGATGCTGCGGTGGTGCTGAGTGATGCTGTGGTGGCTCTGAGTGATGCTGTGGTGGCGCTGAGTGATGCTGTGGTGGCGCTGAGTGATGCTGAGGTGGCGGTGAGTGATGCTGTGGTGGCGCTGAGTGATGCTGTGGTGGCGCTGAGTGATGCTGTGGTGACGCTGAGTGATGCTGTGGTGACGCTGAGTGATGCTGTGGTGGCACTGAGTGATGCTGTGGTGGCACTGAGTGATTCTGTGGTGGTGCTGAGTGATGCTGAGGTAGCACTGAATGATGCTGTGGTGGCACTGAGTGATGCTGTGGTGGTTCTGAGTGATACTGTGGTGGCGCTGAGTGATGCTGAGGTGACGCTGAGTGATGCTGTGGTGCCGCTGAGTGATGCTGAGGTGGCGCTGACTGATGCTGAGGTGGCGCTGAGTGATGCTCAGGTGGTGCTGAGTGATGCTGTGGTGGCGCTGAGTGATGCTGAGGTGGCGCTGAATGATGCTGGGGTGGCGCTGAGTGATGCTGTGGTGGTGCAGAGTGATGCTGTGGTGGCGCTGAGTGATGCTGTGGTGGTGCAGAGTGATGCTGTGGTGGTGCAGAGTGATGCTGTGGTGGCGCTGAGTGATGCTGTGGTGGCGCTGAGTGATGCTGAGGTGGCGCTGAGTGATGCTGTGGTGGCGCTGAGTGATGCTGTCGTGGTGCTGAGTGATGCTGAGGTGGCACTGAGTGATGCTGAGGTGGCGCTGAGTGATGCTGTGGTGGCACTGAGGTGGCGCTGAGTGATGCTGAGGTGGTGCTGAGTGATGCTGAGTGATGCTGTTGTGGCGCTGAGTGATGCTGAGGTGGCGCTGAGTAATGCTGTTGTTGTGCTGAGTGATGCTGTGGTGGCACTGAGGTGGCGCTGAGTGATGCTGAGGTGGTGCTGAGTGATGCTGTTGTGGCGCTGAGTGATGCTGAGGTGGCGCTGAGTAATGCTGTTGTTGTGCTGAGTGATGCTGTAGTGCCGCTGAGTGATGCTGAGGTGCCGCTGAGTGATGCTGTGGTGGCGCTGAGTGATGCTGTGGTGGCGCTGAGTGATGCTGTGGTGGCGCTGAGTAATGCTGTGGTGGCGCTGAGTGATGCTGTGGTGGCGCTGAGTGATGCTGTGGTGGCGCTGAGTGATGCTGAGGTGGCGCTGAGTGATGCTGTTGTGGCGCTGAGTGATGCTGAGTTTGTGCTGAGTGATGCTGTGGTGACGCTGAGTGATGCTGTGGTGCCGCTGAGTGATGCTGAGGTGGCGCTGAGTGATGCTCAGGTTGCGCTGAGTGATGCAGTGGTGGCGCTGAGTGATGCTGAGGTGGCACTGAGTGATGCTGAGGTGGCGCTGAGTGATGCTGTGGTGGCACTGAGGTGGCGCTGAGTGATGCTGAGGTGGTGCTGAGTGATGCTGAGTGATGCTTTGTGGCGCTGAGTGATGCTGAGGTGGCGCTGAGTAATGCTGTTGTTGTGCTGAGTGATGCTGTGGTGGCACTGAGGTGGCGCTGAGTGATGCTGAGGTGGTGCTGAGTGATGCTGAGTGATGCTGTTGTGGCGCTGAGTGATGCTGAGGTGGCGCTGAGTAATGCTGTTGTTGTGCTGAGTGATGCTGTGGTGCCGCCGAGATATGCTGAGGTGCCGCTGAGTGATGCTGAAGTGGCACTGAGTGATACTGAGGTTGTGCTGAGTGATGCTGTGGTAGCGCTGAGTGATACTAAAGTGGCGCAGAGTGATGCTGAGGTGGCGCTGAGTGATGCTGTGATGGCGCTGAGTGATGCTGTAATGGCACTGAGTGATGCTGTGGTGGCGCTGAGTGATGCTGAGGTGGGACAGAGTGATGCTGAGGTGGGGCTGGGTGATGCTGTGGTGGCGCTGAGTGATGCTGTGGTGACGCTGAGTGGCACTGAGAGATGCTGTGATGGCGCTGAGTGATGCTGTGGTGACGCTGAGTGATGCTGTGGTAGCACTGAGTGACGCTGAGGTGTCGCTGAGTGATGCTGAGGTGGCGCTCAGTGATGCTGTGGTGGCACTCAGTGATGCTGTGGTGACGCTGAGTGGCGCTGAGAGATGCTCAGGCGGTGCTGAGTGATGCTTTGATGGCGCTGAGTGATGCTGTGGTGGTGCTGAGTGATGCTGTGGTGGCGCTGAGTAATGCTGTGGTAGTGCTGAGTGATGCTGTGGTGATGCTGAGTGATGCTGTGGTAGCACTGAGTGATGCTGTGGTAGCGCTGAGTGATGCTGTGGTAGCGCTGAGTGATGCTGTGGTAGCGCTGAGTGATGCTGTGGTGCTGCGGTGGCGCTGAGAGATGCTGAGGTGGTGCTGAGTGATGCTTTGATGGAGCTGAGTGATGCTGCGGTGGTGCTGAGTGATGCTGTGGTGGCTCTGAGTGATGCTGTGGTGGCGCTGAGTGATACTGTGGTGGCGCTGAGTGATGCTGAGGTGGCGGTGAGTGATACTGTGGTGGCGCTGAGTGATGCTGTGGTGGCGCTGAGTGATGCTGTGGTGATGCTGAGTGATGCTGTGGTGACGCTGAGTGATGCTGTGGTGGCACTGAGTGATGCTGTGGTGGCACTGAGTGATTCTGTGGTGGTGCTGAGTGATGCTGAGGTGGCACTGAATGATGCTGTGGTGGCACTGAGTGATGCTGTGGTGGTTCTGAGTGATGCTGTGGTGGCGCTGAGTGATGCTGAGGTGACGCTGAGTGATGCTGTGGTGCCGCTGAGTGATGCTGAGGTGGCGCTGACTGATGCTGAGGTGGCGCTGAGTGATGCTCAGGTGGTGCTGAGTGATGCTGTGGTGGCGCTGAGTGATGCTGAGGTGGTGCTGAATGATGCTGGGGTGGCGCTGAGTGATGCTGTGGTAGCGCTGAGTGATGCTGTGGTAGCGCTGAGTGATGCTGTGGTAGCGCTGAGTGATGCTGTGGTGCTGCGGTGGCGCTGAGAGATGCTGAGGTGGTGCTGAGTGATGCTTTGATGGAGCTGAGTGATGCTGCGGTGGTGCTGAGTGATGCTGTGGTGGCTCTGAGTGATGCTGTGGTGGCGCTGAGTGATACTGTGGTGGCGCTGAGTGATGCTGAGGTGGCGGTGAGTGATACTGTGGTGGCGCTGAGTGATGCTGTGGTGGCGCTGAGTGATGCTGTGGTGATGCTGAGTGATGCTGTGGTGACGCTGAGTGATGCTGTGGTAGCACTGAGTGATGCTGTGGTGGCACTGAGTGATTCTGTGGTGGTGCTGAGTGATGCTGAGGTGGCACTGAATGATGCTGTGGTGGCACTGAGTGATGCTGTGGTGGTTCTGAGTGATGCTGTGGTGGCGCTGAGTGATGCTGAGGTGACGCTGAGTGATGCTGTGGTGCCGCTGAGTGATGCTGAGGTGGCGCTGACTGATGCTGAGGTGGCGCTGAGTGATGCTGAGGTGGTGCTGAGTGATGCTGTGGTGGCGCTGAGTGATGCTGAGGTGGCGCTGAATGATGCTGTGGTAGCGCTGAGTGATGCTGTGGTAGCGCTGAGTGATGCTGTGGTAGCGCTGAGTGATGCTGTGGTGCTGCGGTGGCGCTGAGAGATGCTGAGGTGGTGCTGAGTGATGCTTTGATGGAGCTGAGTGATGCTGCGGTGGTGCTGAGTGATGCTGTGGTGGATCTGAGTGATGCTGTGGTGGCGCTGAGTGATACTGTGGTGGCGCTGAGTGATGCTGAGGTGGCGGTGAGTGATACTGTGGTGGCGCTGAGTGATGCTGTGGTGGCGCTGAGTGATGCTGTGGTGATGCTGAGTGATGCTGTGGTGACGCTGAGTGATGCTGTGGTGGCACTGAGTGATGCTGTGGTGGCACTGAGTGATTCTGTGGTGGTGCTGAGTGATGCTGAGGTGGCACTGAATGATGCTGTGGTGGCACTGAGTGATGCTGTGGTGGTTCTGAGTGATGCTGTGGTGGCGCTGAGTGATGCTGAGGTGACGCTGAGTGATGCTGTGGTGCCGCTGAGTGATGCTGAGGTGGCGCTGACTGATGCTGAGGTGGCGCTGAGTGATGCTCAGGTGGTGCTGAGTGATGCTGTGGTGGCGCTGAGTGATGCTGAGGTGGCGCTGACTGATGCTGGGGTGGCGCTGAGTGATGCTGTGGTAGCACTGAGTGATGCTGTGGTAGCGCTGAGTGATGCTGAGGTGGCGCTGAGTGTGTCTGTGGTGGCACTGAGGTGGCGATGAGTGATGCTGAGGTGGTGCTGAGTGATGCTGAGTAATGCTGTTGTGGCACTGAGTGATGCTGAGGTGGCGCTGAGTAATGCTGTTGTTGTGCTGAGTGATGCTGTGGTGCCGCCGAGTGATGCTGAGGTGCCGCTGAGTGATGCTGAGGTGGCACTGAGTGATACTGAGGTTGTGCTGAGTGATGCTGTGGTAGCGCTGAGTGATACTAAAGTGGCGCAGAGTGATGCTGAGGTGGCGCTGAGTGATGCTGTGATGGCGCTGAGTGATGCTGTAATGGCGCTGAGTGATGCTGTGGTGGCGTTGAGTGATGCTGAGGTGGGACAGAGTGATGCTGAGGTGGGGCTGGGTGATGCTGTGGTGGCGCTGAGTGATGCTGTGGTGACGCTGAGTGGCACTGAGAGATGCTGTGATGGCGCTGAGTGATGCTGTGGTGGCACTGAGTGATGCTGTGGTAGCACTGAGTGACGCTGAGGTGTCGCTGAGTGATGCTGAGGTGGCGCTCAGTGATGCTGTGGTGGCACTCAGTGATGCTGTGGTGACGCTGAGTGGCGCTGAGAGATGCTCAGGCGGTGCTGAGTGATGCTTTGATGGCGCTGAGTGATGCTGTGGTGGTGCTGAGTGATGCTGTGGTGGCGCTGAGTAATGCTGAGGTGGCGCTGAGTGATGCTGCGGTGGTGCAGAGTGATGCTGAGGTGGTGCTGAGTGATGCTGTGGTGGTGCTGAGTGATGCTGTGGTGACGCTGAGTGATGCTGTGGTAGCACTGAGTGATGCTGTGGTAGCACTGAGTGATGCTGTGGTGCTGCGGTGGCGCTGAGAGATGCTGAGGTGGTGCTGAGTGATGCTTTGATGGAGCTGAGTGATGCTGCGGTGGTGCTGAGTGATGCTGTGGTGGCTCTGAGTGATGCTGTGGTGGTGCTGAGTGATGCTGTGGTGGCGCTGAGTGATGCTGAGGTGGCGGTGAGTGATGCTGTGGTGGCGCTGAGTGATGCTGTGGTGGCGCTGAGTGATGCTGTGGTGACGCTGAGTGATGCTGTGGTGACGCTGAGTGATGCTGTGGTGGCACTGAGTGATGCTGTGGTGGCACTGAGTGATTCTGTGGTGGTGCTGAGTGATGCTGAGGTAGCACTGAATGATGCTGTTGTGGCACTGAGTGATGCTGTGGTGGTTCTGAGTGATACTGTGGTGGCGCTGAGTGATGCTGAGGTGACGCTGAGTGATGCTGTGGTGCCGCTGAGTGATGCTGAGGTGGCGCTGACTGATGCTGAGGTGGCGCTGAGTGATGCTCAGGTGGTGCTGAGTGATGCTGTGGTGGCGCTGAGTGATGCTGAGGTGGCGCTGAATGATGCTGGGGTGGCGCTGAGTGATGCTGTGGTGGTGCAGAGTGATGCTGTGGTGGCGCTGGGTGATGCTGTGGTGGTGCTGAGTGATGCTGTGTTGGCGCTGAGTGATGCTGTGGTGGCGCTGAGTGATGCTGTGGTGGCGCTGAGTGATGCTGTGGTGGCGCTGAGTAATGCTGTGGTGGCGCTGAGTGATGCTGTGGTGGCGCTGAGTGATGCTGAGTTTGTGCTGAGTGATGCTGTGGTGACGCTGAGTGATGCTGTGGTGCCGCTGAGTGATGCTGAGGTGGCGCTGAGTAATGCTCAGGTTGCGCTGAGTGATGCTGTCGTGGCGCTGAGTGATGCTGAGGTGGCACTGAGTGATGCTGAGGTGGCGCTGAGTGATGCTGTGGTGGCACTGAGGTGGCGCTGAGTGATGCTGAGGTGGTGCTGAGTGATGCTGAGTGATGCTGTTGTGGCGCTGAGTGATGCTGAGGTGGCGCTGAGTAATGCTGTTGTTGTGCTGAGTGATGCTGTGCTGGCACTGAGGTGGCGCTGAGTGATGCTGAGGTGGTGCTGAGTGATGCTGTTGTGGCGCTGAGTGATGCTGAGGTGGCGCTGAGTAATGCTGTTGTTGTGCTGAGTGATGCTGTGGTGCCGCTGAGTGATGCTGAGGTGCCGCTGAGTGATGCTGTGGTTGCGCTGAGTGATGCTGTGGTGGCACTGAGTGATGCTGTGGTGGCGCTGAGGTGGCGCTGAGTGATGCTGAGGTGGTGCTGAGTGATGCTGTTGTGGCGCTGAGTGATGCTGAGGTGGCGCTGAGTAATGCTGTTGTTGTGCTGAGTGATGCTGTGGTGCCGCTGAGTGATGCTGAGGTGCCGCTGAGTGATGCTGTGGTGGCGCTGAGTGATGCTGTGGTGGCGCTGAGTGAGGCTGTGGTGGCGCTGAGTAATGCTGTGGTGGCGCTGAGTGATGCTGTGGTGGCGCTGAGTGATGCTGTGGTGGCGCTGAGTGATGCTGAGGTGGCGCTGAGTGATGCTGTTGTGGCGCTGAGTGATGCTGAGTTTGTGCTGAGTGATGCTGTGGTGTCGCTGAGTGATGCTGTGGTGCCGCTGAGTGATGCTGAGGTGGCGCTGAGTGATTAACAGGTTGCGCTGAGTGATGCAGTGGTGGCGCTGAGTGATGCTGAGGTGGCACTGAGTGATGCTGAGGTGGCGCTGAGTGATGCTGTGGTGGCACTGAGGTGGCGCTGAGTGATGCTGAGGTGGTGCTGAGTGATGCTGAGTGATGCTTTGTGGCGCTGAGTGATGCTGAGGTGGCGCTGAGTAATGCTGTTGTTGTGCTGAGTGATGCTGTGGTGGCACTGAGGTGGCGCTGAGTGATGCTGAGGTGGTGCTGAGTGATGCTGAGTGATGCTGTTGTGGTGCTGAGTGATGCTGAGGTGGCGCTGAGTAATGCTGTTGTTGTGCTGAGTGATGCTGTGATGCCGCCGAGTGATGCTGAGGTGCCGCTGAGTGATGCTGAAGTGGCACTGAGTGATACTGAGGTTGTGCTGAGTGATGCTGTGGTAGCGCTGAGTGATACTAAAGTGGCGCAGAGTGATGCTGAGGTGGCGCTGAGTGATGCTGTGATGGCGCTGAGTGATGCTGTAATGGCACTGAGTGATGCTGTGGTGGCGCTGAGTGATGCTGAGGTGGGACAGAGTGATGCTGAGGTGGGGCTGGGTGATGCTGTGGTGGCGCTGAGTGATGCTGTGGTGACGCTGAGTGGCGCTGAGAGATGCTGTGATGGCGCTGAGTGATGCTGTGGTGACGCTGAGTGATGCTGTGGTAGCACTGAGTGACGCTGAGGTGTCGCTGAGTGATGCTGAGGTGGCGCTCAGTGATGCTGTGGTGGCACTCAGTGATGCTGTGGTGACGCTGAGTGGCGCTGAGAGATGCTCAGGCGGTGCTGAGTGATGCTTTGATGGCGCTGAGTGATGCTGTGGTGGTGCTGAGTGATGCTGTGGTGGCGCTGAGTAATGCTGCGGTGGCGCTGAGTGATGCTGCGGTGGTGCAGAGTGATGCTGAGGTGGTGCTGAGTGATGCTGTGGTGGTGCTGAGTGATGCTGTGGTAGCGCTGAGTGATGCTGTGGTAGCGCTGAGTGATGCTGTGGTGCTGCAGTGGCGCTGAGAGATGCTGAGGTGGTGCTGAGTGATGCTTTGATGGAGCTGAGTGATGCTGCGGTGGTGCTGAGTGATGCTGTGGTGGCTCTGAGTGATGCTGTGGTGGCGCTGAGTGATACTGTGGTGGCGCTGAGTGATGCTGAGGTGGCGCTGAGTGATGCTGTGGTGGCGCTGAGTGATGCTGAGTTTGTGCTCAGTGATGCTGTGGTGACGCTGACTGATGATGTGGTGCCGCTGAGTGATGCTAAGGTGGTGCTGACTGATGCTGAGGTGGCGCTGAGTGATGCTCAGGTGGCGCTGAGTGATGCTGTGGTGGCGCTGAGGTGTCGCTGAGGTGGCGCTGAGTGATGCTGATGTGGCGCCGAGTGATGCTGTTGTTGCGCCAAGTGATGCTGAGGTGGCGCCGAGTATTGCTGTGGTAATGCTGAGTAATACTAAGGAGGCGCTGAGTGATACTGATGTGGCACTGAGTGATGCTGTGGTGGCGCTGAATGATGCTGAGGTGGCGCTGAGTGATGCTGTGATGGCGCTGAGTGATGCTGTGATGGCGCTGAGTGATGCTGTAGTGGCGCTGAGTGATGCTGTGGTGGTGCTAAGTGATACTGAGGTGGGGTCGAGTGATGCTGAGGTGGGGCCGAGTGATGCTGCGGTGGCGCTGAGTGATGCTGAGATGGCGCTGAGTGATGCT
The DNA here is from genome assembly GCA_963921515.1 of Calotriton arnoldi. NCBI lineage: Eukaryota > Metazoa > Chordata > Amphibia > Caudata > Salamandridae > Calotriton > Calotriton arnoldi. Next base: position 575,726 of record CAWUFW010008396.1, read on the forward strand.
GAGGTGGCGCTGAGTGATGCTGAGGTGGCGCTGAGTGATGCTGTGGTGGCGCTGAGTGATGCTGAGGTGGCCCTGAGTGATCCTGGGATGGCACTGAGTGATGCTGTGGTGACGCTGAGTGATGCTGTGGTAGCGCTGAGTGATGCTGTGGTAGCGCTGAGTGATGCTGTGGTGCTGCGGTGGCGCTGAGTGATGCTGAGGTGACGCTGAGTGATGCTGTGGTACCGCTGAGTGATGCTGAGGTGGCGCTGACTGATGCTGAGGTGGCGCTGAGTGATGCTCAGGTGGTGCTGAGTGATGCTGTGGTGGCGCTGAGTGATGCTGAGGTGGCGCTGAATGATGCTGGGGTGGCGCTGAGTGATGCTGTGGTAGCGCTGAGTGATGCTGTGGTAGCGCTGAGTGATGCTGAGGTGGCGCTGAGTGTGTCTGTGGTGGCACTGAGGTGGCGCTGAGTGATGCTGTTGTGGCGCTGAGTGATGCTGAGGTGGCGCTGAGTGATGCTGTGGTAGCGCTGAGTGATGCTGAGGTTGGACCGAGTGATGCTGAGGTGGGACTGGGTGATGCTGTGGTGGCGCTGAGTGATGCTGTTGTGGTGCTGAGTGATGCTGTGGTGGCGCTGAGTGATACTGTGGTGCTGTGTAGGCGCTGAGTGATGCTGTGGTAGCGCTGAGTGATACTGACGTGGTGCTGAGTGATACTGACGTGGCACTGAGTGATGCTGTGGTGGCGCTGAATGTTGCTGTGATGGCACTGAGTGATCCTGTAGTGGCACTGAGTGATCCTGTGGTGGCGCTGAGTGATGCTGAGGTTGGACCGAGTGATGCTGAGGTGGGGCTGAGTGATGCTGTGGTGGTGCTGAGTTATGCTGTGGTGATGCTGTGGTGGCGCTGAGTGATGCTGAGGTGGTGCTGAGTGATGCTTTGATGGCGCTGAGTGATGCTGTGGTGGTGCTGAGTGATGCTGTGGTGACGCTGAGTGATGCTGAGGTGGCGCTGAGTTATGCTGTGGTGCTGTGGTGGCACTGAGTGATGCTGAGGTGGTGCTGAGTGATGCTGTGGTGTGCAGAGTGATGCTGTTGTGGCGCTGAGTGATGCTGTTGTGGCGCTGAGTGATGCTGTGGTGGCGGTGAGTGATGCTGTGGTGGCACTGAGTGATGCTGTGGTGGTGCTGAGTGATGCTGTGGTGGCGCTGAGTGATGCTGTGGTGGTGCTGAGTGATGCTGAGGTGGCACTGAGTGATGCTGAGGTGGCGCTGAGTGATGCTGTGGTGGCGCTGAGTGATGCTGAGTTTGTGCTGAGTGATGCTGCGGTGACGCTGAGTGATGCTGCGGTGACGCTGACTGATGCTGCGGTGCCGCTGAGTGATGCTGAGGTGGCGCTGACTGATGCTGAGGTGGCGCTGAGTGATGCTCAGGTGGTGCTGAGTGATGCTCAGGTGGTGCTGAGTGATGCTGTGGTGGCGCTGAGTGATGCTGAGGTGGCACTGAATGATGCTGAGGTTGGACCGAGTGATGCTGAGGTGGGACTGGGTGATGCTGTGGTGGCGCTGAGTGATGCTGTTGTGGTGCTGAGTGATGCTGTGGTGGCGCTGAGTGATACTGTGGTGCTGTGTAGGCGCTGAGTGATGCTGTGGTAGCGCTGAGTGATACTGACGTGGTGCTGAGTGATACTGACGTGGCACTGAGTGATGCTGTGGTGGCGCTGAATGTTGCTGTGATGGCACTGAGTGATTCTGTAGTGGCGCTGAGTGATCCTGTGGTGGCGCTGAGTGATGCTGAGGTTGGACCGAGTGATGCTGAGGTGGGGCTGAGTGATGCTGTGTGGTGCTGAGTTATGCTGTGGTGATGCTGTGGTGGCGCTGAGTGATGCTGAGGTGGTGCTGAGTGATGCTTTGATGGTGCTGAGTGATGCTGTGGTGGTGCTGAGTGATGCTGTGGTGACGCTGAGTGATGCTGAGGTGGCGCTGAGTTATGCTGTGGTGCTGTGGTGGCACTGAGTGATCCTGTGGTGGTGCTGAGGTGGTGCTGAATGATGCTGTGGTGGTGCAGAGGTGGTGCTGAGTGATGCTGTGGTGGTGTTGAGTGGTGCTGAAGTGGCGCTGAGTGATGCTTTGGTGGTGCAGAGTGATACTGTGTTGGCGCTGAGTGATACTGTGGTGGTGCTGAGTGATGCTGTGGTGACGCTGAGTGATGCTGTGGTGATGCTGAGTGATGCTGTGGTAGCGCTGAGTAATGCTGTGGTGCTGTGGTGGCGCTGAGAGATGCTGAGGTGGCGCTGAGTGATGTTTTGATGGCGCTGAGTGATGCTGTGGTGGTGCTGAGTGATACTGTGGTGGTGCTGAGTGATGCTGTGGTGGTGCTGAGTGATGCTGAGGTGGTGCTGAGTGATGCTGTGGTGACGCTGAGTGCTGCTGAGGTGGCGCTGAGTGATGCTGTGGTGGTGCAGAGTGATGCTGTGGTGGCGCTGAGTGATGCTGTGGTGGTGCTGAGTGATGCTGTGGTGGCGCTGAGTGATGCTGTGGTGGCGCTGAGTGATGCTGTGGTGGCGCTGAGTGATGCTGTGGTGGCGCTGAGTGATGCTGTGGTGGCGCTGAGTGATGCTGAGGTGGCGCTGAGTGATGCTGTGGTGGCGCTGAGTGATGCTGAGTTTGTGCTGAGTGATGCTGTGGTGACGCTGAGTGATGCTGTGGTGCCGCTGTGTGATGCTGAGGTGGCGCTGAGTGATGCTCAGGTTGCGCTGAGTGATGCTGTTGTGGCACTGAGTGATGCTGAGGTGGCGCTGAGTGATGCTGTGGTGGCACTGAGGTGGCGCTGAGTGATGCTGAGGTGGTGCTGAGTGATGCTGAGTGATGCTGTTGTGGCGCTGAGTGATGCTGAGGTGGCGCTGAGTAATGCTGTTGTTGTGCTGAGTGATGCTGTGGTGGCACTGAGGTGGCGCTGAGTGATGCTGAGGTGGTGCTGAGTGATGCTGTTGTGGTGCTGAGTGATGCTGAGGTGGCGCTGAGTAATGCTGTTGTTGTGCTGAGTGATGCTGTGGTGCCGCTGAGTGATGCTGAGGTGCCGCTGAGTGATGCTGTGGTGGCGCTGAGTGATCCTGTGGTGGTGCTGAGTGATGCTGTGGTGGCGCTGAGTAATGCTGTGGTGGCGCTGAGTGATGCTGTGGTGGCGCTGAGTGATGCTGTGGTGGCGCTGAGTGATGCTGAGGTGGCGCTGAGTGATGCTGTTGTGGCGCTGAGTGATGCTGAGTTTGTGCTGAGTGATGCTGTGGTGACGCTGAGTGATGCTGTGGTGCCGCTGAGTGATGCTGAGGTGGCGCTGAGTGATGCTCAGGTTGCGCTGAGTGATGCAGTGGTGGCGCTGAGTGATGCTGAGGTGGCACTGAGTGATGCTGAGGTGGCACTGAGTGATGCTGTGGTGGCACTGAGGTGGCGCTGAGTGATGCTGAGGTGGTGCTGAGTGATGCTGAGTGATGCTGTTGTGGCGCTGAGTGATGCTGAGGTGGCGCTGAGTAATGCTGTTGTTGTGCTGAGTGATGCTGTGGTGGCACTGAGGTGGCGCTGAGTGATGCTGAGGTGGTGCTGAGTGATGCTGAGTAATGCTGTTGTGGCACTGAGTGATGCTGAGGTGGCGCTGAGTAATGCTGTTGTTGTGCTGAGTGATGCTGTGGTGCCGCCGAGTGATGCTGAGGTGCCGCTGAGTGATGCTGAGGTGGCACTGAGTGATACTGAGGTTGTGCTGAGTGATGCTGTGGTAGCGTTGAGTGATACTAAAGTGGCGCAGAGTGATGCTGAGGTGGCGCTGAGTGATGCTGTGATGGCGCTGAGTGATGCTGTAATGGCGCTGAGTGATGCTGAGGTGGGACAGAGTGATGCTGAGGTGGGGCTGGGTGATGCTGTGGTGGCGCTGAGTGATGCTGTGGTGACGCTGAGTGGCACTGAGAGATGCTGTGATGGCGCTGAGTGATGCTGTGGTTGCGCTGAGTGATGCTGTGGTAGCACTGAGTGACGCTGAGGTGTCGCTGAGTGATGCTGAGGTGGCGCTCAGTGATGCTGTGGTGGCACTCAGTGATGCTGTGGTGACGCTGAGTGGCGCTGAGAGATGCTCAGGCGGTGCTGAGTGATGCTTTGATGGCGCTGAGTGATGCTGTGGTAGTGCTGAGTGATGCTGTGGTGGCGCTGAGTAATGCTGCGGTGGCGCTGAGTGATGCTGCGGTGGTGCAGAGTGATGCTGAGGTGGTGCTGAGTGATGCTGTGGTGGTGCTGAGTGATGCTGTGGTGACGCTGAGTGATGCTGTGGTAGCGCTGAGTGATGCTGTGGTAGCGCTGAGTGATGCTGTGGTGCTGCAGTGGCGCTGAGAAATGCTGAGGTGGTGCTGAGTGATGCTTTAATGGAGCTGAGTGATGCTGCGGTGGTGCTGAGTGATGCTGTGGTGGCTCTGAGTGATGCTGTGGTGGCGCTGAGTGATGCTGTGGTGGCGCTGAGTGATGCTGAGGTGGCGCTGAGTGATGCTGTGGTGGCGCTGAGTGATGCTGTGGTGGCGCTGAGTGATGCTGTGGTGACGCTGAGTGATGCTGTGGTGACGCTGAGTGATGCTGTGGTGGCACTGAGTGATGCTGTGGTGGCACTGAGTGATGCTGTGGTGGCACTGAGTGATTCTGTGGTGGTGCTGAGTGATGCTGAGGTAGCACTGAATGATGCTGTGGTGGCACTGAGTGATGCTGTGGTGGTTCTGAGTGATACTGTGGTGGCGCTGAGTGATGCTGAGGTGACGCTGAGTGATGCTGTGGTGCCGCTGAGTGATGCTGAGGTGGCGCTGACTGATGCTGAGGTGGCGCTGAGTGATGCTCAGGTGGTGCTGAGTGATGCTGTGGTGGCGCTGAGTGATGCTGAGGTGGCGCTGAATGATGCTGGGGTGGCGCTGAGTGATGCTGTGGTGGTGCAGAGTGATGCTGTGGTGGCGCTGAGTGATGCTGTGGTGGTGCAGAGTGATGCTGTGGTGGCGCTGAGTGATGCTGTGGTGGCGCTGAGTGATGCTGAGGTGGCGCTGAGTGATGCTGTGGTGGCGCTGAGTGATGCTGAGTTTGTGCTGAGTGATGCTGTGGTGACGCTGAGTGATGCTGTGGTGCCGCTGAGTGATGCTGAGGTGGCGCTGAGTGATGCTCAGGTTGCGCTGAGTGATGCTGTCGTGGCGCTGAGTGATGCTGAGGTGGCACTGAGTGATGCTGAGGTGGCGCTGAGTGATGCTGTGGTGGCACTGAGGTGGCGCTGAGTGATGCTGAGGTGGTGCTGAGTGATGCTGAGTGATGCTGTTGTGGCGCTGAGTGATGCTGAGGTGGCGCTGAGTAATGCTGTTGTTGTGCTGAGTGATGCTGTGGTGGCACTGAGGTGGCGCTGAGTGATGCTGAGGTGGTGCTGAGTGATGCTGTTGTGGCACTGAGTGATGCTGAGGTGACGCTGAGTAATGCTGTTGTTGTGCTGAGTGATGCTGTGGTGCCGCTGAGTGATGCTGAGGTGCCGCTGAGTGATGCTGTGGTGGCGCTGAGTGATGCTGTGGTGGCGCTGAGTGATGCTGTGGTGGCGCTGAGTAATGCTGTGGTGACGCTGAGTGATGCTGTGGTGGCGCTGAGTGATGCTGTGGTGGCGCTGAGTGATGCTGAGGTGGCGCTGAGTGATGCTGTTGTGGCGCTGAGTGATGCTGAGTTTGTGCTGAGTGATGCTGTGGTGACGCTGAGTGATGCTGTGGTGCCGCTGAGTGATGCTGAGGTGGCGCTGAGTGATGCTCAGGTTGCGCTGAGTGATGCAGTGGTGGCGCTGAGTGATGCTGAGGTGGCACTGAGTGATGCTGAGGTGGCGCTGAGTGATGCTGTGGTGGCACTGAGGTGGCGCTGAGTGATGCTGAGGTGGTGCTGAGTGATGCTGAGTGATGCTTTGTGGCGCTGAGTGATGCTGAGGTGGCGCTGAGTAATGCTGTTGTTGTGCTGAGTGATGCTGTGGTGGCACTGAGGTGGCGCTGAGTGATGCTGAGGTGGTGCTGAGTGATGCTGAGGGATGCTGTTGTGGCGCTGAGTGATGCTGAGGTGGCGCTGAGTAATGCTGTTGTTGTGCTGAGTGATGCTGTGGTGCCGCCGAGATATGCTGACGTGCCGCTGAGTGATGCTGAAGTGGCACTGAGTGATACTGAGGTTGTGCTGAGTGATGCTGTGGTAGCGCTGAGTGATACTAAAGTGGCGCAGAGTGATGCTGAGGTGGCGCTGAGTGATGCTGTGATGGCGCTGAGTGATGCTGTAATGGCACTGAGTGATGCTGTGGTGGCGCTGAGTGATGCTGAGGTGGGACAGAGTGATGCTGAGGTGGGGCTGGGTGATGCTGTGGTGGCGCTGAGTGATGCTGTGGTGACGCTGAGTGGCACTGAGAGATGCTGTGATGGCGCTGAGTGATGCTGTGGTGACGCTGAGTGATGCTGTGGTAGCACTGAGTGACGCTGAGGTGTCGCTGAGTGATGCTGAGGTGGCACTCAGTGATGCTGTGGTGGCACTCAGTGATGCTGTGGTGACGCTGAGTGGAGCTGAGAGATGCTCAGGCGGTGCTGAGTGATGCTTTGATGGCGCTGAGTGATGCTGTGGTGGTGCTGAGTGATGCTGTGGTGGCGCTGAGTAATGCTGCGGTGGCGCTGAGTGATGCTGCGGTGGTGCAGAGTGATGCTGAGGTGGTGCTGAGTGATGCTGTGGTGGTGCTGAGTGATGCTGTGGTGATGCTGAGTGATGCTGTGGTAGCGCTGAGTGATGCTGTGGTAGCGCTGAGTGATGCTGTGGTAGCGCTGAGTGATGCTGTGGTGGCGCTGAGAGATGCTGAGGTGGTGCTGAGTGATGCTTTGATGGAGCTGAGTGATGCTGCGGTGGTGCTGAGTGATGCTGTGGTGGCTCTGAGTGATGCTGTGGTGGCGCTGAGTGATACTGTGGTGGCGCTGAGTGATGCTGAGGTGGCGGTGAGTGATACTGTGGTGGCGCTGAGTGATGCTGTGGTGGCGCTGAGTGATGCTGTGGTGACGCTGAGTGATGCTGTGGTGACGCTGAGTGATGCTGTGGTGGCACTGAGTGATGCTGTGGTGGCGCTGAGTGATTCTGTGGTGGTGCTGAGTGATGCTGAGGTGGCACTGAATGATGCTGTGGTGGCACTGAGTGATGCTGTGGTGGTTCTGAGTGATGCTGTGGTGGCGCTGAGTGATGCTGAGGTGACGCTGAGTGATGCTGTGGTGCCGCTGAGTGATGCTGAGGTGGCGCTGACTGATGCTGAGGTGGCGCTGAGTGATGCTCAGGTGGTGCTGAGTGATGCTGTGGTGGCGCTGAGTGATGCTGAGGTGGCGCTGAATGATGCTGGGGTGGCGCTGAGTGATGCTGTGGTAGCGCTGAGTGATGCTGTGGTAGCGCTGAGTGATGCTGAGGTGGCGCTGAGTGTGTCTGTGGTGGCACTGAGGTGGCGATGAGTGATGCTGAGGTGGTGCTGAGTGATGCTGAGTAATGCTGTTGTGGCACTGAGTGATGCTGAGGTGGCGCTGAGTAATGCTGTTGTTGTGCTGAGTGATGCTGTGGTGCCGCCGAGTGATGCTGAGGTGCCGCTGAGTGATGCTGAGGTGGCACTGAGTGATACTGAGGTTGTGCTGAGTGATGCTGTGGTAGCGCTGAGTGATACTAAAGTGGCGCAGAGTGATGCTGAGGTGGCGCTGAGTGATGCTGTGATGGCGCTGAGTGATGCTGTAATGGCGCTGAGTGATGCTGTGGTGGCGTTGAGTGATGCTGAGGTGGGACAGAGTGATGCTGAGGTGGGGCTGGGTGATGCTGTGGTGGCGCTGAGTGATGCTGTGGTGACGCTGAGTGGCACTGAGAGATGCTGTGATGGCGCTGAGTGATGCTGTGGTGGCGCTGAGTGATGCTGTGGTAGCACTGAGTGACGCTGAGGTGTCGCTGAGTGATGCTGAGGTGGCGCTCAGTGATGCTGTGGTGGCACTCAGTGATGCTGTGGTGACGCTGAGTGGCGCTGAGAGATGCTCAGGCGGTGCTGAGTGATGCTTTGATGGCGCTGAGTGATGCTGTGGTGGTGCTGAGTGATGCTGTGGTGGCGCTGAGTGATGCTGTGGTAGCGCTGAGTGATGCTGTGGTAGCGCTGAGTGATGCTGAGGTGGCGCTGAGTGTGTCTGTGGTGGCACTGAGGTGGCGATGAGTGATGCTGAGGTGGTGCTGAGTGATGCTGAGTAATGCTGTTGTGGCACTGAGTGATGCTGAGGTGGCGCTGAGTAATGCTGTTGTTGTGCTGAGTGATGCTGTGGTGCCGCCGAGTGATGCTGAGGTGCCGCTGAGTGATGCTGAGGTGGCACTGAGTGATACTGAGGTTGTGCTGAGTGATGCTGTGGTAGCGCTGAGTGATACTAAAGTGGCGCAGAGTGATGCTGAGGTGGCGCTGAGTGATGCTGTGATGGCGCTGAGTGATGCTGTAATGGCGCTGAGTGATGCTGTGGTGGCGTTGAGTGATGCTGAGGTGGGACAGAGTGATGCTGAGGTGGGGCTGGGTGATGCTGTGGTGGCGCTGAGTGATGCTGTGGTGACGCTGAGTGGCACTGAGAGATGCTGTGATGGCGCTGAGTGATGCTGTGGTGGCGCTGAGTGATGCTGTGGTAGCACTGAGTGACGCTGAGGTGTCGCTGAGTGATGCTGAGGTGGCGCTCAGTGATGCTGTGGTGCCACTCAGTGATGCTGTGGTGACGCTGAGTGGCGCTGAGAGATGCTCAGGCGGTGCTGAGTGATGCTTTGATGGCGCTGAGTGATGCTGTGGTGGTGCTGAGTGATGCTGTGGTGGCGCTGAGTAATGCTGAGGTGGCGCTGAGTGATGCTGCGGTGGTGCAGAGTGATGCTGAGGTGGTGCTGAGTGATGCTGTGGTGGTGCTGAGTGATGCTGTGGTGACGCTGAGTGATGCTGTGGTAGCGCTGAGTGATGCTGTGGTAGCACTGAGTGATGCTGTGGTGCTGCGGTGGCGCTGAGAGATGCTGAGGTGGTGCTGAGTGATGCTTTGATGGAGCTGAGTGATGCTGCGGTGGTGCTGAGTGATGCTGTGGTGGCTCTGAGTGATGCTGTGGTGGCGCTGAGTGATGCTGTGGTGGCGCTGAGTGATGCTGAGGTGGCGGTGAGTGATGCTGTGGTGACACTGAGTGATGCTGTGGTGGCGCTGAGTGATGCTGTGGTGACGCTGAGTGATGCTGTGGTGACGCTGAGTGATGCTGTGGTGGCACTGAGTGATGCTGTGGTGGCACTGAGTGATTCTGTGGTGGTGCTGAGTGATGCTGAGGTAGCACTGAATGATGCTGTTGTGGCACTGAGTGATGCTGTGGTGGTTCTGAGTGATACTGTGGTGGCGCTGAGTGATGCTGAGGTGACGCTGAGTGATGCTGTGGTGCCGCTGAGTGATGCTGAGGTGGCGCTGACTGATGCTGAGGTGGCGCTGAGTGATGCTCAGGTGGTGCTGAGTGATGCTGTGGTGGCGCTGAGTGATGCTGAGGTGGCGCTGAATGATGCTGGGGTGGCGCTGAGTGATGCTGTGGTGGTCTAGAGTGATGCTGTGGTGGCGCTGGGTGATGCTGTGGTGGTGCTGAGTGATGCTGTGGTGGCGCTGAGTGATGCTGTGGTGGCGCTGAGTGATGCTGTGGTGGCGCTGAGTGATGCTGTGGTGGCGCTGAGTAATGCTGTGGTGGCACTGAGTGATGCTGTGGTGGCGCTGAGTGATGCTGAGTTTGTGCTGAGTGATGCTGTGGTGACGCTGAGTGATGCTGTGGTGCCGCTGAGTGATGCTGAGGTGGCGCTGAGTAATGCTCAGGTTGCGCTGAGTGATGCTGTCGTGGCGCTGAGTGATGCTGAGGTGGCACTGAGAGATGCTGAGGTGGCGCTGAGTGATGCTGTGGTGGCACTGAGGTGGCGCTGAGTGATGCTGAGGTGGTGCTGAGTGATGCTGAGTGATGCTGTTGTGGCGCTGAGTGATGCTGAGGTGGCGCTGAGTAATGCTGTTGTTGTGCTGAGTGATGCTGTGGTGGCACTGAGGTGGCGCTGAGTGATGCTGAGGTGGTGCTGAGTGATGCTGTTGTGGCGCTGAGTGATGCTGAGGTGGCGCTGAGTAATGCTGTTGTTGTGCTGAGTGATACTGTGGTGCCGCTGAGTGATGCTGAGGTGCCGCTGAGTGATGCTGTGGTGGCGCTGAGTGATGCTGTGGTGGCGCTGAGTGATGCTGTGGTGGCGCTGAGGTGGCGCTGAGTGATGCTGAGGTGGTGCTGAGTGATGCTGTTGTGGCGCTGAGTGATGCTGAGGTGGCGCTGAGTAATGCTGTTGTTGTGCTGAGTGATGCTGTGGTGCCGCTGAGTGATGCTGAGGTGCCGCTGAGTGATGCTGTGGTGGCGCTGAGTGATGCTGTGGTGGCGCTGAGTGAGGCTGTGGTGGCGCTGAGTAATGCTGTGGTGGCGCTGAGTGGTGCTGTGGTGGCGCTGAGTGATGCTGTGGTGGCGCTGAGTGATGCTGAGGTGGCGCTGAGTGATGCTGTTGTGGCGCTGAGTGATGCTGAGTTTGTGCTGAGTGATGCTGTGGTGACGCTGAGTGATGCTGTGGTGCCGCTGAGTGATGCTGAGGTGGCGCTGAGTGATGCTCAGGTTGCGCTGAGTGATGCAGTGGTGGCGCTGAGTGATGCTGAGGTGGCACTGAGTGATGCTGAGGTGGCGCTGAGTGATGCTGTGGTGGCACTGAGGTGGTGCTGAGTGATGCTGAGGTGGTGCTGAGTGATGCTGAGTGATGCTTTGTGGCGCTGAGTGATGCTGAGGTGGCGCTGAGTAATGCTGTTGTTGTGCTGAGTGATGCTGTGGTGGCACTGAGGTGGCGCTGAGTGATGCTGAGGTGGTGCTGAGTGATGCTGAGTGATGCTGTTGTGGCGCTGAGTGATGCTGAGGTGGCGCTGAGTAATGCTGTTGTTGTGCTGAGTGATGCTGTGATGCCGCCGAGTGATGCTGAGGTGCCGCTGAGTGATGCTGAAGTGGCACTGAGTGATACTGAGGTTGTGCTGAGTGATGCTGTGGTAGCGCTGAGTGATACTAAAGTGGCGCAGAGTGATGCTGAGGTGGCGCTGAGTGATGCTGTAATGGCGCTGAGTGATGCTGTAATGGCACTGAGTGATGCTGTGGTGGCGCTGAGTGATGCTGAGGTGGGACAGAGTGATGCTGAGGTGGGGCTGGGTGATGCTGTGGTGGCGCTGAGTGATGCTGTGGTGACGCTGAGTGGCGCTGAGAGATGCTGTGATGGCGCTGAGTGATGCTGTGGTGACGCTGAGTGATGCTGTGGTAGCACTGAGTGACGCTGAGGTGTCGCTGAGTGATGCTGAGGTGGCGCTCAGTGATGCTGTGGTGGCACTCAGTGATGCTGTGGTAACGCTGAGTGGCGCTGAGAGATGCTCAGGCGGTGCTGAGTGATGCTTTGATGGCGCTGAGTGATGCTGTGGTGGTGCTGAGTGATGCTGTGGTGGCGCTGAGTAATGCTGCGGTGGCGCTGAGTGATGCTGCGGTGGTGCAGAGTGATGCTGAGGTGGTGCTGAGTGATGCTGTGGTGGTGCTGAGTGATGCTGTGGTGACGCTGAGTGATGCTGTGGTAGCGCTGAGTGATGCTGTGGTAGCGCTGAGTGATGCTGTGGTGCTGCGGTGGCGCTGAGAGATGCTGAGGTGGTGCTGAGTGATGCTTTGATGGAGCTGAGTGATGCTGCGGTGGTGCTGAGTGATGCTGTGGTGGCTCTGAGTGATGCTGTGGTGGCGCTGAGTGATACTGTGGTGGCGCTGAGTGATGCTGAGGTGGCGGTGAGTGATGCTGTGGTGGCGCTGAGTGATGCTGTGGTGGCGCTGAGTGATGCTGTGGTGGCGCTGAGTGATGCTGTGGTGACGCTGAGTGATGCTGTGGTGACGCTGAGTGATGCTGTGGTGGCACTGAGTGATGCTGTGGTGGCACTGAGTGATTCTGTGGTGGTGCTGAGTGATGCTGAGGTGGCACTGAATGATGCTGTGGTGGCACTGAGTGATGCTGTGGTGGTTCTGAGTGATGCTGTGGTGGCGCTGAGTGATGCTGAGGTGACGCTGAGTGATGCTGTGGTGCCGCTGAGTGATGCTGAGGTGGCGCTGACTGATGCTGAGGTGGCGCTGAGTGATGCTCAGGTGGTGCTGAGTGATGCTGTGGTGGTGCTGAGTGATGCTGAGGTGGCGCTGAATGATGCTGGGGTGGCGTGGTGGCGCTGAGTGATACTGTGGTGCTGTGTAGGCGCTGAGTGATGCTGTGGTAGCGCTGAGTGATGCTGTGGTAGCGCTGAGTGATGCTGAGGTGGCGCTGAGTGTGTCTGTGGTGGCACTGAGGTGGCGCTGAGTGATGCTGTTGTGGCGCTGAGTGATGCTGAGGTGGCGCTGAGTGATGCTGTGGTAGCGCTGAGTGATGCTGAGGTTGGACCGAGTGATGCTGAGGTGGGACTGGGTGATGCTGTGGTGGCGCTGAGTGATGCTGTTGTGGTGCTGAGTGATGCTGTGGTGGCGCTGAGTGATACTGTGGTGCTGTGTAGGCGCTGAGTGATGCTGTGGTAGCGCTGAGTGATACTGACGTGGTGCTGAGTGATACTGACGTGGCACTGAGTGATGCTGTGGTGGCACTGAATGTTGCTGTGATGGCACTGAGTGATTCTGTAGTGGCGCTGAGTGATCCTGTGGTGGCGCTGAGTGATGCTGAGGTTGGACCGAGTGATGCTGAGGTGGGGCTGAGTGATGCTGTGGTGGTGCTGAGTTATGCTGTGGTGATGCTGTGGTGGCGCTGAGTGATGCTGAGGTGGTGCTGAGTGATGCTTTGATGGCGCTGAGTGATGCTGTGGTGGTGCTGAGTGATGCTGTGGTGATGCTGAGTGATGCTGAGGTGGCGCTGAGTTATGCTGTGGTGCTGTGGTGGCACTGAGTGATGCTGAGGTGGCGCTGAGTGATGCTGTGGTGTGCAGAGTGATGCTGTTGTGGCGCTGAGTGATGCTGTTGTGGCGCTGAGTGATGCTGTGGTGGCGCTGAGTGATGCTGTGGTGGCACTGAGTGATGCTGTGGTGGTGCTGAGTGATGCTGTGGTGGCGCTGAGTGATGCTGTGGTGGTGCTGAGTGATGCTGAGGTGGCACTGAGTGATGCTGTGGTGGCGTTGAGTGATGCTGAGTTTGTGCTGAGTGATGCTGCGGTGATGCTGAGTGATGCTGCGGTGACGCTGAGTGATGCTGCGGTGCCGCTGAGTGATGCTGAGGTGGCGCTGACTGATGCTGAGGTGGCGCTGAGTGATGCTCAGGTGGTGCTGAGTGATGCTCAGGTGGTGCTGAGTGATGCTGTGGTGGCGCTGAGTGATGCTGAGGTGGCACTGAATGATGCTGAGGTTGGACCGAGTGATGCTGAGGTGGGACTGGGTGATGCTGTGGTGGCGCTGAGTGATGCTGTTGTGGTGCTGAGTGATGCTGTGGTGGCGCTGAGTGATACTGTGGTACTGTGTAGGCGCTGAGTGATGCTGTGGTAGCGCTGAGTGATACTGACGTGGTGCTGAGTGATACTGACGTGGCACTGAGTGATGCTGTGGTGGTGCTGAATGTTGCTGTGATGGCACTGAGTGATTCTGTAGTGGCGCTGAGTGATCCTGTGGTGGCGCTGAGTGATGCTGAGGTTGGACCGAGTGATGCTGAGGTGGGGCTGAGTGATGCTGTGGTGGTGCTGAGTTATGCTGTGGTGATGCTGTGGTGGCACTGAGTGATGCTGAGGTGGTGCTGAGTGATGCTTTGATGGTGCTGAGTGATGCTGTGGTGGTGCTGAGTGATGCTGTGGTGACGCTGAGTGATGCTGAGGTGGCGCTGAGTTATGCTGTGGTGCTGTGGTGGCACTGAGTGATGCTGAGGTGGCGCTGACTGATGCTGAGGTGGCACTGACTGATGCTGAGGTGGCGCTGAGTGATGCTCAGGTGGTGCTGAGTGATGCTGTGGTGGTGCTGAGTGATGCTGAGGTGGCGCTGAATGATGCTGGGGTGGCGTGGTGGCGCTGAGTGATACTGTGGTGCTGTGTAGGCGCTGAGTGATGCTGTGGTAGCGCTGAGTGATGCTGTGGTAGCGCTGAGTGATGCTGAGGTGGCGCTGAGTGTGTCTGTGGTGGCACTGAGGTGGCGCTGAGTGATGCTGTTGTGGCGCTGACTGATGCTGAGGTGGCGCTGAGTGATGCTCAGGTGGTGCTGAGTGATGCTGTGGTGGTGCTGAGTGATGCTGAGGTGGCGCTGAATGATGCTGGGGTGGCGTGGTGGCGCTGAGTGATACTGTGGTGCTGTGTAGGCGCTGAGTGATGCTGTGGTAGCGCTGAGTGATGCTGTGGTAGCGCTGAGTGATGCTGAGGTGGCGCTGAGTGTGTCTGTGGTGGCACTGAGGTGGCGCTGAGTGATGCTGTTGTGGCGCTGAGTGATGCTGAGGTGGCGCTGAGTGATGCTGTGGTAGCGCTGAGTGATGCTGAGGTTGGACCGAGTGATGCTGAGGTGGGGCTGAGTGATGCTGTGGTGGTGCTGAGTTATGCTGTGGTGATGCTGTGGTGGCGCTGAGTGATGCTGAGGTGGTGCTGAGTGATGCTTTGATGGCGCTGAGTGATGCTGTGGTGGTGCTGAGTGATGCTGTGGTGACGCTGAGTGATGCTGAGGTGGCGCTGAGTTATGCTGTGGTGCAGAGGTGGCACTGAGTGATGCTGAGGTGGCGCTGAGTGATGCTGTGGTGTGCAGAGTGATGCTGTTGTGGCGCTGAGTGATGCTGTTGTGGCGCTGAGTGATGCTGTGGTGGCGCTGAGTGATGCTGTGGTGGCACTGAGTGATGCTGTGGTGGTGCTGAGTGATGCTGTGGTGGCGCTGAGTGATGCTGTGGTGGTGCTGAGTGATGCTGAGGTGGCACTGAGTGATGCTGAGGTGGCGCTGAGTGATGCTGTGGTGGCGATGAGTGATGCTGAGTTTGTGCTGAGTGATGCTGCGGTGATGCTGAGTGATGCTGCGGTGACGCTGAGTGATGCTGCGGTGCCGCTGAGTGATGCTGAGGTGGCGCTGACTGATGCTGAGGTGGCGCTGAGTGATGCTCAGGTGGTGCTGAGTGATGCTCAGGTGGTGCTGAGTGATGCTGTGGTGGCGCTGAGTGATGCTGTTGTGGTGCTGAGTGATGCTGTGGTGGCGCTGAGTGATACTGTGGTGCTGTGTAGGCGCTGAGTGATGCTGTGGTAGCGCTGAGTGATACTGACGTGGTGCTGAGTGATACTGACGTGGCACTGAGTGATGCTGTGGTGGCACTGAATGTTGCTGTGATGGCACTGAGTGATTCTGTAGTGGCGCTGAGTGATCCTGTGGTGGCGCTGAGTGATGCTGAGGTTGGACCGAGTGATGCTGAGGTGGGGCTGAGTGATGCTGTGGTGGTGCTGAGTTATGCTGTGGTGATGCTGTGGTGGCGCTGAGTGATGCTGAGGTGGTGCTGAGTGATGCTTTGATGGCGCTGAGTGATGCTGTGGTGGTGCTGAGTGATGCTGTGGTGATGCTGAGTGATGCTGAGGTGGCGCTGAGTTATGCTGTGGTGCTGTGGTGGCACTGAGTGATGCTGAGGTGGCGCTGAGTGATGCTGTGGTGTGCAGAGTGATGCTGTTGTGGCGCTGAGTGATGCTGTTGTGGCGCTGAGTGATGCTGTGGTGGCGCTGAGTGATGCTGTGGTGGCACTGAGTGATGCTGTGGTGGTGCTGAGTGATGCTGTGGTGGCGCTGAGTGATGCTGTGGTGGTGCTGAGTGATGCTGAGGTGGCACTGAGTGATGCTGTGGTGGCGTTGAGTGATGCTGAGTTTGTGCTGAGTGATGCTGCGGTGATGCTGAGTGATGCTGCGGTGACGCTGAGTGATGCTGCGGTGCCGCTGAGTGATGCTGAGGTGGCGCTGACTGATGCTGAGGTGGCGCTGAGTGATGCTCAGGTGGTGCTGAGTGATGCTCAGGTGGTGCTGAGTGATGCTGTGGTGGCGCTGAGTGATGCTGAGGTGGCACTGAATGATGCTGAGGTTGGACCGAGTGATGCTGAGGTGGGACTGGGTGATGCTGTGGTGGCGCTGAGTGATGCTGTTGTGGTGCTGAGTGATGCTGTGGTGGCGCTGAGTGATACTGTGGTACTGTGTAGGCGCTGAGTGATGCTGTGGTAGCGCTGAGTGATACTGACGTGGTGCTGAGTGATACTGACGTGGCACTGAGTGATGCTGTGGTGGTGCTGAATGTTGCTGTGATGGCACTGAGTGATTCTGTAGTGGCGCTGAGTGATCCTGTGGTGGCGCTGAGTGATGCTGAGGTTGGACCGAGTGATGCTGAGGTGGGGCTGAGTGATGCTGTGGTGGTGCTGAGTTATGCTGTGGTGATGCTGTGGTGGCACTGAGTGATGCTGAGGTGGTGCTGAGTGATGCTTTGATGGTGCTGAGTGATGCTGTGGTGGTGCTGAGTGATGCTGTGGTGACGCTCAGTGATGCTGAGGTGGCGCTGAGTTATGCTGTGGTGCTGTGGTGGCACTGAGTGATGCTGAGGTGGCGCTGACTGATGCTGAGGTGGCGCTGACTGATGCTGAGGTGGCGCTGAGTGATGCTCAGGTGGTGCTGAGTGATGCTGTGGTGGTGCTGAGTGATGCTGAGGTGGCGCTGAATGATGCTGGGGTGGCGTGGTGGCGCTGAGTGATACTGTGGTGCTGTGTAGGCGCTGAGTGATGCTGTGGTAGCGCTGAGTGATGCTGTGGTAGCGCTGAGTGATGCTGAGGTGGCGCTGAGTGTGTCTGTGGTGGCACTGAGGTGGCGCTGAGTGATGCTGTTGTGGCGCTGACTGATGCTGAGGTGGCGCTGAGTGATGCTCAGGTGGTGCTGAGTGATGCTGTGGTGGTGCTGAGTGATGCTGAGGTGGCGCTGAATGATGCTGGGGTGGCGTGGTGGCGCTGAGTGATACTGTGGTGCTGTGTAGGCGCTGAGTGATGCTGTGGTAGCGCTGAGTGATGCTGTGGTAGCGCTGAGTGATGCTGAGGTGGCGCTGAGTGTGTCTGTGGTGGCACTGAGGTGGCGCTGAGTGATGCTGTTGTGGCGCTGAGTGATGCTGAGGTGGCGCTGAGTGATGCTGTGGTAGCGCTGAGTGATGCTGAGGTTGGACCGAGTGATGCTGAGGTGGGGCTGAGTGATGCTGTGGTGGTGCTGAGTTATGCTGTGGTGATGCTGTGGTGGCGCTGAGTGATGCTGAGGTGGTGCTGAGTGATGCTTTGATGGCGCTGAGTGATGCTGTGGTGGTGCTGAGTGATGCTGTGGTGGTGCTGAGTGATGCTGTGGTGACGCTGAGTGATGCTGAGGTGGCGCTGAGTTATGCTGTGGTGCAGAGGTGGCACTGAGTGATGCTGAGGTGGCGCTGAGTGATGCTGTGGTGTGCAGAGTGATGCTGTTGTGGCGCTGAGTGATGCTGTTGTGGCGCTGAGTGATGCTGTGGTGGCGCTGAGTGATGCTGTGGTGGCACTGAGTGATGCTGTGGTGGTGCTGAGTGATGCTGTGGTGGCGCTGAGTGATGCTGTGGTGGTGCTGAGTGATGCTGAGGTGGCACTGAGTGATGCTGAGGTGGCGCTGAGTGATGCTGTGGTGGCGATGAGTGATGCTGAGTTTGTGCTGAGTGATGCTGCGGTGATGCTGAGTGATGCTGCGGTGACGCTGAGTGATGCTGCGGTGCCGCTGAGTGATGCTGAGGTGGCGCTGACTGATGCTGAGGTGGCGCTGAGTGATGCTCAGGTGGTGCTGAGTGATGCTCAGGTGGTGCTGAGTGATGCTGTGGTGGCGCTGAGTGATGCTGTTGTGGTGCTGAGTGATGCTGTGGTGGCGCTGAGTGATACTGTGGTGCTGTGTAGGCGCTGAGTGATGCTGTGGTAGCGCTGAGTGATACTGACGTGGTGCTGAGTGATACTGACGTGGCACTGAGTGATGCTGTGGTGGCACTGAATGTTGCTGTGATGGCACTGAGTGATTCTGTAGTGGCGCTGAGTGATCCTGTGGTGGCGCTGAGTGATGCTGAGGTTGGACCGAGTGATGCTGAGGTGGGGCTGAGTGATGCTGTGGTGGTGCTGAGTTATGCTGTGGTGATGCTGTGGTGGCGCTGAGTGATGCTGAGGTGGTGCTGAGTGATGCTTTGATGGCGCTGAGTGATGCTGTGGTGGTGCTGAGTGATGCTGTGGTGACGCTGAGTGATGCTGAGGTGGCGCTGAGTTATGCTGTGGTGCAGAGGTGGCACTGAGTGATGCTGAGGTGGCGCTGAGTGATGCTGTGGTGTGCAGAGTGATGCTGTTGTGGCGCTGAGTGATGCTGTTGTGGCGCTGAGTGATGCTGTGGTGGCGCTGAGTGATGCTGTGGTGGCACTGAGTGATGCTGTGGTGGTGCTGAGTGATGCTGTGGTGGCGCTGAGTGATGCTGTGGTGGTGCTGAGTGATGCTGAGGTGGCACTGAGTGATGCTGAGGTGGCGCTGAGTGATGCTGTGGTGGCGATGAGTGATGCTGAGTTTGTGCTGAGTGATGCTGCGGTGATGCTGAGTGATGCTGCGGTGACGCTGAGTGATGCTGCGGTGCCGCTGAGTGATGCTGAGGTGGCGCTGACTGATGCTGAGGTGGCGCTGAGTGATGCTCAGGTGGTGCTGAGTGATGCTCAGGTGGTGCTGAGTGATGCTGTGGTGGCGCTGAGTGATGCTGAGGTGGCACTGAATGATGCTGAGGTTGGACCGAGTGATGCTGAGGTGGGACTGGGTGATGCTGTGGTGGCGCTGAGTGATGCTGTTGTGGTGCTGAGTGATGCTGTGGTGACGCTGAGTGATACTGTGGTACTGTGTAGGCGCTGAGTGATGCTGTGGTAGCGCTGAGTGATACTGACGTGGTGCTGAGTGATACTGACGTGGCACTGAGTGATGCTGTGGTGGCACTGAGTGATGCTGTGGTGGCACTGAGTGATTCTGTGGTGGTGCTGAGTGATGCTGAGGTGGCACTGAATGATGCTGTGGTGGCACTGAGTGATGCTGTGGTGGTTCTGAGTGATGCTGTGGTGGCGCTGAGTGATGCTGAGGTGACGCTGAGTGATGCTGTGGTGCCGCTGAGTGATGCTGAGGTGGCGCTGACTGATGCTGAGGTGGCGCTGAGTGATGATCAGGTGGTGCTGAGTGATGCTGTGGTGGCGCTGAGTGATGCTGTGGTGGCGCTGAGTGATGCTGGGGTGGCGCTGAATGATGCTGGGGTGGCGCTGAGTGATGCTGTGGTAGCGCTGAGTGATGCTGTGGTAGCGCTGAGTGATGCTGAGGTGGCGCTGAGTGTGTCTGTGGTGGCACTGAGGTGGCGCTGAGTGATGCTGTTGTGGCGCTGAGTGATGCTGAGGTGGCGCTGAGTGATGCTGTGGTAGCGCTGAGTGATGCTGAGGTTGGACCGAGTGATGCTGAGGTGGGACTGGGTGATGCTGTGGTGGCGCTGAGTGATGCTGTTGTGGTGCTGAGTGATGCTGTGGTGGCGCTGAGTGATACTGTGGTGCTGTGTAGGCGCTGAGTGATGCTGTGGTAGCGCTGAGTGATACTGACGTGGTGCTGAGTGATACTGACGTGGCACTGAGTGATGCTGTGGTGGCACTGAATGTTGCTGTGATGGCACTGAGTGATTCTGTAGTGGCGCTGAGTGATCCTGTGGTGGCGCTGAGTGAAGCTGAGGTTGGACCGAGTGATGCTGAGGTGGGGCTGAGTGATGCTGTGGTGGTGCTGAGTTATGCTGTGGTGATGCTGTGGTGGCGCTGAGTGATGCTGAGGTGGTGCTGAGTGATGCTTTGATGGCGCTGAGTGATGCTGTGGTGGTGCTGAGTGATGCTGTGGTGACGCTGAGTGATGCTGAGGTGGCGCTGAGTTATGCTGTGGTGCTGTGGTGGCACTGAGTGATGCTGAGGTGGCGCTGAGTGATGCTGTGGTGTGCAGAGTGATGCTGTTGTGGCGCTGAGTGATGCTGTTGTGGCGCTGAGTGATGCTGTGGTGGCACTGAGTGATGCTGTGGTGGTCCTGAGTGATGCTGTGGTGGCGCTGAGTGATGCTGTGGTGGTGCTGAGTGATGCTGAGGTGGCACTGAGTGATGCTGTGGTGGCGTTGAGTGATGCTGAGTTTGTGCTGAGTGATGCTGCGGTGATGCTGAGTGATGCTGCGGTGACGCTGAGTGATGCTGCGGTGCCGCTGAGTGATGCTGCGGTGCCGCTGAGTGATGCTGAGGTGGCGCTGACTGATGCTGAGGTGGCGCTGAGTGATGCTCAGGTGGTGCTGAGTGATGCTCAGGTGGTGCTGAGTGATGCTGTGGTGGCGCTGAGTGATGCTGAGGTGGCACTGAATGATGCTGAGGTTGGACCGAGTGATGCTGAGGTGGGACTGGGTGATGCTGTGGTGGCGCTGAGTGATGCTGTTGTGGTGCTGAGTGATGCTGTGGTGGCGCTGAGTGATACTGTGGTACTGTGTAGGTGCTGAGTGATGCTGTGGTAGCGCTGAGTGATACTGACGTGGTGCTGAGTGATACTGACGTGGCACTGAGTGATGCTGTGGTGGTGCTGAATGTTGCTGTGATGGCACTGAGTGATTCTGTAGTGGCGCTGAGTGATCCTGTGGTGGCGCTGAGTGATGCTGAGGTTGGACCGAGTGATGCTGAGGTGGGGCTGAGTGATGCTGTGGTGGTGCTGAGTTATGCTGTGGTGATGCTGTGGTGTCACTGAGTGATGCTGAGGTGGTGCTGAGTGATGCTTTGATGGTGCTGAGTGATGCTGTGGTGGTGCTGAGTGATGCTGTGGTGACGCTGAGTGATGCTGAGGTGGCGCTGAGTTATGCTGTGGTGCTGTGGTGGCACTGAGTGATGCTGAGGTGGCGCTGAGTGATGCTGTGGTATGCAGAGTTATGCTGTTGTGGCGCTGAGTGATGCTGTGGTGGCGCTGAGTGATGCTGTGGTGGCACTGAGTGATGCTGTGGTGGAGCTGAGTGATGCTGTGGTGGCGCTGAGTGATGCTGTGGTGGTGCTGAGTGATGCTGTGGTGGCGCTGAGTGATGCTGAGGTGGCACTGAGTGATGCTGAGGTGGCGCTGAGTGATGCTGTGGTGGCGCTGAGTGATGCTGAGTTTGTGCTGAGTGATGCTGCGGTGACGCTGAGTGATGCTGCGGTGACGCTGAGTGATGCTGCGGTGCCGCTGAGTGATGCTGAGGTGGCGCTGACTGATGCTGAGGTGGCACTGAGTGATGCTCAGGTGGTGCTGAGTGATGCTCAGGTGGTGCTGAGTGATGCTCAGGTGGTGCTGAGTGATGCTGTGGTGGCGCTGAGTGATGCTGAGGTGGCACTGAATGATGCTGAGGTGGCGCTGAGTGATGCTGTGGTGGCGCTGAGTGATGCTGTGGTGGCGCTGAGTGATGCTGAGGTGGCGCTGAGTGTGTCTGTGGTGGCACTGAGGTGGCGCTGAGTGATGCTGTTGTGGCACTGAGTGATGCTGTTGTGGTGCTGAGTGATGCTGTGGTGGTGCTGAGTGATGCTGTTGTGGCACTGTGTGATGCTGTGGTGGCGCTGAGTGATGCTGTGGTGGCGCTGAGTGATGCCGAGGTGGCGCTGAGTGATGCTGTGGTGGCGCTGAGTGATGCTGAGTTTGTGCTCAGTGATGCTGTGGTGACGCTGACTGATGATGTGGTGCCGCTGAGTGATGCTAAGGTGGCGCTGACTGATGCTGAGGTGGCGCTGAGTGATGCTCAGGTGGCGCTGAGTGATGCTGTGGTGGCGCTGAGGTGGCGCTGAGGTGGCGCTGAGTGATGCTGATGTGGCGCCGAGTGATGCTGTTGTTGCGCCGAGTGATGCTGAGGTGGCGCCGAGTATTGCTGTGGTAGTGCTGAGTAATACTAAGGAGGCGCTGAGTGATACTGATGTGGCACTGAGTGATGCTGTGGTGGCGCTGAATGGTGCTGAGGTGGCGCTGAGTGATGCTGTGATGGCGCTGAGTGATGCTGTGATGGCGCTGAGTGATGCTGTAGTGGCGCTGAGTGATGCTGTGGTGGCGCTAAGTGATACTGAGGTGGGGTCGAGTGATGCTGAGGTGGGGCCGAGTGATGCTGCGGTGGGGCTGAGTGATGCTGAGATGGCGCTGAGTGATGCTGAGGTGGCGCTGAGTGATGCTGAGGTGGCGCTGAGTGATGCTGTGGTGGCGCTGAGTGATGCTGAGGTGGCCCTGAGTGATCCTGGGATGGCACTGAGTGATGCTGTGGTGACGCTGAGTGATGCTGTGGTAGCGCTGAGTGATGCTGTGGTAGCGCTGAGTGATGCTGTGGTGCTGCGGTGGCGCTGAGTGATGCTGTGGTGACGCTGAGTGATGCTGTGGTGACGCTGAGTGATGCTGTGGTGGCACTGAGTGATTCTGTGGTGGTGCTGAGTGATGCTGAGGTGGCACTGAATGATGCTGTGGTGGCACTGAGTGATGCTGTGGTGGTTCTGAGTGATGCTGTGGTGGCGCTGAGTGATGCTGAGGTGACGCTGAGTGATGCTGTGGTGCCGCTGAGTGATGCTGAGGTGGCGCTGACTGATGCTGAGGTGGCGCTGAGTGATGCTCAGGTGGTGCTGAGTGATGCTGTGGTGGCGCTGAGTGATGCTGAGGTGGCGCTGAATGATGCTGGGGTGGCGCTGAGTGATGCTGTGGTAGCGCTGAGTGATGCTGTGGTAGCGCTGAGTGATGCTGAGGTGGCGCTGAGTGTGTCTGTGGTGGCACTGAGGTGGCGCTGAGTGATGCTGTTGTGGCTCTGAGTGATGCTGAGGTGTCGCTGAGTGATGCTGTGGTAGCGCTGAGTGATGCTGAGGTTGGACAGAGTGATGCTGAGGTGGGACTGGGTGATGCTGTGGTGGCGCTGAGTGATGCTGTTGTGGTGCTGAGTGATGCTGTGGTGGCGCTGAGTGATACTGTGGTGCTGTGTAGGCGCTGAGTGATGCTGTGGTAGCGCTGAGTGATACTGACGTGGTGCTGAGTGATACTGACGTGGCACTGAGTGATGCTGTGGTGGCGCTGAATGTTGCTGTGATGGCACTGAGTGATTCTGTAGTGGCGCTGAGTGATCCTGTGGTGGCGCTGAGTGATGCTGAGGTTGGACCGAGTGATGCTGAGGTGGGGCTGAGTGATGCTGTGGTGGTGCTGAGTTATGCTGTGGTGATGCTGTGGTCGCGCTGAGTGATGCTGAGGTGGTGCTGAGTGATGCTTTGATGGCGCTGAGTGATGCTGTGGTGGTGCTGAGTGATGCTGTGGTGACGCTGAGTGATGCTGAGGTGGCGCTGAGTTATGCTGTGGTGCTGTGGTGGCACTGAGTGATGCTGAGGTGGCGCTGAGTGATGCTGTGGTGTGCAGAGTGATGCTGTTGTGGCGCTGAGTGATGCTGTTGTGGCGCTGAGTCATACTGTGGTGGCGCTGAGTGATGCTGTGGTGGCACTGAGTGATGCTGTGGTGGCGCTGAGTGATGCTGTGGTGCCGCTGAGTGATGCTGTGGTGGTGCTGAGTGATGCTGAGGTGGCACTGAGTGATGCTGAGGTGGCGCTGAGTGATGCTGTGGTGGCGCTGAGTGATGCTGAGTTTGTGCTGAGTGATGCTGCGGTGACGCTGAGTGATGCTGCGGTGACGCTGAGTGATGCTGCGGTGACGCTGAGTGATGCTGCGGTGACGCTGAGTGATGCTGCGGTGACGCTGAGTGATGCTGAGGTGGCGCTGACTGATGCTGAGGTGGCGCTGAGTGATGCTCAGGTGGTGCTGAGTGATGCTCAGGTGGTGCTGAGTGATGCTGTGGTGCCGCTGAGTGATGCTGTGGTGGTGCTGAGTGATGCTGAGGTGGCACTGAGTGATGCTGAGGTGGCGCTGAGTGATGCTGTGGTGGCGCTGAGTGATGCTGAGTTTGTGCTGAGTGATGCTGCGGTGACGCTGAGTGATGCTGCGGTGACGCTGAGTGATGCTGCGGTGACGCTGAGTGATGCTGCGGTGACGCTGAGTGATGCTGCGGTGACGCTGAGTGATGCTGAGGTGGCGCTGACTGATGCTGAGGTGGCGCTGAGTGATGCTCAGGTGGTGCTGAGTGATGCTCAGGTGGTGCTGAGTGATGCTGTGGTGGCGCTGAGTGATGCTGAGGTGGCACTGAATTATGCTGAGGTTGGACCGAGT